>JARWLC010000016.1:27200605-27825605 GCA_033318265.1 Phyllotis vaccarum
CAAAGCAGCATAGTTGTCCTCTGCTTCTTCTGGTGTCTCTCTGGCATTTCTGCTCTGTTCTTCCTGTTCCCAGAGTTTTCTTAGTCTGGTAGCCCCACCCACACTTCCTGTCTGCCATTGGCCAATCAGCACTTTTTATTTAAGTCATAGGCGGGACAATTATTTACAATGTGACATCATAAACCCACTACACCTTAGTGGTGGCAGTAGGCTCACAAACATGCCTTGGCACACACCCTTGGATGTTAGTTTTACCTTTTGTGAGTCAGTGTCTCTTTTTGCTTTTCCCCTCCTGTGTACACCAGGCTAGCTGGCCTGCAGGATTCCTGGAATTCTTGTTTTGGGCTCCCGTTTCCCCATTGGAGTGCTAGGAATACAGATACATAGGCTCTGTTGTCTACCGATAGTGGGCTTCTGGGGGTCTGAACTCAGGTTCTTAAAATTGTCAGCAATTGCTTTACCTACTGAGAAGTCTCCCAGCCCTTGCCCTAAGGCTTTATATGTGTTACAGAGAGAGACCTAAGTTCAGCCTTGAGATCATTTCCCTCACTGTGATGGTTAACACACACTGTGGCTGCTTATGTCCTTGGTTTGGGAACATCGAAGAACATGGCAGGAACGATTGATGACTCATCTGAATTCATTACTGTAATTTAATGCTCTGACAAATTCATGAAATTACTCGGGTGGTATAGAAAAGCACCAATAAATACTTTAACTTTTCCATGACCCTCCCTCTCATGCTGTAACTTATACCCCCATCCTCAATGCTTCTCTCCTTTGTGTGAACTCTTACTTTATGTGTAGCAGCCAGTAATAACAGGTGCTCCAGTTCAGCTTGACACACTGCTGTAGGATGCTTCCCAGTTTAATGATACAGGAAGGAAGAGAGCAGGGCTCATTCTTTGCTCTATCTAATTGAGGCGTCTCTATATTCAAGCTATTGATTTCCATGATGGGCCACAGAAGACACAGTAAATTATTTCATACGATGCTAGGTGATGCTAGGTCACCAGTTGTAAATCAAATGACAATCCCACATAGATTTGAGTTACACAAGAGTCTAAACTCTATCCTGGGCTGAAAGAGACGATAATTATATGTACAATAAATAGCAGTTGGTTTCCCATCCTGCTTTTGTGAGGATATTTCCCAGTGCAATCAGGTTTCTTAGGTAGAGCTTAACTGGCCTTAGAAAGGTCTACTGTAATTACCAGTTAAAGAACTAGTAGAAATCAGCCAGGAAGGGGATATATGTGTGTGTGTGTGTGTGTGTGTGTGTGTGTGTGTGTGTGTGTGTGTGTGTGTGTGTGTGTGTATAGATAGATAGATAGAGAGATAGATAGATAGATAGGTAGATAGATAGATAGATATAGATATATATATATACATACATATTACATATATACATATATACATTGATATTTGGGATTATTAAACTATTTTTCATGGCCTTGCACATGTCAAACTTTACTTTTGAAGGCATTGCTAGTAGTGGTTGTTTATACAGCTCCGTTCAAGTCTTTGTAAACTCCTCTGTGTTGAAGTGTATATGTTTGGGCATGTTTGGCAGTGAAATGGTCATAAAATGATTTAAATAGCAATCTGAATTATTATGTTCAACTTTAAAACTTAAAAATATTTATTTTAATTATGTGTATGTGTCTGTGTGGGAATATGCACAAATTGCAATGCCTGTGGAGGCCAGAAAAGGGCATTGGATCTCCTGGAACTGGAGTTATAGACAGTTGCAAGGCACCTGTGGTGGAGGCTGGGGATTTATTTCAGGTCCTTTGCAAGAGCACTCCTTAATTAAAAACTTTTATATTTACAATGTTATCTTTTCCACCCTGGGTTGACAGTTCTCTTTTATATGTGTTAATAACTGGGGGTATGGAATTGTTTTTTTTTTTCTTCCCATGGGCGCATGCTAATTTTTAAATTGTTAGTGTGCTGCTTTCTCTAGAGAATTTTATGACTTAATAGAAGGTTGACTTACAAGAAGGCCGATGAAGGAAAGACTAGCTTCTTCATAAAACCTAGGGATCCAATAAAAGAATGTAGAAGGTGTAACTAACATGCTCACACCGATTTCATTTCTTAATAAATTGCAAAGAAGGAAAATAAAGAGGGCGTGGTTTCCCGCTGAGTTTCTCCAGTAGGTGAGGGGCCCTTCCCAAGGGGGTTTTTCGAGGCAGTGGCAGTGTTGAAGTGCTTTCTTTGCCATTACATAACCAAGGGCATTTTCCAGATAGGATGGCGTTTAACCCGTTGCCTGGTGATGTAAATGTGTTTCATGAGAGATTCATGTTGTGACCATGTAAGATTCCCCACTCTTTAGCTGTGTGTTCAATGTTAGCCAAGCTTTGTGTAGACAGCTGAGGGCAGTGCTTTGCCTCCTAGGTAAAGATGCTGATGGGCAAAGGCCCAGCCTCATTATCTCACCTCAAGTTAGTGAAGTGTTTGTGCCTTGCTAGACTCACCTGGAGGCATGCTTGCAGGACTACTGTCTCCGTGAGCATCTATTCTACCTTTGAATAAGGGCTTTGAGGGATCAGTTCTGGAAGAAAGCATTCAACCCTCTAGAGTACTGTTCTCAACAAAGCCTTACATGATTTGCATGTGTATCAGACAGACTTAGTTTCTCAGGAAATTCATGAATTGTTCCTGACAGCTGTGGTTCTTTTTTAATCAGTGTGCATGCGTGTTTGTGTCTGTCTGTCTGTCTGTGGCGGGTGTGGGAGAGACATGTATGCCACTGTGTGTGTGCACGCGCGCATAAAGATCAGCGGACAACTTTGGATACTCCTCTCCCTTGTGTGAGTCAGGGTCTCTCACTCACCACTGTGCACCCCAGGCTAGCTCACTAATGAGCGTCTGGGTCATCTTCTGTTGCCATCTCTCACCTCACAGTAGGAACACTTGGATGGTAGAGAAGTGCTATTGCATTCACCTTATGTGGCTCCTGGAGATCCTCACTCATGTGAAGCATGTACAGTGAGAGCTTTACCCACTGAGCCATCTCCAAAGCCTGAAAGCTACTTGTCTATCCCATATGACCACTTCTGGTACAGACAGAACAAGAACAAAGAAACATGCAAATACAGATGAAGAGATCTTACTTACTGTGATAGAGCTGTGGACAAAAGACCTTTGTCCAGACTCAGGGCATGCAGGTTTGATGTTTGTTAATGGGTTAGCATGCTGAGGCATGAATCCTCAGATGACATTAATAATTGCATAGAGCTAATAGTCATGTCTGGTTTTGTTGCACAGCAACTCTGTGCTTCACTGCTGTCACTTTAAATTAAAATTGGTTTACTAGACTCAGCATCTGGCAGGCATATTTTATAAACCATTTCCTGTCAGTATCACGCCTAAAGTATCTGAGTGTTCCTGCGTAGCCTTGGAGTCTTCCCATTGTGTGTATGTCAATGCTATACATCTAAACAAGGGGAACACTGGCTGTCTTAGTGAAAGGCACCCATATAGAGTTCAGGCTCCCACTCCCGACATCCTTTGTTTCTTTGTACCTGTTCTGACCTTCTCAGGATCCTTTATATTTTGTCTTGAAGCTCTTTCATTCCTTACAATATCAGAGGTTTCCTGTCACTGTTGACTGCCATGTTTAAATACGATAGACTACATGTTGAACGTCAAGAGACCATATGGAGTTGATTTTACCATTTACTTCACTCAAGAGTTACTGTTCCTATTGTCAGCTCTCAAAAATTTCTATAACCCTCAGGTTCTTTTTTCTGTCCACTAGGAAGCAATAGGTACATGGCATAGAAGTGGGTGCAAAGGATACACACACACACACACACACACACACACACACACACACACATACATACACACACCGCACACACACACATGTACACCCTTAATTATTCTTTCCTTGTATAGGTCACACATATATTAAAATAACATCTTATAGGCTAGAGAGAAAGTTTAGTACATGCTACTCTTGCAGAGGATCCAAGTTTAGTTAATAGGATATGTGCTGGGAAATTCACTATTGTTTATGACTACAGTTCTAGGGGATCAAAAACTCTCTTCTAGACTTGGTAGGCACTCACGTACATAGGCTTACATGGGTAGACACATGATTATAAATAAAAATAAATCTTAAAATAACTTGCAAACCAGCTTCCCCAGATCTCTTGGAATAAACTATGAAAAGAGGAGCCATGTGTTTCCCTCTGGCTGATCAGCCACTCTACTGCTCTGGTGTTCTCTTCCTAGACTATCAAAGACCTTGATTAAAGACTCCAAACACTAAAACTGCTAGAAGAAAACATAGACAATAGCCTGCAAAATGTAGGAGTCAGAAAGGACTTTCTGAACGGATTTCATTGGCTAAGAAATGAAGGGCAATTTGTCAACTGAGCTCTTCTCAATGCCTTATTCCTTCTGAAAAAATGTAGAGGGTGGTTAGTTTCTTTTCCTTTTCATATTGGAGTATAAAGTTTTATTTTATCTTACCCACACCCACTTTCCCTTTCCAACTTCTGAGGGGCCCACTAACTCATCTCTTTAAGTCTTTTCTTAAAATTATTTTTGTCACAAATACCCCCCTGAGTTGAGCTAATGTTACCCATATGTGTCCTGGTGTGTGGCTGAGCACTGGAGTGTGGGGAACCTACCATTGTCCATATCCTCATTGTTCATCATTGCCAGTAGCTCCTCAGAGAGTTGTGGGCCGTGAGTACCCCTCCCCATTCCATGCTGAAGTTTAGAGTGGCCTGATCTTGTGTAGGCAAATACAGTTTCTTTACATTGATATATGCTATTGCCGTGTCATGTCAAGATAGCATTTCACAGCACACCTCTCCTACTTACTGGCTCTTAATCTTTTCTATCCATTCTTTTTCTTTTTTCCCCATTTTTTTTATTTTAAAAGGTTTTTTCCATATCTACCACCAATCCCCCTCCCTTCCTTCCTACCAGTCCCTCCCAGTCCTCCCTCAGCCTCCCCTCATCCCATCCTCCGTCCATTTCCTAAGGAGGGCAAGGAGTGGGTCAGTTCAGTCTGGCATATCCAGTTGAGGTAGGTCTGAGTCTCTCATCTCAGCATTAAGGCTGGGTTATGTGTTTCTCTGTAGGGAATAGGCTCCAAGATATCAGTTTCTGCACCAGAAATATACTCTGATCCTACTGTAAGAGGCTCCACAAACTGCCCACACCATTTGACTGTTGTCTACCTTTGGAGGGTTTAGTTCTTTTCCATGAAAGTTCCTGGGCGATTATTTCAGAATCAGTGAGCTCCCAATAGTTCAGGTCAGCCATCTTTGTGGATCTCCCCTCATGATCCTGATCCCTTTGCTCTTATACACTTTCCCTTCTCTGTCTTCAGCTAGACTGACGGCTCAGCCTGATGCTTAGCTATGGAACTCTGCTTCTACCTCTCTTTGTTGCTGAATGAAGGTTCTATAATGACAATTAGGGTGATTACTCATTTGTTTTTAGGGGAAGTCCTGTTTAGGCACCCTCTCCACTGTTGCGTGTAGCTTGGGACATCTTGTGGGTTCTTGGATGTTTCCTTCACACCAGGCTTCTTTCTAAGAACACAGTGGCTCCCTCTACCAAGATTTCTTTTTTCTCCCTCTCTGTTGCTCCCTCACTCAACCATATCCTCACATGATTTGTTTCCACCTCCTTTTGCTTGCTCCCTGTTATGGTTCCAATAGCCAGAACCTGGAAACAACCTAGATGCCTCTCAAATGAAGAACGGATTAAAAAATAGTGGTACATTTACACAATGGAGTACTACTCAGCAGTTAAAAAAAATGTCACCCTAAAATTTGCAGGCAAACGTATGGATTTGGAGAGTATCATTCTGAGTGAGGTAACACAGGCCCAGAGAGATAGACATGGGATGTTCTCACTCATAAGTGGACTTTAAACATAAAGCAAAGAATATTCGGGCTGCAAATCACAACCCCGGCACAGCTAGGTAACAGGAGAAACTTAAGAGATTCATCTAGGGATCCCCTGGGAAAGGGAAATAGAGACGATCTCCAGTGTACTTTTTTTTTTTCTCCCAGTAATTTTCTATTGATTTGGAGTTGCTATTTCCACACTCTCTGCAATTTTTTTTTTTTTTTTTTTTTCTGGCTGAGACTTTTCATGAAAATGGAGTCCTCTTATTTGCCACTCTATTGGTTGGAGGATGCATTTCCTTCAGATTGCAACAGATGGAGGAAAATATTTTAAACATTCCTGGTGAGCATAACACAGGTCATATTTTCCTCTCTACAGTCTTAGTGATCCTGCTCCAGCAAAAGGGAACTGAGTAGAGGACTGGACAGAAAGCCATTTCAACCTGGGTGGCCACTAATGTGACAAGTCTGCAGCAGTCGGTTCTTCCATTGTAATTTTGTCTCTACCTAAGAAAAGTGACACTGTAAAGTGTTATTGATTAAAGTTCTGAAAAATGAAACCTGCTGAACACCAGGCCGAAGAGAGCTCAGTGGGTCAAGTATTTTCAGAGCAGGTCTAAAGACATGAGTCCACTCCCAGAACTCATGTAAAAAGCCACCCGTGTTGGGATGTTCTTGGAATGCCAGTGCTGGGGAGGCAGGGACAGGCAGGTCTCTGTGGCTTGCTAGCCAGCCAGCATAGTACTTTGTGATACCAGGTCAGTGAAAGACCCTGTCTTAAAAGTAAAGATAAATAAATAAAAATGGGATGGATGGATATTTCTGTCATTCTGTCTCTGTCTGTCTGTCTCTCACACACACTAACAAACATATATGTAAATACATACAGAAGAGCAATGTGTTGTTGTATGCTGGGCATTCCTGTGAGGTCCGTTCCTACTGTGGTCTCTTTTGCAGGCAGCACTAGCCTGTCTGGTGGCTTGCTCTGAGGCTAGTGTGGCTATCCCAACTTAAGCTGCTCACTAACTCTGTTAAGTTATTGGACCCTCCTGATCTCCATCTTTTTCCATGTAAAATGAGGGAAATGGATTGCTTTATGGCTTTATAAGGCTTTTCATGCTCTTTAGAAGGCAGTGAGCTAGGAATGAAATGCATTTATTTATCGTGTGAAATAAATATGACACAGTTGTAACCAGGCCTTTGAAGTTTCTAGCCTTGAGCACTTACTGCTGAGCTGCTAGGGTAGACTGACTGTCTTAGAGTTCAGGCTGTTCTCACAGTGATCTCTGTGGGGACGGTCTGGGACCATGTCTGGTATGGAACTCACCTGAAGAACTATAAATTAGAAAACTACCATGCTAGATTAAAAATAAAATTGTTTTGGGGCCAGTTGAAGTTAAATACAGAGGAACCTGACTTGGCAAAAGGAGAGTAGGATGAGTCAAGGTGAGTGACCATTACTGTTCTTCATCCAGATGGTTTCAGGATCGTTGAATCCTGAGAATCTTAGGAAGGCTTCTTGCTTAGGAAAAACCCTTAGGAGTGGGAACTTTATAGTCACATTGCTTTGTTTTCATGTACAAACAATTTCTCTGACAAGCTAGGCATTAATAAAAATTCTAGTGATGGTGCTGGGGAGGTTGCTAAGTTGGTAAAGTGTTTGATTTGCAAACATGAACAAGCCCCAGAACCCACATTAGACAAAGCAAGAGATGGTGGTGGGTACATCCTTTTAATCTCAGTGATGGGGAGATGGAATCAAGAGAAAATCACTGCCCACCCAGCTTCTATACTCTAGCTACAACTAAGAGATTCTGTCTAAGAAAAGTCAAGATGGACAGTGTCCTGAGGAACAGCACCTAAAACTGAACTCTGGGTCTACCTGAATGCACACACATGTGTACACACACAAGTACATACAGGGGCACACAAAGATACACTAAAACACAAAATTGCCAGTGGTTTACCTTTACTCCAAATGTGCTATTGTCTCTACCACAACTTTTAAGAAAATAAATCTAGGACATAGAAGGATGTTTTATTTTCCAGTTGGAAAGTAAACACATCCTCACATTAAATATTAAAAGCTCAGTTTGCGCAGGTTGAAGATCCCTTACATCATCACTGCAGCATTAAACATGGGATCTTTACACGTCCTGATTAGCCTCCTCTCTACTTCCTGAGCCATGGATAACTATGGCTCTGATTTTACTCCCTGTAGCTTTTAGTTTTCTCAAACAAGCTTCTAAATAAAGGTAGTAATTCTCCATAGCCTTCACTTCTATCACTCAGGTATGCTCTGGGGGATGCCTCAGATTGTTTTCTAGTGGTCTGTTTCTCCTTACTGCTAGGGTGGGACCTCTGTATGGATATCTCCAGCCACATTTGCCTGTGGCTGACAGCTGGGGCTTCTCTACTTCATTTTATTCATTTTGCCATTTATGTTTGTATCCACATGCCTTTGTGTGTAGCACATGTGTGGGTGTCTGTGGAGACCAGAGGAGGACATCAGACCCCCTGGAACTAACGTTAACGTTATAAATGACTCATAGGTACTGGGGACTAAATGTATGTCTTCTGCAAGAGCAGCATATGTTCTTAACCACTGTGCCATCTTTCTGTCCCCTCTTCTCCAGTTTTGAGTGAGTGTAAATAAAGCTAGAGTAGTTATTCATGTTTGGATCTTACAGGGTGTTTTCATGTCTTTTATACAAATAATTAGAATAGGATCACCAAGTGTATCATTTTTTTTTCACTTTATGAGATTAGCAAACCATTCCCAAAGCGGCCAGACTACATGGTATGCCCCCTAAATTATGTCCAGTTCTCATTGTCCATACTGATACAGAAAGCATGTAAACAAACAAACAAAAATCAGCAAGCTAAATACTGGGCTCAGTAAACTGTTATACTATTGCACAAATTCTCTTTGGTATTTAATAAAAACTCAGATCCAGATATTGGGGAAAAGCTGATATATCAGAGAGTCAGAGAGACATGGAACAAAACCCGGCCAGTTCTCACCCATCCAACTCCTCAGGCTGAAAAGGGTAGATCCAGGAATCCTCAGACTGAATGCCTCTGAGTCCTCAGTGGAAAGGGAAGGGGGGCAAGGGAAGGGCTAAACTCCTGCCTCCCAGCTTTCTCACTTCCTCCGTTCAACTTTCCTAGGATTAAAGGTGTGTGCCACCACTGCCTGGCTCTGCTTGGCCTTGAACTCACAGAGATCAAGTGAGTGCTGGGATAAAGGTGTGGATCACCTCTCCCGGACCTTCATAGATAAATGTGGTTTGGTTCTGTCTTCTGATGTCCAGGCAAACTTTATTAGATCCACAACATGTCACCACAACAAACACTATGTCAAAAAAGATAAATTGGTGCTAGGGGCATAACTCAGTTGATAAACTGCTTGACTGATATTCACAAGGCCTGCATTTGGATCCCAGTGCTACCAAGCAAGAAAGGAAGAATGAATGGAGAGAAGAAAAATTTTCTTGCCATTCAGGTGCTTCTGTCCAATCTTAACCTTTGACAATGAGTAACTGCCACTTTACAGTCAAGTGATGCCTTGGTTTTTATTTACATTTAATGCATATTGTGAAACGTTTCAATTTAATCTTTGGTGTTAGTAAAGAACTTCTATGGTATTCCCAATCTCTTTCTTTTCCTTCACCCTCATCATTTTTTTTTAAAAAGAATGTATAATATTTTTAACCATGTGTATGAATATGTGTATTTGCGGGTAGGTATGTGCATATAAATACTCTTTGGAGTCCAGAAGAGGGCATCTTATTGTTGTTATTTGTTGATTAAGAAAGAAATGAATGAATTTGAAATATCTTCACTGCAGTAGGATTGTACTCTGACAGCTTCAACATATGGAGGAATTTTATGAATAGTGTGTTTATGACAGAAATTTGCTTCTAAGGGAGGTTATAGAAAAGCAGTTTCTGGGGAATCTTTAAAACTTTGATACTAGTCATCACTCTTGGAGTTATAAACTGTGATGGCTTGGGAGTATGAAGACCTGGCTCTCCATTCCAGGGCATTGATGATGGAGTGCTCAGCTATAAAAGATGAGCGGTGTACTGCAGAATACTCTTTGCAGGAATTCTTTCTGCAGGGCCCTAAATGGAATTTGGTGCATTGAAAGTTTACTTCCCAAAGGGTAACATTTACTTTCTGAGTGTGTTTTATGACACTTGGCTAACATTTCTTCCAGCCTCTCTCACTGCTAGCACACAAGGCCTGTGGGAAGGCAGCAGTCCTGCGGGTGTTGCCCGAAGTTCTGATCAAATCCTTGGCCCACAGTCATTGCGTGTAGTGAGTGGTATTCACATAGCATACATCTCTCAGTGTTTATGATGAACATTCCAAACTATTCTCTGAGATCTCTTTGCTTAGATTGTGAAAAATAATAGTCCTTGTTTATAAATGCCTACTGCTAACAAACAGACTTAGGCTGTTAGGGTTGTTAGTGTAGAATTAATTGGGAGGTTATCTGTCATAGAACTGCAAGGTAGTAGAGGGAACAATTACGTTGTAGTAGTTACTAAATTATATTCCAGAAATCCTTTCATCTTTTCCTGGGCCTGTCACAGTGGTAGCAAGTAACAGGATTCTCAAGATGGAATTAATGAATCTCTTTTGTGATATTCAGTTGCTATAACCAGTTAAAGCTGTATTGTTTTGTGCTCAACACTCTGTTAATGTAGTCAGCAAATGCCCATAAAATAATGGCTTTATCTTTCCCTTCCATGTTCCTTTTCTTGTCCTTTCTCCCTATCTTTTTCCTCCTCCCTCACGTCTCTGGAGATAGCCAAGATTGACTTTGAATTCATGAGCCTCTTGCTGAAGCAGCGACTCAGTGTCCCCATACATCTCTACCACTATGCCATTGATTCCAGGACTGTGCAACCATTGAAATTAGCTAATACTTGACATGTCTCTTCTCCTTTCAGTCTGGCAGGGTTTATTTAGCCAACAAATAAACCATGGGCTCCACATTTGCCTTTTCCTTCTGATATGCCTCTCATAGCACGGAACTTTCCTTATTCAATTTCTATCCTTGGGTTCATCGGACCCTTCCATAGCTCTGGTCTCAGGTATGAGGTATCTCTTCTTTGTGAATGAAGTATAAGCTGCATCTGCTTCTGGTCTGACACACAGCAGACACTCAGTTACCAGAATAAAAAGAAGGAGGTACTATTTCTGGTAGACCACATTGATGTTTGAATTTAATATGCACACGACTCTTACCATGGATGGCATTTTCAGACTTATAATTTAATTGTATTTGATTTAAAAGAATTTTTCCATTCATATCCTATTAATGAATTAATATGCTTTTATGTCTATACCATTAAAATCCAAATATGAGCATTAAAGAAAAGACAAAGTTGATTGGGCTTAGTGTTCAATAAGATGACAAGCATAACAATAAATAGGCCATCTCCCTCTACCTAATGATGCTATGGTTAATAAAACATCATACATAGGGCTGAACAAATGGCTCATCTGGTAAACTGCTTACTGACTAACCATGAGGAGCAGAGGACCAGAGATGGAGCCCTAGAACCATACAGACAACTGGGTGTGCTAGTTGATGCCTGCAATCCCAGAACTGAAGAGGAAAGTCCTTTGGGCTCACTGCCTATCAAGCCTACCCAAACTGTTGAGTTCATGTCCCAGTGAGAGATAGTGGCTTAAAATGGGTGCAAGGCTCCTGAGGATTAACACTTGACTTTGATATCTGCCCTTCACTTGCATGTGCATACATGCCCATATGCACATGAGCTTGTATATATATTTATATAAAATGAACATACATGCACACATAAACATAGATATACATACAAAGTATACAAAGGACAAACCTCAATAAAATTAGAGTCAACTATTTGCTATAAACTACGTAGGAAAAGTGATTGAAGGACTGAGCCAAGGAGACATCTGTATCCAATATACCTCCTTACCTTCCATTTCAGGCAGTGGAAAAAAAATGCAGGCCACTCTCCAGCCTACCTTTGCAAAGTTGGTCTTATAAATATCTCAATCACACAAGTCAATCTTACTTTACTGTTCTCAGAAGCTCAGCGGTCACCTTTGATGTCAGAAACATTTAAAGAATTGATTTTTATTTCCTCAGACATTCCCATTATTGTCAAGAGTGTCCTCAGTGAAATAGTAATATATTTAGTATACTTCCAGTACGCAACACACAAACACACACACACACACACAGGCACACACACATGCACACACATGCAAATTCGCAAGTCTATTGAGATTTCAGAGACAATCACCAGAGCCTGTGACAAGTTAAGAAATATCCTATAGGTCTTTGTAATAGATTAGAATAGCTTCCAGGTCAGGACTTTCATAGCAAACTATCCCAAATAACTAGTTGAGCAGCAGACGTGTAGGGCACAGGTCACTGCCTCTGTGCTCCTGAAGTCCAGCTCAGGAGATGTGAGGCTCTTTATGCCAAAAATGTCCACTGTTTGATAAAGTCTAGGGAAATGACCTGTTATGTCTAAATGAATAGAGAAGGACCTTTTACATGTTCAAACTTCTACATTGACAGATATATTTAATTTTTATGTGCTTTGGTTTCTGTATTTGTGTGTACATGAATGTGGATGCCAACGGACAATCTGAAGAATCATTTTGTAGGAGCTAGACTCCTTGTATTAGAGACATATTTTCTCAGTAGCCCAGAACTTGTGTTGAGTTAGGCCGGCTGGTGAGTGAGGAACCCAAGGGATTTGCCTATCTCAGTCTTCCCAGTATTGGGATTATATTATTTTGCTCAGATTATTAAACATGGGTTCTGGGAATCTAACTTAGGTCTCCATGTTTTCCAGGCAGGTACTTTACCAACCACACTGTCACCTCAGCCACCATTATTCACAATGTTCTTTAAATTTAAAATGCAAGAGATTAAGATAATTATGCTTATTTATTTTTATGATCATTTAAGGAGAATTGTTCCTGTATGGATGCTATCATAGGGAACTGGGATATGGGAAATAAGATTAAACAGATTATTTCCTCTTCCCTGTGCTAAACAGAACTATAATATTACACATAATTTTTAAAAAATTGAAGCAAAATCTTATGTAGCACAGTCTGACTTTGAACTCACTATTTAGTTGAGGATGGCCTTGAACTTCTCTTACTGGTCTCCTCTTCCTAAATGCGGCTTTACAGGCATGCATCACCATGGCCAGTTCATGTGATGCTGGGGTTCAACTTAGGCCTTTGTGTATAAGAAGGAGGCACTTTATCAACTGAGTTACCTTCCCCAAACCCTGTAATTGAGTTTATAAGATCCCTCCATGGAAGAGTTCTTAGAACCCATCTTTTACAAATAAGGAAGGTGAGATTCACATGGGTTAAAATAACTTGTCCTACATACAGTCGTACTGCTGGGGTGTTCAATAGCTTGGCGAATCTCTCAAGTGCCCTGAGTCTTAACCATCATTTTCTATTGTTTCCTAGTTTTGCTAGATGTGCAAGAACTGAGGTGTATTGACCTTGGACTGGGTGCTTTCTGTGTTCCAAATCATGTCCTTGCTTATAGTCCTATGAGGAACTATTAACATCTATGTTTTATAGATAAGGAACATAAGGCCGAGGGGTTAAACACATTGGAGAAGGTCACTCAGCCATCAAATTGGCTGAGTCTAGACAGGCCTGCCTGTCCCTTAAGGAACATTCACATATTGTTTTACCCTACAAAAATTAATGTGTTAAGTGTCTCAAAAAACTCAGGGCTTGCTTCTGCACCATTTTATTGTTGAGCACTGTGTAGTTTATGCTTTAGAGGGATGCTACTGTAGTAGACCTTGACTGACTTTGAGAGGCCAAGAGTCTACGTTGGCTATTTAAGATATAGCCTGTGTAATTGGCAAAAACAAAACAAAACAAAACAAAAAACCCCTCATTTTATCTAAGAAACAAAGCATTTCTTGAAAAATGTCTTTTGCTCTCTCCGAGGCTTCATAGTAATTAAATTCAAATTCAAATTGCAATATGAGTTTTCCCTAAAATACCTTATTAATAAGGCTCTTAAAATTAGAGAAAGTGGTTAAGTTTGAAGTGAATAATAAATATAATATAGTAAATATAATATAATAAATAAATATAATATAATAAATAATAAATATAGATTTATATAGTTCAACCTTTCTACTACCAAGTTAAAAATAGTTTTGACTTATGTGAAATGTTTCAGACAACATTTACTTCTGATTTTCACATGGAATAAAATTATCCTATTTTTTATAAGTAAAAGAAACAGCTCAGATGGGGAAGGTGTGTGTGTGTGTGTGTGTGTGTGTGTGTGTGTGTGTGTGTACACATGTGCATATATATTTGTATGTTGTGTAAATATATCTTTCTGAAAGTAAATATAAAGGGACAATTTGTATTAATTTATCCAAGTTGTGAATAGATCCATATGTATGTGTATATATGCATGTGCACAAAGATACTAGAAACCAGTGTGTTTGGAAGGATAAAGAGGCATGGTTTCCTAGAGAGGATGTGACAGAATATAAATAGAAAGTACATTCCTGTGAATTAATCTCAATTTTAAGATTTCACTTTAGGAATATACACACTTAGTATATTGTAACTTAATATCTGAATCTAAAATTCCTGCAAATTTAGGGCAAATGTCATTGGTGACAGATGTATAGAGAGAAAAATCACGTTAATTCACTTAATGTTACAGGACTTTGTACATTCTTCCCACAAGTCATATTAGTGCCAAAGGTAAGAAGGCCCCAGCTGCTTTCCCTAGCCACCTATTGATGCTTGTTCATTCTGCTAAGACTCATCATTCTCTAGGAAATGCTCTGCCATCCTCAACTTACTAAATAAAAATCCTACAGTGTGTTGAGTAAGCTACTGCATGGAACCTTGCCATTCCTGGAGATACAAAAGATGACTTCTCATACTGAGAAAAGCTATCATTTGGTACAGAATACATGAGCACACCTAAACCCTTAGAGAATGTTAGGAGTGAACTTGGTATTTCTCTAGCTGGTAATGGAGAGAGCATAAAGCATTTATTCTGTCTTTAGGAACTATAATAATATATTCAACGGGAGGAAAACTTTCTCCTTAGGAGAAATCTTAGTAACAGAGAAGAATGAGCTATCAGCAATATGAAGAAAAGATTACAACTTCAAATAAAACATGTTCCTGGCAAGGGATCATCAATGGCCATTAACACTACAGAGTGGGATGGTTATATATTCTCTGTCTCCTTATGGAAAAGCCTGGCATCACCTATGAAGTAGGCAAGGTCCCCTCAAACCATGGTTCAGAACTCAGGCTTTCTCTCTACACATCAGCCAATTTGTCACAGCAACAAGAAAATTAGCTAATCTCCTGGAGGATGAAAAACCAGTGCCGACAAAGTAGGGTGAGAGGTACTGGTAGGTACTGACCATCACCTTTTCCTTCACAGGAAGTTGGAAACTGCAGCAACAAAGGCTCAGTTGCCCTTTGACCTGTCATGTGGGTAGAGTGGGGCAGGTTTCATCCCATCTATTTGCTGGATTTGTAAAGCCAGCAGTAGACACCATGAAACATCTGGCCCTAGGTCATCTCTAACAGAAATAAGACAGTCATGTGGGCCAGTCTGGTCCACCATGGTGACCTTGGGCCCAATTTAGTGACATCTGGACATGTGTAGGAGGCAAATTATAGCATCGTTCTGACAACAATTTTATATTAAACCAAATGCCTGCTGCTCAGCTGTCCACACAAAGGCTTGGAAGGCTTTCAAATGCTTCTGGGTCTCGCTGCAGATGGTGAAGCCATTCTTGTACTTGATGGCGATGGTTTCAGCTGAAAGTTAGCATCAGAAGCAGAGCTACAAATTATACTGTTAATCCATGCCTTGGACAGATATTTATAGTGACTTCATTGTGCTCCAGACACTCTATGTGTTCCTGCATGTCTGTGTGCTCATTTGGTGCCTCAATTAACCAGTGCACTGCAGCAGTGTACATACTGTGAAGGTAAATGAGCAAACAAGGCTCAGATGGAGATCGTGAGACCAGAAGAATATCCACACAAGTAGCAATGTTCATCTCTGAAGTTCATGTTTTTTCTCGCACACGTGTGTGTGTGTTTATGTCTGGTCAGGTGTGGGTACGGATGTCAGGTATCTTTTTCAATGCTGCTGCTTGAGATTATTTTTGGAGATAGGATTTTTTAAAAGTAAAACCAGACATCCCTGATTGAGATAGGCTGGCTGGCCAACAGCAGGGATCCTTCTTCTCCTCCTTCACAGCCACTGCCTATAGCTCATCAGGAAGTAACGAGATCTTGTGAGTCTCTTCCCCCAAGACCATTACCTGAGTACATATTTCTTAGTCAAAGCAGAGAATGATGCATGAAGCAGGTCTCCCCCTCCTTATCTCACTTGGCATGTGCTGTAGACTGAACCATGAGACCCCACCCCAATAGTCACAGCCTGGGGTCCTCCACCCAGTGTGACTTTATTTGAAGACTAGGCCCTCATGGAAGTAATTAAGGTTTAATGAGGTTCTGAGGGTACGAGTAATCTGATAGAGCCACTTCCTTTGTAACAAAACTGAATTCTAGAACATTCTTCCTGAGGACATAATAGAAAGGTCATATGAGAACACAGTGGGAGCATTACTCACTGTAAGCCAGGAAGACAGGCCATACCAGACCCCAACCATGAGAGGAAAATGTCTCTCAGCACATTGTATCAAATGAATTCTACTAAAGCTAGATTTAAGGGAAAAGCCAAAGATCAGAGACACAGAGGAACAAGCCACAATCACTTCTCACCTAGCCACTCCTCACAAACCCTCAGATTCAATGCCTTTTAGTCTTCAGCTGAAAGGAAAGAACCAAACTCATATCTCCTTCTGCCTTACATTTCTTTCTCTGCCCAGACATTTTACTTTCTGGTTCAAACTTTCTAGTGCTGGGATTAAAGGTGTGTGCATTTCCCTGAGTACTGGCAGTAGTGGTAGGGCATCCCAAGTGCTGGGATTAAAGGTGTGTGCCACCACTGCCTGGCTCTGTCTGGCTTTAAACTCACAGAGATCTGACTGCCTCTGACTGCTGAGTGCTAGGGTTAAAGGTGTGTGCCACCACTGCCTGTCCTCTGTGGCTAACTCTGTGGCTGGCTCTGCCCTCTGATCTTCAGGCATGCTTTATTAGATACACAGTGTATCCCCTCAACATTGTTTCCATTGTGTGGAGCTCTTATTCACCCAGCACCAGGGAGAGTAGCAGTCCTCCTAGCTAGGGTCCTTCCTATGCCACTGTCTTACTTTCATTTTTATTTGCTTCTTAAACTAATGTTGAGTTAGCTTTCTAATCCACTGTCATAAGTAATCATTTGAAAATTCCAATACTTGTGTGTGTGTGTGTGTGTGTGTGCAAGTTGGAAGTCAACCTCAACTGTTATTCCACAGGAGATTTCCTTGTTTTACTTTTTTAAAAGTATTACATGTACATTTGTTTATTGTGTGTACGTCTCTGTCTTTTCTCCCTCCCTATGTGTACATATGTATGCCATGGCATGCGTGTGGTCAGAGAGCATGTTATGGAAGTCGGTTCTCCTCCTTCTAAGGTGGATCCTAGGAGTCAAACTCAGATCATCTCAGTTTAGGGCAGGTTCCTTTGCCTGCTGAGCTGTATTCCCCACCACACCTCACTCTGTTAGAAAGGGTTTCTCATTTTACCTGGGGTTCACCAACTGGGCCATTGAGCAGCAGGGGTCCATCTTTTGTTACAAAGGAAGTGGTTCTATCAGATTACTCCTACCCTCAGAACCTCATTGAACCTTAATTACTTGCATGAAGGCCTAATCTTCAAATAAAGTCACATTGGCTGGAGGACCCCAGACTGTGACATGCCAAGTGAGATGGGAGGAGGAAACCTGCTTTTTAGACAAACCTCCTGGAAATCAAACTAAGGTCTACATGCTTGGTATCTGAAGCACCTGCACAGCCCCTAGACTTCACTACTTTCTCAGCAAATCAACTAGAGCATTTTGTAAAGAATGGAGTGTGGGTATAGCCATAGAGAACTGTGCATGGAACCTACAACAGGAAGCAGATCTGTGAGTGACAGTTGAGTGTGTAATTGGCTGGCTCAGGGACACCTCTGCTGAGGCTGTTGGGGGATGAAGTATGCCTGAAATCCCAGGTGACTCTGAGGCTGGCTGAGGATGACTAGTGAGCTTGGTCTCCTGATTGTATCTCTCCTTTTGCTTTGAAGCCTTTCTGTCTCAAGTTCAAGGAAACGAATAATTAGCGTCAACCAATAACAAAATCAGAATAATTTACTTACTTGAATGCCCATGTTTCTGCATTTTCCTGTGGTAACTTGGTTCAGTGATTGAATTTATGTTGACTTTATATTTTTCTGCATTTACTCTGGAACTCTCCCTATCATGTTGAAATACAGTGTTTCAAGATTTAGTTTTACATTTTTTTTTTCTCCCAGCAAAATGTGGTTCCATCGAGAATGTTAAATGGAATCAAAACTTAATATTCCATCTGCTTAATCACTTGAATTCAAAGCAATGCTCATATTTAAAAGCAGACTTTCAAGAACTCTAACTATGTTTGGTAGCAGTGAAGATCTAAGTAAATAAAAGCCGGAGCCTAAGCATTTATAAAACTATAATTAAAATAAAACGAATCATGTGTTTTCTTTATCTCCTCTATTTCCTTTGTCCTTGAGCCAGGAATATCAGTTTTTCTAAGTCTGCTTACATCTTCAAGCATATAGGGATTTAATGGGATTCAATTTTAAGTTGAAAAAATACATTTAATTATTTGTGTGGGGTGTAAGGGTGTGGAGTTCAGATGAAAACTTGGGAGAGTTAATTTTCTCCTCCCACTGAGTTGGTCTTAGGGATTGAACTCAGGTCAGCCAGCTTGACTTCAGGCATCCTTATGAGCTGAGAAAGCTCACTGGCTCAGGGGGAAGCATTTTTTTTTTTTTTTTAATACCTGTTAAAGAAGACAGAACTGCTTTAACTGAGAGCTGTCTATCCCTTTGCTTATCACTGGTGCTCATTTACAACACGGTGGTTTTTCAGTAGCAAAGGTAGTTCTTTCTAAACAGCTTGGGAAAATTTTGTTGTTGAGAATTCTGTAGCACACACCCCCTGGCCAGAGTTTAGGATTTGACTGACTACCCTAAGATGTATTGCAGCTAGGTAAATCATGCCTTAATTTTATAAAGTGCTTTTATCCCGAGATGTTTCGGGAGTACCTGTTGTTTAAATTAATGTCTGTGTAATCTGAAGGCTTTGCTTCTCAGAAAAGATATTTCATACAACCTCAAGATACGTTTGGTAGAATTGCTTCATTTATAAATCAACGTGAGAGAGAATGGTGGCACCCTAACAAATGTGAAAACAAAAAAAAAATGAGAATGAGTATAGAGCTGATGAAATTTATATGCCATTATTCACAATATCCAAGAAATTGAATTAACCAATATGTCTGTTGAAAAAAATACATGGACAAAGGATAAATGGTATATTGCAGGGAGATGACTGTCAGCCTTAAATGAGGATGTCTCACTGCCTCGGAGCCAGTTCATTTCTCTGTAAGAGCAGGAGTAAACTAAAGAACTTCAGACTAAGTGAAGGAAGGCACAGAGAGCCAAATGCTGCATAACCTAACTTCCGTGTTGAATAGTGAAGAAGTGAAGAATGAGTACAGCATAAACCAGAACTGGAATTTTCCAAGGGCTGGAGGACATGGGGGAGAGCCTGGTCAGAGAGTGTGCAGGATGAGTTAGTTGTAGAGACTTTCAAAATTATGATGACTTCTGTTGGATAGTTTGAAATCATCAAGGGTGCGCCAAAAACTGTCTTAAATAGTAAAGGCAGTCTGGAGAGATAGCTTTTCAGTCAAGGACTTGTTGTACAGGCATGAGCTCCTGAGCTTGGCCCCCTAAATCCAAACAAACAAAGAGTGCCCTGTGCTTGAAACCACAGCACTGGGAAAGTGCAGGCAGGAGAGTCTCTGGGGCTCATGGTCTAGACAGCCTGTCTCACTTGGAAAGTTCTAGATGCAGTCTCAAAAAACAGACAAACAGCACCTGATGTCCCCTAGCTTGCATGTACATATGTGCACACCAACATACATACACTCATAAAATAGTGACACACACATATATGTATGTATGTATGTATATATGGAGATGTAAATATGCGTGTATATATGTGTATACACACACATATATGAAAAGTCTAGCAGACATTACATCTGTGTGAACTTCTTTTCCTTTCTCACTTCTTGGGAGATTTCTGTTTTGCTAGTGACTTTTGTGAGTTGAGATCAGGGAAAAGGCATCAGCTCGCATGGTCTCTCTGGAAGACCCTACTGAAAGTAAAGATCAGCTGTCCCTTGGTGTGCATAGCAAAGACCCCACCCTCCAGAGGCATTCTCTGTGCCCTGACTTAGTAGTCCCATCCAGGAATGCCCTTGTCTTGTAGATATTTCTGGATGTCTCCTGTGTATAGCTCTCAGGAATCCCTGATTAAGACAGGCATGGAGGATTTTGCACATTGCCTGGTTGATTATAAAGGTAGTCTGCTGTGATGACCCTCATGTTAAATTAGCACAGTTATTAAATGCTCATTTTCTATAAAGTGTCAATATAAGGAGGAAGAGAGGCTTGAGTTCCAGTGGGAGGATATTGCCTGGAAATAATATAATTCTTTTCTAATAGTAAAGTTAGTTAACTGTTAGAGGCCACAGGAAAGCAGCTCATCCTTTTTCTAGGTGACAGAAGTGGTAACATCATTTTCTCACCTACAGTCCGGGTGACATAGTAGATAATGCTTAAGGGTTATTTTCCACCTTAGAAGAATAGGCCTTGTAGATGGGCAGAAATAAGAAACGGGTGAAATGATTCCCAACAAAGCCATTTAGATGAGGCCCTAACAGATTTTTTAAAGGTCTATTTCCCCTGCTAGATTGGAGCTTGCCAAAGGCTCTTTCTATTTCTATCGGCATCTGGGGAGGATGGCACTAGACCAGAATAAGAGTGGGTACATAGTCCCCGTTTGCCTGGAGGGGCTCATCATGCGCTGGCCAGTGCAGCAGATCTGGAGGGCACTCAAGGGCATTTTCTCCACTCCATGCAGATGATCTTCTATTTTGCAAACTTCTAAATATGTAAATTCAGCAAGTGAGCATGTACATTGACTGTCACCGTGCACTTTATTTACATTTCTCTCTGTTTCCTCATGAAGTTCCTTTTGATAGTAAGGTTTGGGACTAGGGGTGGGCTCCATGCAGAAGTGCTTGCCACATACGTATGAATATCTCATTTCTGATCCCTAGTACTCAGATGCCAAGCTGGGAATGCAGGGCACTCAGGAGATAGAGGCAGTTAGATCCTGGAGCTCCCTGGCCTTCCTGCCTCGCTGAATCGGTGACCAAGTTTGTTGGGAGAACTTGTATCCAAATAAATAAATAAATAAACAGTGGAAAGTGGATGGGGAAGGGCACCCAGTATTAAAGTCTGGCCCTATTGGGCATAGGCACATGCCACTCCCCTAACACAACCGCTGAGTTTTGATGGTTTTAAAATCACGGGTTTGTATCTCTACAATATTAGATGCAGAGAGCTGTAAGGAAGGTAAAAGTAGCTTTTATGCATGGGCAGGATAACAGAAAGATTGATATTAGGAAAGAAAGGAGATACTGTCAAACACTGGAAATCCCACCCATGGTTCTCATGGCCCTTTCCAGTGGCTTTGACTCCATTAATAAGCAATTAGACGACCCAAGCAGTTCCCTGAAAGTCCTGGGGTCTCAACTTTCCTCTTCCCTACAAGAATCCCCTGGGCTCTTTCTCATTGAAACATTTTGTGAGCCAACAACACAACATGAAACAAAATACCCTTCAACCTACTAAAGAAACTATTTTTTTGATCCCATTCCTGGTCAGTCTTCCAGTGTATTCATGTTTGTGCAAACTGCTATTTTTACAGTCACACAAGCTCAGCCACAGCACTTGCAAAGAGCTTTCCAAACTGAAAAGAGGGCTGTAACTAGAAATGATTCCAACATCACCTTTCTCCTGTTCTCTAAAATCAAGACCTTCACTCAGGATGTGCATAGTGGGAAGAACACCACTCACTTCTCTCTGGGGAAGAGGGAAGAATGGCAGTGGCAATAGATGAGAAATAATACAAAAATGCTCTAAACACTGGTCTCTACTGAGCATATATCTCTGGCCTAATGGCCAACAGGACATGTGGAAGGTGCTAAAATAAAATAAAATTGAAAAGATCAAATAATTAAAACAAAACACTTTTCCTTGTAACTTTTAGTATCTGTGCTTATTGGCTGGTGGTTAAGGATATCAAAAAGTGGAGATGAGAAGGGGTATTAGAGAGAAATTAGGAACACTTGCTCTTGAAGAGGACCCGAGTTATTCCTAGGGTTCATTTTGGGTGGTTCACATTTGCCAGCTCCAGGGAATTTCACAGCCTCTTTTGGCCACTTACACTTAGGGGACACATTCACACAGATAGAGGCATGCACATATAAAGTGGAAAAAACCCCAAATATTCAAAATGAAAACAGCAAAAGACTATGAAAATCCATGAATTCAGGTGCATCTCCGATGAGGCAATGTGTGTTTTAGGCAATGTGATTGGCAAGAGTCTAAAGGCTCTGTGGAAATGTGAAGTACTAAAGGTGCATAAGCCAGAAAATACAAGAGGACACAATGAGGTTTTCTTAGAGAATTAAGTGGCACGGTAGTTGCTCAAGCCCTTCATCCTGGAGTGAATTACCCACAAGGGAAGGCCAACTTTTTATTAACAGCGAGCCAGAGAAAAGCAAGTGTGAGGCAGGCCACATGGCCGACTGTGAGAGCCTTAATAGGTCCTCTGCTGCCTTCTTCACTACAAAGGTTAATAGTAAGAGGATGCTAATGCAGGAGTGGTAATGAGCAATCCCCAGCTGCAGGAAGCAGGTTGAAGCTCCAATAACTGAGCATGTTGAAATCATTGAGGTCTGATGACATTCACCTAAGAATCCTAAAGGATGCAGCTGCAGGAGCAGGAGAGCAAGTGGAATGATGATCTTGGAGTGTTTAGGAAGGGTGGATACTGAATGCAGTGCTTGCTATTGCTTAAGAAGATAAGTGCATAATTAGGCCAGGGGAAAGGGTAGGTTGCAACAGTAATATAGAAGATCACAGTCTCTCGACTTGAAAGGAATTAAGGAGAATAATGAAGAAATGGGATGTAAGTGGAAAGGGGACCTGGTGGCATCGCTCTTCTGTACAGCCAGTGACTGTGATATCTGTCCCATGCTCCATTGATCCAATCAAGGATTCTTACACAGCACTTGAAGATGGCTTAACAGACTTGGTTGTTGAGGCTAAAGTTGGCAGCTTCCAATTTGGAAACATTAAGTTCCTGTCTTGAGAAATTAAATTCTGCTGTCACCAGCAACACCTCCAGTTTCCAATTCAGGGATGGGGAAAGAGGGAGAGAGGCTCAGCCGGGTACTTGGGGACAGTTCTGCTGTAGTCCGGTAGCAGTTCTACACTTGTAGTTCTACACATCTTCCCCTGCTGTGCTCAGTGTCTGACTTGAGATGGGGCTGCAGGTTTATGACTGGTTTTTCTGGGAGCTAAGAAGAAATCACACTGTGGACAGTTTTTAGTTCTGACCATTCTTTAAATGACTTTGTTTTCAGGTAAAGATGATAAAAACTCTGCGCGGCAAGGCCAGCTCTTATCTTATAATGTTGCAGGATGTTTCCTAAGGTCACAGACAGCTGAAAAACAGAGCACAGAAAGCGAAGGGGTGGCTTAGTAGGCAAGTGTGATTGCTGCATGAGAATGAGGACCCGAGTTCCAGTCCCTGGCATCCATGTACAGATGGATGGATGGGAGTAGCTTTGCTTGTTCTGGTGGCCCCAGCACTGTGTGTGGTAGGGAGAGGAGGAATGGGAGTGTCATTGAGATTACTGAGCTCCAGTCTAGCTCCAGAGTCAGCCAGAGCCAGCCTCTGGGTCCTGGTTAGAGTTTTGTCAGTGTGACACCAAGCTCAAGTCACTTGGGAAGAAGGAGCCTTAGTTGAGAAAATGTCTCCATTGGATTGGCTTTTGGGCAAAGTTGTAGTACATTCATTTTCTTCTTTGATGATGTATCTGGGTTGACTCAGAGGGTGTGGTGTCATCCTCGGGAGGTGGTCCTGAGCTGAATAAGAAAACAGACTGAACAGGCCAGTAGCAGCATTCTCCCATGCCTTCTCTTTCAGCTCCTGACCAAGTTGCTTTTTGCCGTGGTGTTGGAGAACTGCAAAAGAAACTCTAAACAAGAAAGCTGGTACCCTCATCCTGTCTCCCCATGCATATATGCAGCCTCAAGCAAGCATACAAACCACATACACACCAGCACACACACACACACACACACACACACACACACGCTCACGTGTATACAGGCACACAGGCACATATGAATGCAAAATGTATACACGCGTGCACAGATGCACACATGAGTGTGCTCAGGCACACACACACACACACAAGTACAAAGACAGACATTCATGCATGCACACATGCACACCACACACACACACACACACACACACACACACACACACACACACACACACACACACACACACACTTCAGATCACAATTGTTCTGATTTCCTAATGCACTGGTTTCCCAAGAGGATGGAAATTCTTTCTCTACCTTCCTTAGCAGTCATCTGGATAAATCTTTCTGAAAGTGGTAGTTTATTGAGAACATTATCAGGATGAGAAAGATTCTAAATGACAGCTTCCGTTTTCATAGCCAGCATGCAAAGCCACCCTTTCTCATCTAACTGTCACAGTTGCTCAAGAGTTTGTCACTGGTATCACCCCCATCTTGTAGGTAAGGACACTTGAGTTTGTCCCAAAGCGTTCCCTGAAGCTAGTGCATAAGTCAGAAACCTTCATTCACTTTAGGCTGGCTGTGCTTCTGTCTATACATGTTTCTGTATGTGTTATATATGAGAGTATCTGTTTATTACTGTATTTTGTGCTTGCATGCATGCATGCCGAAGCCAGGATGACATTGGGTTCCCTTTGCTAACCCTCTCCACCTTATTCCTCAGGACAGGGGATCTAACTGAACTTGCTGATCCTCCCGTCTCCACTTCCCCAGGTTCAGGGCTATAGTTGTGGGGTGGGACTGTTTGTTGGTGATGTTTTGTGCTGGGATCTGAACTTGGGTCCCTCTGCTGGCTGAGCATGCACTGACCAGATCTCCAGCCTCTGAAGGCTCCTTTCTTAACCATTACCCTACTAAGTTTTGAGAAAATCGTATCCCGAAAGTAGCCATAAAAGGGTAGAAATGAGAGCGCAGCTTCTGCAGATGAAGATAACTTACAGCACTCATTTGTGCGGGAAAGTGATGGAAGGGGACTTTAAGAACCAACAAATATGTAAAAGTATGTAATGAGATTGCTAAGGGGGAAGCCATCAATCATTCTCACTGGGCCAGATGAAAAGAGATGAGCTTTTAGTGCCGTAGAAATGGGGGAATTGGCAGCCCTGGAACGCAGATGATAAAAGAGGGGAGTTGAGTCCAGCCATCAGCTTGCACATGGCATGACTGAGGCCCAGAGAGGGGTCACCCATTGAATTTATCACTTTGCAGGAGTTTGTGTTCAGGTCTCTGGGGGCTCAGGCCTACATATATGCTCCTCACATGTATGGATGTGAGCGTGAGTGGTTGCCAGAGACTGCTGTGTTTACATCCAACCCTGCATGTGTTTACATGCACAGCAGAAATGTGGGTGACTGATGGGAATGGGTGTGTGTGTGTGTGTGTGTGTGTGTGTGTGTGTGTGTGTGAAATCACAGGTTACATAATCAGCATTCCCAGGAACAAACTGAATGAGAAATGACAAATAATAACAATGTTGAAAATATCTGGCAGAGATTAGGAACTGGTGAAGTGGCTCAGTGGGTAAAGTCCCTGCTGCCAGCCATGGGGATCTGAGTTCAATACCAGAGAGACCCATATGGTGGAAGTAGAGATTATAGTCTGACCTGATGGCATGTGGGGACACACACACACACACACACACACACACACACACACACACACACACACACACACGATAAATAAATAAAAATTAAAAATATGCTTGTAGGAAATTAATTAGTCCAGAGAAACAGCCACCAGTCTCTTCAAGGCTCTCTCCCTCTTTCCCTTCTCTTTGTTCCTCCCCAGGCCTTTCTTCCTTTCTCTCTTCTCCCTCACACTTTTTCCTCGGCTCTGTCCTTGAGCTCAGGAGTCCTGTGGTTCTGTGAGAGAGAAGGCAGTCGTATGATTCATTCCTGACCTACTGCTTGCTCCTACTGACATCAAATTCTTAAGATCACTACCCTTTCCCTCCCTTGCCTTCATTTCCCTTTGCCCTGAATCTCCCCTTTCTCCCAAATATGGCTTCAGAATCAAGCAGTTCCTGAGAATTCTAGCTGATTGGCTGTTAGTGACTGACTGGGAATCTAGCTAATGGGGTCTTCTTCCTCATATCTGTGTTCACATGTCCCCTGAGACATACCTCCCTCTGAACAGTCACTGTGGCTTACTTCCTCCACTCAAGCCTTAGAGTATTCTTTGATGTAGAAATGTGCATGTCTGTGTCTCTTGTGTTGCTTTAAGTATTGATTTTTTTCAGGTTGAAAAAAATAATTAAATTTTGCAAGAAAGGAAGGAAGCAGAAAGGAAGGAAGGAAGGAAGGAAGGAATACAGACAGACAGACAGACAGACAGACAGAAAGGCAAGCAGGCCGACATGGGAATGTGAGCAGGCTTACTTTAGTTACATATGTCTTAGAGTAATCATGCTAAAGAAGCTTTTTCAGGTAGAAATGTATTTTCCTGAGCTATTAAAGAGAGTTCATTTGAACTGCTGATACAGAAAGCATTACCCCTAATTTGATCAGGAGAGAAATGAAATTTGGGAATAGAATTTATTTGGAGCTTAAATATGATGGGGCTTTTTGTTGCAAGTTTTCTGTAAACAATAAAAACCTGTTATCCTGTTGCTACAATTCAAATTTTCCTGTTTTCAATTCAAGTGCCCAGAATCCAAATACAAGGAATGAACAGAAATCGGGGGCTAATCTTCATGGAGGCTGGGTTCACTGCCTCAGCTTGATAATCTCAGTTCTATGTTACATCCCATTGTACATCCTTAAAGTTCTTTTAACTATCCAAACTCCAGTTGCATTGCCTGGAAGATGGACCAGTGATGTGGCTGTTGGGTAGAGTAAGTGATGACTCTACCTTATCTTCTGGAGAGCAGTAGGAGGTCTCTGTGAGACTGTGGCGTTGGTCCTTGAAACTCAGATCAAAAATTGGCTACCAGCATGCTGGTTAACTGAGAGGGGACTGACCCCATTGTCCTGCATATCCCTACCTCCACAACACTGATAAATGGACATTATTCCAGTTTTATTTATTTAGATCCTATGGGAGGTAACCCAGATGCTCTTGTTTGAAAGGCAAGCATTTTACACCTGTGGATTTTAAGTTGAACAAATCAGATAAATTTTGAAAATGAAAGAAAACATTTATCATATTTGATCCCCCAGCCCCAACTTGAAATTTTTATTTTATATAGATTATCAGATATATGCCCATGGGCCACCAGGAACACATATTCATCTACCCACTAGGCCAAGCCTGAGACCTTTCTAGATGCACTTCACAGGGAACAGAAATTCTAAGTGTGCTTGAATGCAGGGGTCCATGCGTGCTTGTTTACATGGGACTAGGTGCTCTAGTATAGAGACTTGGTTAAAAAAAAATTGTA
This sequence comes from Phyllotis vaccarum, assembly GCA_033318265.1. Taxonomy (NCBI): domain Eukaryota; kingdom Metazoa; phylum Chordata; class Mammalia; order Rodentia; family Cricetidae; genus Phyllotis; species Phyllotis vaccarum. The sequence continues at coordinate 27,228,370 of JARWLC010000016.1, forward strand.
TTCAAACTTAGGTGGCAAGAATGTTTACTCACCTTTACTCTAGGGATTATGGTAAAGATGGTGTGGGAGTGAAGGGTTTGATGAAGTGTTAGATAGACACCAAGGGAGTGTGGGGGAGAGATTGGCATGGTCTTTAAAACCTCATCAAGTGAAGTTTTTATTGTTTTTTTTCCAACTAAATTAAATTTGTTTGTTTTAAGACTATAACACCAACAGTGTCCTTTGAGAGACATCTAGGGAATTTTATGAAAATAAAGATATTTGGCATATGAGATATGCTTTATGTTTGTAATATTACAACTGTCTTGGGGGTAAATTTAGCAATAGTCAACAGCTACTTAGGGTCAATGGCCTAATAATTGTGGCCCAGTATATCTTCACAGTGTCCCTGTGTTACTGAGCCAAACGGAGTTGTGAAAAACAGGAAATAGAAATGAACATCTGTAACAGTAAGGTTTCTGGCCTGACTAGCCCCAAGATTCGGATCTGCCTAAGGCTGCTTTTCCCCCTAAAAATGATTCAGACCCTTATGTTAATTTCATCCTGTTTGGCCTATGGCTCAGGTGTATTGCTAGCTATCTATTTCATCTTAATTTAACCCATTTCCATTAATCTGTCCTGCCATGTGGCCCGTGCTCACCTGGGTTCCTTGCATTTTGCTTCCTTGGGCAGCTGGGTTGATCTCTCTTTCTGACTCCGCCCTCCTCCTACCTATGCTCCAATTCCTGACTACTGCTACAGTGCCTGTCATGGGCCAAAACAGTCCTCTATTCACAGCATATAAAAAGACATCCCCACATCAAACATCTTTTTGAAAGACTCAAAGACAAGTTAAAAATATTGAAGCCTAGATTGGCAAGATGGTTCATCAGGTAAAGGCTCTTGCCTCATGGCTGACTTGAGTTTGATATCCAGAATGCTCATGGAAGAAAGAGAGAAACAGTTTCTTACAGCTTATCCTCTGATGTCGATAAGCATGGTATAGCGCCAGGGAACACTAATCTCCCCCCCCCCCCACACACACTTATAATAAATATTTTAACTTTAGAACTTTACGTGCAGAAAATAACTATAGGAGATTCAGTTGAATAGTACACATTAAAAAAACACCTTGAAACTGGGTGTTTTTTTAAATCAGTTTTTAATGCTAGCTTTCTCTCCTTGTATTTTTGTTGTTGTCTGAAGACCTTAGCAGGTCCTACTCAGAACAGGAACATCTTGGCCACTGTCATACACATCTTAGAACTAATCCTCAGTGAGGAGAAAAATGAGCGTGAAAATCATGTTCTGTGGCCACTTAACACTGATTTTTGTACAAGATTGCTTTTCTAACACATTGTCAAGTGTGGGTCTAATGAACTCCCAAGTTTTCAAATGTGGAATATTTGCAACTACTGTATTCCTAAGCATTTTAAGAAAACTATTAAACACCAGTTTATGATTGTGCTTTTGATATTTCTTAAAAACCTAAAATAATGCACAGAACCAAGAAACATCTATCAATCCCAAACTGCTAATGTGTTTTTTCCTATTCCCTCCCTCCCTCCCTCCCTCCCTCCCTCCCTCCCTCCCTCCCTCCCTCCCTCCCTCCCTCCCTCCCTCCCCTGTACCCTCAGTCACTTGGTCCCTTTCTTCCCTTCTTAAATTTTACCAGTTTGTTAAAATATATGTAATCTTGAGAAGCATGAATTATTAAGAGGTGATTATTATGACTATTTTAATTATGGCCACATGCCTTAATCATACAGTTGCATTGTTCAAGTATAACTCGGCCAATAAACATGTCAGCTTCCATCACTTACTTCGGGTGGGTGTTTCTGCAAGTGGCTTTTTCTTTAGTGCCGATGTTTACTCACTAATCAAGTTGACCTTTTACAGACTTATTTGTGTCAGGGCTTTACTAAGCAGCCATTCACAGGAAGTTTAATTGGAAAGTTTTCTTGAAACATAAGTCTAAAATCATGGAAAAATGTCAACACGTTGGGCTAAGTGGCTAATCATTTTAATTCTGTCTGTGGTTACAGCCATCTCATTCATCACGACAGAACACTTCCATCCTAATATGAATATAACGTCTAATTCTGCAGTAATTCGGTTGTAATTTAGCAACAATTACTGCCCACTTATTATAAAGTGGGGGGAGCCCTGATGTAATTATCTTAATGCAGTTTGGTGAGACTTTACAGCAGCAGTGAAGTTTTTGGACTTCATGGAAACTTTAAATTGATGTGCACGATTATAAGCACATTACAGGGGACAGGAGGCAATTTTCTTGAGGTGTTTATGCTGCTGTTCAAAGCATGTGCCTTCTTCTCCTTTCGTAATAGTTCTCATTGACTGCAGTCTTGGAGGCTGTGTTTTCTAGACTGAAACATTTCAGGAGGCCAAGGGAGAAAGACTGTCAATGGTGTGTGAGTTCTCAGGGGGATGCCTGGTGGGAGCCTCTGTTGCCTTCTTGGAATCACCCTTGTTCCTCTATGGGGGTCGACTATGATACAGGCTTTAAAGACAAATTGCTAATAAGTCATACTTGCTTTGATGCGTTTCAGATGGTGTGCTTATATATGTTTATATGTACGCATGTGTGCTTGCAGGTGTGTAGGTATATGTGAATATCTGTGTGCTTGCATGTTGAGGCAGAGGTGGATGCCAGATGTCTCTTAATCATGTCTATTATACATTTTTGAGACAGAGTCTTTCAAAAGGGAACCTGAATTCCAGCATTTCAGCTAGACTGACTGGCCATTCAGTGCCCAGAAACTACCGGTTCATTTCTTCTAACTCTAGGATCACACGCCACACCACTGTGCCTGGCTCTTTTATTTAAGAAGAGGCCTCATATCATAGATCCAGGTAGCCTGGAACTTGCTGTGAAGATCAGGCTGGCCTTGAGCTCAAAGAGATCTGCCTTTCTGTTTCCAAAGTGCTAGGGGATTGAAGGTGTATGCTCAGCCTTGTGTCTGGGTTTTTACTTGGGTGCTGGACATGGAACTCCAATCATCATGCTTATTTGGCAGGCACTTTTCTGACTGAATCATTTCTGCATCCCCAAGTTATACTTTTAAAACATGATTTCGCTGAGTGTTCCCTGATGTCTGGGACACAATGTGCTCCTTTTCTACTGTGCCTGTGTGGCCAGGGACACATGTTGATGCTGTGATGTAGGAGTTCATTGTTGGTATAATCTGTCTCTTACATCCTCAACTTCCTCTCTGAAAGTCTCTTTACTCATTGTACCTAACCAGCTCCCCTTCTTCATTATGGAATCCTATTCTTACTAAAGGATTTGACAATAAAATACACAGTACATAGAAAATGGCATGTTACCAGTTAAGAATCTCATTTCTTCTTGGGAGACAGGCTGGAATTCATTAACCAAAGAAAGCAAATTATGTTACTGAAACTTTGTAGATTTCACGACAAGGCCAGGTAGTGATGGCCCATACCTTTAATGCTAACACTTGTGAAGCAGAGGCAGGTGAACCTGATTCGGGATCGTCCTGATCTTTAGAGTAAGTTCCAGGAATAGCCAAGACTACATAGAGAAACCCTGTCTCAGAAACAGACAAAACAAAACAAACAGGATACAACCAGGATAAGACGGTTATCTCTGAACACACCCAGAACCCCAAAGTTAGAAAAATCTATGGCTTCTGAACTCTCTGCTTCCAAGGCATGACATATTTGTTGTTGATATGTAGGCATAAGCCCACTCTTGACTCCATGAACTGCGGTTAGAACCAAGCTAACTTTAGTAGGACACCAGGACTAATCACATGCTCCAAGTACACATCTCAATGAGGTGCCATATAGAGTCTCTGCCTGTGGCAAACTCTGAGTATTATTGAACTGCACAGCCTTCCCCATGATTCTGGCATCAGCCCATGTCTGGATAATACTATTACCTATGAAGCCAGGTATCTTCTTCATTCATGAGTAGATACTGTCTGTTAAGGTCAAGGTCTTTCAAGATTGTTTCCTCTATGTTTTATGGATAAGAAAAGGAACAGGTGAGCCCAGATTCAAAGAGTTGGGAGTGGTAGTAAGGATAGCAGGTTTATATAGTCATTGAAAGAGTTATTGTCAACCATTTTGGAAATGATATGCCTACATATTATGGAATAGCTTGAGATGGTTTCAACAATAAAGCATTTACATAGATTCATAAGAGTTTCTCTTGTGTTTTGGATCAGAAATTCCCCTTCCACAGGCCCATGTGTCCCCATTGGTGGTACATTGGGAGAGGGATATGTCACCTTTAGAAGGTGAAGGCTTGCTGGAGAAAGTATGTCTCTGGGGATGAACTTTGAGGTGCTGTATCCTGGCCACACTACTTGCTCTGTCTCTTTCTCTGTGTCCCATGTACAGATGAAATATGATCATTAGATCTTGTGCTCCGGTTACCTTCCCTTCTCTGCTGTGAAGGGTTGTATCACCTTTGGTACTATAAACAAAAATAAACACTTTTTCCCCAAAGTAGTTTTTGAAAGTGTATTTTATCATAACCATTGAAAAATCACAAGTACAATTCTTTGTTTTCATTTATTTGTTGTTTGCTGTGCTAAGTGTCAAACCCAGGGACTTGCGTATGCATAGCAAAAATTCTAACATTGGCTGAAAACCTGGCTTATGTTTATTTTTAAATAAAATCAAATTGTTCCATTGTTTTTGTTATTCATTTTCTATTGCTAAATAATAATCATGAATTTAGGGGCTTGAAGCATATATTATTACTCATTCCAATCTTATAGGCTGGAAGTCTGAGTGGCCTCTACTGAACTCTCTCTTTAGGGTACCAAAACTCAAATCAAGGTTTCAGCTAAGTCACAAGGACTTTTTACCTAAGAGGTCTGGGAAAGGCTCTGATTCTAGGCTCGTTACATTTGTGACAGTGTCTTGGGATGTAGTTCAATGCCTAGAAAGCTTGCCTGGCGCTCAGCATTCTTGAGTTCCATCCCCAGTACTGCAAACCTGGGTGTGGTGATACATACCTGCAATTTTTGGGTACCATAGATGAAGACAGGAGGACCAAATGTTCAGGGTCTTCTTTGACTACACAGTGATTTTTAAGGTCAACTTTGGATGCATTATATTAAAGGGGAAAATGTGGTAGGGATGGTATCCCCATTTGAACTTGGGTCACTCTATTTGGAGTGTTACCTGCATTCTGTATGGAGCCACTTGTAATTTCAAAGCTAGTGATTCGCTGCATTCATTTCCCCTGCTTTGAATATCTCTGATTTGCCATCTGTGCCCACCTGGAGAAAACCCTGCTTTTGAAGGGCATGTGATTGCCTTAGACCCACTTGGAATCCTCTCTCTTGTGATTGATTCACATTCAACTCATTAGAAATCCTAATTATATTTGCTGAATTTCCCTTAACACATAATATAATCAGACGGTAATATCTCATCAAACCCAAAGTTCCAAGGATTAGGGAAGAAGTTTTGGGGGAGCAGTTCAGGATCTCACTTACTGCATATGTAAACACACAGCCCCCAAACTGATACCAAATGTACATGAATATGCATGGGAGGCTACTTGAAATGATATTGTGGCTTCAGAATCCCTTATCCGAAATGTCAGAACCAGATATCATGTGAATTTTAGAATTTTAATCTTAGATTTTATACTATTTGCATGTATATAATCATATGCCTTGGAACTAAAACCCAAGATTTCCCCTGTATGTATATGGAGTGTGGGAGGGGTGAGTGGGTGGCTGTTCTGAGTGTATGTGTACATTGTCACCTGTCTGCACGTGTGTGGAATATAAAGGTTGACATCAAGTGCTTTCCACTATCTCTCTCCACCTTGGTTTTGGAGGCAGGTTCTCATTCACTAAAGCTGGAGATGACCAGTTCAGCTAGGCTGGCTGGTCATGGAGCTCTGCAAATTCTTCTGTTAACATAGTGTAGTCATATTAACATAGTCCAGTACTGGAATTTCAAGGTCACGCTAGCTCACCTGGCAATTTTATGTGGGTGCTAGATATTAAACCCAGGTCTTCATGTTTTTCTGACAAGAACCTTACCAACTGAGCCATTTCCTCAGCCTAAACCCCCAAAATAAATATGAAATTCAAATTCATTTTTTACACAGAGCCAAAAGGGGATTTTAAGATAACATTTTAAATATTTTCTGTGACCCGTGAGCTGAGGTCATGTGTGGATGTTTCTACTTATGGCTTCATGCCATGTGTAGGAAGTATTAAACTTATAAGCCTTTTCTTTTTTTGTATTAAAGTTACTCTACCTGTATAAAATTAAAAGCAAGTACACATGGGGGATAGGCCAATACTCTGCTTGCATAGGGGCAAAGTCTCTGCATTAGAAAGAAGAGCCTAGTGCATTGCTCGAGGTATTAAGCCCTGGGAAGAAACTGGGGAGATGCTCAGTCTCTAAAGTGCCTTTCATACAGACAGACATGTATGATGACCTAAGTTTAGATCACCATCATCCATAAAAATAAAAAAGAAAAAAGGCCATGTCCCCGAGAGATGGCTCAGTGATCAGAACACTTGTTATGCAAAAATGTAGATCTGAGTCAGTAAGGCAGAGACTGATGCACCAGGGCACCAGATATCCGACTTTGACCCCATGTATACATACAGACATGTATACATCCACTCCCACATACATACATACAAATGTCATTCACATATAGATACACATATACGTGTACACACACACACACACACACACACATACATACACACGACATGTACTCACACATGCGTACCCACCTCCCTACACACACGGTAAGTAAGTACTTAAGCAGGAAAACCTCTGGAGTTCACTGGCCAGCAAATATAACAATTTTGGCAATACTGGGGTTCTAATGAGGAGATCCTCTCTCAGACATCAAAGTGGAGAGCCATAAAGGACAATAAGTCAACCTCAATACACACATGTGCACTGTACTTAGGAACATGTGAATGTGATGCACACACATGAAGCCTGCAGACAAACTATCTTTTCATATTGTCGTCTTAGTGCATAGCCTTACTGGCTATGAGTTCCGCACAGAAACGATGGCAAGGTGTCAACTTGTATAAGTAATAATGGAGGAAAGTGCTGGTAATTGTTGTGGTACTCAGCTACTGCTATTCCAAGATCAGATGGATTCTGCATTTAAAGATAATCCATGGAACTGAATGCCTAAATAATCTGCAAGGAAAATTGGCTGTTTTATTTGGAGAAAAAGTCATTTTTGAGGGAATTATTATGGACATCACAGAGTTTTTGCTTTTTTTCATCTTTTAAACATTTCATTTTTTATTGGAAACTTTAAAAATATAATATATTCTGATCAATGTTTCCTTTCTCTCAACTCTTCCCAGATCCCACCCCATCTCTCAAGCCTCCCCCATGTCCATGCCCTTCTCTTCTTTCTCTTTAGAAAACAAACAGGTAAACAAAAAGAAATTGACAAAGAACAGAATAATTTAAAAATGGGAAAGCACAGAAATCTGCATGTAACATAAAAACACAAAATTGTAAACTATAATATGCAAGCAAAAAACAGAGATAAAATACCCACACAAAGCAATATGCTACAAAAAGTCTAGAAAATACCATTGAGTCTATTTTGTGTTGGCCAACTACAGATGGGCATGGTGCCATGGGCCTTTAAGTGTGAATAGTAAACCCAGTGAGACTCAGTTGGGGAAAAGTAATTTTTAGCTGCAATTGATACCTGCATGTAGATCTTATTTTTATGTGCTCTCTCTTCCCCACCCGTGTGTGTGTGTGTGTGTGTGTGTGTGTGTGTGTGTGTGTGTGTGTGTATGTGTGCGTGTGTGTGTGTGTGTGTGTATGTGTGCATGTACCAGATCCCCTGATCTGAAATATCAGCTTGTCTGCTTCCTGCCCTGTGCTGTGGCTTAAACTTGCATCATTTGTAAGAACAGTGTGGTCTTAACTGCTGTGCCCTCGCCAGCTCTTGCTTTTATTTTTTAATTGAATAAGGTAATTATTTGTTTGTAGCCTTCACTAACAGCACGCTTGCCAATAATAGTCGGTGTTTACTGAATGCTTACCGTACTTTGGGTAGTGTGCTAAATAAGATTTTACATGCAGCATGTAATTTAATCTTCACAGTTCCATGAGGCAGGGGTTGTTATTATGTCTTTCCATTTTCCAGATGAGGAAACTAATACATACATTGAATTCTTAAGTAAAATAACCAAGGAAAAAATATTAGAGAGAGGCAGGAACTGCTAAGCAGAAGCACAATAAGCTATAAAACTTCCTGGCAACTGAGCACTTATGCCCAGAACCATCCAGTCTGGATGTCACCATGTACTCTTTGGTAAACTCTTTTGACAGAGTTTCCACCTGGGGAGTTTCCAGCCATATAGAGTCTCAGTGTAATGGTCTATTGGATAAAATGAGTTGATGTTTGCAAGCCAAATCTAGTGAGCCAATTATGTTTTAAATATTTGTGGTGGGGGTGGGGGTGTGTATCTGTGTAAGGGGGTATTTGCATGAATTCTGGTTAGTATATAATGAAAACCCAGACCCAAATATTGGGGAAAAGCTGGAATATCAGGGAGAGGAAACAGACCACAGTCAATTCTCACCCAGCCAACTTCTCAGGCTGAACAGGGTAAAAGCTTCAAAGTCCTCAGTCTGGCTGGTAGCTTCTTGTAGTAGTAGGGTTTCTCGGTCCCGGGCGGCTAGAGGCCCAGAGACCCACAGACCTGCCGCGCCAGACCCCTTAGCCGCCCAGCTGCCCAAGCCCCCCAAAATGACTCAGACGCTCATATTAACTTCATGCTGTTTGGCCTATGGCCTAGGCACATTGCTAGCTTGCTCTTACATCTTAAATCAACCCATTTCTATTAATCTGTCGGCCACGTGGCCCATGGCTCACCTGTGTTCCTTACATGTTGTTCCTTGGGCAGCTTCAGCTCATCTGCCTGACTCCGCCCTGCTTCTCCTACCTATGCTTTGATTTCTCCTCCTACTTCTTCTATGGTGCCTGCCATGGCCCAAAACAGCTCTTTTATTTAAAGATTGAGATTCACAGCATACATAAACGCATTCCCACATCAGCTTCTACAGAATTCCTGAATCTCTACCTCCTCCTGCCTTAAATACCTTCCCTGCTCAGCTGTTTCACTTCCAGGTTCAACTCTGTATCATAATCCTAGAGTTAGGATTAAAGGTGTGAGCTACTACAGCTTGGATGTTAGGCCTTGAGCTCACAGATATACATAAAGATCTCTGTCTCCTGAGTGATGGTATTAAAGGCATGAGTCACCACTCTCTGACTCTCAGGGTTTGACTGTGGGTGATTGTCATCCCTAGTAATCTAGGTTGGTCTCACTAAATATGCAATATATCACCACAGGGTGTGTAGGGTGTTTGTATGCCTGCCTCTGAATGCACATGTAGAGGCCAGATGTTGGAATTAGACAAATGTCTCTCTATCCACTTCATTCACTGCACCCGGAGCTCTCCAATACATCTAGACTTGCTGGCCAGCAGTTTCTCAGTATCCACCTGCTGCCTCCATCCTTTCCAGCAATGGGGTTTTTGACAGTTACCTCAGAGCTCAGCTCTTATTTGGGCTATAGAAATGGAACTCAGGTCTTCATGTCTGTACGTCAGGCACTACCCACTGAGCCATCTCCCCAGTGTTCAGTGAGGTGACTCTTAAGAAACATGTGTACAACCATTAACCATTCAAATGAATATTGGCTATGTTAATTTCCACAGAGCTACTGTGAGCATTAGACCAAGAAACAAGTGCATTAGAACAGTAGCAATGTATCCCTGCTCACTCCTGAAGGCTAAAGTCTTCAAGCAAGGTGTTGCATCTGTGTGGTCATGCTCCTCTGCAAAGCTCTAGGAAAACATAATTTCTTGCTCTCTCTTTGCTGTGGTTTTGCACCAGTCATTGGCTTATGGCTACATCACCATTACATGCTTATCTTCTGTTAGTCGGTGTCTCTGTGTGTACACTTGCATCTGTGCAGGAATCTTTCTTCTTATCAGGAAGGCAATTCCACAGTTTCAATTCTACCCCATGCAGTGGGACTTTATCTTACTTTGACCATAATTGCCAAGATCATATTTTTAAGAAGTTCATGTTTGTCTGTTCTGTGTAGGCAAGTTTGGGAGGATATTTGAGCAGAAAGTATGGAATCCGGGGTTGGGGTGATGGGACCTTGAAAATGTCAGAGAATCTGTACATTAAAATGTGTGCACCTAGGTGTAGATGGAGTTTTACTTTCAAGGCACCAGTCCAAAATTAATATTTATTAGAATATAAATTAACACTCACAATATTAGTAACAGCTTATGGTGGCACCTGAACAAGGACTGGTGGATCCAAGCGATGGAGGAGCGATGAAAGCACGATGGAAGCACGATGGATTCCGATTCTGTCTGTCCAGCAGCCAGCAGCCAGGAACCAGGAAGAGAGCTCCTCGTGTCCCAGCAGCCACTTATCAATGGGCTTGGCCACACCCCCTCCAGGGTCCCGGAAGTGTCTTCTGACCTTATCACCTGACACCTTAATCCCGCCACATCTCCCCCTTTTGTCTAAATAAAAAGGTTCTAAACTAAGATTATGTACAATAGGAATTATTATGAGTTAGTAACCGTAAATACCTATTCTTCAACCCCTTCAAGACCTGAGAAGGAAGATATATCACTTGAAAGTCAGAAGTATATGGAAGTAGTGGCTTCCAAAATTTGGGAGAGGACAGCAACACAGCTACCTGGACAATCATCCCTTGTTTTGTGCGCCGTTGGAGCATCTATCATATTGGCAACAGGCCTATGGTATCTGACAGGTCTTCTCACAAGCAGGGAAATTTTGGAGGGACTGTCTTATCCTGTCCAGGCAGGTTTCGTCAGTCTCCATCCATCAACCTGTTCCTCCAGCTTGGACACTATGTGTGCACTGTCAATAATCAAGGTAAGGACAGTTCCTTACTCAACCGGCCATTCTCTGCCAAAAGGACAAACTCCAATGGAGTATCCTCGATGCTCATACCATCTCGGGAAAGGAGCAGTGACACCAGGAGTCGTCGTGCCTCTCATGGCCGAAATTCAAATGTTAAATGCCATATTCTCCGGGTCTATGAAATGGTTGAAGATTTCTGTCTATCTATGATATTCTAACCTGTATCTGAGATGACTGGGATATGGTACCTTAAGTAATGTTGACAGTAGTTTTTATTGTCCTAAGGATTAAACCCTGTACTAAAATTAGAATACCTATACAAGAGGTGTACAATCCCTGAACAATGACTTTTAGTATGACTATCAAACATTAGTCAGGGGTATATTACCATGTAGAGTGGCCACAGCATTTTAGACATGTATATACATATATATCATCTAAACAGAGGTATATAAAACATCTTGTGCATATATCATAACTAGTGCAATCATACATTATATCTAGTATAGTTAAATGAAGGTAGTAATTGCATAGTGTACATGACAATGATGTGCAAATATTTTAAACAGAGATAGAAGTATATATAAAACAGCAATTACAGATTTAATTTTACATAATAGTTACAGATTCAGATTTATAACGAAATACAAGTTGCTTTGGTTATATAAAGCAATTTCAGATTGAACTTTGTACAAATGTACAAATTATCACAATTAAACATATAAAATGATTTTACATTTGTATCAATATACAAATACCTATGCCAATGCAAATTGTCTTTAACTTAGCCCATACATTTAGCTAAAATGGTGTATAGGTAGGCAGAAGAATCTACCTTTATCTATCGTATCTATCCCCCTTCTCTTCTTCAGAAGAGATCTTTGATGCTATATTATACTTCTGTCCTCCACCCAATTTTCACTTAAAACTATTCTAACAGAATAAGAATTACCCACAACCCTCAGAACACAAAACTTATTGGGAAAGGGGGCGTAGTCTTTCATAAGGTTGCTTCCTGCTGACTTAAGGGCGATGGCATCTCTTTGGGATCCTGTAAAGGCTAAAACAATGGTTAGATCTTAATGGACTGACTATATACATTTATAACCATTCTCAGAATAGTGGTTAACTCCATCTGGAATTCTAATTAGAAGTGTGATCTGGAGATTATCATAGAGAGCTATCTTGCAGCCATTTTTGAATAGTCTATTTTCTGAAAACAATCATTGATTGGTGCGCACCAGGTTCTTGATTTTTCTAATTTTGCCTCTGTCTGTCTGCCTACCTGTCTCTTACTCTCTCTTTTATTCTTGTTTCACTAGTAGGAGTTGCTGCGTTGGGGGCCCCATCTCGGTTCCAGATTCTTTGTAGATAGCTGATAGGAGGAAATGTTATTTACAATGGAAAACTTAAGCATTGTTGATACTCAAAAAAGATATTAATATCTTACATAACTTCAGGAGATTGTATGCAGACAGGATGTTTGAAAGTTACAGAAACAGAGAGAAACGAGGTTTAAGATGAAGTCTCAATAATATTGGTCCCTAAATATTCTGTCTTCTGTCTCACACCAGGTGGCTTTTCTGATATGAGACAGAATACTTCACATTTTCTTTATCAATATGCTTGGGTTTAGAGAGGGAGAAAGCCACTTGTTCCCAATCCAAATCCAGCCCTATTAATAGTCAAATCAGGACCACGCCTTCCTTTTCTTTTCTTTTTTTTTTTTTTTTTGAGGTGAAGATGCAAGATGCAAAGCAGTAAATATTGAAATATTACCCAGTAGTGCATATGTGTATTAGTTGGTCTCATAGTCCGTCATGTACACTCCTTAATCATCAGTCTGTCTTCTATTGCAGATGAGTAATTAGTCTTAAAAGCAGTTGTATCCATTTTCCTGTAAAGACAAAACTGAGACCCTGCCCCAGGTTTGTTAAATGTGTTTTTCTTACCTTGTATCCATTTGTCATATCAGGGGTGAGCAATTACTTCTCCTCCTCAGGAAGGGACTCCTTTACAAAGCGGACTTTTATTAGTTTTGTCGGTACCCATATCTTTTCTTTGCCTGTTGAAACAAAAGCAAAACCCCTACCCCATCGAAGCACATATCCTGGCTTCCACTCAGAAGTCAACACATCTTTGAAGTAGATGGGTTGATTTAACTCAGAGGATTTCTCTATCACCCAATGTCTCTCAGCAGCTGATGTTCCCTTTTCATCAGCGTTAAGAAAATTTAAAGTCAATAAGGCACTGTGTAATCTCTCCCTGGGTTTTCTCATTTCTTTCTTCTGTTTATAAAGCATCTCTTTCAACGTGCGGTGAGATCTCTCCACAACTGCCTGTCCTGTGGGATTGTGTGGTATCCCCGTAATATGCTTTATATTATAGTATCCAAAAATTATCTTCATTTTTCGGGAAACATAAGCTGGAGCATTGTCAGTCTTAATCTGAGTGGGAATTCCCATTATGGCCATGGCTTCCAAAAGGTGAGTTAGTACAACATCAGCATTTTCAGAACTCAGAGCAGTTGCCCATTGCATTCCAGAGTAAGTATCGATAGTATGATGTACATATTTCATCTTTCCAAATTCTGGGAAGTGAAACACATCCATTTGCCAGATCTCATTTCTCTGTGTACCTTTAGGATTACTTCCAGCAGGTAAAGACGGTTGGTTATAGAAAGAGCAAGTGTTGCAATTCCTTACTATTTCGTTTGCTTCATTCCAAGTGATGGAAAAACTCTTTTTTAATACTTTGCTGTTGACATGATGTTTCTCATGAAATTCTGTGGCCTCTAGCACGTTTCCTATCAGCAACCGATCTATTTCATCATTACCCTGCACTAGAGGGCCTGGGAGACCCGTGTGCGCCCTGATATGTGTTATGTACATAGGATGTATCCTACCTCTGATGATATCCTGTAGTTGTATGAATAGTAAGGTCAATTCTGAATCATCAGGAATGAAGTCAGCAGTTTCAATATGTAAAACAACTCTTTCTGCATATTGAGAATCAGTAATTACATTGAGAGGCTCTGTGAAATCCAACAACACCATAATAATTGCATATAGTTCTGACTTCTGAACAGAGTTATAAGGGCTCTGAGCCACCTTAATTAAGTCTTCAGACTTGTAGCCAGCCTTTCCTAAATTGTTCGCATCAGTATAAAAGGTGAGGGCTCCAGAAATGGGTTTATCCTGTACCACATGAGGAAAGATCCAATTAGTTTCCTTTATAAATTGAATTCTCTTGTTTTGAGGATATTTATTATTAATCTCTCCTAAAAAGTCACTACAAGCTTTTTGCCAAGGTTCACTGTCTGCCCATAATCGTTCAATTTCTTCATTAGTCAAAGGCAAAACAATTTCTGCAGGGTCCTTTCCAGTCAATTGGCGAAGTCTTAATTTACCTTTAAAAATAAGATCAGCAATTTTTTCGATATATGTCTTCATCTTCTTGCTTGGTCTATGTGGCAGAAATATCCATTCTAATATAATGCTTTCTCTTTGCATTAATATTCCTGTTGGAGATTGTCTAGAGGGTAAAATAACAAGTATGCAATCCAGGTCTGGATCCACACGATCCACATGTGCTTCTTGAAGTTTCTTTTCCACCAACTCTAATTCTTTCTCAGCCTCATCAGTTAATTCTCTTGGACTATTTAAATCCTTGTCACCGTCCAAAGTCTTGAACAAATTAACTAGCTCATAGTTTTTTATACCAATCATGGGCCGTATATGAGCGATATCTCCTAGTAACTTTTGAAAATCGTTAAGAGTCTTCAATTTATCTCTATTTAATTTTACCTTTTGTGGCCTAATTTTTTGTAAACCTATTTTATATCCTAAATAATTGATAGAATCTCCCCTCTGTACTTTTTCTGGAGCAATTTGTAGTCCCCAATCAGGCAATATTTTCTTTAGTTCTTCAAACAATGTTTCTAATGTCTTTGGGTTTGGGTCTGCCAGCAAAATATCATCCATATAATGGTAAATGATAGATTGAGGAAAGCGCTTGCGCAGTATTTCTAGTGGTTGTTGTACAAAATATTGGCATAAGGTGGGACTATTCAACATTCCTTGGGGAAGGACTCTCCATTGGTACCTCTTAGCTGGCCCTGAATTATTAAGAGTAGGCACTGTAAAAGCAAATTTCTCTTTGTCCTGTTCCTGTAAAGGTATGGTAAAAAAACAATCCTTCAAATCAATAACTGCAATAGGCCATCCTTTAGGTAGCAGAGAAGGCAGGGCAATACCAGACTGTAAGGGGCCCATAGGTTGAATCACCTTATTAATTGCTCTTAAATCCGTTACCATCCTCCATTTTCCAGATTTTTTCTTGACAACAAAAACAGGAGAATTCCATGGACTGGTTGATTCTTCGATATGCTGAGCCTGTAACTGCTCCTGTACCAACTGTTCCAAAGCCTGAAGTTTTTCTCTTGTCAAAGGCCATTGTTGAACCCAAATAGGCTTTTCTGTTAACCATTTCAAAGGCAATGCTGTGAGTGTCCTTTGAGGTTTCTGTGGTTATTGGGCAATTCTTTTTTACAACCTGAATGGCTGGCGAATTTTTTCCGTAGTACCTTAGAGCGTCATTTCTGGAAACATAATTGAGTCTCCGGTTGATATCAGAACGAGGAGGGATATTAATCTGGGTATTCCATTGCATTAGAAGGTCGCGACCCCACAGATTCATTGCTATATCAGCCATATATGGCTTCAACCATCCTTTCTGACCTTCTGGTCCTATGCATTCAAGCCATCTCACACTCTGTTTTACTTGCGATATTGTTCCAATACCCAGAAACTGGATATCTACTGCCTGTAAAGGCCATCTGGGGTGCCATGATTGGGGGGTTATGATCGAAACATCAGCCCCCGTGTCGACTAAACCCTGGATATAAATATTATCTATCCGTATACCCAATTTTGGTCTTTGTTCATTTATTGAAGTCTGCCAGAATATTCGTTTTGTGATTCTTTTTGGAATTTCTGAGTTTTCTTTTGAATTTATATTATTATCTAATAGCATATGGTTTTCTAGATCAGGTTTTGGATGCTCTATTCGTCCTGAGAATGCTGATCTTCTCCTATGACCGGATATGATCTCACCATCCTTGAATTTGGAGTCTGATTTTTGGGGGCTTCCCGGGGGAAGCCCCGAAAGGCGTTTCCCGATGGTAGAGGGTTGCCTTCTTTATCCCTGGTAGATCTACATTCATTGGTCCAATGCCGTCCCTTGCCACACCTTCTGCATAATCCAGAAGGCAATGGCCTTCTGTTCGAATTAAACCTAGATCGGGTATTTTTTCCAAGAGTACCTTGTGCACAGTTCCATCTTATATGGCCTTGTTTACCACAGTTGAAGCAAGTGATGTCTTGGTTCCTCACCCTAACATTAGCAACAGCTTGGCCTACCCAATTCTCCTCGTTGCCATGGAGACATTCAGCATTTATTACATATTGAATCCATTCTTCTATCGGTGCAGCTCTGATCTTTAAAGGCATTAGTATTCTTCTACATTCTGTATTAGCATTATCAAAGGCCAGAGAAAGTATTAATTGCTTCCTAACTTCTGTATCTGATATTGCTCTATGAACAGCTGTGGTGAGCCTCTGTATAAAGTCGGTATAAGGCTCTTTTAAGCCTTGTTTGACCTTAGTATAATGCTCAATTTTTTGACCTGGGTCCAAAATCTTTTCCCAAGCATTCAGTGCAGCAGTACGGCATAGCAATAAAGTATGCTCATCATAAGTAGATTGAGTCCTCACATCAGCAAACATGCCTTCACCAAGGATTTGGTCCTGAGAAGCAAAGAAACCCCTAATTTTTCCTTGTTGTTCCAAGGTCTTGGCCTCCTCTCTAAACCAGCCTCTCCACTGTAAATTCTGACTTTGGTCCAAGACAGCAGCTGTTAGCTGCATCCAATCAGTTGGTAGAATCCGGTTTTGTGCTGACCATGAATTTAGAAGCTGCTTCACATAAGTAGAGTGTATACCGTGCATTGATATTGCCTCTTTAAAATCCTTGATGTCTCTCATATGTACTGGCTCATAGCTATACTCTACATATTCTGAGGATCCATCAGGTGTTATCTTTGCCTGAATAGCAGCTGGGAACAATAGTGGTGTGGAAGGGGGTAGCCCTGTTATGTTTACCACTTTGGGTAGAGTACCTCCAGTACCATAATATCCCATTGGGGGTTGACCTGAACTGTTCTGAGCATAAGATGCATCACTACCCTTTTCCAGTATTGCAATGCGATCCTCCCATTCTTGAATTTTGGATATTACGGGTTCCCATTCCTGGATTTTGGATACTACAGGTTCCCATTCCTGGATTTTGGATACTACTGGTTTCCATTCTTGAAGTTTAGATACTATTGATTTTTCTAGAGCTTGAGTGTCCTGATGAAGCAGTCCTTCCAAAGACCTCACTGAGTCAGCAATTTTTCGATCCCCATCATTAACATAATTAATGATTTTCTTGTTCTCATCATTAATGTAGTCAACAAGTTTCTTGTTTTCATAATTTACATAGAGCCTATATTTCTCTTGTACAGTGTTATCCTTATCTACAGAGGAAGCCTTATCTGAAAGCTTGTTGTAACCAATTTCCAGAGTATCCATCCTTTTTGCCATTTTAGTGCTTGGCAGTTCCACATCACATACCTTGGACAGTAACTGTCGATTTACATTGTGCACCTGTTTAACCTCATCTGCCACTGTAGAGTTCGATAGTTCCATAATACATAATCTGGACAATAATTGTTGGTTTCCATTTGACAACTCTGTCATCATCCTCTTATTTTGAAAAATAAAATAGAGAAATAACCCAAAAAATAATAGGACTGGGGTATTGAATCCTTCAAGATATTCATTTAAAAATTTATCAACCACCATGGCAAAATATGACCTAAACTCTTCAAAAGAATAATAGTCAGCCATTGTGTCAATTCAGATGTAATTACGCTGTTTAGTATACAGGTGTCACAGTTTCGTTCAATTTCCTACCCACTGTATGGTAGATGCAAAGACTCTCAGCAGCAGAAAGCTGCGGGCTGAAAACCGAGTGCTGCAGGGGGCTGAAAGCAGAGCCAAATGCTGTAGTAGGCCGGCGAGTTGAAAACCGGTCCTGCGCACTGAACGGAAGTCTTGCGTCTGCGCACTGATCTGAAGTCTCGCGTCTGCGCACTGAACTGAAGTCTAGCGTCTGCACACTGAGTTGATCTCGCGTCTTGCGCTGAAATCTCGCCCCCAGGCAATGAGCCGAAAACCCCCACCTACACACTGGATCAGCTGGCTGGAAACCGTGCCCGGCTAGCAAGAGGGAGCTTTAAGCCCAAGTGAACAGTCTGTATGTCCCCTGGCTTCTTACAGTTTAGGGCACAGGGCCGAGGACGTTGGGCACCAGATGTAGATGGAGTTTTACTTTCAAGGCGCCAGTCCAAAATTAATATTTATTAGAATATACATTAACACTCACAATATTAGTAACAGCTTATGGTGGCACCTGAACAAGGACTGGTGGATCCAAGCGATGGAGGAGCGATGAAAGCACGATGGAAGCACGATGGATTCCGATTCTGTCTGTCCAGCAGCCAGCAGCCAGGAACCAGGAAGAGAGCTCCTCGTGTCCCAGCAGCCACTTATCAATGGGCTTGGCCACACCCCCTCCAGGGTCCC
Organism: Phyllotis vaccarum; assembly: GCA_033318265.1. NCBI lineage: Eukaryota > Metazoa > Chordata > Mammalia > Rodentia > Cricetidae > Phyllotis > Phyllotis vaccarum. The sequence goes on from JARWLC010000016.1 coordinate 27,246,979, forward strand.
GGAAGTGTCTTCTGACCTTATCACCTGACACCTTAATCCCGCCACACCTAGGGAAACAATTTATAATTGCTGTCATTAAGTTGGAAAAAGAACTTTTCTTTTACCAAAATATCCATAGCTATTTATATCTAAATATTCTCATAATATGTTTATTAAGCAAGAAGTCTCACACACACACACACACACACACACACACACACACACACACACACACACACACTTTCCAGGGGCTGGAGAAATGGCTCATTAGCTAAGAGTACATACTGCACTTGCAGAGGATTGGACACTAGTGCACTCCCTAACACCCATGTCCGGTCACAATTGCCTGTCACCCCAATTCCAGAGGACCCAACAGCCTCTTTTCAGCAGATACTTGCACAGATGTTAACATACCTATATACAAAGTGAGTGATAGGCCCACAGTCCCTTCTCTGAGGGATCTTAAATTGCCTTGGACAAATCCCATAGGACAGAATCACAGGAGTGAATGTTGGCTTGTAAAGAGAGATGGATTTTCTGTAAAGTGGAAATGAATCCATCCTGGCTCCTGTTAGGAATCTTTTCTCAAGACAGCTCAGGCAGTTTTTCAGTGGCATCACAAATAGTGCAGATGCTTCATAAACCAAGGGTCTTTTGTTTTCTTTAGAATATAAGATATTTTTCACTGTTTTAATGAACTGTAGGCCACATATAAATAAACCTATTTTTGAGCCATCTTTATACTCTTGAAGTGGTCACATGACCTGGTAGTAGAGACTGCTGACTGATTGACACATTTAGAGATTTATTTTATTATCATTGTAAAAATTATTTGTATGTCTATATGTGTTTGACCACACAAGTGCAGTTCCTGCAGAGGCCAGGAGGGGACATCATAGCCCCCAGAGTTGAAGTTCTGAGTTATGAGATGCTTAATATGGGTGCTGAAGAGTAAACCCAGGTCCTCACAGTGAGAGCAGCAAGTGCTATTAACTGCTGAGCCATCCTTCTAGCTCCAGATCGACCCTTTTAGAATCAAGCATTATTGGATTAATAAAGACAAGTGCCACTCAATGGGCCTAATTGACTATTAGCAAATATCAATTAAAAATCACTTTTCATTTTTACTATGGTATAGATGTGTGTGTGTGTGTGTGTGTGTGTGTGTGTGTGTGTGTGTGTGTGTGTGTGAATGTGCAAGGAATTTTGTTAGCCCGTGATAAAACTTGATGGTACATGAATTGCTTACTGAAAATGATTTACTTTGGTTTTCCATGTTTCCATCCGTCTTACTGTGAGTCTATCCTGAGAGGTCACCGTGCGACCAGCTATTGGCATCTTAAGTTATTCTCTCTGTTCCTGCCCATCTTTTATTCCCACTGAAGAAGGTGTCCTCTAAAGCCCTCTGAGCTATGAAGTCATTCTGCAAACCTCAGTGGCTGCTGGAGGATAGGAGATCTTTGCTCCTCTGTGCTCCTCACCACACGGCCATCTGCCACTCGGGCTAGTCAGCAGATGTGTGCAAGGCTCTGCTCACACGTGAAAGCATCATACTTGCTTGTATGCTTTGACAGTCTGTACATTGTCCCTGCATGTTCTCTCTGTTTTTTTGATGATTTTCATCTATTTAGTACATACCAATAACTTTGGAATTATCATTTAGCTAAATACTAGTTTTTATTTTAGTTGACACCTACCTCAGCTTTTTATATTCTTTGTATTTATTTCCAGCCTTTTATTGATGACGGGATACCAGAAACAAAGCCAAGTATTCCCTTGAAATTTTTCTGTTGTGTTTGTCTGCCTATTTCTTCTACAAACATTGGCTCGTACTTCGTACAGAGAACATACAGTTCTTTGATTATTTCTCTTTATTCTTTCCTGTGCAAGGGAAAACCCAGAACATTATTCTTGTGAAGCAAGTACTTGTCTATGGAGTGACCTTCCAGCCATCCTAGTTGTTTTTAAATATGAAATTATTCATCATAATTATAGTAGCAGAATGATACTCATGTGCATACACATGTGTACACACAAATGATACTATAATATAGGAACAAGTTTCCATATTCTAGGATAGCATAGATCACATTATTCTAGAATACATAACACATCTCAGAACATATTGTTTTGTTACAAATGTCTTTCCTGTATTTCTTCTTTGTATTACATTAATTTACCATTTATACTGTGGTGTGTGTGTGTGTGTGTGTGTGTGTGTGTGTGTGTGTATGTGAGAGAGAGAGGGAGGGAGAGAGAGGGAGACAGGGAGAGAGAGAACTATGCTGTAGGTAGATTATATTATCTTCTAATTTAACTTAAGAGTGGGAAAGGGAGCTTATATAATGAATTATTGAAATGGAATATTGCATACAGAAGTAATGTGACAGCATTTAAAGTTCCAGACAATACAAGACAAAGACAGAAGGCAGTCTTTTCTCACTAGATGACTGGAGAATGAGGTGAGTATAGAAGAATTACAGGAAGGTAGAGAGAGCCTGGATAGGTGGCTTAGTGGGAAAGGTCTTGCTGTGCAAGCACGAGCCCCTGAGTTCAGATGTCCAGAACCTGTGTCAAAAGCGAGGTGGTACATGTCTGTAGCAACTGCAGGGGAATAAGAGCTGCTGTCTCAAAACTAAGGTGGGTTGGTGAAGATCTTTTCCCATTCTGTAAGCTGTCTCTAAATGTATAGAGAACTAAAGAAACTACAGCCCCAAAACCTAAATAACCAAATTTAAAAATAGGGCTCAGAGCTAAAAAAGGGGATTCTCAACAGAAGAATTACAAATGGCTGGAAGGCACTTCAAAATATTGCTCATCATCCTTAGCCATCAGAGAAATGCAAATCAAAACAACTTTGAGATACCACTTACACCTGTCAGAATGGCTAAGATAAAAACCACAGATGACAGCCTATGTTGGAGGGGATGCAGGACAAGGGGAACACTATTCCATTGTTGGTGGGAGTGTAAACTTGTATAGCCACTCAGGAATGAAGTATGGTGGTTCCTCAGAAAAGTGGGACTCAATCTCCCTAAGGATCCAGCAATACCACTATTAGGCATATACCCAAAGGATTCACATTCTTACCCCAAAGACATTAACTCAACAGTGTTCATAGCAGCATTATTTATAATAGCAAGAACCTGGAAACAATGTAGATGCCCCTCATCTGAAGAATTATTAATAAACTATGGTACATCCACACAATGGAGTACTACTTAGCAGTTAAAAAAAAAAGACATCCTAAAATTTTCAGGCAAATGTATGGATTTGGAGAATATCCTCCTGAGTGAGGTATCACAAGCCCAGAAAGAGAGGCATGGGATGTACCCATTTATAAGTGGATTTTAGACAAAAAAGCAAAGAAAATCCATTCTGCAAACCACAACCCCGGAACGGCTTGGGATCAGAAGGAATTTAAGAGAGTCATCCAGGGATTCTCCTAGGAAGAGAAAATAGAGAAGATCTCCTTAGCAAATTGGGATCATAACGGGTAGCAACCAAGAAGAGGTGGGAACAAATCATGAGAGAAGGAGATGGTTGAGTGAGAGGAGCAACAAACAGAGGGAAAAAAAGAGATAGATATCTTGATAGAGGAAGCCAATGTGGGGTTGGAAAAAGACCAGGTGCTAGGAAAACCTCTAAAAAGTCACAGGATGTCCCTGGCTAGGTTTCCAACTAATAGTGGAGGGGGTGCGTAAACAGGATTGTTGCACAAATAAAGGAAACTCAAAGCCATATCTCTGGGAAAGGATGAGATTTCAGAGAGTAAATACCACAGTCGAATCTCACCCAGCTGTCTTCCAGCTTCCTCAGCCTCGCTTCTCCTGGCTTCTTCTGCCTGATCTGTCTTTCTATGCCTGCCTTAAATACCTTCTTCACCACTGCCTGCCTGGGAGCCTAAAACTCCTTTTGTAAACTAAGATGACCCCAAACTCAGATTGGATTAAGGGCATAGGTCACCACTCCCATATATTCCCTGTGTTGGGATTAAAGGTGTGAGTTACCACTGTCTGATCCTAGACTGACTGTGGGTACATCCTTCTGATATCTCAGACTGTTTTATTAAATTTGAAACATATCCCACACAAGACTCCCCCTATAATCAAATGAATGACCACCCTAAGTGTCATCACAGAACCTACATCTAACAATGAATGGAGATGGAGTCAGAGATCCATGGCTGAGCACTGGGCCGAGCTCCAGGTCCAGCTGGAGAGCATGGGAGGAGAGTCTGTATGAGCAAGGGGATAAGGATTATGAAGAAAATTCCTGCAGAGATAGCTGGCTAGTACTCTGGGGAGCTCACTAAATCAAGGACAGCCACTGGAGAACCATCAGGAATAGGAGCTATGCCCTCCAAGGGTAGGTAACTGTCGATTGGCATGAGCAGTATGTGGAGCCTCGAGGGGTGGGATCAGACTGTGTTCCTGTGCATGGGCTGGCTCTTTGGAGCCCATTCCTGCAGAGGAGTACCTAACCCAGTCTTGATATTGGAATGAAGAAATTGGACCTGCCTAGAATGGATGTGCCATGTTGAACTGACCCACCTTGGGACTTCTTGTCCTTTTCGGGGAGTGGGTTAGGGGGTCAGACGGGAGAAGGCTGAAAGATGACTAAGAGGGATTGGGAGAAGGATAGGGAGGGCAAGCAGGGAGAAACATGGGAGAAAATTTGTATTTAAAATAAATAAATTTAAAAAGAATATAAAAATAAGGTGGAAATTGAATGAGGTGTATATACGTACCATCATCCTCTGCCCTTTACACACATCCATGTCCATATGTACTGGGTTTGGGAGAACTTGTCGAGACATGGACATCTTGGTTGGAGACTGTCTTAGTTAGGCTTTCTATTGTGAAGAAATACCATGGCCACAGAAACTCTTACAAGAAAAATATTTACTTTGGGTTGACTTAACAGTTCAGAGGTTTAGTTCATTATCATCATAGCAGGGAGCATGGTGGCATACAGGCAGACTCCACACCTGCCCCCACAGTGACACATTTCCTTCAACAAGGTCGTGCCCACTTCCCCCAAACCACACCTCCTAATAGTACCACTCCTTATGAGATTATGTGATATGGGAGCCAGTTACATCCAAACTACCACAGAGATAGAGATCTTGAATTTGATGTGAAAGATCATGAGAGGTTTAATGGAGAATGAACAAGTCTGTTGTTCAGAACATTCTGAACACCAATTCTGTAAGTAACAAAGAAATCATCCTGGGGAAGTGGGAAGCTGAGGACCAGGTGCTACAGCCCATAGTGTCACTGGGAGATCTTTTAGAAAGTTGTGAGGAGATACTCCCCTTTTCAGGTGTTGGTGCACTATAGAGCACAGATTGTCATTATGTACATCTGACACTGTACATTTGAAATTTAATGGCCATGTAGTCATGGCTGACATGCCACATCAGTGCAGAGAAGCTACAGTTAACATCTGAGTTAGGGGAAAAATAAAGCCCTGGTGTTGTCACACAAACAAGTGAAGGGAATATTGTTTCAGATGCCAAGATTGGCATGAAAAGAGCATGGTAACAGGGGTATGCCCAGTGGAAATGGAGCCTTTGCAATACTTATCATAGTTTGTATGTGGATTTTCTCACACAAGCTATGCAGTAGCTTCTTCCCAATAGAATGGCCACCTCATGAGAAATAGGACTATACCTGATCATTTAATATATACAAAGGGCAAAGCCCCTGGATCAGAGCACTTGCTCAGTAAATATTTGTCAACAGAAGGAGTGATTTGCCTAAGAGCTTCTGACTGTCTCTGCCAGACATCTTTGTGTTGCTATTCTGAATTTTAGTGATTGGTTTCCCTAAGAAATATTAATTTGGGAAGGAAAAAGCTTGGCTGCAGTTATGGGTTATTTTCATTGTAGTCTTCCCAAAGCTATAAACAGCAGAGATGCGCATATCAGACACATGATCAGCATCCTCTGAGGCATAGATGTTGGGGAGAAATAACCATGCAAGTAGCAGAGCCTGTATCCTCTTAGAAGGTAGATTAGATCATTAAGAAGTAACACATTCCTTCCACTTAACAGTGTTTGCATACAGTGAAGTCTATTAATTGAATGAGTACAGAGAACTCTTATGCATCAGATGCTTACTTCTGGGTCTTTACCAATAAATTCTATCTTCAATCCTGAGGGCAGATCGAAAAAAAAGAAACACCACTTTTTAAAGACTCTTTCTTTTGGTCTTTGCATGACTTTGACTCCGTAATTTTAAATTTCACTAGTAACTTAGTATAGATTTAGTATCCTCCAAGGAGTCAGTCACACATTAGGTCTGAGCTCATTTACAAGAGCAAATGAAAATAAATAGCTGTGAAAGTTCCAGAAAGCTCTTTTGCTATCAGAGGGAAAACAGAAAGGGACTGGGTGTCAGATAAAGTAACACTTTGTTCATTACCACTTTTAATTAAACTTAGAGATTAATAGATCTTAGCGCAGGGTGGTTTAAGGGGTTGACAGCCCTCCTTAGCTTTACCTTTTAAAATCCATAATTTTAAAAGGATGGTTTCCAAAGTTTTTGCATCCACTGAAGTAATGATATCAACATGATTGCATTGTTGACTGGCAGATAGATTCTTATGTCATAGACAGTGAGTGGTAGTGTGTGCCTCCCACACATGAAACCCTAGGTTCAGTGTCCCACACTGCGAATAGAAATGGGATTTAGCATCCAGGGAATTCACTGCTAACCATTTACTTATGACAGCTGTTTATTCTGAAAATCAACCCCAGCACGGCTCTGCTAGCCTTGTTTTACATGTAAGAATATTGAGATTCTATGGAAGAGAAACCTGGGAGTGGAAAGTGAACTGACTCTAAACATGTGCTTGTTTTTCATGTGCATAGTCATTATGTTTTACATTGTTGCAATAAATGTTGTCAGTAGATTCCAGTGTAATGATTTTCTAGATGATTCCATTTTTTCGACTACCATATTTAAGGTCATTTACAGCCATGCATATTTCTTTCTGAAGCATACTCACACCTCAGCAAGTCTGTCTTGTTATCTAACCATCCTAGAAGATAATCTGGTCTCCATATACACTGTGTACTTTCAAGCACCCATACATTTCTGGTATCTGCTTCCACAGCTGGTGTTGCTTGTAGTAGTAAGTTTCTGGCCTGTCTGACCGGAGGTCCAGATCCGCAGTCCCGCAGTCCCACAAAGACACACTGATGCTTACATTAATTTTAGGCTGATTGACCTGGGGCCCAGGCATATAACTTGCTACCTCTTTACTCTTTAACTAACCCATGATTCTTATCATGTTTAGCCATGCTGCTCCGTACCTCTTAAAAGAATCACAAGTCTCTAAGGCTGAATCAGGAAGTCTCTCTTTAAAAAGTCAAGCCTCTGTTTGCTTCCAGCAAATAGAGCTGATCCAAGAAAACACTGCCACTAAGAAGCCATCTTTGACACTGTTCCCTTTTTGTCCTTATTAACAGAAACCTTAAAACCACCATATGCAGCTCCTTGCTTACATTGAGGCTCAGGAACTGGCCTTTTTCAGCATAAGTTGCATTTAGCAAACATGCCATTTTGTAATTTAATTCCATACACCACTCAGTCTTTTTACCATGGCCCACTTGAGAGACACAACTCAGAAGCTGCTTTTGGCTCTGTTTCTGTGCTATAGACGATTTTTAAGCTTTTTATGGCTTTATGTGGGTATATTTTACCCATATTGGTGCAGTATTTGAAGTATTAAGTTTCTGGTCTGTCTCATTCTTGGGTGAAATTAAAAATGTTTTATTTCGTCTTGAGACTAAATATTTCAGTGTACTTACTCTGATTCTCTAAATTCAACCTTTTCTTAGAGCAGCATTTCAACTTCTTTCCTCTGTGTCTGCTGGTGTCTCATTGTGGTGTCTCCATAGTGTCTCTCTGGCTTCTCTTCGGTATCTCTGCTCTGCTCTTCCTGTTCCCAGAGTTTACGTAGTCTGGTAGCCCCACCCACACTTCCTGTCTGCCTTTGGCCAATCAGCATTTTTATTAAATCAGTAGCAGGCCAATTATTTACAATGTGACAACATAATTCCACTACAATTGCTCTAGCCATTTTGTATCCAAAAGCTTTTATTCTTTCTTCAGACCCTGGGTTACCACACCTTCAAGGTTACCTCATCTCAGACCCAGCAAGCTAGTTACATAAGATCATCAGAACTTATCAGAGTTGTCCTTGACAGAGGTTTCTGTTCTTTCTAATTCAGTAGATCTGAGTTTCTTGTGACAACTCTATGCTATCCCTCTGCTTTTCTGTGCTTCTGGGGAAAAATGGTGAGTGTTGAGGTGGCCTCAGAAGGGGCTGTGCTCTTTATGTGATGGCTCAGTGCAGTCATACCCATATAAATATCACACCATTTTAAATTTTCATAAACTGTAATCTGTAATGACTCCCGAAGCACCAACTATTTTCTCTCCACTACATATCATGCATTCTTAACTGTCTATAATTACACAATTAAGCAGCATGCCATTGGGGCCAACAGAGTCGTTAGCATAAAGCCTTTCAACTTCCATAACCTGTCACCAGGGACAGTTCTCACATGAGAGGATAGCAGGATTGTCCACTTCGGTGCCCCAAATCTGCAACCCTTTCTGAAGATGGTGACACTCCAACTCTCTTGAAAGTGGCAGAAAGGTTAAAGGTTAAGGTTGTAGAGAGAGCTCTTTAATCATGTGTTTCCTTACTTAGTTTGCCCTCCAGAACCTCCATAAAAAAAATCCCCGGGACATTACAATGTACTCTTTTATTCTCAGCTCTAAGAAGTTAGGGACAGGGTGATCCTTGGGGTTCACTGGCTAACCACAGTAGCCTACTTGCCCAGGTACAGACCCAAGAAAACCTCTGTGTTTAAAAAAATGGTATATAAATCCCAAGGAATAAAGCAACAATACATTTCATTATGACATTTTCATTTACATAATATATATAATTTTTATTACTCAATTATGATCCTGTCTCCCCTTAACCCCTTTCCCATTTCCAGCTACCCCCTTATATTTTCATGCCTAGTTTTTGCTGAATATTTTTTAAAGATTTCCTTTACTTTACTTGTGTGTATATGGGTATCCGTGTGTGCATGTCTCTGTGTGTTTGTATGACTGTATATACACACATGTGGGGGTGTACCTGTGAAGACCAAAAGAAAACATTGTATCTCTTGGAACTAGAGTTATTGGTATATGTGAGCCACTTAGCATGAGTGCTGGGAACCAAATTCTGGTCCTCACAATTGCGCAGTAAGTGCTCTACTCCTGAGCCTTCTCTCCAGTTCTCTTTTTCTGAATATCCTTTGGTCTGTTATTGATTGAATGCACAACTATGGCATTCAGGGGGATACAGATCCAACTAGGTGATCTCTGCACCCCACATATGTTAGCTGGGGCTTGGCAGAGTTAATAAGTTGGAATGCAGATTCTGTCTTAAGCTGTGTGTGCTCAGGAACTTATCTACCACATTTTGGGGGGGGCAAATATTCAGCTATTTTATGCATCCATTGATTGAGATTTTGTTTATTTAAGCCTGATAGAAATGCTCTGTAAAAATGTTTCTCCCTCCTATACCCTATGCTTTCCTTACATACTGGGTGCTAAGAAGACAAATGTGCTCACTCTTTATTGCTCTGGTTTGTGTCTGCTCACCTGTAAGAGTGACTATTAGATTTTATGCCCAATGGTCTTAAAATCATTTTAATTAAGAAAGATCTACAAGCAATAGTCGAATGAGAAAGGCTGTAATTTTTCAGTGCCACTGTTATCAGCTTAGACAAAGGATGTGTGTTGTTGGACAGGGAGATTCAGCACATATTGAGGGTGGAAACTATTCTGCTTGTGCCCTTGTATGCCAGAACTGGCCCTTTTCTGCCTGAGTCTTTCTAACCATTATCATTCTTACATCGGCATCCAGGGGTTTGTAGAAATAAATCTTTAGTTAGAGTTGGAAGGGAGGGATTGGTTGAAATTGTATGAGCTACAAGGAATAAGTTACTGTAAAAAATGGTTTTCTGAAGGAGTCTTACTCCTTCAGAAGATTTTTTTAAAACTTGGTTTCTTGAAACAGAAAATGAATGTCTTTTAACACAGGCATCCATTTATGCCCTAACCCATCCCCTGTCTTCTGGTGCTCTGGTCCCGATACACTCTGGATAGACCCATCCAAAGTCAGTGAGCTCTTTAATCTAGAACAAGGTGCTAACTCTTCTTCAGCCCACACCTGTTCTTTTCATCCATGGCTCACTTTAAATCCTGTATCTCACTGAACTTTGCCCATTTTTCAGCCCCAGGTTATTCCGCTCTCCTAAGACATCCTTCAGTACTTATACATCTCATTATAGGAGTTGATTCCTAATGCCGCAGTACCTTTTTGACTATTTCTGTATGTCTTTGAGAGCACAATTAAATCTTACACTTCTTGGAAGTAGGCACCATACCTCACAGTACTTAGTAGTTTTAATTGGTACAGATTTTTTTTTAACACAGTAAAAATGCAAAAGACAAACTTTCTGTTAAATGTCAGATAAAGGCTGTCACCACTCAGGCACTATCCATTTTGTCATCTTGAAATGGAGTCTGTCATTGGGCTGGAACTCATCATCTGGTGGGGCAGTGAGCTCCAGTTAATCCACCACCTTCATCTCCTCAGAATCTTCTCAGCATTGCAATAGCAGCTGATATTACAAATGTATACCACTGCATAATGATTTTAAAAATATATGAGGGTTCTGAGACTCAAACACAGATCCTCATGCCCATATGGAAAGTGCATTACCAACCGAACCATCTCCTCAGAAGCTTTGAATGCCCATGTATCTTAATGCAACTCAACCATTAAATCTTTCCCCATCAACTAAAATATTATGAACAATAAAATCTTTTCCTCTCTAATTTGGCTTTCTAAGAGTTAACCAGAAAATCCTTAGTTTCAACCCTCCTCAATCTCCAAGTCCCCTTTGCTGACATAATCCATCTGGCCCTAAGAACATAATTGCATCTCCTTTGATGAGTCAGTGAGTTGCTGGACCTCAGGGCTGTGATGCTGACCATCAATTATCATTGCATAGGACAAAAGATATAGATGTGGAAGAGACTGAATAGTGAACTGAATGTGAACAAGTCCAGCATAGCCTGTGGAAATTGGTTTGTTGAATAAATCCCTTGTCACTGAGTCCCTGTTGTGGACTTTTTCCTTCTAAATGCTTGCTTGTTTCAAGGATAAAGAAGGAAATAACCCAGTCTGCATTATGGATTTTCATGGGAAATGTGAGCCAATGTCTACTCACCTCACACAGGGCACTGGTGACAGACCAGAGAAAGATTCCAGCACAGTTTCATTTGGTCAGTCAGTGGGTTTATTTTGGGTTATTTATAGGAGCATGGGTTAAGGGTTGCTTACATGAGCACAGGTAAGGGTAACCCACAGGAATGCTGGTTGAGGATTACTCACTGAATCATGCATGGGTGAGGGTTTACTCACAGGAGTGTGTGTAAGGGTCATTCACGGGAGCCTGAGTGAGGGGTTACCTACAGGAGTAGGATGAATGGTCATTCTCAGGAGCTTGGGTGAGTGACTAGAGGAGCATGAGTAGCTCAAAGACAGCTGCATCACCAAAACACCCACTTGCATGTGGGTGAAGATACATGACATATTTATCACTGTACCTCCCTAAGTGGCTTTCAGGGAGTCTCTCCTCCAACAGCAATTGTTTCTGATTCTATGATCACAGGGAGGAACATTGTAAGTCTTGTAATTTTCAGAATCTTTCAGAACACTCTAAGTTTGATTTACCTCCTGATCTGACCAAGCTTCTGTCTGGGATGGGCTATTTCTATTTGGAAGAAAGAGCTGAAGGATGCAAATCAGGATTTGAACTTTCCTCTTTTTAGAAACATGACTCCAGGATGCCCCAGTGGGATGCTAATATCCATAGGTCCTTTTATAGGAATCTATCAGTTTCTAAATAGTATCCCAACACAACACAATTGTATATGATCCAAACACCTAAGAAAGCAGTTACTGGGTGCAACATAGAGTACCTGACCTGGTAGAATTCAGGAACAAGTCTGACCCTATTTAGGCTCAAACAAATGTGTTGTTCAGGACTTTCTAGTAAAAGGCATCCTTCTCACTTTGTAGATAAGGAACCCGAGACTGTGGAACTAAGGCTAGCTAGGGAAAGAGATGGAACCAGTCCTTATCTGTTTACCTCACCTTCTTGTGTTCTTCACCATCATTGAAGAGAGTTGAGTTTTGTTTCTTATGGGGTTTATTTTTAGATGAAATTCATCCTGTGATTGATTTGGAGAATGTGAGAATATCTTGCCTTTCCAATCAAGAGACTTGGGCTCAACTTCTATGTCCGACTCCTGGACAAGCCACACCAAGCTTCATCTTAAGTAATACAGATATAGAGAGTTCTTTCATTGCTCCCAGGAATGATACAGACTTTTCCAGAGTGATGAGCCCTTTCACAACACAATTGTATATGATCCAAATACCTAAGAAAGCAAATAATAACCACCATCAAAGTTTGGCTTGGGACAGAAGCCCCAAGTATATGGTCTAATGTTGAAAAGATTAATGGCATGGGCTTTTGTGGGCTTGTGCCAAGTAGAAATAGTCTTTATTAAGAATTACTATACAAAAAGGGAAAACTTAAGGTGCAGTACTCCAGAATCAGAGGTGTTTCCAGTAGAGGAAAAATATCCCTTAAATTTCTTCTCTTCTGGGTTTCTATATGACAGTAGCAGAAACTAGAGAAAGATTGAGGTATGAGATTGGTTTGTTCTCTTGTCCATCATGTGGCAATCCAATGGTGGCCAGCCTAGGTTTATGATGATATACTGTTCATAAGACATCACCCAGTTAGGAGTAGTTGAACCCCTGACCCTGTCACTCTCTGGCTCCAGCTTTGACTTTGGCTGTCTCCTAGTTGTTAGTCATATGGCCAGGGTTAACATCATCAGATCTTGTGCGTGTCTCCAGTATTTTTAACTATACCAGGCTCTCTTTGGTCTCATGCTTACAGGATCCGTTTATAGCTTTTTTTCATGGCAGAATTAATTGTATCCACTAAGATGGAGCTGCAGCCTTAGTTACTGTATAGTAGTCAGGGGAGATCTCCTAGAAGCCACCTTTACCTATTACTAATTTGATAAAATTAGAAGTTAACATTAAATGTATAAATACCAGAAACTACAGGAATGATTTACATATGCCCCTAGAGACTTGAGAGGGGCCAACCATCTTGTTATCACCAGTCCAGAGCCCTGTTGTTCTTTTTTGATGATCATATGTGTATATGTGATACGTGATAAGTACGTGTATCTCATATCTATCTGTCTGTCTATCTCAAATATCTCATATCTACTTGCGAACCTTCTCATGCATCTCTCTCTAAGTGCTCTAGACCCTGTCAATTGGACCCTCTCCTCTTCCTCTTCCACAGCCTCTGCTCTCACTGCAACATTTATGAGTAGCTGGTTGTTTCACCGAGACCCCTTTGCCTTAGCCCAGTGGTCTAGCTCCTGCATCCGCTGGGTAAGAGGAAGAACGGATGGGTTTTAACAGCTGGTAAGCCTTCATACTTTCTTGCTGTCAGCTTCAACCCCCTGTGGTTCTCCAGTTTGCACAGACATTCTTACATTAAGAGCAAATGTGTGGTCCCCAAAGCAGAGCTTCTTTTATGTTTGCCAGAAACAACACAGCAAAAGAAGTTGGTAGTGAGAATTCTTTTTCTGGCTTTTACTAGAAGGAGGTTTTCTGTGAAGCATCACTCACCATCCAAGTTTCTAGAAGGGGGTCAGCAAACAAAATCCTCACAAGAAGCGAGTTGCAGCCTGAGAACACGTGTCTTTCTGTTTCTCTTCGCTGCTCCAAGGAGCAGCAGAGGCATCTGCGCCGATTCCAGTTGGACTCAGCTCAACACATTAATCTTGGAACAGAGTCACAAGATGGTTCCACAATTGTGAGACATAGAGTGCTTGTCAGTACATATTAAACAGCTGTGTCATATACTAGCACATCGGGCATTACAGATACATCTCCAGTCCTACAAACATGAGAATCGGATTATTGTTCTTCTTGTCCGTGTTGAATTTCACTGACTGGAATTGCTTTTCTACAATAAAATTCTCCCAAAAGCCAGCACCAAAATTTGTGGCTAGTTGTCAAAACAACCAGAATGCCTTTTGCCTACACAACACACATCCTTTCCTTTCTTCTTCTAACTTGAAAAGGCCTATATATTGTTTAGAGCATCAATGCATGTAGTTCTGAGAAGGCTAAATTGCCCAGCATCCTTTGAATAAAGAAGTGCTCCGTGGGATGTAGTGTGGGAATTGTTCTTGGACCTTCCAAGGTCTTTAAAGGCATTCTTCCATTTTTCAGACACCCTTTTCTTTTTTTTCTTTCCTCTTGCATCACTTTCTTTGCAATTCTTTATGCCTAGAACTAGTGACTACTACACTGTAACCTGGGGTGATATTGACAGAATAGCAGCAGCTGTACCCCTAAGCTTAATGACAGACTAATAGTGTACGCCAGGGACATGGAGGCTCTCAGGAAACCCCAGCCATGCAGATAGTTAATGCATGCAATATGGGGCTGTTGGTATTTCATCTCTTTGACACTTTGCAAACCCATCATGTAATTTACATGAACCTTTGTGATCTTCACAAAGCAGCTGAAAGGTCTCCTAATGGTAGATAGACTTATTGTGGTGGTTTGAATAAGAATGGCCCTAAGGCTAATGCTTTCTCATCAGGGAGTGGCAGATCAAAGGGTGTGGTTTTGATGGAGTAGGTATGACCTGTTGGAGGAAGTGTGTCACTGCAAGTGGATTTGGGGATCTCAAAAGCCCAAACCAGTCCTGATGTCTCTCTCTTCCTGCTGCCTGGGATCCAGTTAGAGAACTCTTACCTACTTCTCCAGCACCATGTCTGCCTGCGTGCCATCATGTTCCCTGCTATGATCACATTGGGCTAAACTTCTGAAACTGTAAGCCAGCTCCAATGAAATGTTTTCCTTTATAAGAGTTGCCATGGTCATGGTGTCACTTCACAGCAATAGAATACTAAGACCCATATTAGATTTTAAATTTAAAATCGGTACTTTGATATTCCATTTTGTAGTGTTTATCATCATGTGATTTTGCAATGTTTCATTTATACTACAACTGGATCGATACAGAGATTAGCATGGCCCCTGTGCACGATGACACAAAAATTCATAGCATATCCTTTGTAAAGAAAGCTTATACTTTGGGGTGAGAGTTGAGATATAATTTGATGGTAGACTGTTTACCTGCCATACCTCCTTGAATTCAGTCCCTAGAGCCACAAAGAAACAAAACTTATGTTTTAGATTAAATAATCTACAATTTTCAAAAAGTCTAGAAGGAAAATGCAAGTACTTTGGGCTTAAACTAATATGAATAAAATTTACTTTTTAAATAGAAAACTCTATTGATAAATATAATTTTATAAATGCTGCATTCTACTGTTGGAATACAAAATGTAATTCTATCTTTCCAACAAAGTGTGTTTTATCAAGCTTTTTAAATTAATGTTTGTGCAGTATGTATTTTCCTATTTGCCATCTTATTAACTCGATTTTCAGGTGTCCCAAGGGGGTCTTCCACTTTCTACAGTGTCTAACAATCTCTTTTTTCTCTGCTGTGTTTACAGGAATTACTTGAATGTAATTATCAGTGTGTAGATATGTCTTCCATCTTATTTTATGGTGTTCGTTTTCCAGCTGTCTTCCTCTCTTGTGTTGTGTTTGTTTGTTCTTTTACTTCTTTTGGATTATTTGAAAATCATAAACTCATCTAATTTTTTTTTCATAATTTCAGGCTGTCAGACTGCCCTGTTTTCTGGCTGTTGCTACAAAATCAGATGTTAACCCTCCCTACACGACTCACCCCATGAGTCAGTCTTTGAGTCCTGATCCTTCCCCATCCAACAACCCACCTCCCAGTTTTTGCTTTCAGAATTTTCAAATAGTTCTAGGTGTATATCCTGTTAAAATTTTATTGTAATTTGTAAGGTAGAGTGTGTTTATTCTGTAGCTTTTGGAGACTTGCCATGTAGCCAAGGAGGTCCTATTCTGCTGACCTGCCTGCTGCCATCTCCTAACTGCTGGCAACGCAGAACTACATTATCATGCATGTTAGTGCAGTACAGAGAGCAGGACCCAGGGCTTTGTTCTTGCTAGGAAAGCTCTATACCAACTGAGCTATATTCTTCTCCACAATGATCTTTTTATTTAGAACTAGGAGCTTCCATGATTTAAAAAAAAAAATGTATTTTGAGTTTTTGCGTATTCCAATGATATCTTTTTATGATTCATAAAATTCTATACCATTTTTCTTCATGACTTTGATAGTTCAATTTTAAAGGAATTTCAATTGGGTTTTATAAACCAAACTTTATATTTGGAATACCATTGCTAAGTTAGGTGGCTGTTAGCATTTTTTAACTGTAACCTCATCATGAGCAGGAACATGGCTAATATAACATATACATTATGTCTTGTAGAACAGCCACACCACATACTTAACCAATATTAGATAATAAATTAAATTTGGTCTCACTATGCCACAATTCATTATTTAATAATTTTAAATGACTGGATTTGTTAGAAAATAAACAACAAAACTCTATTTTACAAGTGTTTACAATAATTAATAACATATTTTCAAGAAAAAATTACTAGATGCCAAATATATTTCACTGAACTTAAGCCTTCAGTCAGGGTGTGACTGAATCATTTGAGTTATGATCAAGAGGATAAAAATTACAGAATTGTAATATCAGAGGGCTATATCACATATTCCATCTCCTCCACTGGTCAGACATGTGGACCAGTGGCTATTGCATGGGAATAAGTACCTGTAAGTTAATAAACACTGGTAGACTGTGAGTATCCATTATAGTTAGTTAGAAGATAGACCTCAGAGCTTTGGATGACATTTCTAACAAGTCCCCTAGTGGGAAAGATGTTGCTCATCCAGGACTACCCTGAGGATAGCTGTTTTACAGAAATTATATAGTTTGCATATCTCTTTGTAATGCCAGGGTGTTCATTTCCTTTATTCTTGGTAACATCATTTGTCATCCTGGATGCTGAAGGGCTTTCTATATATGGCTCTCTAACAGTCTATAACATGCTATATCTCTGTGGAAAGTGCACACAGGAGAAAGTTGTAGATTCAAACATTTGGGGGACTGAAGGCATGTCTCATTAGGTGGACATGTTTCTGTGCAAGTATGAGAACCCGCATTGCCAAGCCCAGCACACACATATCTGTCTGTAGTACCAGAACTTCTCAAATGAGATGGAAGACAGCACTAGAGATGCTCTGTTATTTGGCTATTCTCTAATTCCCATATGTATGCTGTGACATATTTGCCTGCACACAAACACAGGCACATACACACACCCACACCCACACACCCCCCACACACTCCCACATCCCCCCCACAGGAGTAGGAGAGACTGATGTTTTAATTTGTAAATAGATTTTGATTCAGCTCCTGGATCCTGCTTTTACTAATAGTGTGATCCTTGAATCTGTAGTTTAAAGTTCCTGTTCCTTTGTGTGACACCTGTAAAGAAGAATGAGCAGTGCTTCTGTATTGCAGGCACTAAGATTTGATAGTGGAACAAACTGTCCATTCAGCATGAAATTCTTGCAAGCCATAGTGCCTGGGCCAGCCCTGCGGGTGAAATGAGCAATCTAAACTTGAGTACTCTTAGGGACACATCAGAAGAGCATCATTAGATGGGAGTATGGAAAGAATCTATTGCAGTGCATTGTGGGAAGATTGAGAGGGTAGGAGAGAAGAAACAAAACCAGGAAGGAGAAGGAGAGTGAGAAAAGTCTAGATGCTGATGGCTGGAAAAACACAGAGCATACCTGAGTCAGAAAGAGGGACCGCAGCTCATCTATAATGAGCACCCTGGGAAATCTTTGCTTTATGGATTCATTGCTTACCTACTCTGTGGTATGAATGGTGGAGGCGGGATTTGAACCTGGCAGGCAGCTCTGAGCCATCACTATTGTCCATGGTGCTGTTCTGGATTTCTGTGGCAGCTCTCAAGAAATACCAATCCCTTGCCTCCCTCTCCCTTCCCAATCATACGAGGTCCCGGAATATACTGGCACATATTGCTAAATGTTAAAATTCATCTGAAGTTTCTTTAAGATGATTTGTACAGGGACCAGTTCTGATTTTCATGTAAGAGTACTGAGTCTTAAGAGCAGAGGCCTGTCACAGTTGTGTGTCCAGAGCATCTTACCTGAGAGACTAACAGCCTTTTGAATTTCCCATGGCTTCTGTTTGGCTGTCACAGATGATGGCGGAATGTGAGGGGGTGAGTTAATCAATAAAGTGCTTGCTATGCAAGCAGAAAGATTTGCCTTTGATTTTCAGAGCCAACATAGAAGCTACATGTCATAATACTCATTTGTAATCCCAGTCCTGGTGAGATAGGGGCAGGAAACTCCCTGGAGCTCACTGGCTGGCAAGTGTAGCCCATTTGGCAGGCCCCAGACTAGTGAGACACTCTTCTCAAACATGCAAGATGGATAGCCTCCTAAGAAACAACAACCAAGTGTCTGACTTCTGACTTCTACATGTGCAAGAACTGTACACACACACAACATCACACATACACACACATACACACTACACACAGGAGATAGAGTCTAATGATAGGTAGGTAGGTAGCTAGCTAGCTATATAGATAGCATATAAAGTTTCTTCATAGAGATTCATTCGTCAAATTAGAGACTATAAGGTTATTGTAGGTCTTTGATTTCCCTACTTATTTCTGCTTTATCATTATAAAGCATAGTTCTTTTCTGCTCTCAGCCAGTGTCAGCCGGTGTGACTGGTGGACAGTTGAAATTTCCTGGAATTGAATAGTTGTCTTTCTTGTCTTCTTTTGTATCATCTTTAGTCTTTTGCTGAAATTCGTTCCATTAGTTTGCCTTGCAGTAATTGATGGATATGTGATTGACTCTCTTAGAATTATAATTAGCTAGGGTGACCTTTCATGCACCACTGAATTATTAAGATTAGTAAAATGTGCCTGCAGCAGGAGATATAATTTCCACAAAGTAACATTTTCAGAAAAAGATGTATCTATGTAGTATTTTTACATACTATAAAATACATTCTATAAATAACATATATAAATAGCAATTAAATATATTTTGCATATATAAAACATATAATAAAATATATATTGTGTTGGTAAATTGTCATGTGCTGTTCAAGCTTGTTAAAGGTAGACTCTGAGAGTGAGCAGAATCTCTTACTGTTTCAGAGTCAAGAACATTTATATCAACTGTCCCCAACTCTCCTGTCCTGGGTCAGGCTGAGCTCCTGGCTCTATATTGTGAAGAGAGAAAAGCAGTTAGCTTGTAAGGGTGTTAAAAACCCCATTCTTGAGAACAGCTAGAAGGAAAATTATTTCCAGCCTGGGTCACTGTTTTTTTATTTTGTACCTTCCACATACCCCCTGTGGAAACTTCAAGTGGGAATCCATTAAAGGACACTTGGTGGGAACCTCAGACTGAAGCTTTTGCCTCCCCAGTTGATCTCTGCTGGGTGCACTAATCCCTGCTTTTATGATACTACCTTTGCATGCTCTCTCAATCAGGCTGCTCCAGCCCTCTCTGCTGAATATTGTAAACTCATGATTTGAGGATGTTTTGCTGTCTGCTGTCTCTGTATCCATTTCTCTGCCACTTGATACATGCATACTTGTGTGTGTGTGTGTATATATATATATATATATATATATATATATATATACCATATATGCAAATATAGATGTATTTCCCTGTCTTATAGAATAATTTTTGCCTCTATACATAAAAATATTATGCAAATTATGCAAATGTGTTTTAGTGCATTTGTGTATGTACATATGTGTGTGTGTGTGCGCGCACACACACACACACACACACACACACACACACCCCTTAATGTTGGTGTGCATTTCAGTTGGGGTAACAACTGTCTTTGGGGTTTATCATTTTGAAGCATCCAGAAGCAGTGAGCTGGAGAAACCAGATGTTGTTGGCCATTGTGACTGTTCCCCTAAAGAAACTTGAAGCTGAGAAACTGATGTTGGGCCCCCTGGAAGTGGGAAAGTGTGTTTCTTTTCTTCTTTGGAGTTTAGAAAGGCTGGCAAACAGGTGCACCTTCCCTGGTGACTGGGGACTCAGATTCCTTCCTTGCAACCAGGACACTATGAAAATTGATCAGAAGTTTGGGTGAGAAGGATCTGATGTGCTGACATATCTCATTAGCCATATATCCTATTTTAATTTACTTTCTGTCTTTAGTGTCCATTTATTATCCTAACAGGCTAATTCTCTCTACAGCCTGCAGGTTCAAACACTATTTTTCATGAAGTGAAGAGACAGTATTCTCAGATCACCCTTTGTAAGACAAGAGACTCTCGCTCACACAAAAAAATAAAACATTCTTTTTCCTGCACATTGACAATCTTTACATGCGATTATCAAGGTCAGTATTTCACAAAGTAGTTGAACTCCAGTTTTCTAAAGCCAGACTTTGCCCACCTTTGTGAGGGAACACTGATAGCTCTTCAGAGGTTCTCCTGCCGTGTGTGCTCTCTATCCTATATACCTGCCTTGCATGTTGCAATCTTTTCATAAATTGTAACTTGGGAGTAGAAAAACACTATATGCTGAACCAAGTACATACTTATTAAGTGATTCACCTTCATAAATATTTGAGTATTATCTATAAGTGAAAGGCATGGGTTTGTTTCCACGACACTTTAAACTGCTCTCTACCTCTTTGTAAATCAACAATGTATTTATTTTCCTCCCATGGTTTATGTAGTCATTTTAAAATAACTACATTGCAAGCTGTTATCTGTTACTGAGGCAAAGTAGCCCTACTGTTGAATATTGTGAGAAGGAAATTGTAAGGTTTTCTGGGATATTATTGATGCTGTGTTCTTTGCTATACAGACCTAAGAATTAGAAGATTGTGAATAAAATGTAAGTATCTGTCTGTAGTGGGGATGAGCAACTAACTATGCAAGGCTGCCCATGCTATAATTGTTATGATGTGCTTAGTGGGGGCATGTCAACATGAACTTCATTTTAATTTCAGTTTTATCAATTACTTAATAGAGAAGGAGTCCTTGCACAAATGATACAAGAAACAGAAGGAAGAGTCTAGAATATGGTATTGTTTGTCAGTACATTATTACTCAGGGTGATGCCCAAGAGATTAGGAGACAGATCAAATAGATACAGAATCCTAAAAGGAATTAAGAGATTCCAGGGGACTTTAGGGAGATGGCTCAGTGGGCAGTGTGCTTTCTGAGCAAACAGACAAACCTGAGTTCAGTTTTCAGCACCTGCACAAAAGCTAGACAGAGCATCACACATCTATAAACCTGGCTCTGGGATTAGCCCTGAGCAGTGGCAACCAGGATAGGAAAGGAAAGACTTTAGTTATTGTTACCACGTTCCTAGAGAGAGAAACAGAACAGAGGCAGCAGCTGTGAGTCAGTGTCCAGACATTGGTCCTTTCTCCTGTGGGCTAAGAGAAGATTTCTCCACTGCCACACAGGTAGAGGGTGTTTGCAGGCTATACCAAAGAGAAAAGTGAGCATGTCTGTCTTTGTGGGCACTCTATTTGTCCTTCTCTGGAGGGTAGCATCTTGACTAGAGGCCACTAATCACTTAAGAAAACTTTTACCATCTCATAAGTTCTTCCGTATTTTTTTAAGACCCATAAGTTAACTTATTTCTTTAACATGCACAACAGAAATCAGAGCACCTTTCTATAGAACAGGGTCCCCAGGAGCCCCCTGCTTGGTTCAGCTTAGACATGTAAGCTTGAGTCCCGTGATGGTAGTCACTGGCTTCCACTTCCCTTCCTTCAGGCTCTGGCAGTGTGCTCATTCCACAACCATCTGGTTATTTTCTTATGACCACAGTAATGTAGAAGTCATAAAGCTAGGACCAGGAAGATGTATACTTTTATTTGAGTGTCCACTGGCTTTGATGGGGATCCTGGGAAGACGTTTGTAATTATTATGTTTTCACCAAAGTCTTGAGCTCTTGTATCCATGGGAGGCCTGGTCTCTGGAGTTCCCAGAAGCCTTAGTTGGCCTCAACTTTTGTACATGTTTGTGTGTGTGTGTGTATGTGTATTGGGGTGGGGCACATACGTGAAGAATTCAGGAAAGAACCTCTGCTGTCATTCTTCAAATAATTCTGTCTTGCTTCAGAGTTCATTTTTTTGTTGTTGTTGTTTTTTGTTGTTGTTTTGTTTTGGATAATTTTTTAGGTAGGGTCTTTCCTGGCCCAGAAGTTGGCAAGTATGGTAGATTGGCTAGCCAGCTAGCTCTGGGGATCCACCTGTCCCTTTCTCTCCAGCTCTGGAATCCCAAATGCATGCTACCATCCCAAATGTTAAAATGTTGCTTCTGGAAATCCAAGTTTACACACTTGCCATACAAACACTTTACCAACTGAACCATCTCCTGTCCTAGGTTCCCACTATTTGAATGACTCATGTGTCTCAGAGATATAAAGAACAACTATATGGGTCTTATGATGTGCTGTTCACACCCTCCCGTTTTGTGGTTTCCCCTGTTTTCATACAGGACCTAAAACATAACTATAAGAGAGCCGAATTCTTCTTTGGGACTTGT
This sequence comes from Phyllotis vaccarum, assembly GCA_033318265.1. Lineage (NCBI taxonomy): Eukaryota > Metazoa > Chordata > Mammalia > Rodentia > Cricetidae > Phyllotis > Phyllotis vaccarum. Next base: position 27,269,710 of record JARWLC010000016.1, read on the forward strand.
TGTCATGTAGTGAGTGGATCTTTCCTGAGTTCTCTACTTTCATCCAGTGGGTAATTCACCAAGAATATGAAGTTCAGGTCGCCATGCTTCCACACACTGTTCTACTGGGCTACTTTTGTGCCAAACCTCCTTCTACCAAAATCATGCTGCTAATCTCAAAGGTGGTCTTCCCAATAACTTTTTTTGTGTTATGTGTTCATTGTAATCTAAGGATCTACAGAAAAACAACATATAAATGTCTCAGCATGAACAGAATTCAGTATGATAACTCTTTATACTTCTTATTTTTACAGCTCCCCCCACATACCTAAGCATAGTCTTATTCTTCCTGGAGGGTGTTTTTGTTTACACCCCAACTTGATGAAACCACTCTTTTCAGAGAACAAATGGCCTCTCCCATTTGACTGTGCATGTACCCTGGTGTTGAGACATCCTCTCTATATCATGGTTCCCTCAGATACAGCATATCTTGGAACCAGAAACATGTACAGCCCTTCTGGAAGCTACATGTCAGCTGCCCCAAGGCTAACTCTGATATTTCTGTTGTATGTAATATGATTCAAGATTCTGTTTGTTCTTTTCAGTTTCAAGGGAGTTCAAGAAATAGTGTATTCTGTCTCAACTGTAGCAAATTTATATGCCTTTGAGACATCCTCATTGGAAAACTTTCTGGGCTATTAAGAATATGGAACAGTTTGTCATTCCACTCTGAACATGCCCAATATCATCTACAGTTAGAACTTGAAGTATCTAGACTACCAAATTATTGAATAACCCTTTTAACAAAATGACATTACAAGCCAGAGAACCATGTAAACAGTGTTTATAAAATGATGTTCACTTTCTTATATTTTAAAATTAAAATTTTGGCCTGGGGTCTTAGGAAAATAATTTTGAGTACTGTAACTTCTAACTCAAAAGTGGTTTAAAGCTTATATTTTCACTGTTAGACCTGCATTGAGGTCCAGGTATTAGAAGACATGCCTAAATGTTATGGAGTATGCCATCAAAAGAAGAGAGAATTTTTTCATAGAAGGTCATGCTGACTTTATTATTTATGTTACCACAAAACTATTGTTAACTGGCTGTCCTGGTACTTCTAAGGCAAGAAGAAATATAAAATGGGATTTTGTATATAAGGAGGTGAATAATATTTCTTTTTTAAATATTTACTTTATTTTCAAATTGTGTGTGTGTGTGTGTGTGTGTGTGTGTGTGTGTGTGCGTGTGTGCGTGATCACACATGCTAGGAGGGGAGCAAGGGAGAAAGGTCATGGACAAGGGTGCTTGGGACTAAAGCTTTCTCTTTGGCTCATTTGGCAAATTACCATTTATGATACTCGTCCACCTAGAGAATTTGTGATGGGTTAGAATGTAATTATTGGACTGTAAAATATATTTAAAGAATTAAACCCAAAGACTATTTTGTGAGTGATAAAATGGGAAGAACACTTACAGAACCTGGCAACAAAAGGATATGGCAGCTGTTCCAGATGTCAACTCCTTTCTCATCAGTCATCGCCATTGTTGATTTATTACTAGTTCATCTCATGTGTAGGTGCGTGCCCACATTCGTACAGTGTTTGTGGAGGCCAGAAAGGGTGCTGGATGCCTTGGGCTAGGATTACAGGTGGTTGTGAAATAAGTGCATAGGTTCAGGAAAGTGAGCTACGTTCTTTGCAAGAGCAGCCAGTATTCTTAATTACTGAGGCATCTCTCCAGCACCAATGGACCATGGTTTTTAAATGACTTCTACAGGTTGGCAATTATGTCTTTAATTTTCTTTGACTGTGGTGATGTTTCAAAGATCTTGGGTTCCCCTTATTTTATTTCTAATTATTTTTCCCGTCCCCATTTGTGCTTCTTTTGGTTTTAATCACATTAATAACCACATGAATAAAATGCATATATACGTGAGCATGTGACACATGCACAAATGTTTCCTCACACATATTGCTTCCTGATATTTTCTTTAAAATTGGACACTAAAGGACAACGTCCTAAATGCTTACGTTATGATAAACGGAGATGGAGATGGGCTGTGTAGACGGTTTGATTTGAAAAGTATTTTCCTCACACACATAAGGAATCCAACACCCATGTAACTCTAATCCCTGAATCAATAATATCTTGGGTCAGTGAGAGAGCCTGCTTTGGAAAATAAGGAGATAATTGAGAAGAGAACCTCTGGTCTTCACATACACTTCCACACACAAACATGTACATATGCAATATGTTCTAAAACATGAATATTAAAGGAATAAAATTATACTATCTGCAAGAGTTATAAGCAGTACCACTGTAGGCAATGTGGACCAATCCCTAAGTTGCGTGATGTCACACACCATGTCACTTTATTCTCAGGATGCTAACAGTATGTGGGAGCCCAAATTTAGTTTCCAGACACAGTCAGGAGATTGGGTGCAGTGAAAGCCTTGTGTTGCTATTAGTAGTACTTTGGCCACACCACCTCCCTCACCATTATGCCTTGATACCCATCCATGTGGCTCTAACATTGAACAATTACTGCTTGAGAAACAAACTGTAAGAGTGACTTTGAAAAACAATACCTGTTTGATTTTTAGCCATTTGAAATTTTAAAAAAAATCATGCATGTGCCTGTTGGATTACAGATTTACTGTCTCCTGCCTGCTTAGGCTGGTGACTAGAGATAAAAAGCGTTCTCCTAGGAACTTTCAGAAAAATCCACACTCAGTGAGATGATGAGTCTGAATGACTCTGCTTGGGGTTCTGATAACAGTTATCCCATCTGCAGCTGTGCAAAAAGACTATTGTTTTCATAGCCTCTTGGGGCCCTGGGATGCTAGACAGATGCCAAGGAGGCTGAGTCTCATTAAATAGCCTCAAAAGGACCAGTCCACTCACTCCCATAAACTTTAAAGTTTCCGTAGAGATTGAAATGGAGGAAGTTGTTTTTATGAGTGTAGTTAGTGAAGGCTAGGCTTAAAGAAATTAGACAGCAAACAGCCTTGTAAACAATGTGCCATTTGAATTGGAATCAGCTTTGGTGATTTTCCTTACCGGCTCTCAGCATTCCTCACACGGAGCCTATTCCACCCAAAGCAGTGATGGACAGTAACACTTATTTTTATGTGAGCAGTAATCTAAAACTTTCTTATTTACCAGGCTTTCTTAGGCATTTTACAACATTTGTAATAGTTCTGTGAGTTTATCTTTTCTTTGGAATGGTTTCGTGGCAATAAAAGAAAACTCTTAAACAGTTTCTCCTAATCTGTTTTCTCAGTTGTATAATCATGCAAAAGCGGCGGTATCACTCAGAAGAAATTTTGTTTTTCAGTTCGGCGTTCTCTCCGGCATGTACGTGACTCATGTTGCTGGAAGACCCTTTAAGAAAGATTTCTTTGCATGGGAAAACCGTAATGAAATTAAACCTGACAGTTAAGTTATTAGAACACTCGACGACTCTTCTTCAAGTTGTAATCACTGTTGTTTCCAGGCGGACGGAGCTGTAAATTCCAGCTCCATAACGTGTCACAGATTTCTGGGCATCCAGTTTCTTTCAGTTCCTGGTGATTCTTTTTTTATAGCTTTATACTTGATAATGATAATGCTAACATGAAGCCCGAGTGAGGTGAAACAGATGTCCATTCAACCGCTGCAGCCTGCTCTGGTTGCTCAGTAGCTCTGTGAGGGGACAAACCCCACAGGCTGCTCAGTGAGAGGTCCCTGCATGTTGGACTGCTGGGCAAGTAAAGCTTTCATTTCAGCACCGAGGACAGAACTAAGAAGCAGGCCTGAGAATTACCAGTTTGCCCCTGCAAGGGAAGTAACCTTTTTTTTTTTTTTTTAAAAGTAAATTTATCTGTTTATTTATTTTTCATCCAAGCATTCAGGTGGCAGTCTACCCTCCCAACTCTCCTTCAAGCCGTACCCTTACCCTCTTTGTTGCCACCCAAACTCCAAGTCACTCCTTTGTTTCTGTTTAGCAAAAGGCAGATCTCCCTCTTACAAGTATTTTCCTGTATCTCAGATGGCAGCAGTTTCCCCGCCCAGTATCTTAGGAATCTTAAGTTTTCCTAATTCCAATCAAATTGAAAATGTAAAAACATATCTCCAGGTGGGGAATCAAAACTTGATCTTGACTCATTTTGTTCAGATCACGTTGGACATGAAGAAGGCAATCCTGGCAGGGATTGGGGGTAGCAGGGCATAGGGGGTGGGAGGGATGAAGCTGAAGAGCTGCTTTCCAGGGAATGTGTACATTAAAGTTCCCCCCCAAAGAGCATACCAATGGGAGGAGATGATGGGGTTTCCTTTGTGCTAGGCCCCAGGCTCCCCAGCTCTTTGTCATATAAGGCTTCAGAAGAAACTCATATTCACTTATCAGAAATTGCATTCCCTTGATTTATGATCTGGTCAAGTCCTTCTTGGTAGGCTCTGTGAACTCATCTGACCAAAATAAAAAAAAGCAGAACACTGGGTCTGGCATGTAAAAATGCATGCTGGCAGTGTATATATAAAACTCAGACAGCTCAGAGATAATGAATTGAGTGCCCTGTCAATGCCAGCTAAATAAACACATTTGTTGTAAATTATCTGACAATGAAATTATTGATTATAAATCCAAGGTTTGACTTTTGGAACATCTCCATTTAGTTCGTAAGGAAGGGTGTGACTCCTGATTCAACCATAGTTCTGTCCCAGCAGTGTGTCCCCAAACAGCCACTTCCCACTGTGATTGATTATCCTGGAGTCACTCAGGTCTCTCTCTGGCGTTCATTGCATTAACCTTGCTTTGCTTCTCAGCAACAATATGTACAGCTGATGCCTCCTACAGGAACATGGTTTTGCCTAATCTACTGGTACTTCTTCAAAGTAGAAAGAAAGAAGCTGGGAAAGGCGGGGCCAGTTAAACTATGTCTACCATGTTCTGCCATTTTCTGTGTTGAGACATAAGTGATATAGTTTTTTGTTTTTTTTAACCTAAGTCCATTTGTGGATTTAGTGGCCATATTATTAGACTTCTCTAATTTTGTAAAAGTATATTTTGTATGCATGTGAGTGAATGAGTTTGTATGCATGCATGTGGAGCCCATAGGAGGACACCGAATGTTTATCCTTATTTCTCTCCACCTTAGTTTTTAACATAGGGTCTCTCACTGAATCACAAGGCTCACTCATTAAGCTAGACTGAGCAGACCCCGGTGATCCCTTTTCTCTGCCTCCCCAGTCCTGGGATTATAAGCACATATCACTGTGGGCTGGAGAGATGGCTTCCCATTAAAGAATACTTGTCACTCCTCCAGAAGACTCATGTTCAGATACTAACACCCATACTGGGCAGCTCATCCTGCCTGAAACTCTACCTCCCATTGACCTGACTTACTTTTTTCTCTGCATGTATCACATACGCAACAAATAAAGTGATTTTTTTTTTCAAAAGAAACAAGTGTATATCACCATTCCAGACTTATATATAAATTCTGTGAGTCAGAAACCAGGTCTGCATGCTTGTATAGCAAAGCACTTTACTAAATGAGCTATCTCTCCAGCTCCTTGGTTTGTAGTGATTTCTTTTTAAATCTTATAAGCAAATAAACTGTAAAGATTGATTCATCAAGGAAATTATTTTTTACAGTATTTTAGTTAATCCAATGTTGTTAGGCATTCATCTCTCCAGAAATAGAATGAAATGAGAATTGCCTTTTAAATAGATATGTATTATATATATAAAACATATATATTAAATAAAATTGATAGATTTGCCATGAAAACCATATCAAGTCGCAAGCCATATCAAACCCTTAGTATCTCGAAGAGAAGCCAAAATTGACTGTACAAGCTCCTACCTGTGGGATTTGCTTTGTTAACAGCAAAGAAGGAACTGACTTGAAGGACAGACATGTTGGTCCCTTAGTGGGATGCTGAGTTTTCGTAGCTTGGTCAGTTTAGGCTTCCATATTCTTGTCTCTGCTCCCTCCCTCCCAAGTCTTGTTCTCTTCATTAGTTTACGTGTGCACATGCTTGTGCTCATGTGTCCCAGCGCCAGCAGGAAGGCCCCAGAGTACCTAAGCCACCACATGTTCCAGTCATTGCCTTAGAGAGAAGCAGCTTTATCTGCTGAGCCATCTTACTGGCCCTTGTTCTTTTATTACTGCTCAATATTTCTACCAAAAATTTACATACTGCTCTGAAACAGCATGCTATCTACAGCGATATATGTCTCTTTTTAAATATATGTGCATTAACTTCTATAAGGGATTTGGTATCTCACTTGTTACTTTTATCTTTTGTGTGTGTGTGTGTGTGTGTGTGTGTGTGAAGTCATACTTCTGCCACAGAATGCATGTGGTGGTCAGGACAGACATCTGTCTTATCATTTACCTTGTCGGAGAACGAGTCCCTTCTTGTTGGCTATCTTGTACACCAGGCCAGCTGGCCCATGAGCCTCGGGGGATCACCTCTCCCTTCATTGTCATCATAGCAGAGCTGAGAATGTAGATAAACATTATTGCTTCCAAGTTTACATGGGTCTTGGGGATTTGAACTCAGGTCCTCACACCTGTATATTATGTATTTATAAACTGAACCATTTCCTTAGCCCCTTAATTTCGTTATTAAAAAAGCTCAAAATAATACCAGTAATTAACTTTATTGGCTTCACCATGGAGATTAAATTGAACATTTGATTTATTTTAAAGGCTTTGTTTTAACAGTATAAAATTGTTACAGGATCTTAGTTCCTCTGAGGCATGGCATTGGCTTCTCCCACTATGTCTAGGGGCATTCATATTCTACCTTTAAAGTTCATCATAGAAGTTGAGCTAAGCCAGATTTCAGTAGCGTTTTACACAGTGGGCTTGACATGAGATATATGTTTCATTTAAATATGTCTAAGAATGATGAACATCCATGTCTTACAGTGTTTAGAGCACAGAGAAAAGTTAGCAGGTGGTAAGAAATTGATGTGTATTTGATCCAAGACAGGGAGGCATCGTGACCCACTGGCCACCACACACAAGTCATAAGGTCTCAGTTGTATGGGAACTTTAGGTACTTATAAATTTTTTCTCCATCCATCTCTGAGAACTCATCGGCCTTTTTCTTTCTTTTATTCTTTTATTTTCTTCAACTACGAAGAAGAGCATTGGCAGCCCCGAAAGGCCAGGTTTGTATAGGCTTTTCCTCTGTAACTATTTAAAGTTGGATTCTGCATACCAGCTCTGCTCTTCATCTGGTTCCGTGACTTGGGGTGTGAAGAATCTCTTGTATCCGTCCCAATTTCACAGTGAAATGGAGATACAAGTTTCTCTCCCAGGAAAGATTTGAAATAGAAAGAATGTAAGGGCCTGAGGATCCAGGTGATGCTGCAAAACCCGATCTTCAGGACAGGACATGCCTGTTGCATACGTGAACACAGCAGCTTCTGTTCCCTCCTCAAGACACGACCAGTCAGCATCCAACCATGGATGATGGAAGGGTTTATGATGTTTCCGCCCTTGTCTGAGGATTCAGAGGCAATTAAAGGCTTCTGCGGGAAGCAGAGACATTTTGTTCAGTGGTGTGACCACGAAGTCGCCTTTGTTCCTCTGAATAACCCCAGCTCATGTTCATGAAGCAGCTGTAATTAAACCCAATAGGTCACAAATAAACAGGACAAGAAGACTCCAAAGTTAAAGGGGATGTGTTACTAAGAACAAGTCCGGCAGGAGTGAGAGAGGGGTTTATGGTGGTGGTGGTCATGACTAAAACAAATACCTGTATGACGCTGCTAAATATTGGAAAGTAAGCCCTTATCAAACACAAGCTTTGAAAATTAAATTACAATATAATTAGTATATATGTGAATACTTGAAGTGCATTCTCAGACAATTACCACTGTATTTCAACTAAATCTAATGCAGAGTCCAGTTTTTTTTCCCCATTCATCAATGAGATAAAAATGAGAATAAAACCATTTGAGCATTTGGCACTTGTAGGTATGGAAATCTGTTTTTCTTTGGCTTCACATTGGCCCTAAAGGCCACAGCTCTACTGAGTCTCCATCGCAATGATGGGAGTGCAAGCTAGGAGGGGAGTCACTGGATTATTTGACAGCGTCCACATGCTCTAAAGAGAGATGGGTGCTGAAGCTCACTGGTGAAGAGCATGTTTGCAGGGAGTTATAAGATATTCAGAAGTCTACCCAAAGTATGGCTTGCAGTAAATCTTTGCTTCTGTCCTGTGAGAAGAGAGATGGCTGTTCTCCCTGTGTCCATCACTGCACAGCGATGGCTCATTTCCGCGGGCTGCACATTTATCTTCCTTGCTCCCAAGAAAGGCAAATTGGCCCACTCTAGAATCTCCATTTGGCTTCACTGCTTTAGCTTCTTGATGGCTCTGAAGTAAAAGGGGAGGGATTATAGGTGGCTGGAAAGTGGATTTTAGTGACACCTGGAGAATGAGAGAGAAGATAGCCTCTTAGTTTTTGCTCACGCTTGTCCATGAAAATGTACACAGGAACACATAGCTGTAAACACACTAACACCAAATGCTTTCCTTCGGTGGCTTCTCTGCTTGGTTAGTGTGGCACCGAAGAAGCAGAAACAATTGGATCCCTGGATCTCACTGGACAGGCAGGCTAGAAAATCGATGAGCTCCAGGTGAAAATTAAAGACCCTGCCTCAAAAGCAAGCAAGCAAAGAACAATATTAACTGAAACAGGTGGAGAGTGATGGAAAAAAGGCAACCTGATGTTGACCTCTGGCCACCACGTATATGCACACACATGCTCACTTGCATACAAACACACATACACATGAAAGAAAATATTTTATCCTTTTCTTTCCAAGAAAATGGCTACCACATCTGCTGTTGTAGATGATACGTAGAATCATGAATGACACAAACTTGTCATGATATATCTAAGATACAACAGACATGGACAGGCAGTGGTGGTGGACACTTTTAATCCCAGCACTCTGGAGTCAGAGGCGGGCAGATCTCTGTGAATTAGAGGCCAGCCTGGTCTACAGAGTGAGTTCCAGCACAGGCTCCAAAGCTACATATCTCAAAAAATAAAAAATAAAAAGTATTACAGGAATGGCACAATTTTGCATCTTGGATACATCATGCCCTTAGGAGGATCTTCCCAATCCCACAGTATTTTAGAAGGGTTGGAAGTACTTTACAAACTTTATCTCAATATACTGGGTGTTCTGGGAGTGACAGTCTTCTGACTGTAATGAATCCAGCTGTGTGAGCCATTAGATTAATTAAGAGATACTGATAATCTGAAGGAAGAGGACCTTCTATTTCCTTTATTTTTACCTTAGTCTTGAGAATGTGCCCATATAATCAAAGCTAAATAGTTCTTCATGCTCAACTTCAGAGTCAAAGATCTCTGTGCTGCTGGCTAAAATTTTCTAACACAACCACCCAAAAAAAACTATTTCTTCAAAAACATTGCATGGTCATCCCAACATATCTGAGTTTTTCATTCTCAGCCTGTACAAAAGTCCAAGAGAAATAATCTTCAGTTATTACCTATAATTCCCATTTAATTAAAGTTTATTAGTTTAAAGGCTAACAGAAATTGTCTTAGTCTTTTATCGTTCTGGCTGTAGTGAGTTCAGTCCCCACACCTGGATTTACTTTTTATTTTATATGGGATCAGCAGATGAGAAGCAACAAATACGGAGGCTTCAGATGTAGCATTTTTAAAAAGCAAATTGGTTTCTTTTCCTTTTACACAGCCTTAAAATTTTAAAGGAAATATTGGGAGTTTATATGTCAGTATATTTTACTGATACTAATTAATCAAATCCCGAGTATTTTGGAACATTCTAGAAGAATGTATAATTGTATAACAAAAGTTCTCTCTCCTGATTAGCTTTGACCATCAACTTGATACAGTGTACAGTCATCTGAAAGAGGTCTCAGTTGAGAGATTACCCAGATCAAATTGGCTATGGGCAAATCTATGGGGATTGTCTTGATTGATCGTTGATGTAGGGAAGCCCATTGTGGACAACAGCATCCCTAGGCAGGTAGTCCTGGACTGCATAGGAAAGCCAGCTAATAAGCATAAGTGTAATGAGCAGGGCAGCAACCAGCATTCCTTCAGAGTGCTTTCTGCAGCTGCCCAAATCCCTGCCCTGACCAGGGATAGGCTGTAACCTGGGAGAACAGGCAAAAATAAGCCCTTCCCTCCCTTAAATTGCATTTTCATCGGGAGTGTTTTTGTCGCAGCTAGAGAATATCATGGGCATTAGATTTTAAGAACTAAATTGTTACTCTGGAGAAAGGACTGTTAATGAGGTGACAATGCCTTTATGGACGTTTTTATGAAGAAGGAAGAATCGATTCATCCCTGACTGGCAGAGGCAAGGAGAATCTAAATAAAATCAGAAGACAGTAACAACAACCAAACACTCAAGATGATGATGAGGTCATAGGGAGGATGCTGTGGATATAGTAATCTACACAAGTCAGAAGATCTAGTTGTGGGACTTCAGTCAAAGTTTCAAGGTAAGACAGGAAGTCAGAATATTGAGGAAAATAAGTAAAACAGGAAAAGCTTCATGGTTGATCATCCTTGTCAGGATGTGATGAGGCACGTTCTAGATGCTTCAGTGCGGGGAACTGTTGGAAGGAGATAAACACCTTGAATGTGGACATAATCCTCCCACCCTCACACACAGCCTCTTCTCTTATTTTTAAATAATTGGTCCAAGTAACTGTAGGAAGGAAATATTGGCTCTTCTAATTAAAGCTCATGCACCCTTTATGGGAGACAGCAAGCCTCAGGTGCAGCTGGGCCAGATGGAAGATTAAGAGACCTCTTCAGAAGGTCATCTACACTCTTACCAAAAGACAGATGCTGTATCTGTGAGTTATGCTTCCCAGCAACCCTTCATCTGGAGGAAACAATGAGATCTGGAGTGAAAAGAGCTGGTGAACAGCCTAAATAATGCAATAAATGTCATGCCACATTCTCATCGCTTCTTCGGTGTATGTATTACAGAGCTCAAATGGACTGCAGCTGTTAATGTCTGTTTTCTTTTATTTTGGCATTCGTCATTTTTGTTTGAATCAATATAAAATGAAATCTTTGTTCTTTAACATTTAAATAAATTGGTATCATGCAGCATGTCATTCTCTGGCCTTTTGGTGAGGCTGGTCCAGCGTCATCCTATCCTTGGAGATGGGGAGAAATTGGTTCATCTTGTTTAAAGTTTGGCTCAACTCTGTTCTTAACTCTTTCAAGTCCTCTTTGAGAAGTCTCCACTAAAGACTGTGTACATTCCTGTGCGAGAGGGAGAGAGAGAGAGAGAGAGAGAGAGAGAGAGAGAGAGAGAGAGAGAGAGAGAGAGAGAGAGAGAGAGAGAGACAAGAAGCCAAAGGCTGTTGTTCTTCAGAACACTATCCACATTGATTTTGGTTTTAGAACTTCTTTCAGTGGCCTAGAGCTTTGGCTCTGGGCTTTCCTTTCTTTGACCCCCCCCCCCAAATATCCACCCACCTGTCTTCCTAGCATGCATCACCACACTCTACTTTTTATATGTGAATTCTGAGCATTTGACTCAAGTCTTCAAGCTTCTGTGGCAAGCACTTCACCACCTGGACCATTTCCCTAGCCCTGTGTTTCATCTGTGATCTTTTCTGTCTGTTGAGAAAGTTGCCAACATAATTCTTATGGCTGAGTTGACTGCGATTCTTCACTTGAAAATTGGAGTAATCAACACATTCTACCTGACTGTAGTAACCATTTTGGAGTCTTAATGAAGCAATGCTCTGTAGTAGGAGATTTCTGGCCTGGACTTTCGGGCCTAACCTCTAGGTTTAGGACCCGCAGACCTGTAGTCCCACAGTCCCACAGAGACACACAGATGCCTTCAATAGTTTTTGGCTGATCAGCCTCAAGCCCAGGCATATAACTTGCTAACTCTGTACCCTTCATCTAACCCATGTCTCTTATCTTGTTCAGCCATGCGGCTCGATACCTTTTCTTAGAGCAGCATAGCTGTCCTCTGCTTCTTCCGGCTTCTCTCTGGTGTTCTCTCTGGCATTCTGCTCTATGCTTCCTGTTCTCAGAGTTTTTCTTAGTCTGGTAGCCCTGCCACACTTTCTGCCTGCCTTTGGCCCATCAGCGCTTTTTATTAAACCAGTGGGTGGGACAATTATTTACCATGAAACAACACAATACCCCTACAATGCTCTCCTCTAATTTAGTCCTTTGTGATATAATGCTGCCCTCCTTCCACTTCTGTTGCTGAGATCAAAGATCTTCATAAAATGCAAACTTGGAAAAAAGGACTTATTTGACTTAAAATCCCAGGTTATACTTCAGTATTGCAGAGAAAGTTGAGGTGGGAACTTGAAGCAGGCTATCAAATCTACAGCCTAGAGCAGAGAGAAACTAAGTCCATGCATGTTTGAGTTCAGCATTCTCTCTCCACTTACACAGTTCAGAGTTCTCTACCTAAGGAATGGTACTGCCCATAGTGGCTGAACTGTCCTCTATCAATTAACAAGGCAAACCTTCACAGATATGCCCATAGGTCAACTTCATTGAGGCAGTCCTTCTATGAGTTTCTCTTCTAGGTTGGTTCAAGGTCATGTCAAGTTGATAATCGAAACTAACCGTTACCATTTCTTTTTCCTTTCTCTTCATTTGGTTTACTGAATAACAATGGGAGAGTCAAATAAATACAAGACATTCATAACAGATTTCAAGTAGTGGGAGCTCAAGAGAAAAATAAAAAGCTATATGCAGAAATATTCAAGGTTTTGACTTTTAGGTGAGCCAAATCATCTTGTTGAGAAATGATTCATGATGGTCTCTAGAATGTCTGATTTCTCAGGCAGTGCCAAACTGACCTCATGAGAGTGGGAACAGACCACTCCACCACCACCACCCCCCTCCGTGAGGAAGGTGATGCTTTCAGACCCTGCCTTTCCTTGCAGGCTCCATTGTATAATTCTAAACTCATTTAAAACTATACATTGTCTTCACCAGTATGGAATTCTATTTCCAGGCTACTTAATGTCCTTGTGACTTCTCCCCACCTAAGTCTTGTAGGACACAGTTCCCTAACATGACATAAGCTCTAGCCAGTATAGTGAGTACTCCGGTTGTTTTTCAAAACACATATCCTTCTCAGTGAGACTATCTTGGCAGGCTTTGGTGTCCATGAGGCCAAAGAAAAGTGTGCCTTTCTACATGAATGCTTAGGTAACATTTTATCCAGCAGGACACTCCTTTTATGTCCAGCTCTATTAGAGTATTGTCTGTTTTTGCTTCTTGCCCTAGTTTGCTCTTGGGGAGCAGCTTTCTCTGAGCAAAACAGCAGCCGTCTCTATCCAGTCAGCTGTGCTTGCTGGCAAACACTCATTTTGATGGAGCAGAGGAACAGTTGGCATTTTCTCGTGGATGGAGGGTGTGATGGAGGTTCATTGGATCTGAGTATCCAGATACTCTTCTGATCAGTTTGTATGTAGTGCTGCCATAATTGATATGACATCTGGAGCTCCCAGAGATGCTGGTGTATACAGGTTGGGGAAGGTTAACTAAGGGACTCCATTTATATGCATGTGGACAAACCATGCGTGGTTGTTCTGGAGTCTGACATGTTTCTGCAAGGAAGCACCTCATGCTCTGTAACTTAATGGGTTCTTCAGATGAACTTTGGTGGAACCTCACTTTGGTTTCTCAATGGGACCTTCTGAGGATGGAGGAAACTGTTTCCTGTCCCCCAAGGGAAGGGTCTTCACAGCAGCCCTATCCTAGGATTATGCCTGTTTCATGCTTGCTTTCTTTGCATGTGGACTTGTCACCTGTCCTTGTACCCTTAGCCCTGTATTGAACAAGGTATACCCTGGGGTTTGTGGAAGGGAAATTGAACTCTAAGTAAAAATCTTCAGATAAAACAGTTTAGAATTGGGGTGAAGAGATGACTTAGTGGTTCACAGTACAAACTGCCTTTTGCTTAGGGCCTGAGTTTGATTCTCAGTGGCCACATCTGGCAGCTCACAACCTTCTGCAACTCCAGCTCCAGGGACATCTAACATCTTCTTCTGACACCTATAAGTACCTACATTCATACGAACACACACATAGAGACACAAACACCTATAATTATAAGAAAAGTGACTCATAAAAATTTCAGAATTATAAGATGGCACTTGAACTTTCTTTTTAGGTTGGATATTTAAACTCTCTGCCTCACCTCTTACTGCCTTAGTCACCTCCCTTGTGTCTGATAAGCACAGAGGAGTTGGGATACCCTTACACACTGTACCACCATTCATTCACTCAGCTGTCTGCCCAGTGTGGAGGACTTAGGTTTTAATTTCTAATGACTAATACTGATGAGTAGTGTGATGGCATTTTGAATTCCCTAGGAGATTAACTTCCAGAACATCAGTTCTTAACCCATGGGTTGCAACCATTGCAAAACAGATATTTACATTATAATTCAGAACAATAGCATAATTATGCTTATGACATAACAACAAAAATAATTTTATGATTGGGGGGTCATCACAGCATGAGGAACTATATTAAAGGGTCAGAGCATTAGGAAGGTTGAAAACCACTGTTCTAAAAGTATCTGTAAAGGTTAAAGTAATTGAGGTGGGTGGCTCATTCTGTGGCTGGGATCCTGGCCTGAATCTAAAGAAAAAAAGCTGAGTACCAATATCATGTGTCTACCCCTGAAGGTGAATGCCATGTGACCTGATGTCGCTATACCTTTCCAGCCATGATAAACTGTGTCCACACACTGAGCCCAATTGACTCTCCTTCCCTGGGTATATTTCTTCAGGGTATTTTAACACAGTTACAGCAAAAATAACTAGGGCATGGAATATGGGCATTGAGTTATATACACTTTCTCATATGCTGAAATCTATGCTTTGTATTTTGAGAACTATTTTCTTATATCTTCTTCTGCAGTTTAAATTGATTCTGTAAGAATTAAGGAGAAGGCAGGATTAAACAGTTTATAATGCAGGGTAACAAAGACATCTTAGTCGCTAAAACTAACGGTATGTGATAATGTCAGGAACTGGAACTTGTTTTGAAAATCTGTAAGCAACCCACACTTGAACAAACACAATGAAAATTGCCCAAAGAGAATAGAAAACATATGGGAAGTGAATTAAGTGTGTTTTGATCTGCAGGGCCATGCATGGCAGAAATAGGGTCAGAGTAAAGGATGGTGACCTTGAGTTTATTAAAGAACACTTAATAAAATTATACAAATAAATTGGATTTGTCTAGCCACGCTGGGTTTCAGAAGGAAACTGTGTTTGGTGGGTGTGTATATGCTTGTGAGTTTGTGTGTATAGGTACACGTGTAGGCAGGTATGTGTATGCATATGAGTACTTACTTGTATTGCAGAGACATATGTACAAGTGTATGCATGTGAATATGTTTATGTGCAGGTACTTATGTGAAGTGCTCATGTGGATACTTGTATGTGCATGGGAAAATACACATGTGTAGATGCATATGAGTATGTGTGTGTCCAGGTATAAATGGGCAGTTATATGTATGTGGGTTATTGTGTGTGTGCAGATGCGTAGGTACAGATGTATGCATATGGTATGAGTGTGCAAGTGGGCATGTGCAGGGGACAAAAGAGAATTCTAGGTGCTTTGCTTCAGCCCACTTGAGCTTATTCCCTTGTTCCAGATTCCCTCATGACATCCAGCGAACACTAATGATCCTCATATCTATATCCCTTAGGGTTCTGATGTTTCAGGCACATATGGCCATACCTGCCATGTAAAAAGTGAATGGGGAGATCCCAACTCAGGTCCATGCTTGTATAGCAAAGCTCTTAGCCATTGGGCCGTCTTCCCAATACTCAGAAAGAAAAATTTAATTGTGAAACTAAGAATCTACAAGTAGAATTTCAATGAGGTCAGCAGAGAGGTAGCAAGCACCTTCTTGCTATTTATCTCTTGAACAAATAATTCAACCTTTTCAAGGACCTGGGATCAAAGCAGAGCAGAGATAGCAAACTCCAGCCAACAGGCAAAATCCATGTCTGGTAGATGTCATTCTTTCTTTCTAGGATGCTACTGGGTGTAATAAGTGTACCTGCAAAGGGGGGTCATGCTTAGCTAAATTCTCTCCAAGGACTGGAGCCCAGAAGGCTCTGGGAGGCCTGGCTCACCAGGTGCCCCAGGGAAGGCAGAGGCATCAGGGGGCTTTTTTCATGCTCAGAAGACTACAATTGAGATGAACAGGAACTTATTTCACTTCCAGATGCCTCTTCCGCTTTCTTCCAGTTTTCCCCTGCGTATCTTGCCTTCTTCCACAGACTTTCTGTTGCAGGAACCATTTCAGAACACCTCAAGGATTTTTTCCTCTGTCTTTAATTGTGTCTCCATGTTAATCTTACGTTATTTTGCTTGTTGACAGAGACCTGGCAGCTGTCTCTGCTCTTTTATTTCTGTTGCTGTGATCAAACACCCTAATCAAAAGCAATTGAAGGAGGAAAGTATTTATTGGACTTCTAGTTCAAGATCACAATCCATCTTTGCAGGGAAGTCAAGGCAGGAACTCAAGCAGCTAGCAGCATCACATCCGTAGTCAAACCAAAAATGCTAGGCTCATCCATGTCTGCTCGCCTGGATATAGTTTTTTGCATCTTTTCTAAATTCCAGGTGCCGTTGCCTAGGGAATAGTGCCATTCACAAAGATCTGATTTTTCCTCATCAGTTAACAACTCCACACAGGCTATCCTGATCTACATAATTCTTCAAGAGAGATTGTCTTCTCAGCTGATTATTTGCCATTTAAAATTCGTCATCACAAGCCCCTTGCTTGACTGTTTTATGTTAACTTCATCATAATATCCAACAAAACAGATTGTTTTCTATATAAAGGTGACCTCTGAAGCCCCACTCCATTGCTTATCACATGCTCCCAATGTCACATACCTTTTGTACAGAGATGGGCAACCAGCCCCTGGTCCCTGTGCCCATTCTCACCCATCAGTTTACAAGTCAGGTTTCCTGGGCACTGTGGTCTGGCTGCAGACAGTGTCAGGTGAGGTACTGATGCATGTCTAGCCTGTGGTTTCCTGATTTGCCTACTTTGGAGGACAGAGAAAGATAGCAGATGATTGATTCATTGATCTGTTAATTTCATCAACCATGAGTAATGTAAGCAACATTTACAGAGTCCTGTCCGTGACGTGTCAGTCTAGAAGTCAGCTTGCACCTTTCAGAGCAGTGGCCCATGTTTTCCTAGAACATTTTAGAAGGCACCACTAGTTATAAGGGACATTAATGGTTTGCTAATTGTCATAGCCTTGGATTAATATAGTTTTGGAACTCCGTAGGCTTTATTAAGGTTTCACTGAAGGACATGCACATATGAGCTTGGTTGGGACTTTCATTCTCTTCAATCTGTAGACTGAGAATATTGAGTGAGGACAGAAAATGATCATTTAGTTTCAGTTCTTCTCTCTCACCTATTTCCCACTCAGGCATTATTTGTGTGTGCGTGTGCGCATGTGCTGAGTTCACTTATGGGTGTGTACACAGAGGCCAAAGGATAATTTTAGCTGATGCTCCCAGATGCTGTCCATTTTCTTTTTCTGATACCACTTGGAGTTTGGCAAATAGTCTGGCTGGCCAACAAGCTCCAAGTTCACCTGTCCCTGCCCCTCCAGTGCTGAGATTACAAGCACGTGCCACTATGCTTGGCTTTTTTTATGTGCATTCTGGGAATCAAATGTGTGGACCCTTGCTTTCAAGGGAAGAATTTTACTTTGAAAGCAACCACCCCCCCCCCCCCAGCACCTCTTTCCATTTCCTATATGCATATATTCTAAATCCACCATTTTCTTACCCCCTGCTCAAAAATAGATAATATGGCAACTTAGATGATAGACATTTGAATCTTTTTCAATACAGTTACTTACCCCAGGATAGCAGATGATTTTATTCTTAAATATTTACATGGTATTGTCAGATACCTGATGATGGTATGGACATTATAATTTGAACATTAATAATTTGAGGTGCTCAAAACAAGCGATGATTGTAGAGCCGAGATGGCATGGGTGGTAGGCTGAAAGGAAATGGTCCCTAAAAGGAGGGCTTTCTTAGGAAGTGTAGCCTTGTTGGGGGAAGTATGTCACTGTGGAGGTGGGCTTGGGGTCAGGGTCTCATATAAGCTCAAGTCACTGCCATTATCTTACTTGAGTTCATGTTACCTGCAAGCTAAGATGTACCACACCAAGATGGAGGTACTTCTCTGGCACCATTTCTGCCTGCATGCCGCTGTGATGATAATGGACTAAACCTCTGAAAATATAAGCCACCCTCGTTAAATGTTTTTCATTTACAAGGATTGCTGTGGCCATCGTGTCTCTTCACGGCAATAGAAACCATAACTAAGACAGCATATCTTCTGTACCATCAGATCATCCATTCTGTGGGGCTTGGGCTTGAAAGCGCAGTGTGGTATTCTCTCTGAATGGTGAGACAGAGCAGGCCCCAGTCCATTTTCTGTTCATCATTTTCACTCCCCACACTTTAAATATACTGGGTTTCATCTGATAAATGATGTAAGGCTGTGTTAAATACACAGAAATTATTCCCATTGTAACAAAGCCAGCTGTCTATGAAGTAAGGTTGATAGGGTTGCTTAATTAAAGAAAAAGAGTTTAATTCGTTAAAGAATAAGTTTAATACCCCCCCCCATCAGTGTTTGTCTCCAAGGACCACACTGAGGGAATAATTAGGAAGTTAGTTTTTACTTTTCAAAGTCTCAAGTTGGCTTTATTTTCTATAGAGAAGGAAAAAGCATCTGATCTTAAGCAACCCAGACTCTTGACAAGATTAACTAAGGGAGAAAAATCCATTAATCTGATTACCTTTAGAGTATTAAAAGATTCAAATTCCCAAGGTACTCTAAATTTTAATGATTCCAATAGTACTTCCCGCTGAGAGTCTCAAAGAATTTCACAAATGCACTTGCCCCCACATAGACTTCAAAGTGAATACTTTTATCTCTCATTCTCTTTGTGTGTGTGTGTGTGTGTGTGTGTGTGTGTGTGTGTGTGTGTGTGTGTGTGTGTGTGTGTGTGTGATGAAATCAGACAAAGAAAGGTTAACAAATATTTTCAGTCATCAAAAGCTGTTGGCTGATGCATGTTTAATATAAGTGACCTTTGGTTCAGCTCATCACTCAGAAAGTCAACATTTTACAAAACTGATGTAGGCCAATTCCCATAGGAATGTGTGTGTGAATCCTAAGGGACATATATTGATATAAAAATGTAGAAAGTATGTCCAGATGAATGTCTCCGTGAATAAATAGCAGCATAGATAATGTGTTCTGAATTTCAATCTCATGTATTATACTCTGGGCTGAGCTGAGCAAATGGAGAAAATTTTGTTGTGCCTTACCCCAAATAGATTTAGTACAAAGAGTATTATCATCTTTGTGTGGTTTTTCATTCTGCAAATAGGAAAGATTGCTTTCTATTAGGCAGGGGAACGCAGGTCTCAATTCGTGCAAAGGTTGCTCATTTATTTTCCTTCTGCCTAAATAAACTCCTTAGCAGAAAGCCATCTCTCCTTTTTCCTCACCAAGATACTTTTCTATTCCTTTCATTTTTAAAAACATATTGTTAGCTTTGCAGACCCCACCTCAGCCTTTTCCCTTCCTGGGCACAGACTCTTTTTCTATACAGTTCCTGATTACATTTCTGTGGAGCCCTAGTTTTGGAACATAGACTATGCCAAATGTGGGGGAGTCTCAGAGAAATATGACCAAAACAGAGGTAGCCCTTCCTTCAGGTGCTCAGATTCTTAGGGAAGAGCAATTGAAAACATTGGAGAAGTTGCAAGAACCCCAGCATATACTGAAAATTGTAGAAGGACCATGGCTGTCAAAGCCAAGAAAAGCTAGCACCAGAGTTGCCAAATAAGTCTCCTAAGTACATCTACAAACTTACTGATTTGCATTGGCAACACTGAATTTTACCTCTGTCCCCATTCTGTTGGAACACCAGAGGACCTTATTCATAATCTTCACACCTTCAATTACCCATAGTCCAGGAGATAAGACTTCACGGTTGCCCCATGTTCAGAGGTCATTTTTCCTCAGCTCAGACTTTAATGACCTCAGATTTGGATTGGCCAGTGCATTCTGAGGACCTAGAACCAAAAGCACACAGGTTGTTGATAGAAATGAGACAACAGGAAAGAACATGCCAGGGTCAGACCACATGGCATGAGTTCACTCATAAAGTGAACTAAATCTCTCTCCTCCACCGTTTACACCCTAGGACCAGTGTGTGTGCCTGTGTATTGCTGGAAGGCAATCATGTTCCACTTTCAAGCAGCTCTTCTTGCTGGACCATCAGAATGTCCTCCTCAGGAGAGAGGGTGTAAGTGACACCTAAATGGTGACCTCACTTTAGCTCTGTGTGCCAAAATGTAGAGATTGCAGTCATTCAGTTTATATGCAAAATAATAGTTAACTTGGCAAGGGTGCCTTCCTGAAGTCACCAACATTTTTGAAATCCTACTTTTTTGTACATTGCTTAATAGAGATTTTATTTCTTAAGGGTTATGAATGTGTGGGGTGGAAGTCTTAAAATGAACATCCCAGTTAGAGATTAGAAAGCTACTCTGGAAAATGCCACCTATGCTTCCCCAGTGGCTTTGATCCTTGGACCATGATGACAAAGCTTTGAACACTGTTAGTCCTCTGTCAGATAGCAAGATGGATCTCCATTTACAGGCTGCTTGAGAGGAGCTGAAACAGTGCTTTGATAATCCTAGAAATCCAATGTCCTTCACAAAGATGACTAAGAACAGCGGCTAGACCTATTGTGCCTTATCTTTGGAGAAATACTTTCCGAAATCTGCCTCATATGTCCTAAATGTCATGTAAGATCGCACTGCATCAGGGCTTTCCCTGGTGAGGACCAACACCTGTCCATCAGACAGCGTGCTCCACCCACCTCTAGATGGGGGAACCCATGAGATCACATGAGCAGTGATGACTCCAAGGCAGCTATGTCACTGAAAGGCCTACCCCAGCTTGGTTTGCTGCACACATGGGGCACATCCTAGAGCTTGCATAAAGTACCACAAAAGAACAAAATTCCGTCAACGTCTTGGTGGCTTATGTATATGAGTTTTTATGCATGCATACATATATGGATGTGTGTGTATACAAAACAATTGAGAGATTTATAAATACTTCAGGTAGGAAAATTTTATATATATATATGTATTATATATACATATGCACATATATGTGTATATATGAGACAGAGAGAGAAATTTTAGGAGCCAGTATATACAACATACTACATTTGTATGTGTATCTGTGTGAATATATGTATGCACATACATTTGTAATATCAGTTAGATGTTTATATGTATTTGAAGGTATTTAAATATTTATATATGCATAAGGACATGTTTTGTAAATCCATGGTGAGAGTCCTTGTGAGCCTTTTAAGTTTTGTGTGTGGGCTTCCTGAGCTTTGTTAATTTCTGTATCTTCCTGAGTCTTGTAAGGTTCCCTTCTCCAAGTGGAAATGTTTGAATTTGGAGAAAATAGCTACATGTAATCATGTGAACACACATGGATACCATACAGACACATAAAAAGAAAAACAAAACCATTTTCTAATAGAGTCATGTGAGTGTGATCACTACAACAAGTCATACAAACTCACCCTTGTGGCAAAGCAGGAAGACAAAGTGCATACAGGATCTGATGAGTTGAGATCAATCACGGGGACACTTCAGTCCAACATTAGTGTTTGTGGTGAGGCTTACTTACTGCAGTATAGCTCATGTAGAACCACAGAGGGTGGAGAGCATGTTAGATGCTCACTGACCAAAAGATTAGTTAGTGACTTGGAGCATCTTGGTGTCCACAAGTCGAAATGCTGTGCATATGGGTAAATTACACCCTGCTGAGGCATGAATAAAAGATTGTGAGACTCAATCAGGCTACTCAGAACATCCAGGGGTGTAAAGCTTAAGGAATGTTTATTTTTGGAACCTTTTACCCAATAATTTAGAACCATGGTGGACTGTGTTTTGTACCTTCAGTGCAGAAGGTTCTGGTTCTGGACCACATGCTTATATTTATTTATTTTTTGTTTCAACATTGATGATGCTAAGAACTACTCATATTGCCTGTCTTTGGTATATCAGGAACCTTATTTTATTTATGTGAACAGTGTATGTGTATGTGACTGTGTGCACATGTATATGAGCTCATGTTTTCATGTGGGGATCATAGGAAATACGAGAGTATTGGTCCTTCCCTTCCACCTTGCTTGAGACAGGTCCTTTGTTGCTCACTGCTGTGTATACCAGTCTGACACTTGAGCTCACATATATGTCCTGACTCACCAAAGAAGTGCTGGGGTGACACATGTGCCTAACATGTCTGATGTTTACATGACTTCTGGAGTTTGGATTCATCTTTGCATCACAAAAATTTTATACACCGATCTACCTTCTCATCCCTGAAGTACCTTAAATTATAGGTTGTATTTGTGCTTGGGTTATTTTGCAAATATATAGAGAGATTCAGAAAGGCTGGAAGCCATGATCTAGGTCTTATCACCAGTGACCTGTGACCTGTATGAGACGGGTTATCTCCAAACTCTAACGTGCTTTTATAGCTATTAGAGGGAAATTCTGTGCTAAATGTATATTTTTTTTATTCAAAGGGCATATGTGTCTGTTGTTTAGACCTAACTATGAGCCTTCTACTACAGGGGGGCCTGTGGCTGTGAAAAGTGTGTGGACCACCATCTCTCACACTGCATCTAAATGAACCTGCGTCAGGGTGGGTTCCAGGAAATCAGTCTTTTAAATAAATGTTTATTAATTCACAGTTTTGAGAAGAGTTCTTTTTCTTACTCTTTAAGTGGACGTTCAGATTGAAGCTTTTCTGGCTCTTTGTGAATATGAGCTTTCCTATATATTTTTCTTAATCATTTTTCAAAAGCCGTAACAGCCCCTGCCAGTTCAACTGGCTCCCAGTGAGAGTGATTTCTGGTTAATCAGAGTGGTTAGTTTGAGAGAATGGATGGTGTAATGAGAGTAATTGCAAATGCTGGCTCCCCGATCCCTCTAAAAAACAAGCTGGTTCTGCAACTTAATGAGATTTTCCTGGAGTGTGTACAAATTTTTAAATAATTAAAATTAAATGGAATTGACATCCCTTGTAATTATAGCCATATTTACATCGTGATCCAGGTGACTGGAAGGAGGCGGGGAAGAAGAGACCTCTCAAGATCAAAGTCACAATGGATATTTCCACAAAGGATCATAAGCATGTTTTCAAAAGTTTTTTTATTCTAGTTGATCTTAACAATTCATAATCAAACATATTCTCTTCTACTATTCCCCTACTCACTCCCAAAATAGACACAGAACCTGAATTTATTTTCTTAGATTTTTAAGGAGGATTATCTATCTTGATAATTCTTATAAATATTAAAAGCTTATGAGAGGGCCTGGAGAAATGTCTTGGTGATTACGAACCTTTCCTGTTCTTCCAAAGGACCAGCACCCATGTGGGGAGGCTTCCAGATCTCTGCAACTCCAGCTCCAGGGTATCTAGTTCCCTCTTCTGGTGACATCATGCACCTGCACTTATGAGGCATACACACACAAAGTAGGTAGGTAGGTAGGTAGGTAGGTAGGTAGGTAGGTAGGTAGATAGATAGATAGATAGATAGATAGATAGATAGATAGATAGATAGATAGATAGATAGATAGAAATCTAGTTTATGTAGGGTGAGGAGACAAGGCTACTGAATCACTATAAAGGCACCCCCCCCCACCTCCGCCAAAAAGTGGTTTACAAAGCACAGTTTATAATTTGGTTTTTAGTAAAGGACTTTGGACTAGAAAAAAAAAAACCATTTTGTTTATATGACAGACACTATGAATAGTTTGGATGATGGGGGCTGCATAGAATTTGGAAAATTATAATATTGTGGGATTGGACAGATGGCTCAACCATTGAGTATACTTACTACTCTTATAAAGGACCTGAGTTTTGTTCCCAGCACTCAGATTGAGTATGACACAACCACCTATATGTAACTCAGGCTCCTTGGAATCTGATGCCCTGGTGTAGCCTCTTTAGGCATTTGTACTCATATATACATAGGCTCCCATAGTCACAGATGCCAACTCTCTCACACACACCCATACACACAAATTAATAAAATAAACCTTTAAAAAAGTTGTATGCAATTAGAAGTTGATATTTTGTTTCAAATGGTTACAAATTAAATTGAAGTTACAGATCAATGACTTGGTGACATTTTCACAATAGAATTATGTTTTTGATAATTATTTTTATTCCTATAATTTAACTGTGGGAATTATGTCAAATATGAAATTTTCTAGGAAAATAATTAGCATAAAATCTTCACTCTTTTTATTTCTCACATACTGTACCTGAGGATATTATTTTCCTTTTCACTTAGAATAGGCAGTGTTTGTAGTTCCAGTGGATACAGAACTTGGTTCAAGTGTACTCACTGTATGTGTGGATTAAATGTCTGCTCAAGGAGTCCTCTCTTGAACTGTACATTTCATATGATGTAATTTTTAAAGGAGTTCATTTAGCAGAAGAAGCAAGAGGTTTTCTAAAATAGAATGGTAAACTTCAGTTCAGATAAAGCAGACAATTTCAGTTCACATTCCTTGGAATAATGGCTATTTCATTTCTGTGTTCTTGCATTTTTGAAGTCTCTTGTAGACATATATCATTCAAAAGATCTGTCTGTTGAATCTATGTAGAGAACGGGAAAGCTTTCCAATGTGACTGTTATCTTAAATTTCATGCATTAAATAAAATTGACTTCTGAAACCCTGCTATTAACACTATTAGCAGAATCTTAACTGAAATAGTCACTGCTGGTTCTTTTTTCTTTAGAATGAATGCTCTTTCTCTTTAGCCTGTCTGGCTTTGTGATTTCTCTGATTTATCAGAGATAAGAGCCATGGCTTGCTTCCAGTTAGGCCAAGTCAGTCAAAGAAATACTTTGCACTTTGACAAAATTGGTCTTCCCTTCCCGTAAGTTAGGCACTAAGATGGCTTTGGAGAGATACACACCATCTTCCTATCCAAGGTACAGTTGCTGTCTGGGACAGGATGCTGATTGCCCTCGGAAAGGTCTTCTGAAGGGGCCAGAAAGGGAGCTCTGCTCAAAGCTCTTGTTATACCTTCTGTGGACCTTAGTTTAGTTCAGACCCATTTTGGTGGCTCACAACTGCTTAAAATACCAGGGTATCTAATGTTCTCCTCTGGCTTTTGTACAGGAGTGCACACACGCGCGCGCGCACACACACACACACACACACACACACACACACACACACAAGCTTTACAAAAATCTTGTGCTGTATATCGATTGCCTTTTTAGTATTTTACAAAATGCCGTTTTAAGAGTATTACTCTATTTTTATATGCATATATGTGGTGTGTATGTGTGTGAACATGCTTGTGAGTATGTGCACATGATCCTGACAGGACTAAATGAGAATCTCAGGTGCCCTGTTCTTTCTCTCCCCCCCTTCTTCCCTCCCTCCCCCTCCCCTTGCTCCCTTTCCTCCCCCTTCCCTCCCCTCTGCTTAAGTTCACTGAGGCACTTTCTCTCAGAACCCAAGTCTCTGAGTCTTTATTTTGGCTGGACTTGCTGGCCAGCCAGTTTCTGGAATTTACTAGTCTCTTCTCTACAACTCCAAATTTAAAAGCACACGTGACCATATCTGGCTTTTACAGGGTTTCTGGGGATTCAGACTCAGTTGCTCATGCCTGCAGAGACAATGTTATCACTCACTGAGCCATCTCCCAGGCTTAAGAAGTCATAAAGTAACATTTATCTCTGCACTAGTCCAAACCTCTCAAATTTAAATACATAGCCCAGAAATTATTCAAGAGAAACTTTGATAATTTTTAATCAATTCATTATGGCCCAGAGAAACAAAAAAAAAATTGCATGTAACTAATAAGTTGTCTATGTAGATTTTTTCTGGGAGGGAACCCAGCACAGCTCTTTACCATTCCCCTTTCAGACAGTTTGATCACTTCCTTTAGCCAGAAACTCTTCTTAACACTGTCTGGTTACAGAGGTGAACCTGAAGCGAGCTGCATCCCTGTGTTAACCTTCATAACAACTTGAAAACTTGAAAACATAACAACTTGAACCAGCTGCCCAAAAGTTACTGGTTACATTTTATCTTCTATTTTAAAAAATGGTTCTTTAGTTCATGTAAATAGATTTTTAAAAATTTTTTTTTAAAAAATATGCCAGAGTACCCGTACTAACAAATGAGATGATTAGCTTGAAATTAAAAAACCATATACCTACTGATCCATTTAACATAATAGAGAAAACATTAAGAAGGGGTAATTACATGTCTCCAATTCGTGCAGCACAGGACATTCAGAATGGGATGACATTCAGAAACTGTATATACATATGTACATGTGCTCACATGAACATACCTAAACATATACAAACATACATAACACACAAATAAACATATACATTTATCATGCATACACACACATACACACATGAACATGCACAGGTAAAGATTTTTTAAAGTAATGTTAATACTCACAATGTTTCCTCCATTTTGAAATTCTTCAGGATTAATAATAGATCTTTCAATGGACTCATGAGCAGTATTGGATTTTAACTTTGCTTAGCATGCAGAAGGTAGAATGATCTAGAATATATAGCTGGATTGCCACAGGTCCACTAACAAGCTATTTTTGCCTCCCTTTTCCCAAGCCCATGTGAGCAAGCTGCTGCAACTATTCGCTCCTTGTCTTCTGAGTCAGTCCTCAGCTGCCCTATTCCCAGGGGCCACAGGCTGCTCATGTCTACAGGGCTGTAGGGTCAGTTTCAGAAGACCTTTCTTAATCTCTGTTCTCAGCTCCAATTCCTACCCACAATGGATTGAATGAGCCTTCAAGGAAAATGTGTGACCAGAGACATGATTTGATATGCAGAACCCATGACTCTTCTTTATATAGCCAAATACTTGATTATGCTAAGATC
This sequence comes from Phyllotis vaccarum, assembly GCA_033318265.1. Lineage (NCBI taxonomy): Eukaryota > Metazoa > Chordata > Mammalia > Rodentia > Cricetidae > Phyllotis > Phyllotis vaccarum. Next base: position 27,296,776 of record JARWLC010000016.1, read on the forward strand.
TTAAGGGTAAAAATGTATCTTGAGTTATCCAGAAAGCATGCACAGATATCCACATAAGTAAGACATATGGAAAAGAATGTAGAAACCAAGGGGCAGTACTGTGTTCCTCTCTGTAGTGGATCTGGCAGGGCCCCACCCATATCTTGAGATTTGGAAGTCAGGCCCCAGAATGAGCAAACAGATTTCTGGCTACTGTTTTAAGACCTATGTTAGCCTTGCTTGTGGCCACACTCAGGAAATAACAGGTCATGTCCTAGTTGTTGTTCTGTTCCTGTGAAGAGATATGACTACTGTAGCTCTTTTTATAAAGGAAACTATTTAATGGGGGCTTGCTTATGGTGTCAGAGGCTTAGTCCATTATCAGAATGGCAGGGAGCACAGCGGGGAGCATGGAGCATGGGAGGGAGCATGGCAGGGGGCACAGTGGGGAGCACTGATGGGAACACAGGAGGAAGCATGAGTGGGAGCACATCAGGGAGCATGATATGGAGCAGGACAGGGAGCAGGACAGGGAGCACAGTGGGGAGTATGGCCAGGAGCACAGTGGGGAGCAAGAAAGAGAGCATGGTGGGAAGTATGGTGGGAAACATGGCAGTACTCAGACAGACATAACTCTGGAGAAGGAGCTGAGATTTCTATAATAGGATCCACAGGCAAAAGGGAGAGAGAAAGACACTGGGCTTGGGTTGAGCTTTTGAAACCCCAAATCCCACCCTCCAGTGATTCACTTCCTCTAACAAGGTCACACCTGCTCCTAGAGGCCCCCAATCTACTCCTAATCCTTTTCATTAGGGGCACTCACTAATGACCAAGCATTCAAATATACGAGCCTTTGAGGGCCATTTCTATTCAGGCCATCACAGGTCAATTGATTAATTCACTTCCCTAGACACTCGTTACTAGTCACTAAAAACACAGGATCCCAGTAAACTTGACTTTGCCCTATTTCTGGCAGTGAAGAGATTTCTGTAAGGCACTATGAAAGGGCATCATACTCATAGTAACATAGGATGGTAGGTCAGTAACACGCCTGCAGCATGTATGTGATATGCAAAGTACAAACACAGGTGTCATTGTCAGAAGCCCTGGGTCTCTCTTTTTGAGACAGGGCCACTTATTTCCCTGGAACTTGCCAAGTATCTAGGCTGGGTATTCAACACGCACCAGGAATCCATCTGTTTCCTCCTCAGTACTGGATTACAACTGCTTGCCACTTTGCATGACTTCTTACCTGGGTTTTTGTGCAGTAAGGCAAGAGCTTTAGTGATTGATGTATCTCCTCAGTGCTGGGTTCTGTTTATTAATACATTTATTATTCTTAATTACGTGTATATATATATATATATATATATATATATATATATATATATGTTTGTCTGTATGTGGGTATGTACATGTGAGTGTAGGTGCCAGCAAGGCCAGAAGAGGGCTCTTGACCCTGGATCTGGAGTTATAGGCATTGGAAGCTTACATGGGTGCTGGAAATTGAACTTGGGTCTCTACAGGAGTAGCAAGAGATCTTAACTGATGATCCATCTTTCCAGCCCCGTGGGTTCTGAGTCTTGATTTGTTTGTTTATTTATTGATTTTTACCAAATGTAAGTATAGGAAGCATTCTTGAGTCTTACCTTACTTCTACCAGGGACTGAACATTCACACCTGTGTTGAAACCTTAATTCCTATTGTAGTGGATTTTGGAAATGGAAGTTATAAGTTGATGTGTGATAAGGGTGAGGAGGACAAGCAGGCGGAATTTCAGGATGGGTTGGTGTCTGTATTGTGACATTCCTTTTCTGTTCTACAAGGACTCATCACAGTCTGAACAAGTATAAGAAATAAGCTTTTATTGGTAAAGCCAGTTAGGCTATGGCCTTTTGTTACGACAGTTGACATTTCCACGCATGTATACAGAGAATATCTCCCTTCATATAGTTGCAAAAGCACCTTTTTATGCACTCATACATGCACAGAGTATCTTTCTGTACAAATATACATCAACACCTTTCTACATGTTTAATTAAAGTAACACCTTTTCACATATGTATACAGAGAATAGCTCCTTTCTGCATATGTATGTAGAGAAAACATGTCTATTATATGTACAGAAAATACATTTCTGAAGAACTTTGTGGTATGAGAAGTAATTTGGCAAACTGTTTGTATGCCTACCTATTTGCACTGAAACGTTTAACTACAAATAATAATTTTGTTGATCAGAGGAGGCAGTCACAGGCCTGGGAGGTATTCTCTCCTGAGTAGCATTAGCAATAGAACTAGGAAAATTCTTGTTAATGTTATAGTTTGGTCCAAAGGTGATGAGAGATTATTTGAATTAAGAATGAGAACAGTTACTCAGCATTTTCTGGGACCACTCACTTCAGCAGCCCCAGGTTTTCTTCCCATTTATACATTCCTATAACTGGATACGACTGGCTTAGGGCAACTGTGAGTCTATGCCCTTAGCTGTGGCAAATAGCCCTCATAGCAGAGCCTTGGAAATACACTACAGCAGAAGCTTGCTTGGATGCCCAGTATTAATCATTTTAGTCTCATTAATGTGAGATCACAGTACATTCCATACCAGTTCTACTCTTAAATATGGGCTGTTTTGTAAAGACCTTAGGAATCTGGATTGGCTCCACAGTTCTATCATTACCCAATGCCACCTTTTTGTTTTCTTCCCTAAACAAATCTTTCCCTTCACTCAACGCTGTTAAGATCCTGATAAAAGTTAATTTCACACTTGATGTGAATTCAAGTTCTCACTCTGCCACATTCTAACGGGTCTATAGTAAGTTAATTAAAACTCTGTGGCATGACTGTGTATGTGAACATGAGGAAGATGGTGTCTGCCTCAGAATGCTTTGGCAGAAGAGAATGTCTTAATTCTCGAGACATACTTAGCAAGTTATCTAACAACATATACATCACCATGTTTGGTGGTCCTGAGAGTGATCTATAATAGCTTTATTTTGTTTTTTTAATGAGTAAGTTCATTAAATATATAGCCAGCTAAAAATAAAAGAATAAGTAGTAAGTGATAGGTAGGTGGATAGATGGGTAGATGGGTGGATAGATAGATAGATAGATAGATAGATAGATAGATAGATAGATAGATAGATAGATAGATAGATAGATAGATAGATATTTAGATAGATAGATTTATTTCAAGGCATCACCAAGTTAGGGAATCAAAACATCCAGTAGAATTTGACTGGGAAGCTCTTTTAAGGAAACCATGTGGTGTTCCCAAAAGAGAGAGTCCTGAGTAGAGCAGAGTGTCCTGTCAAGAGAGGCTCCTAAGTAAAAGAACATATAATATCAGAAAAGCAGCATCATCAAATCTGGGGCTGACAAGCATCCACATTCAGCAGAAACTGACTGAGAAAGCCCTGTTACCGCGGTCAATTGGAGTTCCCCATGCAGAGTCTCAGGCAGAACAGAGTAATCACCTGAATGAGGCTTTGGAATAAAATAATAGCAACAGTCAGAAATGCCATCTGTAGGGGAGGGATCTCTGCAGCCACCAAACTGGCAGAATCTCATTCAGCTTGAGATAAGAAGAAAGTTTGGTTCAAGATGACTCAGTAGCTGATACTGGTTCAAACTCCAAGAGTCTGACACTGGGTAGTTTATTTTAGGCATATTCAATTACAGCACAATGTGAAAATAAAGTTTCCTCATGATAATTAACTCAATCTTGTGTGTACAACAAAGCTTAAGACATAATTACATCCAAACTCTTGCAAAACACAAGTGATATTTTCCATAAGATAGGTTCTATATATTAACCAAGGAAACAGCTTCACAGTAAATTATGCTCATGATAAGAGTTTAGAGGAGGATGGTGTTATAGGTTGACTGAGATAAACCAGCTTAGGATAAAGGTCTGGAGGAACTGGTATGCTCTGGTCATATAGATAATGCAGAGGTCACCAGGCCATGAACCACATTCCCAGCCTCCTGGGTAGAAAACTGGTTATACATGTCTCCATTTGAAGAGAAAACCCTATATATTTAACATTCTTGGTTTCCCTAGTGCTTATCTATCGGGGCAAAGACCCCGTGTTTCCCACAGACACCATCAAATCATGTGCTCTCAAAAGCCAGCAGAAACCAGTTGGAAAAGTAGAGCCAATCAGCTGGACCTTCCAGCTGAGCTTTATCTCCATGCAGGGGTTCTGTGGCTCAACTTCAGAATTTTCTTTACCATTGAAGGCAATTTTATATTATGGGAAAGTATATTGGAAAGAGCTTGCCTTCTAGCTGTTTTCAAGGACATGATTTCTTTTTCCTTATCTATTTATTTATTTATTTGTTTGTTTGTTTGTTTAGACATGGTCTTACTATTCAGCTCTGACTGGCCTGGAACTCTTGTTTAGACCAGGCTGACTTTAAACTCAGAGAGATCAGGCTGTCACCACCTCTCTCAAGTGCTGAGATTAAATATATGTGCTGTCATGCCCAGCATGAACATGATGTTTTTGCTCTTGGTCTAATTTGCTTTCATTTCCCTTCCCTGCCACAGAGTTAGAAGGCCATCCCATACCCACACAAGGGACCTTGGAAGATGCTTTCAGACAAGCATGCTTGGGTCTGAAATATCAATTTATTGAACATTCTAATCAGCCATTGTCAGTACACCCTGTAGCTGATACTGTAATAAGTTATAAGACTCAGGTATATGGTGACTTCCAACTCCCAAAGATTCAGCTGAGACTAAACCAAAAAAATGAATGTGAGTCTGTTATTGTACAAATAATTCACTCAAGACATACATACTCAATTATAGTTACATTATTTGGGAGATGATAAGGTGGTCTTTCCTCAAAATTAGCTTGTTCCTCCCATGTTCTGCATTGTTAACTAATTTCATTATGGAGTTTCTTGATCCCTAACATTCCAGTAAGAAAACAGTCATATGGATATGTTTCCCTATTAGAGGAAAAATATTAGAGCAGCGAAGGACACATGATTAGAAGGAGACACAGAAAGTGTGACATATGCCTCACAGTTAATACAATGTCTGCTCTTTGGGTTATCAGTTTTATTCAGTTCACGCCAAGAAAATCTGTGTATGTCCTGTTGAAGTTTTTTATTTTTTTCATTTTTTGTGTTTATGATATAATTATAATATTTTCTTTTCCAAATACTCTCATATACCTCTCTCTTTTCAAATTCATGGACTTCTTTTTTATTAATTGTTAGTTGATAAATATATATGCATATACATAAGTATAAATATATGCATATGCACATATATTCCTAAATGCAGAAATATAATCTATTCAGTCTGTATATTGTAAGTTGCATGTGTTTTCATTTTAAGAAAATACCTGATTTTGTTTGTTGAATGGACAACTGAGAATTACCTGAGAAATAGTTCATTTATTTGAAATTTTTTCTCTTTACTGTAAGAATAAAATTATATTACTAACATATTTGAGTCCATGAGAAACTATATATTGTTAAAAAAAATTTCCTGTAGGAATTTCAGTTTGAAGTTAATAAATATACCATGCAAGCAAAGATTCGAGGTAATGGCATACATGCAGTATTGTATTAAACATATGAAATTGCAAAAAGATGTAACTGAACAATTCAGCAATTGAATAAAAGTAACTTCCAAATGGATCTTATTCATATTAAGTCACATTCAGCATTTAATACATATTTTTAAAAGGCCATATGTATACATATATATATATATGTATACACACATGTATATGTAAATTTTCTTCTTGAGACCAGAAGTTTCAAAGTGGAGGGATACCTGAGTCCTAGTCTGGCTTCTTGTCGGAGACAACAGCCTTGTCCACAGTTCCCATCTGTAGAGCAATGAGTTTTGGATAGAGGGTATCCGTTTCAGACTCCCTAAGGGCACATCCTGGTCTTGCTCCATCCAATTTCTGTGACTCCGAAGTCCTCACTTAACCTTTCTCAATGTTTCATCTACTTATTGAGGCCCCACGGAGCAATAATAGCTATCTATAGAAACTGTCACCTTAAAATTAAAAGTCACATGTGAAACAGCTAAAATGGGACTGGAATATTGCTGCTCACATTATAGCCCCAATGGGAATATTCTTAACTGAACAGGCGACAGTTTCTTCGTTAGTCAGTTCTCAAAGTCACTTTTGTTTGTTTGTTTCCCATCTTATTTTTGCCTGGGTCAGCTCCACGCTGAGGTTTTGGTGGAGTGTTGATGCCCTAATTAATACATGGTCTGACTGTGACAATAGGACAGAGGGAGAGGACGGACAGAGAACAAACAGGAGACAGTGTGGTGAAGGCATGAGATGCCAGCAGGCGCAGAAGCAGGGGGCAGGTGATAAGGGAGCATCTGGCGGACTAGAGCCCGAGCTGTGCATCTCCCAGGCTGCTGGGAGAGGAGAGTGAACAGGACAGACAAACAGAACAGAAAAGGGGGGAGGGAGATGCGTAGCCCAAGAATGGTCCTGTGAAATATTCAGGATATGGGTGCCAGCAAGGAGCTATTTGGATTGATGTCTAAGGGGTATGGGAGTAAATCTAACCATAAAGGCAGATGAGTTTAGAAGCCTTTAAATAGGGTGTTAAGCATAGGGTTTTGGTGGTAGGCTTATTTCCCAGAATGAGGCAGAATGATTGGGAGGGCACAAGCTTCTGAGTGATTCATCAAACACAGAGCAGGGGCCCGAAGGACTCTTAGGTCCAAGAGACAAGAGAGGTACAAAGTATCCAGTGCATCATCACACGGAAAGGCAGGGGCTGAAGAGCTGAGCCCAAGGAACAAGGATGTCCAAGAGCCGAAGTGAGACCCCACTCGTGGGAATGACCAGTGATGGAGAAGGGAGGCTTACCAATCACAGAAGTGTTGGATGGGTCCCAGGGTCCCAGTGTGTCTCAGACTGCTAGCAGGCAGAAGAAAGCACAAGGAGACCTGCTGAGTTTCACAACACAATTTGTTGTATTTTAAAAATGACACATGGCTGCCTTGGCGGGTTTGAGCCAAGATGTCTCACAGCAGACATCTGTGGTCACAGAAGGTGGGAGCTGCAGAGAAAGCCACTCTATGAATATGGCGCTAGTGGAGAATTTTATTGAGGGAGAAGAAGAGAGGATGAGAGAGAAAGTGAGCAGTGGCTGAGGGGAGAAGGGGTGGAGGAGGAAAAGAAGAGGGAAGGGGGGAAGAGAGTAGATGCAGACATTACCTCGTGGGGAGAGAGGAGTCGGGGCTAGCCCCAAGATCTGGACCAGCAGTCACAAGTAATCATACAAAACCTTATATTAAGTACGTGCTATTTGGTCTATGGCTCAGACATAATACTTGCTAACTCTTACTCTTAAACTAACTCATGATTAGCAAAGTGGCTTAGTCCCTTTGCTCTGAACATTTTCGTCGTCTTTCCTCTGTCTGTCTGGAATCTTTGCTCTGCTCTTCCTCTTCCCAGAATTTTCTTAGTCTGGTAGCCCCGTCCATACTTCCTGTCTTCCTTCTGGCCAGTCAGTGTTTTATTAAATCAATAGGAGGGACAAATGTTTACAAAGTACGAGAGCATAATCCCACAGAAAAAGAGGGAGGGGTTTTCTCTTAACAGGGAATTTATGTAGGATGACTTTATCAGGATTCTGGGAGGGCTAAGGTATTGCCTGCTAATTGGCCAGGTCCAAAGGGGTGGGTCTAAATGCTGGCAGTATCTACTCTCTGCTTCTCTCAGATCCACCACACCCTCCTTAACTTACCTAAAGCTCATCACTTCCACAGCCTTCAGCAGCATCTATACACTTTATCTCACTTCTTACAGACATCTCAACCGCACAGAAGTAAGCTAATATTTTGCATCCTGGCCTCCACACTTGTTCTTCTGCTGTAGAATGGTGCTTTCTCATGGGATGCTATCTTAGTGCTCTGCTATGGAGACATGCAGCATAGAATCCAGTACTTTCTTTTAAAGAGACAAGTTGGGGCTGGAAGTATTACTCAAGAACATTTTCTACTCTTGTAGAGGAAATTTGTTGGGATCCCAGCACCCATATTGAGTAACTCATACTCATGAGTCACTACCAGTGACTCCAGATCTAGGGCACCCAACTCTGTCTTCTGAACAACTACACTCACAAGCACATAGTCCCCAACAGTCTTGTGAATGTACATAATTGAAAAATAAAAATAAATCTTTAAAAAATAAGAAAAATTATTCTGTCTTAAAAGCCACATGCTTCTAAACCAAATGAACACAGACTGTGCTGTTTGAATAATGGTTTTACATTGTAAATACCAGCTAACATTAGTCCCATTTAGTAATAGAGACACAGAAAGCCATTTTCTCCAATATAGAAAAAAGTTTTGGATAGTGGCCCACTTTAAAACCTTTTTCCTCATCATCCTTTAATGATGCGAGGGAGTAGGAGGAATAAGTTGGAGAAATTGAATGATAATAAGGATGGGGAGGGAAGGAAGGGGACTGGTTTTCTTTGTCCCTGTCTCTGGCAGAGTAATTTGACTAATTCACTGGGTATTATCATTCTTTGCAAAACACCTAAAAGCATAGTCAGAAATATTAGGTAAGAACAAGACTCAGTTGTCTCCAGACCCATCATCGTATTTTCTGGGGTGCTTAGTTAGGAGCATTATCACCCCAGGAAGATATGCTCTGGATTTCTTTGCAGCGTGGTGTGTGGGGCTCACACACTGCTAAAGAGCTATCCCAGGCAGCAAGAATGACCCCTCCAGTCCAAAGAATGATGTCAGGAGATGTTCTCATGAATTACCAGGATTGCTTTTCCTGTAAAGCTGGTTCATAAGAGGAGGAAATGGAGAAGGAAAATTTCTCTCTGAGTGGAAGCAAGAAAGCCTCTCGATTTTGCTTCTGTATTTCCAAATAGCATATAATGATGGAATGATTATGTACTAAATCATGTTAATTACTTTCCTTTGCAGCTGTTGTTTTCAATATGGGGAAATTATAATTGTTTAAAGTAAGTGTATGGTTTTCTTCCACATTTAGTGCACTAAATACAAATAAATTGGGGTTTTGCCGCCTTTAAAATGTGTTGTCTTGATGCTTAGTGGAAGATAAGTTAACTCCAAATTTTTAGAATTAAGTAAAATTCCATAGTTTGCATGTACTTGGGAAGGTGTTCTGTTACAGCACAGTGAGCCTTGTGTTTTAGTGTTATCTTCTGTGCTGTGAGCAGAACTTTCCTTGTAATGCTGTTCTGATACCCCATGAAGGCCTAATGGATGTGTTTCCTTTCCATCTGTGCTGCTACAATGTGTGTGTTGTTGGTCTTTATGTGGTATATTTCAAATATGGACAGTACATGAACCCTCACTCATTTCTCTCTTTGTGTGGCTAGTAAAATAACTCAGCAGCTAAAATCACTCCCTGATCAGCCTAACCATAAGGTAGAAGATTCCATAAGTGCAATTCCAGAATTTTAAATTTTTATTTTAATGTTACCATGCTTCTGCTTTATTACTGATGTTGCTAATCTCCCATTCTGCTCAGTTTTAAGTAGAACCTTGTCATAGGTGTGTATGTATAAGAAAAGGCACAGCATGTGTGAAGTAGGTATTATTTAAATTTTCAGGTTTCCACTGAACATCTTGGAATCTATTGCCTGTGATTAGGGTAGGGATAAACCTCAAAACTGACTCACAGCAACATATAGATTATGTTTCCTAAATCTAGGTACAGTTTAGTTATTCCCTCGGCTTTGAGTCTCTCACATGAGTATGTATATATTTATTCTGTTCTAATTTACTCACTTTTCCCCTCTTATCTCCTCTCTTTGGCAAGACCTCTCCAAGGCCTTAGTGGGGAGTGGTTGTGGCTGGACTCCCTTCCAGGTCTTAGTGAGGAGTACACATCACGTTTTTATGAATAGCATGGAACCCTCATTGTTGAGGGTCAGTTTAGAAGTATATGTCACTACTATTAGCTATAGGATAAGAATCACAGTCATGTATTAAGTATTGTGCATATATGCTCATGTATTTATTTGCATACATGTATATATTTATACATCTCTACACACACACATATAAAATGCTATGCAGACACAGGTGATACATACGGAAACATAGGACAAAATTCTTTCACAAAATCGTTAAAGATATTCTGTTAAAGATAAAGATATTCAATCCCAAGAAAAATTCAACCCAGGATATCTTCCTTCCTAGTCTCTGTTTGGGGTCTTTTTCTCTCCCTTTTGGGCTTCATTTGCCTTCAGATACACCTTATCTATTTTCTTAGTTTTGCACCCAGATCTGCTGCCTCCTGGGGAGCCCAGCTGTTTAAGTAGCAGAAAGGACTTGCTTCTGTTACACCAAATGGCTCTTGTACCAGACACTTCACTCAGGTTTCTTTATAGTCTTCTCTCCACATAGCAACTCACCAAGTTCTCATTTCACAGTTTCTGCAACAGGAGGAAGAGGAAGCAAACCCTACAGCATGAGATGTGTGGGAAAGCAATTAGAAAAAAAGAAGCTTTCTCTTCGTTCGTATGGCCATGACTGTTTTCTTCATTTATACACTTTCAAGAGACATCACATTCTAGTAGACAATAACTTAGGGCTAAAGAAATGAACCTTGAATGTTTGCCTCTCTAGAACTAACCAAGCTAGAGAGTAGTAAGTCTTTTGGGCATCTTCCTCCATCACAGGGCATATATCTGTTTCATGGATTATGATACTGACTATCAGATATGATGCTGACTTCCTTTTAGGACACAATTTCCCTTGACTTACTATAATGGTAAGCTTGTGAAGCTCTTTCCTCTAAGGACCTACAGAAGGAAATAAGTCTCCAGGGACAGGGGAAATCGTTACATTAATACATGCTGACCAAGCATGAGAGCCTGAGTTTAGATTCCCAATATCTACATAAAAACTGGACATGTTGGCATCCCTCTGTAATCTCCACTACTAGGATATGAGCAGAGAAAGGAGGGTCACAGAAACTCAATTGGCTAACTAGCCCAAGAAGTTGGTGCACTTCAGAAATGCTGTCTCAGACAGAGTGATGCTGTTTCAAAAACTATGATGGAGAGCAACCAATGAAGGCTTGCAGTGTCAACTTCTGGCTCCACATGGATCATGTGGATCCATTAACACATACTCACACAAGCACACACAGGCATATGCACACACAAGAGCTTTCAGGATCTGATTTTTTAAAGTTCTTGGTAGTTTTTTTGAACCACAGAGCAAATGACAAACACATTCATTGATCATTTAAACTATAGGAGTGCTGGCTGTAAATGGCTGTAAATGATTTAAATCTCTGCAATTCTTTAAACTCAGGCCATGTTCACACCTTCTCTAAGATATGACAAGCATGGAGACACTGAGGCACCAACACACCAAGTCTAAATACCAGGTATTAAATCTAATGACAGATGAACAGTGCTTGGAATGGTGAAGCAGGCTTTGTGAGGGGTCTGTGGTAGTGGTGGGTGGATCCAATTCATTTCCAGATAATTCTTTTGCTGTTACAGCTGTTCTATGGGGCTGGGCATTATATTGGAGAAGGAAGCTGGGAGACCTTAAATGTGTTCATGCTGTGATAAGAACCCATCAGTGGAAAGGATCTCTGGTTTCTTTCAATGAGGACAATTCAAAGTATGTGAAAATAGTTTTCTTCCAAATCTAGAGGCATGAATACCTTCCTTTGTTCATACCAGTGATGCACCTTCAACTATGTCTCCATTCAAAAAATTATGAACAATGGTGGTAATTTGAATAATGGTAATTACAGTGTATTTCTCATGTTGAAGTTTGAATAAATCACCCAATTTTAATTGCAAAATGAAATACTGTATTTGTACCGAATCCTATGGTGCTCTAACAGGATAGAAAAGTGGGACATCATGTCTCCGAGTTAGGACTAGTTACGGTTTTTGAAATCACCATAAAGTCGGCATACCCAGGGGTTTCCCCAAGAAGAATCCATACATGCCTCTTAGGTAAACAAGATTGACTTAATAAAGAAATGGTTTCCTTCAAAAGAACATAGGAAGAAAAGAATTAGATGATATGCATGATTTTTGACAGGATACACTAACAGATGGTTTCATATAGACACAGCAATATCCTCATTGCAATTTAATAAAAATTCCATACACACTGTTCACATTGCTTGTCAGGAAGTGATCGCATAAATAAAAGTGGGATATTGCCATCGAAAGGTTGTAAATATTGAGCGTGATTCTCAAAGTGTATCAGCCAGTTAATGGTGGGATAGTTTCCCCACCCTTTACCATTACTCACCACAGAGTCTGAAATATACGTGACATTAGAAATTTGTTATGTCTTTCAATTACACATTAAAAAGTGTTTTCATTTGAGTGGCAGTCCATAAATATTACATGGCCAGATCTTCTAGCTTCCCGTCAACATACCTCTTCCCTAGTTAGACAGTGTTCCAGTCAGCTTTAACTGTCAACTTGACAAAGCCTAGAATCTGTAAGAAAGAAGACTCAATCAAGCTATTTCCTAGATCAGATTGGCCTGTGTACTATCTGTGGGAGATGCCTTGATTGCTAATTGATAGAGAAGGCTCTACCAACTACGGGCAGTACTACTAGTCCCTGGGATGGTGGTCTTGTGCTTTATAAGAAAGCTGGCTAAGCATGGGTCAGTGAGTGAAACATTAAGTAGCATCATCCATGGCTTCTGTTTTGTTCCCTGATTAGAGGTTATGCTGTGAGCAATGGCAAATAGGCCTGCCTTTAACCTGCTGTCCTGACCTTTCTCCATGTGGATTATCACCTGTTTAAATGAACCCTCCCTCCTCTAAGGTGCTTTGACCACAGCAACAGAATGAAATGCCAACGGTCAAGCAGGCCTCTGACTTCTGCTCATCATGGGTTGTACCTCTCAGCTCTCTCCTGTTGGGCAACCATGGCTATTGTTTCTTGAACCTGTCAGACACAAAATCTTGCTGAAAGAAATGTAAGACTTAGACAGAACTTTGCACAAATGTTAGTACGGTGTCCAGGCTTGGAAAAGCTTCTCAGGTCTCCTTATGATTCATTTTAGATAGCAGAATACACTTCACTCTACAAAATCAAGGCCGTTTTATTAGGAGTCCAAAGTCCAGACTCTTGATGTTGTTTTATATTTAGACAAAGAGCATGCCAAATCTCTTGGGATGGCTGCTGAATCACTCCTTAATATGAAAGGCCTGGGAAGATTCGTTTCTGTCAAATTTTGGTGAGGTTGCACCATCTGTTCAACTAAAGTAATTGTGCCACCAAAAACAGGTCAGAAATTCATTTTCATCCATCTTGTGCTCATGTGACTATAGCTTCAAGTTCCAAACCTATTTCAAACTGTCTGATCTTGCATAGTGGTGACACTTCCCTCCCACAAACTGAGGCCCTGTGATCAGCAACATTGATCTGGCCCTGAACAGAGCCCCTGTCTTTCAGGTTGTCTTAGGGCCAATGGTTTCCTTCCATTTGAACATCCTTACATTCATGAGAAGCTTGGATGGACTCTTCCCTTTTTTTTTTTCCTTTCTCCTTCATAATTTTTAAATGCCTTATTACCATACATTAGTTATACACAATAGTGGGTTTCATTATGACATTTCATACATGGAGATATGTTTCAATCATATTCTCTCTCTATCACACACACACACACACACACACAAATATACATCCTGCTACTTTCTTTTGTATCTCCCTCCCCCTCAACATACACACTCCTGATAATCCCCTACCCTGATGACTCTGAGTGTACCACATACTCACAAAGGCCTAGATACACTAGAGTCTCACTTGTCTTATTCCGACTGCTCTGGCTTAAAGAAAACCATCTGTTCTTCAAGTAGTGCTCAGGATCATTTCCACCTACCTTTCTAAGACTTATTTCCATTGGTTTCAGGTCTGGAAATCCTCTGAAATGTATCCCTCCCTGCCCCCTTCTTGTCCCTTAGCATTTCTTGTGTAGAGCTCACTCTGTCTTTTGACACACAGGCTCATACTCTCCTTAAGCAGTAGTAGTTTCTTTCGAGTGGAGACTGTATATCTAATCTCAGTGTTCTTTGTACCTAGCACTATTATGATTCAATATTACTGAATAAATTTGGTAGATGGTAGGTGGATGGGTAGATGATCAATAGATGGATGAATGGATTGGCCAACTGATCAATCAGTGAATACATTAGTGGATGTTGTATCAGTATATGGATGGGTAGATGGATGAATCTACGGATAAGTAGCTGAGTAGATGGAAAGATGGATGGATTAGTGAATGGATAAGTTGATAGATGGATGGGTAGGAGAATACATGGACTAGCCAGTGGGAGGGTAGGTGGATGGATGGATGGATGGATGGATGGATGGATGGATGGATGTTTGATAGTCATAAATTGTCTGTGCCTTACTTTGTAAATGAAGAACACTAGGTGAGGTTGCTGGTACTATTTAATATAGACATTTAACTGCATGTACAACTGAGAGGTGCTACATAAAAGAGACTGAAGTTAAAAGAACCATGAATACACATTTAAAGAACACAGTACTATTATAATGGAGGCTTTGAAGGGGTTGGGGGAGATATTTGAGATGTGTGTGCTTGCTAGTTTAGTTTCTTCTGCTTGGCTCTTCTTCCTAAAGTACTAGGAGGACCAATAAATGAGAACTCAAAATACCTCAGATACAAATACCTGTGCTCTGATCTGTTTTGTGCTCACAATTGATAACCCTTTAATAATATTTATCTTACTTAAAATTCTACTAGTCAGTGGCTGTGTGACTTTGGGAAAAGCATGTGAGTAACAGACAAAGTGAGAAAGCGATGGGGCATGAGAAATGTGCTAAGTATAGGGTGTACTGGCATGAAAAGGTCCTGTTACCCATTATCATAGAAATATGTTTAAAGGTATCAGGTGGATCCTGACCTTACATAAACCTGTATAAGATCAAGCAAGAAACAATTGCAGCATGGATAGGGAAAGAGGTTCCCAAAGTTCCACCTCAGCTGGGGAGCTATTAGCCATTGATGGTTGCTTGAATGGGGAGAGTCTGTTTGTTTGTTTGTTTATTTATTTATTTATTTATTCATTCATTCATTCATTCATTCATGTATTTATTTATTTACTTACTTACTTACTTACTTATTTACTTACTTACTTACTTATTTATTTATTTATTTATTTATTTATTTATTTAGGCTCCTAATAGGTGGCTGATGCTTCAGTGCATGGCCCTATCCCCACACACATGCAGAGAGCAGTAACTGGACAAAGTGTTTTGAAATAGGACAGAATTTGGGGGAGAAAGAAATGGTAGGGGGTCCGGGAAGAGTTGAAGTTGAAAGTAAGGGCAAATGTGGTCAAAATACATTTTATTTGTGTATTAAATTGTGAATAAAATATTTAAATGAGAGAAGGTGGGGCGGAGAGGGAGACAGAGAAGGAGAAAGGAAGAGATAGAGGATTTGCTGCCCACAATATATGAGAACAAAGATCTGGAAATGACAGGAGGAGATAGACCACCACTGGCCATAGGGAGGAGGGCTGAGGAGCCTCCATGGCTGTCTGTTCTCTAATTGGCATCTCCATGGAGACCATGAGCACACTAAATTTCCCTAGGAAGTTTTGGCATCCTAGTTTCCTAGAGTGAGAGCCATGCATACCTTCTAAGCTGAAAGTATGGGAAGAAGCACCTACCAGCTAAACCCCAAGCAGTCTTGATGCTTATGAGCTCTCTCTTCTGTATTAGATGCTTTCTGTCTCCAGTGGTCACTGATGGAAGTTGCTGTATAATAATGACAAGTCTCCATTTCAGGCTGTGGTCACTGTCCATGTTCACTTAAGAACATTGACTTTTGATTCGCACAACTCTATACATCCATTCCCTGGTTGTAGACAGAAGTGAGATCTCATTCATTTTAAAGCCTAACAAGATACAGATAATTAAGGCCTAGGAGACCTGTGTTCTCAGCAGTTATTACAGGATGTGCCCCCCAACCCACACTTTCTAGCAATTTAGAAGTCTTGGCACTTGTAGTTAAATTGGATTTTCTTCCAGCAGAGCTTTGTGTGCGGGAGCCAAGGGTAACTGGAAGCAAGCCCAATGTACTGCTTGGTACATGGTTGTCTTAGTTTCCATTACTGTGATAAGACACCATGACCACACAACCTGGGGAAAGGGTTTACTTATTGGCTTATATTTATTAATATTTCCATGTCACCGGCCATATTCAGGGAAGCCAGGACAGGAA
Organism: Phyllotis vaccarum; assembly: GCA_033318265.1. Taxonomy (NCBI): domain Eukaryota; kingdom Metazoa; phylum Chordata; class Mammalia; order Rodentia; family Cricetidae; genus Phyllotis; species Phyllotis vaccarum. Next base: position 27,312,998 of record JARWLC010000016.1, read on the forward strand.
CTTAGAGCAGGAACCTGGAGACAGGAATCCATGCAGAGAACATCCAGGAATGCTGCATTACCTTACCGGCTTGCTGTGCATGATGTGCTCAGCTTCTTTATTATACAACCCTGGACCACCTCTCCAGGCTAGCAATACTGGCAGTGAGCTGGGCCCTCCCATATCAGCTGTCAATCAAGAAAATGCCCCAACAGACTTGCCTATAGGCCAATCTGATGGGAGCATTTTGTCAGTTGAGTGTCCCTTTTTCTAGATGACTCTAGTATGTGGCAAGTCGCCAAAAATTTAACCAGCACAGTGGCATTTAGCTTTCCTATAGGTAAGATGCTATTATTTCTACCAATATTGGAGGGGAATTACAGGGATGGAGAGAGCAGAGGGCTGCAGAATTTCCTGTGTCAATCCTGAGAGTGAGAAGGGGGAGTCTTGACTCTGGGAATGTTGGCAGAGCTGTAAGATAGACACTGGGGCTGAGGGCATGGTTCAGTATATAAGTTGCTAACCTCCAATGCATGTGGACTGTCTCCATCCCCAGAACCTATGTAAAAGCCAGGCAGGTGAAATAGCTTACACTGGACAAGCTGGCTAACTAGACTTCCCTGATTGATGAGTTCTGGGTTCAGCATGAAATTCAGCCTCCATAAAATAGAGACCAGCTGAAGACGACCACCAACATTCCTAACTCTGGGCCCTCGCATATGTGCACACACAGCTATAAGCACCCACATATGAACGGGCATAGTAAGAGAGACAGTGTATCAATACAGCTTCTAGTCATAGTATCAACAAGTATATTATTAATAACCATGGATACTTACAAAGTGTTATCACTTGCTAACTTTTCAGCAGCCTTTTTCTTTCTTCTACCCTTGAGAATCATACGTCTTTCATGTCTTTATAACTGAGAATTGTACGTCTTTCTCTGCCGCTATTAAATATCAAAGAAAAAATTTCCTTCACAGTGAGTTTTAGTGTACAAATGTTCTGCCCTTTCCCCCTTCCCCTTGCTTCTTTCATTTTTGTTCCATTGGCAATTTAAAAATAAATGGGCACGATTTGGGCCTAAAGGCACTGTGTTTCGAACATCTATTTCACTGGGCAGGAATGTGCAATAAAAGTGCTGCATAAAAGCATGGGTTCCTCAATAAAAACACAGGAAGACAATTGACTTTTATTTAATGTCCACCTTGAGGTTGGGGAATTTTGCAGTTATCAGAACCAGTTTTTATCATTGCCATTCTTCCTTAGCAACGGATACTCCAGTGTGGTTATTCTTTACTTTCTTGGAGATATCCAAGGTCATGAAAGACATGCTTCAAAGACAGGAAGAAGAAACCTAAGTATCCATAATGATGGAGGTGAATGTGTAATACCTAGGTCAATGGTTCTCAACCTTCCTAATGCTGCGACCTTTTAATACAGTTCCTCGTGTTGTGTCCCCAAACATAAAATCAATTTATTGCTGCTTCATGACTCTAATTTTGCTACTGTTAGGATCGTAATGTAAATATCTGATATGCCACTCTAAATGGGTTATGACCCACAGGTTGAGAACTAATGACCTAGAAACATCATGAACCAGATGAGTCAGATGTGTGCACACTGGGAAAATGTTGATTTGAAGCCTCAATTGACTACTTCATGCAGTGGTAATGAATTCTGAGTCTGGGGAAGGAGTTGAGAATTTGAATCTGGACCGAAAGTGCCCAAGTAAATTCTGGGTTGGTGTGGCAGGACACTGGTAACCCTGGTACTTTCTCAGGAGGTGGGCACAGACCCTTAGAGCAAGCCAGCTAACTAGACTACCTAAGTAGTGAGGTTCCAGTCAAAGATCCCATCTCAGGATATAAGGTGAAGACTGATTAAAGAAAGACACCCAAATCAACCTCTGGCAGACACCCACAACTGACCACATACATATGAACATATGTACCAACATGCATGCATACTACACACATAAATAAAATAATAAACTATCATGAAGTAGAGGATACACTGTAAATGTATGCAGCTTTTATCTCTCCAACCTACCAAGGATCTCTAGTAGTTTTCACTTGGTTAAAATGCTAACACATGTACCCAACTTTCCCTTACTAGTTTACCAGAAAGTGTCAGCTCAGGCTGGAGAAAAGGTTCAGTGGGTGAGCACTAGTGAAGTTCAGATTCTAACACATGTATGAAAAAGCTTGGCATAGGTGACTGTGTGCTTGTAATCTCTGTGCTTGGGGAGGGAGAAATAGCAAGGTTTCTGGGACTTCCTGGGAGCCAATTTAGCATCTCATCTCAAAGGAATAATAAAGGATGATAATGCAGGACACCCACCATCCTCCTCTGGCTTTACACAGAGAAGTGTGTGCACTTACACACACACACACACACACACACACACACACACACACACACATGCATACCATACATAACATACACATACCTAATCAATATATACATGCATGCACCATACATATACAAATACACACAAAAGCCACATAGCTCAAAACCTCTGTCACTTGTAACCTTCCAGATCTTTCCACCTCTTGGATTTTTCTTTGGCTTCTAATTACAGTGCAGGATTAGCTGTTTGTGGACTCCCTTCTGTCCTTAGCAGTTGTTTTTTGTCTGAATCACTGGTAATAGCTAAAGTGCTATTGTTGACTATCAAATAATGATGTGGATAACCTAGGAGCTATAGGAGTGACAGTGAATGAGTAATTAGTCACATCACAGAAAGTTTTACTGAATAAACTTCCTGCCATGGTAATGAAAATGAGGCTTACCTAGACTCTCCTTCTAGCTTCAAACAATTACACTTCAAATGAGGCAAATCTGTTTGTAACTCCACTGTTTAGGGAGATTTATCTCTTGTGATGGGATTCTCAAGGATACAGGAACAAATGTCCACTCACCCCAGTTAAAGAACCAACAATCGACCGTTTTAAGGATGTCACCAAAATCCAACTTGCCAAACCAGGAAGTTTTATTAGAGTTGCTTGCAGGAGCAGATATGACTAAAAGACAGTTGTAATAATTACTAAAGCCCACTCAAGTACCCTCAGCACGGGTGATAACTCATGAAAGCTAGAAGCATGGCCCTCACTGCGTAGCTTGCTCAACTCAACAGATTGGACTATCCTTCCAAGGCAGCTCCCTTAGGCTGGGCCTTATCCAGGCAGCTGGGTAGCTCGCTGCCTCTTCCAAACTGTGTGGCTTCTCTGGCTCTTCCAAGCAGCTGGCCTGGTTTGAGAACATGTCTCAGTAGTACTTCGTATTTATATAAGCTTGGGAGAGATGTGTCTTGCATAGCTGCTCAATTTCAGAAACTGCCTGAAGCTTCTGAGCAGCTTACTTCTTGAGTCTTCATGAGACCCCACTGAGAATATCCCCAGTCTTAAGGAATTTCTATCTGAGGTAGAATATTTTTTCTTGGAGGGAATTATTACGCAACAGTTCTACCACTTCAGTAAATTGATCCTCCACTGTGTGAGGTGAACAGTACAAAAATGACTTAAAATATCAACTGGAGCCCCTGAGGAGCTCACAGGAGACATGGAGAGCTGAAAGGCTAGTTTGCCAGACTATGCTGATGCTGTTAAACAGCACTAATAATATAGAAGTTAGTGGTTCAGAGGACATATGACCAACATTGAGGTAGTCCTAGGCTAGTACATAAGAGCACACATCAAAAACGCAGACTTGGCTAGAGAAATGGATCAGCTCTTAAGAGCACCGTTCTTGTTGGGGTCTTTATTCAGTTCCAAGCACCCATATCCAGCAGCTCACAATTGCTTCTAACTCTAATTCCAGAGGCATTTTATGCCCTCTTCTGGCTCTTGCAAGGGCTGTACTCATGCAGGAAAAGTCATATACTTTTAAATAAAAATAAATAAATCTTTTTGCTTTCTTTAAATACAGAGCCATGCCCTCCTTTCTGAGGCTTAATTCACTAGATTTTATAAAGACCTCAATATATGGACTGTTTCAACAAGAGTTTGGTAGTTTATAGCAAGGCTATCAAGGGGGATGCTTTGCTTCTTGAAGAGACTTCTGTTGGCCAGGGATGGGTGATATTTGAATGAGCAGGGAAGGGAGAGAGAATGCTTGTTTTTCAACTGGTAGATGGCAAGAAAAAGAATTTCTATTCAAACTTCAGATGATCATGTCATGTGCTTAAAAGAGAAACACATTTGGGGGCTGAGGAGATTGTTCAGTGGGTCAAGTACCTTTTGCATAAGCCTGAAGACCCAGATTCTTTCACCAGAACCCACATGAAAAAGCTCCAGACATGGTGCTTTCTGCTTGTAATTCTGGTGTTAGAGGGTGTGCCCTGGACCTCAGTGGCCAGCCAACCTAGCCAAATTGGTGAGACCAAGGCTAGTGAGACACCATGTCTCTAAAAACAGGCTGGACAGACCCTAAGAAACAACACCTGATGTCATCCAGGATTCACACTCACACGTATACACATACACACACCTATATCAACACACATGTATACACATGTATATACATAATACACAAATGTACTTGCATACATCTGTGTATGCACATGTACATACACACACCCACTTTCCCTACTTCTCAGTGTATTGTTAAAGATATGTCTGTGTCCATTTTGTTTTTAATCTAACATAAAACCATTCCTAAATGGACTCCCTGACCTTTATCCTTCCTGTCTGTTTTCCACACTCCAGTATTTCCAAGGGTGAAGCACTCAACTTAGTCTTGAATCATGTATTGTTGTATTTTAAGACATACACATTCGGTAAATAACAGTGCAATGGCCGGGTAAAGTGGTGTGAATCTTCAATCCCCATATTTCAGAGGCAGATGCATGCAGATCTTTAGGAGGGCACCCAAGTCTATATATCAAGCTTTAGGCTAACAAAGTCTATGCAGTAAGACCCTGGAGAGAGAGAGAGAGAGAGAGAGAGAGAGAGAGAGAGAGAGAGAGAGAGAGAGAGAGAGAGAGAGAGAGAGAGAGAGAGAGAGAAGACATTGGATGGAAGGATCCTTCTATAGGGCCTACATATTCCATTGTGTTTTTGCCAGTTAAACTTACAAGGTTGTGAGGGTTTTTTTGCAAGTACAGGCTCCCTTCTACATGTATTGACATTTACTGTAAAAAATCCTACATCAGAACATGTCTACCAACTGTCATATGGGAGGTTTGATAATGCATTCTTCAAAGAAATGCTGACTTTGAAAGTGTTTGTTTGAAGCCTTTTCTGTCGGAACAGGCACACATGTAGACAATTCAGAAAGTTCAAAGAACTAACTGTGTAGCTTAGCAGTTAGTTTGTCATGCATGAAAGAAGGGTGACCTTCAGTGGTGACCTCCAGCTGGGAGGTGAGCTGAAGAACTCCCCCAGTGACAGCAGGTCACTGAGCCAAAGGGAGGAAGGTGATCAGGAGCAACACTCAGCTAGCACAAAGGCTCAGTGTGGAGAAGTACTTGCTGATAATGACAGTCTGAGTTGGATCCCAGAACTTACATGGTGGGAAGAAAGAACAGACCCCCTCCATTTGTTCTGTGCCTTCCATATGGGCACACACATACTAAGTAAAGAATCTCTCTTTGCTTGCTTCATCTTGAATGTGGTGCTCGGTCACCTTGGGTATTCTGTAAAGTCGGGCTAAGCAAGTAGTCCCCAAGAAGCAATTCTGCAGCTGATTTTCACTCAGGGCACACAGATACTGAAGGCTTATTTACATTAGTACTGATGTCCGATTCTCTTCTCACTGCGAACTTGAAAAACAAGGTATGCCTGGTACCCCAGCAGTTAACCAGGTAGCAGCATGAGTAGTGCCAGCCAAGAATCCTGAAACCCAAAGCAGTAGTATCCCTGCATTTCCTCCTTTCTCTTTGCTAGACATGATGAACACAGATGGTAATACTTTTAGGGTCAAATAGAGCCATTGGTAATTTAACAGAGCAGTAGACATAAACCTCAGGTTTTAAGCCTATACATGGAACCATACTGCTTGTGTGGTCTAGGGCCCTTTCTGTTACTGTCCAAAAGTAACTTAGGAAGGGAGAGGGGTTTGTGGATTACACTTCTAGGTTACAATCCATCCTCGAGGGAAGTCAGGGCGGGAACTCAAGCAAAACCTTGAAGCAGAAACCATAGAGGAATGCTGCTTGCTGGCTTGTTCAATGGCTTATGCTCAGCTAGTTATCCCGCATAGCCCAGGAATGCCTGACTAGGGAATGGAGCTGCCAACAGTGATCTGAGCCCTCCTGCATCGACGAATGATAAGGATACCCCCCACCCCCACCCACCATGCACACATCAGACATTCCTCCAAGCCTAATTCAGGTTGTTGTGTCAAGTTGACAGAGATAGTTAGAGCTGATACATTGGTCAGAATTTGTGTCAGTAGGAAATTGAGCTGTTATTTTGAGACAGATTCTCCCTATGTAGCCCTGGTTGGTCAGGAACACTATGTTAACAAGGTGGCCTCAAACTCACAGAAATCTGCCTGACTCTGTATCTTAAGTGCTGGGTTAAAAGCATGCACCACCATGCCTGGCTCTAGAGTCTGGTTACTGTTAATGCCATGGAGATGCAAGTGTTCTCTGCTGCACTAACATGACCTACTAATTGTAGGTTATCCTTCATACAAGGTGCAGTCTGAGACTTGAATAGAGGACCTTTATTATTCACTGCACATTTTTAAAAGTCAAAGGAGTTGGGTCTCTTGGTGGCCTGGATCTCACCACATAGGCTAGACTGGCTAACCAGTGAGCCCCAGGATCCATTGTGTCTGCCTCCCCAGTGCTGGGATTTTAGGGATGTAGACTGAATGTGAAATATCCCCCATAGGCTCATGAGGTTTGAACTAGCTGGTGCTATTGTGTTTGGAAAGCTGTGGAACCTCTAAGAAGCAGAACATTGGGGGGGGGGTAGGTTTTGGGAGCACAGTCTGAGGTTTCATAGCCAAGCTCCACTTCCTGTACACACTCCTCTTCCTGACTGTGGATTCAGTATATGACAAAGTAGGTGCTGCTCCTGCCACCACACCCTCTGCACCGTGATGGAATGTATCACAGTCCTCCTTTAAATAGCTTCCTGTCAGGTAGTTTGTTGCAGCAACAGAAAAAGTAACTACACGCATTAAATATTTACATAAAGTGTCCATTTGTTAAGCTACTGCTCCCAAGGAGTCTATTTCCTGCCTTCCTTACCTAAATACTAAGTTGTCAATTGGATTGTATTGGACATCAAAATAACTTTAAGACATAACAAATCCAGAATCCACTTAGACACATTTTCCATCTTTCCCTGTGCTCTGTCCTAGTGCATTCTGACTCCCATCTTTAAATTCCTAAAGCACCTTTCCACCGTAGTTAACACCTTCTTTCCCATAGAACTTAATGCTGTACTTTCATTCACAATATGGCCAGCTGTTGCCCTTGTCTTTAATTTCTATCAAAACTTAACAGCAGATAATAGTAACCACTTACTGTGGAGCATGGACATTATTCAGATACATATTGACTGTTGATTTGTGTCTAAACCTCTATTCTTCAATAGGAAACATGGGAAGAGAGACAGAAACAAGGGTTTTTTTTTGTATGTGTATATTTATACATGCAGCTTGTATGCATCCCCCTTCTCCCCTCTGTGTGTGTGAGAGAGAGACAGAGAGACAGAGAGAGAGAGAGAGACAGAGAGGATGATGACCTTGGCTGTCATTCCTTGGGTACTGTTCACCTTTCTAAAAAAATTAAATTGAGGCTTGATCTTTTACTAGCCTGGAGCTCTCAAATAGTCTAGATGTGCTGACCAGAGAGCCCCAAGATCTACCTTTCCCCACCACCCTAATGCTGCCATCTCAAGGGAATACCACAATATTTGGCTTTTATTTATGTAAGTTCTGGGAATAAAACTCAGATCCTCATGCTTGTAAGACAAGCCCCTGACATACTGAGCTATTGTCTTCCAAGGCTCCAAACAGATCTTGAAGCAAAACACAACCAGGATGTTCTAGGGAATGGTGAGGGTCAGGACCATACAGTGAGGCATGAGGTACAGCAGTGGAGAAAGATACTTCCCATGAGGCTCCAAGTGGACCTCATTTCACACATCTGAGTTCTAGCTTTGACTGCAGACTGGCCAAGGCACCATACACACTGACCAGAGAAATCTTATCTAGTCTACATTCTGGTTTTTTATTTTGTGGTTTTATGAGATGAATAAAACTGTAAACTTCTTATTTTAAGAAAAGAGAAAAAACCAGGTCCCAAATTGGTACATTCATTTTTCTAAAATTTCTCACATAGCTTCATGACCAAAAGTAGCGTTTCCTGTTGGCAATGGCCAATAAACATAAATATGGAGGATATTGATCTGTCTGGTGTCTTTAACATTATTCCAGCTTATGAGCATAGCTGTCTAAAGATCCATCCCCAAATAATACATTTTTTTTTGGTAAAAATAGTAAATTTTTTTGACATTACAAGTACTTTTATAGAAACGTGTACTCCAAGCATTGAACTTCAGATACTCCAGAAACTAAAATATGCAAAACTTAAGCTGGATTTATTTGAGTTTTTAAAAAGTAGTCTAGAGATGGGTTGAGATATTATATATGTATATATGTGAGTTTGTCAGACTGGATATGAGGGTTGGTGTCATTAACTATTTTTTTATCTTAGGGTATGGTGTGTGTGTATGATGTGTATATGTGTGTGTATGTGTGTGTATATGTGTGTGTGTCCCTGTGTGTATGTGTGTGTATGGTGTGTGTATGATATATGTATGTGTGTATATGTGTATGGTATATGTATGGTGTGTGTGTGTGTGTATGATAATATGTATGTGTGTGTGCTCATGTTCATGCCATGCCATGTGTGGGTGGAAGTGTGAGGATCTAGAGTATTGGTTCTTGACTTTCATCTTGTTTGAGACAAGCTCTCTTTATTGTTCACTGCTTCATATGCTTAAATTAACTGCCCCACGAACATCCAGGGATCCTCTTGTCTTTGCCTCTTTTCTTACCATAGAAGCATTGGATCAAACCCATCTGCATGCATGGCTTGAAGTGGTTTAGGGTTTTCAACCTTAGGTCCTCAGGATTGCAGGGCCAGCATTTTGTCCACCAACTCTTTTCCCCAGTCAACATTATTCATTCTGTATTTATAAAATTATATTGTAATTCATGCATTTACTTAAATACTAGTTCCATGCAGGAAATAATGGCATCTTGTGGGTTCTTGGGGTGTAGCCATTTACCCTGCATTTGTATTCTCTAAGCAGTGGCAAGTCATGGTTGCACTTGTTTGCCCACATGGCATTTGATGTCATTCCCTTCATCTCCACCTTTGCTGGATGAGTGTAAGTCTACAAACAAGCACACCACAGGACCATAAATGTAGTTTTGCATTCTGTTGCTGCGGGGGAGTGGGAACACTAGGGACTTGCTTGTTAACATTCAGGAGACTCTTTGGCACTCCATGTGGAAAATAGGTTTCTCCACTGAATGCTTAGCTGTCTTCTCACCCAACCAGAACTTCTTCATACAGCAAGTTTCCCGAAGCAGAATTTGCACAAGCTTGCCAAGGGAAAAATTTATATGGCTTTCTGCTCACATACAGATGGCCCTTGAATGAAAACGATGCAGTGATTCCAATTGGGCCGGCACCTTCCGATCTGTTTGGGAATGTTGATGCATCCCTAGGAGGGAAGTAGAACCCCACAGTTTCCAGGCAGCAGTGAGTTTTATTCTTGCAAAATTTTGTGCTGAATTAAAAATATGTATCATTTAGAAAAGAAATATTTTTTTTAAAAAAGAGAGGAAAAACTCCAGCACTCCAAATTTTATGGAGAGTGGGTTTCTAGTTTCATGTGGTTTTTAGTTCTCCATACTGTTGTGGAATATTATAAGATGTGTTACATTTGTTTGTGCTGTGGAACATTTGTTTAATGATGCAAAGTTGTGTTGCATTCTTTCATGTTGCGTTTGTTCAACTCTGTGAAGCTGTGTTACTTTGTCCATCTAAGACACCCGATTGGTCTAATAAAGAGCTGACTAGCCAATATCAAGGCAGGAGAAAGGATGGGTGGAACTGACAGGCAGAGAGAATAAAGAGGAGGAGAGATCTGGGAAGAGAAGATTGGGAGCAAGAAAGGGAGATGGAGAGGACACCAGGGGCAGCCACCCAGCTACACAGCCAGTCACAGAGTAAGAAGGAAAGAAAGACATGTGGAATGTAGAAAGATAAAAGCTCAGAGGCAAAAGGTAGATGGAATAATTTAAGAAAAGCTAGCTAAAAACAAGCCAAGCTAAGTCTGGGCATTTAAAATTAAGAATACGCCTCTGTGTATTTGTTTGGGAGCTGGGTGGTGCCCCCCCACACAAAAAAAAAAGAGCTAAGGACAAAAAAAAAATATCACCACCATACTTTTAATTTACTGTTTCTGACTGTTGTGGCAGGTGGGGAGAGATTGAGGTAAAAACGTCTAAGTGCTATCCAGCCTGGAGACTGCTTCTGCTACATGATAGATGTGCTCTCTTTCAAAGAGAAAACTTGTTTTTTCTAAGGAGACAGTTGGTTCGCAATTGAGCCCAGTTCAGAACCAGAGACGTTTCCTGCTCAACTGTTTGTTCTTGCGACTGAAATCCCTTCAGCTTTTCCCTGTGCGTGCTCTTCAGGAAAGCTTCATAGTGCAGTTAAGATGGGAGGCAGGGTGGGAACTGGGGGAAGTCATGAGGCCAGAGTGGGGGATGAAACTTCAGGGAAATGGAAGGCCAGGGAAAATATGTCTGTCCTTAAGGCGTTATGTCCATGTTTCTCCCAATGCATTAAAGAAATGGGCTGTTTGGGGAGCAATATCTGCCAGAGTCAACATGAAAAGACTGTCCCAGCTGAAGGCTAGACCAAGAACCCTATCCACTTTAATGTAGCTCTAACTACCAAAGATAATAACCTGGGCTGAGAACTATGGGATGTCAGTGTGGCCAAAAGAAAAAGGGTAAACACTGGATTTGGTTTCACCAAGAAACAGTGGCCCCAAGAGCTCTGTCCCAAGTGTCTCAGCTAAACACTCAATTTTCTGGTCTTAGCTGGAACATCTCTCTAATGGGTGACATCTGCATGTAGTATAAGCCTAGGAGAAGTGAAAATTCAAGAGATGGGAGAGTTAGAGGGAAAAGTAGTGCGTGAATTTCATCACATATCAAAGTACTTATAGATTACCTACTTAGTAACGGCAGCCAGGGAGAAAACAAAATAGTTCTCAAATGAACCAGAGCCTCTGACCGTGAGACATTCAGGGACTGTGTGTGTGTGTATGTGTGTGTGTGTGTGTGTGTGTGTGTGTGTGTGTGTGTGTGTGTGTGTGTAGATAGGTACACACCTCTGCACATACACTTGTTTAATGTATGAGGGAAACTTCAGGTATTGTCCATCAGGCACCATCCACCTTGTTTGTTGAAACAGTCTTTTCCTGGCCTGTAGTTCACTAAGTAAGCAAGACTATCCAAGGAGCCTCAGGGGTATGCGTGTCACCACCCCCCCCCAGCACTGGCACCACCATTCCCAATTAAAAAAGCAGAAACAAACAAACATGTCACATTCTGGGGCTGAGCTCAGGTCTTTATGCATTCGAGGCAAACACACTTTATGATCTGAGTTATCTTCACAGCCCTTAGGTGTGTTCGTAAGATACTATTATGCCAAGGCAGGGAGAGTCCGGCTGTTTAGACAATTTGAAGGGAGGTTGTTCTTAGAGAGGGAAGAGTTCACGGTGCAGCTGTATGCTTTGTGTAGGATTTGGGTAGAATGAGAAAGCCCTTTGGGAGAAAAAAAAATATTTCCTCAGATAGTTGGTTTAAAAACTTTAATAGGTATTTATTTTAGCTTCAGGTCATAACAAAAACTATATATTAAAAATATCGCAGCAGAACCTATCATTGCAGAAACTTGAATTTGGAAGAATTTTAATCTAACTGGAGGTAGATGACTGGCCAGTAAGTGGGAAGTCCAGGGCAAATGCCTTGTACTGGAAAAGAAGACTTGGAGTCTCTATAGTACGGTCTGGAGACACATTTTCTAACGTGACTTTTATTGAAAAAAAATCTTAGAGCTCAAATCACACTCTGCTTGTAAATAAAGCCCTTAATACTTTGTGCTCCGGACAATGAGCTGTTTCTTTGGGCTTTAGCAACCTTGAAAACCTAAGTTCCATTCCTGGGACCCACGTGGTAGAAGGAGATAGCAGTTTCCTCCATGGAACATGCACACACATTTAAATAAATAAAAATTCAATCTCAGCTACTATGCCTTAGAATTAAGTACATTTCAGTAAGAAGACTTTTTTTTTCCTACAGGTTTTTGTTTGTAATAGCTGCCTAACCAATGTTCATGGGGTGGGGTGGCGTGGGAGAAAGTGATTTAGAATCAGTTATAGAGCATGAGAAATGTTTGCTTGAGGTTAGTGCTTAAGGATAAATCTTACCTATAACTACTTAGAAGCAAACAAACAAACTCAAAACTGCCTAGGCCTGGACCAGTGGGAAGAAGTGGCTTATTTTCATCACATCTGGGAAGCAGATGGTGCACTGTGAGACAACTGGGAAGCTGAGCCCTCCTCATCGAAATCATAAAGCAAAACAAACTGTCATTGAGTGTCAGGCAACAATGGGCCACTTCATGGTCTGTGATTTTGGGGGGGGGTGCAAATAGAGGTTTGGGAAATGAGAATTCAAAAAGGTGTCACCAAGGAATAAATGACAGCATGTTCTCAGCCCATACAAAGTGTTTTTCTCTGTGACTCGATTCATAAGAGTTATTTTAAAATTATAATAGCTTAATTTTCCTAGTGAGGGTTTAAGGGGATCCCCAAACCTTTATTTCAAGCTGCCACTTTGAAATGCAATTGTTTTAAAATCATTCTAGGGTTGTGCCAAGCAAATGTGTACATTACTAAGGGTTCTGGATTCTTGAGGGTATCTTAACAATTTCTTACATGCTTTTAATTTTTCTTTAATTTTTTTAAGTATAAAGGTAAAAAATAATGAGGGAAAGGTGAGTAGGCATTTTTCTTCTTGTACTAGTGACTTCTGCAAAGAACTTGTAATTACACAGGGGTAGTAACTGAGCAGGAATTCCGAAATAGTTACATTTTAACGTAGAAGAAGAAAAATCAAACATGGTTTTATTTACATGGTATGTGGTGGTATGTTTACATGTGTGTGTGTCCTGTGTGTTTTCAAGTACACATATGCGTGCAGGTCAGAGGTCAGCCTCCCTTTGTCTTCCTTTGTCATATTCTATGTTGAGTTTTGAGACAAGTACACGGAGTACCCGGTTCCACTAGGCTGGCTGGCCAGAGGACCCTAGGGGATCCTCCATGCCTGTCACTTGAATACGAGATCATAATATGAACCCATGATATCATACCTAGAATTTTTATGTGACTTGTGTGAATTAAACTTTGATGTCCATGTTTGTGTAATAATTGCTCTCACAACTGAGCCAACTCCTCAGCCCCTTTCCCCACCTCAGACTACTGGGATACATGTAAATCACGTGGGTGTGAATGAATGAACTAAAGGAGTGAAATGTAACACTGACCTTCTCTGCTAGTGTGAAGTATGTGCTTAGAAATGTGTGCAAAGATGAGTCCATCATTCTGTGCAAACCAGGAAGGATGCCATCACAAACTCAGCTGTGGTGTCACCAAGAAAAGAAACATCATAGGAGACTATTGTCACATAGACTACTGTTCAATTAGTGACTTTATTTAGGACATAATTAACAACTTCCCCTGAGCCATGGGCCCGGCTGGTTCGAGAACCATATCAAAACTTTGTGTTAGATTTGATGAACACTGTGGAAAATTCTCTTCTCCTCTATTGCACAAACAAAATGAAGCATTAGCAGGTGGTGCTGATGAGTTGAGAATCTGTGACATCAGTCCCACCTCCACCCCTATAAACCTAGTGGTTCCCTCTCCCTCCATACCCCTCCCGCCCTCTTGCCTCCGTTCCCTCCTTTTCTTTTCTCCTTGCTTTGCTTCCTTCCCTCCTCCTCCTCTCTCTCCCATTTCTCTCTCCCACCCCCTCTCTTTTTTCCTCTCTGCAGACCTTAAGTCCTTCACTGGTCACCTACAACATGGGCTCAACATGGCAAATACATTGCCAAGATAAGTCCTTAGTAGAAGTCTTCATTCTTACTTGGGATATTTTCTCTGAATGTCAGTAAAGTCAAGTGGGAGGGGCTGCTGTATTTGGATCCCCTCTCTCTATCCACCTAACCTCAACCCCTTACATGAGCCAGACAACTTCTCACTAACTCAGCTTTCTCATCTTCCAAGTAGATATAATGATATTTCTAAAGTACATTAAAATGATTAATAGATGAGAAAGTTCTTCAATGAGCTCTGTTCCATTTCAGGCTATTAATAATTTAAGACTTGAAAACACGGAGGTGGGGGGGGGGAGCCTCACTTTCTCAGCTGCCTATAGAGAAACCAGTGTTTTGTGTCTGCCATCTTTTCAGAAGCCTGAATGCATTCTTATGATGTCTCCAGATCCCCATAAAACATGCAGGAAAAAAAGCAAAACCCAGGCTTAGTGGCGAATGCCTGAGATCTCAAAGCTGGAGCAGGAGAGACAAGCAAATTCCTGGGGCTCACTAGACAAGCTCTAGACCAGTAAGAAAGTCTATCCCAAACTAGCCATGAAAAATGAAGAAAGACACCCAAGATTGTCTAATGACCTCCACGTGCATGCATACACACACAGAGATACACACACCTAAACACATACATGTATGTACTCTTGCATATTTATACATTGCACATGAACTCATACACAAAATCCAGGCTTAGATGTCTTCTGGGTCTTCACTCTTCTGTCAAGTAGTTATGTGCTATGGTACAGTGGTGGACTTTAAAAACCTATACCCTGCTTAGTGTAATGGCCTAGCTCAGATAGATTCATGGGGCTTTGAGAGCCCTTGGTTATGTTGAGGTCTGAATGAAAACGGCTCCCTTAAACTCATACAGTTGAATATTTGGTTCTTAGCTGGTGGAACAGTTTGGGAAGATTGAGGAGGTGTGGCTAGTTGGAGGTGTGACACTGGGGCAGGCTTTGAAGGATAGAAGTTCTCAGCTACTATTCCAGTGCCTGCCTGCTGCCCTGATCCCTGCCTGTCATGATGGTCATGGACTCACCCTCTGAAACTGTAAGCCCCAATAAACTTCTCCTGTAACTTAGCGTGGTCTTGGTGTTTTGTCAAGGCAAAACAACTGTGACTTCAGATAGATGTCATTCTGGAAGTCCTCAGTAACGTGAGTTACTTTTTACTCTTAAGCTAGTATCGTTTTCAATCCCTGAAAATGCATAGTTCAGAAGCTGACTCTGAAAGGCAATCCAGGCTGTGAGCAAGAGAGCGATGTTGAAGCTGGAGAGCTCACTCACAGGCTGAGCACTTGCTGCGTTTATAAAGGATGGGGGTTGCTTGTAAGCACCAATATTGGGAGACTCACTCACCACAAGCTCCAAGGAGAGTTGTGCCCATTTCTGGCCTTTGAAGAGACTGTATTTGTGTATGCACGTACACAGACTCACATGTATACAATACTTTTTTAGTAAACATTATGTTTTCTGGATGGAATTCTAGTATTATGCTTTCACCTCTCTCCTGTGAAAGTGTTTTTAAATTTTATGCATTTATTTTGCTAAGTTTGTATGTGTGTGTATTAAGTTTAGCATACTGCCTGTGTGCCCTTCCACCTTTACTTCAGTCCCCAATTCCTTTTAGTTTTCTCATTTCTATGTTCCTTTCACACGAGTGTGTGCATTATATGCACATTGTTTTATGTATCTGTATTGCATCTAGGAACTACAAGGAAATGAAACTTACCTTTTTGAGACTCATTAAACTCACTTAATAGGATTATCTCCTGTTGTTTCTGTTCCTTTGCAAGCTATGTAACTTTGTTCTTCTTAGTGGCTGAAATCTTTCTGTTGTTTATCTGCACATTTTCCTTACCCATCGCTCTGTTGTTAAACACTTAAGTGAGTCCCACAGTTTAGCCATTATAGTTCTTCAATAAATGCTGTGAAGGCATTTTCCTCTGTATGGTTCTTAGGGATTCTTGAGTCCTTAGGGATGGGGCTCAAGGTCAGTGTCATGTATACAGAGTTGAGCTACATCTGGATTACTCCTTTTTAAGTATGCTGTTCTTTAGAAAATGAACTGGCAGATATGAACTGTCTACTGAGTGCCAGCTTTATCAGTAAATGAATGTGAACATGAGAAATATGTGGCACAGTTACAGAGTACAACTTGTCATTTATTTTAGGAGGCAAGACATGCATCTGGGAAATATTTGTGCACTAAAGTGAAAGAGTTTTAAGGTACAAAATGAATGATATAAAGTGTAAGAACTCAAAGAGATTGGATATTAGTGAGGAAACTTCTTGAGTGGAAAGTGAGGCAGATCTGGTAAACAAAAGAGTGTCCCTGATAAAGGCGATTTATAAAGCAGTAAGTAGCAACAAAGTGATCTAGTGTCCGAAGTGAAAGTGGGTATCACTTTGGGGGCCATGGGAGTTGAATTAGTGAATTTCACTGTGCTGATACAAAATGCCAAAGGAAAACAAGGAAGGAAGTGTTTATAGTGGTTCACAGTTTGAAGATGCACAGTGTCACAGTGAGGAAGGTATAGTGTGGCTCTCACCTCAGATAATCTAGTTTATAAACTCCATCCCACACATGTCCAGATACTGCTTTCCATAGTGATTCTAGGTTTCATCTACTTGACAGAGTTAATAGCCCAGAAGTTTTAGAAGTAGGCATTTAAAGTCAGTCATGATTAGAATAACTAACATGTTGTAATATAAGCTATAGAAGCACTGAAAAATTAGTTTGAAATGTATAGGTAAAGATGTTGACTGAGTAGTAAAAGTTGTGAATTAATTTAAATTCAGTTATTGGCCAGTGTCCTGACTCCATGAAGTTCTTCAGTGAGGTTGTAAAAATGAAATAAATCGTTTTGTACTAATTTGGGAAGACAGTCATGGAAGGACAGTATTAATGGAGAGAACACATTTGCAAAAGATTGTTATTGCAAATATTTTCTTCCATGATTACAACATTCCATCCTGCAGAAAAGTTCCTTAAGCAGGGGAAAAAAAGGACTCAAGATGATTTCAGGAAGACCCTAAAACTGACCAGACTCACCAGTCCCCTCCCTGCCAGAATAAGCAATAAAAGTTCCCCTCCAACAAAGCAAAGTCAAATGTCAAGAAGACCCAGACAAACAAGGCTACAAAGACTCTGAGACCACACCAGCTGCCCAGAAGAAGCACAAACCAAGAAAGCTGTTTGTAGGAGGTTTAGAGCAGCTGAGGCACCTGGAGAGGGCACTCTCCAACTTGTTGAACTGCCTATAGACTGTGCAGTGAGCTCCAGGTTCCCAGATTTATGAGCTGCCATCATGAAGGGGTGGGCTTTTGTGATACAGTGTCTTTGAGTCATTTCTTATAAGTAACCCCAATAAATATCATTGGTTCGTCAAGTGGGACTTCTGGGATCTCTGTACTTTGGTATGTTATAGGTTCCTTATCTGGGGTGAGTACATGTGTCTCCCAAAGAAAAGTTTTATCACACATTGTCTGTTAACTTGGCAACTGATCTTTAAAAATCAAAGTAATGCTTAAAGAAGATCAATGTGAGATCTTGTATTGAATTAAAAGTGAAGAGGGATTCCAGATGTGTGTGTATGAGTACAGATGTTCAAACAAAGAGTTGAATGGGAACCAATTGTAAATGGCATGTGCAGTTTCCCTTAATTCCCATTTCTCCTTCTTCCTTCCCTCCCTCCCTCAACTTTTTCTTTCCTCCTGCTTCCTTTCCTCCCTCTGCCCTCCTCCCCTCTACCTCTTTTCTTCTTCTTTCCTTTCTTCTTTTTATTCTTTATTTCAATCAGACCCAAAGCATTGCATATCTTAAGTGACTATTCTAGCCCAGAGCTCTATTCCACAGCCCTCAAATTGTTAACTTAGGACATAAAGGAGAGGAAAAAGGCATTCCCTTGTCTAAGCTTAGGAAGTACATCCTGAGGAGAGATGGCTGTGACAGCCCTGTGCTAGTGGAAAACATCTTGAAGAATGTGTTCCCGCTTCTATGTTTCAGGATGGAAGAAACTGTTCGAAGCCTGTTGCAGAGTCAAGGGTCTCCTGAGCAGAAAAGGGAAGAGCCTGCCAAGATCACCGCCCACCAGGTACACTGTGTTTCCGACTCTTGGCTGGGTACCATAGTGTATGGTTTGATTTTTTTTTTTTTTTTTCTGGAAGCCATAGATTCGCCTTTATTTTGGGAAATCTGAACATTTTATTTTACCCAGTGATTTCTAAAATTCCTTTTTGAAAGACATCATAGATTTGCTTTCAGGGATGGAAAGGCATCACATTGTCCTGTTGGGAGATAGGAGGTGTCTATATTATATTCTTGAGGTATACGAGAGGGATAATATCAAATCTTGACCAGAGAGGAAGGTCTGAGTAAGGCCTGAGGGTAGAGAAATGAAGTTGGGCCACTCCGGTCTGAGGAAAAGCCTACCTAAACTGCAGAGGTGAGAGATACAACCTAGGCCTGTGGAGATCGTGCAGCTGGGAGTGACTGCCGGGAAGATGCTGGGGCTCACTGGATGACTGGCCTAGGCCTATCAGTGAGGTTTCCAAGTAAAACTAAGCCCCTGCTTCAGAAACCAAGAAGGGAAATAGAATGCTAGCAGCAGACACTCAGGATTAACCTCTGGCCTTCGCATGCACACACATGCATGAACATGTGCATACACACAAAAACAGTGAGGGTCTATATGAGCCTCAATGAGGTAATTTGTTTCCCTCACAAGTGACTAATAAAAACTTGTTTTCAGAACAGTTTCCTCTGAACCTCAGTTTGTCAGCACCTCCTCCTAGAAAAATGGTAGCTATGAACTTGAATTCAAGTTACACATTGTTCATTGTACTTCAGGCTTTAGGCTCATCTATAAAATGGGAGAGAAACATGAGTTTTAAGATGCACAGATGTCATGTGTTCACTCAACAAAAACTTGGTTTCTGACATGTCTAGGCCTTATGCTCTGGCAGGAGATGAGAGAGGAAAAGAGACAGTGTGGTTGGAGATGGGGCATGGGACTGGTGTGTCAGCCCTGAGTCCTTCAAAGGCTCCTTTATTCACCAATTACAGTGTTTGAAGATGGCACAGAATAGCAGTATTAACTTGTATAAGGTACACCTGACCATAATAGTGGACTTTTGGTTATTCACCTTCCTCACCTCTCATACCAAGTTTGGGAGAAAAGCTGGGAAATTTATCGCTTCCTACTATGGGGTGTCTTCATGTCACCTGACTCAGGTTTCCTGACTTGCACCATTTCCCGGAAAGGATCCACAAACCTGTATGAAGGCTCAGCTGCTGGGGAAGCTTGGGTGTGCTTGGCTTCCTGTTGTCTAAGGTTTTTTTCCTGAGGCCTTTGTTGTCATGTACTTTAGAATAGCAGGGCCAAAGCTCCTAGTGTCCCAGAACCACCCTCATTGCTTTGTATGTATTAAATAAGGTCAGGTTCTCTTTACTGGGTGCCTTCCAGAGTGCACTGCATAATGTAGTTCTTGTGTGACTTGTAACTTGCCTGATTCAATATGGGAACCCATGGTGACTCCATTCTGTGGCCCGATTCAAGATAAGAGAGTTTTGAGCCTGTCTTGCTCTCCAAAGCCCTAAAATCAAGGTCATTAGATGCTTTGAGAATTAAGGGGGGTGGGTTATGCTTGCTTGTTCTTTGGACCAATGGCAAGGAAGCCTTTTTGTCTCCCATGTGGTGGGCATACAAAGGCCCTGAGAAATAAACCTGGGCTGCTTTGGTAAGTGACTCAGAGCCCTTTCAACTCTATTTTTCTGTCCCTGTCTATTCTTCTGTCTCTGATTTTTCTCAATCTTCACTCCCCTATATCAGGACAGTTCGATAGTTGGGCAGGACCTGACAGTTCAATGTCAATTCTTGTAAAGGAGGATGGCCATTTCTGCCTAGCAGCTGAAGAGATGCCCCTGTGGTAATCATTTTGTGAAGTCTGCCATTTCCTTTTTAATTTGGATGTTCATGATCTCAAGTTTTGTATATAAAATCATTTGTATACAAGTGTCTGTGCATGTGTGTATAGATGATATTTGTCATGAAAGCCTTGGGAAGGCGGGGTAAGCAGGATCCCTGGGCTTCACTGACAAGCTAGCAGAGTCAAGTTAGTAAAGCCCAAGCAAAAGAAACCCTGCCTCAAAAAAAAAAAAAAAAAAAAAAAAAAAAAAAACAGTATAGGTGGCTTCTGTGGGACAAGAGCCAAAGTTGATCTCTGACCCCCACGTGCAAGTACACATGTGAATGCAAACGTCCAAACACTATTCAAATTAACTGCTGAGTAATGAAATAGACGGAAAATGAAAGAAAACTCACAGACTTGTCAGACAGTGTTTGACACCCATTATCACTGTGGAGGTGGCAGTTCCTGAGCGATAGAGCCATTATCCGTATGTGCAGAGAAGGTGCGGTACTCACCAGGGACAGACTCATTTCTTTGGAGAGAAATGTGAGATGTGAGAAGCGTGCCGTTAGAGGAGCCCCAGTGTAAACATCTGCTTCCCTTTCGCTTCCTTTAGCTCTGCGGTCCTTCCCTCTGGATGTCTCAGGCTTTTAGATATGCCATGCTGCATCCTCTTGCTGCTTGGGTCAGTCTTTCCTGCAGTTAAGCTTGAAAACTTTTGTTTGAAAAGAAACAAAATTTCATGAAAGAGAGGGTCTTGGGCATCTGTGAAACAGAGCAACTGTTAGGAGATAGACACATGGTCTCTGTCTACCAGGATACCTACCTACCCACAGGCAGCCTGCATAGAATAGAATGTTCATGGGCTCTTGATGGACTAGCCTTTCAGAGGCCCCCAACTGCCTGTGTGTGTCTCCATTGTAGCTGCCATAATCCTTCATGCTCACACTTCTTTTTATTTTTTTTTAAATAAGGAACATGAATTGAATCACATTAGTTAATTCATTAAAAATGTGACAGCCAAATGGGATGAAGAACAAGGCTTTGGACCTCACACAGAAAGCCTCTGTGGCCCTCATTTTTTATGCTTTAAAAAATGAGTTTGGAAATAAATGAGGAATTCTAAATATAAAGGTCCTCAGTGGACAACAGAGTTGTTAAAGTAACACAAATATAAAATGTCAAATGGCTTCTTGAGAATTCTGTTCTGTTTGTACTTACAAGTCAAATGCAGGGAGAGAGTTCTTGAGATTTGTTTGTTTGTTTTTTATATTTGTATGTGTGCAGGTATAGTAGTTATGTGTGGGCTTACAAAGGTCAGAGGTCAACTTTGGCGTCATTTCTTGGGTGGTGACTAGCTGAAATTTTAAGACCAATCTTCCCAGGTCTGGAACTTGACAAGGAGTCTATGCTGACTAACCAGCAAGCTCCGGGGATCTGTCTGTCTCTTCTTCCTATGCTGGGATTATAAGCATGTGGCATCTTGCCTGAGTTTTAATCTGGGTGATGTGAATCAAACATAGGTCCTCACAGTTGAATGGGAAGCGCTTTGCTGAGTGAGCAGTTTTGCTAGGCCCCATTGCACCCTTTTAATAGAAAGTAACCACAGAAGTGGAGTAGAAATTGAGTCCAAAGAATTAAATTGTCCTCATGGTAGAAAATTACACAATGACCAGAAGAGTGTACACAATGTTCAAGTTTATCTGACTTTATTCTACCATTTTTCCTTCTTGGACAACCCTGTACTATCTGAGCCCAGGGCCATCACTTCTAAAGATGGGCTACCGTCAGACATGGATCCCTCCATAGGAATCTAAATCCACTAAAAATTCTCATGGATTGTCCTTCGATAACTTTTATTTATTTAAGTTAATTATACAAACTAATATGCTTCACAGTTACATTTTATGTATACATACATTGTGCAGGTGACTATATTCATTCCTTCAGTATTTTATAGAAAAATCCTATTGTATGTCACCTAGTTCAACATCAAAATTACTGTGTTTATTCTTAAGTGATTCTTTAAAGGAATTGTTGAGTGTGATTAAATATTGAGAAATGTCTCTTCCCTAGTTATCCTGAGAACATTCAATACCAAAGATACTTATTTTAATATCAATTTGTGTTTGTGTGTTAGTATGGGAACATATGTGTTATGGCACATGCATGGAGATCAAAGGACAGCTTTCAGGAGTCAGTCCTCCCTTTCCAGTGTATTTTGAGGCAGGGTCTCTCCCATTCTGGTGGTGCACTGTCTGTTCTAGGCTGCCCAGCCCACAAGCTTGCTGACAGTTCCCTCATGTCCACCTCTGCCTCACCACAAGAGTGTGGGGACTATAGATGTACACACTCATATTCTGCTTTCTACATGAGCTCTGGGGATTGAATTTGGGTTGCTAGACTCCCATAGTTGGTACCCTTACCTGCTAAACCATTGCCTTGGCCTAAAATATACGTGTTAAGTTTTCTGTGGTACATTGAAAGGACATGGCGGTGTCTAGGATCTTGCTCACTGATACTTTAAGACCAGCTTGGGGGAGTGGTTAATGTTTTACAAGTTATAGCTGTATTTCTAATGTACTAACTCACTCTGTAGCTGAAGATGACCTTTAACGTCTGACCATACAGCCCCCACCTCTGGAGTGCTCAGATTACAAGTATGTACCACCCTGTCCAGTTTATGGGAGATAGTGGAATGGAACTTGGGGCTTTTGGGTTCTACCCAAGCCTTTGGCCAACTGAGCTAGATCCATATCCCTTCTTAGTTATGGTTCTTACCAAAGTTGATAGAAAATTTTACATCACAAACTTTGGATTTTCCTTTTACATCATGATTTAAGTATACTTAAACAAAACCAAAGCTTTAAGTATCCTGCACAGAAAAGTTAGAATTGAAAATTTATATTCTTTAACATTAAAATAGAAAAGAAACCCCTTTCTTAGAAACATATTTAGTAGCAGTATTCACATATAAAGTGTAAAATATTCAAACTTCTAACATAATAATATTTTCTTTTTCAAAAGAACACCAGACAGCATAAGTAAAGTGTGATTTTTAAGTTAGAAAGTTCTCCCTTTCCGGTTCTTCACAGCCTTGTCGGAGTCTTGCTGCCTTCTGAAGGGCTTGTCACGGAATCAGCTCAGTGGCCACACCCCTGAATCTGCTGAGTTAAAACTATGAACATGGCAAGGATGCTGGTTTTGATGTTTTCTTTGACAGACTCATCTATTGATTTCCTTGGCCTATGGCTTTGGCTGGTAACCATGGAGATGCTTCAGCCCCGCCCACCCCGATCTCTATCCCAGTCACAACCTTCCCTTCTTATTATGGGAGACAGTGAAGCTTGGAGCTCAGTTCTCTTTGGCCCCCACCCTTACCCCTAGCCCCCACACAACACACATACTGCACTCATCAGTACTGAGTCATACACACTTCTTACTTATTTTCATATGCACCCTGACAGTCGCCTAGCCAAGAGAAGAGACAACACTGTAACTCCTGTAAATTGTAGATGATGTTTACAAAGGGTTTCCTTTCTTTTTGTTGCCATTTAAACATTTTGTTGCATTTATTTCTCAACTTTTTTTTTATTTGTGGGGTGTGGGGGGGCGGGGTCACAAGCCATGGGTCACATGCCATGGCACACTTGTGGATGTCAGAGGACAATTGGCACAGTCTTGTCTCTTCACCCCATTGGTCCTGGGGATCTGGCTCAAGTCATCTGGCATTTTTATCCACAAAAACATCCTGTTGGCCCCACTTTACCATTTTTATTTTAACCTAAAGAAGACATATAAAACATTGATGAATAGTAAATCCAGTGAGCATATACAAGCTAAGAAAAATAGTGTTTAAAGTTATGCTGCTTATGGAGAGAGTAGTGAAGTCGTGGCACAGTTATTTATAAAATTATAAATAATTAGGATGTGAAATATTTTTAGTGAATGCTGTTATTTATGTCTGTGGCCTGTAAACTTAGGAAAACTCTTGATTCTGCTTTGAGAGACTTGCCCTTTTCTGGGACTCTCTCTGAACTCTGAATTGCTGCTGGAGTGGAGAAGGCACTAAATGGAGTGTTTTTATTATGTGTTAAGTTCTAAAAGACTGAAATGATTCCTTGAGGGAGCAATTTTTTTTTTTAGCTTCTTTTTTTTTTCTTGGTTCTAAGCAATGTCCTTTATTCACATAAGGTCAAATCAAAGTATGTGTTTAGATCCAGAATAGCAAAACATACTGTCCTTTGTAAAGGGTGGACATTCATTTTTTTTCTTTTTCAGAGCATTGTACAAGATGAGCTTTATGATTATTTTTATCTAGAAGTTTCTAAAACAGTCTCACCTGTGAGTAATTTCTTCTTGCCTCATTAACTAGTGATGATTTTTAAAATAATAATCCCAAAGCAAAGTTATGTGCGCTCTGTGTGTGTGTCTGTGTGTGTCTGTGTGTCTGTGTCTCTGTGTGTCTGTGTGTGCATGTGTGCACATGTGACTACAGACATGTGTGTGTGTGCCTGTGTTTATGGAGCCCAGAGACTAACATATAATGTCAGTCCTCTGGGACATAGTTCACCCACTTTATTATTTGGCAGGGTAAACATGTGTAATGATAACAGGACAACTTGAAGGAGTAGGTGCTTTCCTTCAACTCTGGAGTAGGAGGGTGTCCCTGAGACAAAACTCAAGTTGTGGGACTCAGCAGCAAACCTTTGCCTACTGAGCCATCTCATGGGCCTCTACCTGCTTTTGTGAGACAGTATTTCTGGATAGCTTGGAGCTTTCTCATTAAATTACACTGACTGGCATACAAGTGAGTTTCAGGGATCAACCTGTGCCTCCCTATGCAGCCCACAAGCACACATCACTACGCTGGCACTAACTTGTGCAATAAATTGAATTTAAGTACAATCCCTGAGAGCTTAACTACCTCTCTCATTCTCTAGAAGGTCCCTGTTCTCAAGGGTTCTGATTCTATTGTCTAGTTCTTGGTTTTCTTCTAACCTCTGCATATTTTTACTATTAGATATTCTGACCCTTGAACTGAATTCTTACCAAGCAAAAGTAGAACAAGACTGAAATAGACATAGCCTATGAATAAATGCTGCCTTGGGAAGGTGCCTTCCTCTCTTATGAGTGAACTGGCTGTTGCTCCATGGACCTCTTGCCTTCCTAGCTCACCTCAGTACAGGGCTGGACTTCACTGACAATACTCGCTACACCTTTTAGGTCAAAAAGTCCCATGTACAAAATCTAAAAGATACTGCCCTTTGGTAAGTGTGAAGCATGCGTAGATTTTTGAGATGCTTCAGATTGTAAAATGGGCCTGCCAGTTGTATCTTCCTTTTGGGAAACAAATGAGTTTAAACAGATCCAAATCATAGTATCCATCCCTGAACTTTGGCTTGCTTAAATCACCCCAGGCCAAGAAACTTGGCTTAATTTTTAGGACTTGCCTTACTGATGCTTTATGAAGATGTCTTCAATGAAGGTAAAAGAATGAAGAAATAGGAAAGAGCAGAGAGGGCTAAGGTAATCTGTCGGCATGTCAGTCTGTCTCCCTTTCTGCCCCCCCCCCACCTTTGCTGTCATTATCAAGTGCTCCTATACACTGCCACATCAGGGTTTTTAGGTAGGTGCTGAGGATCAGAACAGAGGCCTTTATGTTTATGTCATGAATACTTTACCCACAGAACTATCTCCCTAAGCCCTTTTTATCCATTTTGTTTTCAGAGTAACCAGAGCTACTATCTGAGGAGAGATATCTGGGTGAAAGGTGAGGGGAATGTGGTCTTTCTGGGGGATGGTTATCTCACTAAAGCCCTTGAGGGATAAAGCTATTAGTTCACTGTTAGCCACATCTTGGGCAGTGTTTTGCTCTTCTTGGGTTTTAAAGCCTGGGCATTCACATCTCTCTGCATCCTCTAATTGGATGCAAAATGACCAGCTTCTTACTTCCTGAAATGGACTAGAGGAGGAAGCCATAAGTGATCCTAAACTAGCTAAGACTCAGCTCAACTGGGCTGGCTTTGGAACATGGAAGTTTTGCTACCATGCCCTTGAACTTAGTCAGTTCTTAAAAGATGGAGATCTTAAAGAAGCTTGTAGGCATTGTGGTCTTCCTCTGCTCTCTCCCCATCATCTGGCTGGCTTGCTCAGCTGTGAATAGTGCTTTGGGGTTACCTTTTCACAGAGCTCATGGAAGTTAATATGGGCAAAGCCAATCGCGGCACATTTAGGATTTTCCGTGAATATCCACAGCCTATGGAGATCACCTGCTACAAACCAAGTTCATGGCTCCTTGAGCCTTCCTAGGAATCATGTCTTATGTTGTTGTCTTCTCTCCATAAATGAACAGCCAAGGTTTTTTTTTTGTTTGTTTGTTTGTTTTTTGTTTTTTTTTTTTTCTGTCCAATTTGACTCCATAGTTTGTGAGGAGGTAAAAATGCATCCTTCCCCCAAATGTGTTCTGTTTTGTAAATTTGATAACTCACCTCTAGTTGATTTTGTTCCACACAAAATTGATTTATTAACTAATAAATTAGCACAATAATCCCTTTGTCTGCATGAGAAGGCCAAGTGGGTACCACAGTCTGAATTAGTAAGTTTCTGCTGTAATTACACATGATGATCTGAGAACGGCTCCTTTGCAAATACCCTACAATCTATTTTATTGCATTTACAAAATAATTTGTAAACATACCCTCAGGATATAAATTAGGCTGTATTTCTCTTGGGTCACTGTATTTGATTTTTTTCCAAGCCTACAGTTATTGCATTTTTCTTCTTTGTGTATTTTTAGCCCCTCTTTCCTCTGAGCATTTCAACGTTACCTCTAGGGAATGATAGTGAGAACAGGCACTGAAATAATTAATATATTCTCTGCAGTCATTTGATGCACATGATAGCCTTTTTAGATATCCAGAGCAGGAAGTTAGGTTCACCTTGTCGATGAAGAAACTTCATTTTACACAGGCAGTTGGTTTTGTGAGTGTTATACGGTGGGGGTGGGTGGGGCCACTGTAGACTAGATCCCAGAGTTAGGTGGGATAGCATTGGTTGCCTCTGGACTCATGCTCCTCAAATTTAGCTGTCTGGAAATTATCTATAAACCTTTAAAAATTCCTCATCTAGGGCTGGATGGATGAGTTGGTGAGAAAAGTGTGTCTTATACAAGTGTGAAGATCTACTTGAGTTGGTTCTCATAGCTCATGTGGCCCTACATGCTTGCAAGCTCTGCAAGGAGGGAGTGGAAACAGGGAGACCCCTGGCCAACCACGAAACCTATTTGTCAACAAGCTCTAGGTCAGCCAGAGACACAAAACTAAGATGAGGAAGCAATTCAGGAAGAAGCCCCTAAATCAGCCTTGAGTCTGTTGCTTGGCGTGGGTCAGAAATTCCCCCCCAACACACACTCATACATGCCTTGCTTGCACACAAACACTCTGTTATGCTCACACAAACACATTATGCATGCCTTGCTTACTCTCTTGGGGTTCTAAGCTAATTAGTTTGGGTATGCCTTAAATATAGAGATTTTTTTTTATATAATTTCCACATTTTTAGCAGTGCCATACTGAAGATTTTTCAGATAATTATAGGTACTCTGATGAGAGAGGATCTCAAGTACTCTAAGAGATAGCAGAGAATCAGGATACTCTAGTGGGAGACAACATGGGAACATGGCCACAGTGTGACAGGAAAACAGGTGGATGTGAGTCCCCTGATGAGAGACAGCGCATAACCACAGGGCGATTATGAAGGCAAAAATGATTATGGAATACTCTGGTATGAGGAAGCAGGGGATTGTGGTTTGATGTAATACCTCCAAAGACAACAGCCTGAGTTGAGATTCCACTTGAGCAGTTCACAAATGCCTGTATATGGAGTTCCTGAAACTCTGAGAGCCAGGGGGACCTTGTCTCAGCTATACTCTGGAGCAGTGAATTCACTACCAATACTCCAGAGTGAGGGTTCATACTACACACAGGTCAGCGGCCTCTAAGCAAAATGACGGCACATGAGTGAACCTAGTTAAAGCTTTCCAGACAGAATGGGTGAGCTATAGTAGAGCACTCATGCAAAGCAGATTCCTGAGGGAAAATCTAACTGTGGGAAGGTTCTAATGGACAGTAATTTAACTTCAGTCAGTAAGAGAAAATTATAGTTATAAAATTAAATGCACACACACAAACAAAAAGATGAAATACTAAATTTGTCCTAATTAGGGTTGCCTACTAATTTAGCTTCAGGCCTGTTTGCCTTTTAGAAAAAGCCTAATTGATAATCCAGTGTTAGAGTTACCAAATGAAGGCTTTTTTTTTTTTTTTTTTTTTTTTTTTTTTTTTTTTTTTTTTTTTTTTCATGGTATACCAGAAGGCCCTGGAAATGCGGCAGTTATAGACAATGAGATTCCAGGCCTGTCCTCATAGCCAGCCCCTCTCTGTTAAAACAGCTCAGACCTTCTTCATAGAGCTAAATTTCTAGGTAAGCCTGAGCCGTTCCATCTCCTCCACCAATGTCTGGGAAAGGCTCAAAATGCCTTCTGGGGTTTGTGGGTTGAGAGGGAGATGCACACTGAGCACAATCCTCCCTGCAGTGTGGGAGTCAAGCAGAAGGCATGGGAGCCATCACTGACAGGCTCTACAACATGGACATTCTGTCTGGGAGATCAGGACACTTAAAGGGCTGGGATAATAATCTCATAGTTCCTGTAGTGGAAAAAATCATAGGTCGTCATGTCTATAAACTGGCTTTTTGTTTTGTTTTATGGTGTTTACTACAATATAACCACTTTATGCCTATGGTTCTCTCTCTCTCTGTCTCTGTCTCTCTCTCCCTGTCTCTCTCTCTGTCTCTGTCTCTCTCTGTGTCTCTGTCTCTGTCTCTGTCTCTGTCTCTCTCTCTCTCTCTGTGTGTGTGTGTGTGTGTGTGTGTGTGTGTGTGTGTGTGTGTGTGTGTGTGTGTGTAGGGAGGCCAGAGGAGAACCTTGGCTATCATTTATCACCTATCAGCCATTTGCTTTGGTTTGTAGATAAGCCTCTCACTAGCTAGGAACCTGCCTGGTATTGAAGGCTGGTTTGAGAATGAGACCTGGGCTGCCTATCTCCATTTCTTTAGTTCTGGGATTACAGTCCCCAGTTATTTGTATATTGGTTTTGGAGATCAAACCCAGATCTATTTCTCTTTAAATACATAGATTTTTTTTTTTTATGTGAAGAAAATGGTTACCTGTTTTCAGATGAACTTTTTAAAAATTACTCGTCCATGTAAATACTCAGATGTTTCTAATTGGTTTTAGGATCCTATTCATTTCTTGACAGTTTATATATATATCCACCCCCTCCCTTACTGAGATGAGTCACCTGGAGCTTTCTCTATCTCTTCTCTCCTACTGAGACTGAATGGCTTCTCATGACCTACCTCCCACTCCATGACAAAAAGACATTCCACCTGAGGACTTCCTGCCATTTCCAGGGGCTGGGGAATAAAAATAAAGTTTTAATGCCAAAAAGCCCCCACTACAGTATTACCAGGAGTTCTGTGAAACTCCTCAAACTATTCACTCTCCCCATTTCTCCAGAGGTCTGCCTGGTTAGTGGGCGTTAGTTCTCTGAATTGTATTAAATAAAATGCAGTGTTTGTGTTTGAAGTTTTATTTGAGTCCAAGTAGGTGAAGTGTCTTTCTTTGTAGAGAGGAGTCTCCACTCAATATTAAACTAATTTTCCATCTTTAACCCTCAAAAGTACGTGTGATACTTAAAGCCCTCATTTTATTTTTTTCTTTTCTTTTCTTTTTTTTCAGTAATTCCAGGAAGATGGGAGGAATTTAGATTGGGACTCAGTCTATAGAAATTTCCAAGACAGTGTCTTAACTTACAAGTTCTCTATGGCACTGTGAGCTGAATCTGGTGGTGATATCAGAGTACATGCACACTGCTCTTTCTAACTTTTTACATGACACAGTGAGAGTCACCGGAGGAGAAGCGTCAACTGAGGAACTTTAGATTTTACTAGTCTGCGGACATGCCTATCAGGGGCGCTCTTGTTAATTAATATAGAAGGCTGTGCCTCCTGGGTGCAGAACCTTCTTCCCAAGGCAGATAGATGGTACTGAACTGTATAAGAAACCTAGTTGAGTATAATCCAGCCTGTAAACCAGCTAGCAAATCACATCCTTCAGTTCTTGCTGTGCATTTT
This sequence comes from Phyllotis vaccarum, assembly GCA_033318265.1. Taxonomy (NCBI): domain Eukaryota; kingdom Metazoa; phylum Chordata; class Mammalia; order Rodentia; family Cricetidae; genus Phyllotis; species Phyllotis vaccarum. Next base: position 27,343,247 of record JARWLC010000016.1, read on the forward strand.
TGGTTGTGATATAAGTTCCTTTGTCAAAGGTAATTCTTTATGAATAGCAACCAGGCCTGCCTTTCAAGTTTCTGCCTTTGAGTTTCCACTTTATCTTTCCTTGATGATGGACTATCATCTGTAAGTGTAAGCTAAAACAAGTTTCTTTCTCCTCTAAATGGCTTTGGTCAAGGTTTTTATTACAATAACAAAAAGAAGAAAAAACAGAGAACACCCAGGTCAGGTCATCCCATTTTAAGGGAGGAAATTGGTTTAGTGTTTTTTTTGTTTTGTTTTGTTTTAATTTTCATTGTCTGTACAAATATTCTTTTGGTGCTTTAAGTTAATGATGAAAATTTTTTTTGATTGGCTGAACTCGGTTGCAGAGGATCAGGAGTTTAAGGCAAAACTTTGGTTTGTAAAGAGTCAGTTTCTGTCTGTCTCCTGTGTGAGCACTGTCCTTCTTTTTCCTCTTCTTTACCACCCTACAGATAGATAGGTAGATGGATGGATGGATGGATGGATGGATGGATGGAAGGATGGATCAATGGATGGATGGATGGATGGATTGATGGATAAGTAGATGATGGATGGATGGATGGAAGGATGGATCAATGGATGGATGGATGGATGGATGGATGGATGGATCAATGGATGGATGGATGGATGGATGGATCAATGGATGGATGGATGGATAAGTAGATGATGGATGGATGGATGGATGGATGGATAAGTAGATGATGGATGGATGGATGGATGGATGGATCAATGGATAAGTAGATGATGGATGGATGGATGGATGGATAAGTAGATGATGGATGGATGGATGGATGGATGGATAAGTAGATGATGGATGGATGGATGGATTTTCCTGTTGAAAGTACTTAGGAACACCTAACTAGTTGAGTATTGTACTTGTTATTAGTAGTAATAACACAAGTGATACCATCTGTCAATCATCTTATTAACTAGCCATTTACTGAATGGCTTCTTGTGTTGTACTTGATGTAGTATCAGGGATGGACTGTGCATTTCTTTCCGAGAGACGTACTCTATCAGTCTGACCAGACATCCTATGTACATTGTCTCTTTTTGAACTATTATTATTGCACATTGTTCTCAATTATCCATGCATTGTATTTCTTTAAGCCCATCACAAATTTAAAGTACTATATTTTAAAATTATTTAATGGTGTGTGTGTGTATGTGTGTGTACTCACACAGTTGAGTATAGTGCTCATGAATGCAGATGAGGATGTCACAGCTAGAGTTACAGGCAGTTAACAAACTGCCATGCCTGACATGGGTTCTGGGTGCAGAATTTGGGTGCTTTAGAAAAGCAGTAAGTGTTTGTAACTGCTGAGCCATTTGTTCAGTCCCCAAGTGTTAAGTTAAAATTTTTTGATGATCAACCCAGCCTAGTCTAGTCTCCTTTCACTGTGCCCAGATCTCTTTATTAGCCACAGTCAATTAAAACATTGACCATATGCCACCAAAGGCCATATGAATTCTAGGGATCTAGGCCACAACCTCTGACCATGTAAGTGTCCAGGGGCTGTGTTATCACCAAGGATATGCCTATTTGAGTGTCCAGTGCTGTCGCCCAGGGCCAGGGCATCATCGAGACCAGGGCTGCTGCCAAAGGCTATGTCTGTATCTGTGACTCTACAGCACCCAACATCCACTTCATCTATGAACTACTAGAGTGTATGAAGAAGCTGGATCTGGGGATCCTGTATCTGCAGATCCAAACTTACAGGATCCCTGTGACACAGGACAACCAATATGCAGTGGGCGTCCCAGTGAGGGCCCATTGTCAGTAGTGTGGTAGAAGCCAGAGGCTTCCAACCCCAGACCAGTGACTCATTGCAATAACGAACATTGAAGTGAAGAGGATGTAACTCACCAGGCCACACTGCAGCCTCCATGGCAAGATGACAGAGAAGATGCTGCTGCTGCTTCTCCTCCTCCTCCTTCTTCCTTCTTCCTCCTTTCTTTCTTTTCTCCTTCCCTCCCTCTCCATCCCTCTCCCACTCTCTCTTGTTTATTTGTTTGTTTGAAGTTGGTGTGTGTGTGTGTGTTAGGAGGAAGTTGCATGGGCAGAGGGCAGATCCCAGGGGAATAGGGACTGGGAGATAAATGGGATCAGGATGCAAGATGTGAAATCCATAAAGAAGTTAAAAGAATTAAAAAAAAAAAAGCTTTGAGCACAATGCGTATTTAATTATAAAAGCCAGCTCTCTAATGTAATCTATTAAGTTGCTATATGTAAAACATACCGGTGATACAGTGTCATGATCTAGCCTGTGACTTGGTGCTATCCCTCACCACTGCTGCCCAGCATGGCAAATGAAGGTCAAACCACATGTCACCTACCCAGGAAAAGATTGGCATTCAAAGTGTGGCTCCTATTAAAACCCATATTGCCTTTTCTTTCTTGTAAAGTTAAAAAAAATAAAAAGGGATAGCTTGTTAAGTGTAACCATCATAAGTCAAGGCCTGCCTGAAGAGTCATTATCTCTACTACCTCCCGTGCATACTTAGAGGGTTCTTTGATGAGAGGCAATTGCATCCCAGTCAGTTCAGTTTAACAAACTCAGAAGATACATAAATATGTCTTTGCTAACCATTGATCACATGGAAAGGATCCAGTATTGACCATAATTTCCGAAGCCAACTTTGATCATCTAACAGTCTGAATTGATGGTGATCATAAGACAGAACCTTACTTAATTAAAAAAACTTAAATTGACAAATTGAACTTTTTTACCCTCATGATATACAGCATGATGCTTTGATATATATTTGTATACATTATGGAATTGTGAATGTGCCTTAATTAGCATTAGCATATGTATTATCCCACACATTTGTCTTTGTTTTTCCTGTGGTAAGAACACTGACAAAATGTATATCTTAGCGATTTTCAAGGTGAGAATGTGCTGTTGGTAGCCATGATCACCATGTTCCGCATGAACTCTCATGGTATTCCCCCGTCTGACTGAAAATGTGTGCTCATTGGCTATCATCTTCTCAATTCTCTCACCTCATCCGCAGCCCAAGCGACCATGATTTTGTTTTCTGATTGTGCTAGTTCATCTTTTCAGTTCTTAAAAGTCAGTGAGACATGCGTGTGGAATTTGTTTTTCAGACTGCTTTATTTCACATATTACCCTGCCTTTTGGGCTTGCTCATTTGCAACAAAATAGAAAAGTTTACATTCCTCACATATGTCTTAATTTAAAATTCTCCTAAGAATCCTTTGTGTGAGTGTTCACGCGTGTTTGCATGTGTGTGGATGGCAGAAGACAGCCTCAGGTACCTTAATCCTTGTTTTCTTTGAGATAGGCTTCTTCACTGACTCGTAACTTAAGGAGGCTGGCCAGCAAGCCCTGGAAATCTGCCTGTCTTCTTCCTTAGAGCTGGGATTACAACCAAATATTTCTATGCCTGGATCTTTTACATGGATTCCTGAGTCAAACACGGCTCCTCATGCTTGGATAATAAGTACTTCACGGGCTGAGTTATCTCTCTAGTCAATACTTAGGCTTGTTAGTCACATACATCAGTGTGTGTATAAACTCAGTGGTAGGACAGCCATACCATGAAGCATGGGAGGTCAGTATCTGAATTATCCGCTCATTTTGGGATGGCCACTGCTCAGCCTAAGTACTCACTTTCCTTTTGGGAAGCTCTTTAGCTCCCCTGCTGTGAATTCTGTATGAGAACTGGATTACGGAAATTATAAATTTAATCTTACTTTTTGTTTGTTGACTAGCCCTCAATGGTTTAAGTGCAACCATTCACCATCTATATGCTATGTTCCATCTATGCAGGATTCTGTTTTGAAGTATTCTGTGTGTGTGCGTGTGTGCATATATACATGTATGTATGTGTATGTACATGACTCAAGGTGCCTGTGGAGTCCAGAAGAACGTGTTGGATCCCCTGCAGCTGTAGTTAGAGGCTATTGTGAAGTGAACAGCCTGATGTGTGCTGGGAGCTGAATTTTAGTCCGTTGCAGGAGCAGTAAATGTTCTTACCCAATACTCCATCTCTCCAGCTCCTCTCTGTGACATCCTTACTGCGTTATATTCTTCCCTTCCAGCTTATACTCAGACAATCATATTTATCTCTCTAATTCCTGATGTCCAGACATCTGGATCCTACCGTCCATGAAAACGATGTCTGTCTCGTTCTTGCCTTCCTGCTCTACAAGAGCCTCCCTCTATGCAGAGCGCCTTCAGAACTGAACCTCCTTTAAGGAAATAAATGTTACTGATAGATGGAACAAGCAGTAAAAGCATCACCTGAGAATTTATTAATGTCACTGTGGGAATCTGCTCACTGTGGAAGGTGGCTGCTGATATCGAGGAGGGTTTGGAGTGAAGAATAATGCAGAGAAGAAGGGGATTGATATGCCCGTGGTTATGAGTTCATCTCAGACACATAAAGCAAACACTCTGCTCTCTTATCCATCATACACATTTAATCTTGGAGATTTCATTGCCTGTTTCATTCACTTTGTGAGTCAAATCCAGGGATGAAAGAGGGGAGTTTTATATGTTTTTGCCTGGCAGTGGGAATGTTAAACTGTGAACAAATTGGGGTGTTCTTTTAAAATCCAGTGATTTATCTAATGCTATTTTTCTTCCACTTTTAAAATTTAGTGTGCTAGTGTGGGACAAAAGCTGCTAGCACTCTGGGGATGGGAACATGTCTGTGACATTCGCTGGAGTACTAGCTATAGTGACAGTATATCCTGAGCATCCTCCACATCACCTCAAAACAAATGGACCAATAAATCATAAGAGCTGAGGTATCTAGGAGTGCCCGTCAGGCAGTCTCTGGCCTTGCTGTTTTTCTTTATTTATGTTTGACTATATCATACATGGATACATTGATCATATCTACCCCTAGATTACCCCTCCCACTCCCCTAGACATTCTCTACCATGTCTCCCTCCCACCTTTTTATCTTTCTAATTTTTTCAACCCACTAAGTCCACTTAGCTCCTGCTGTGATATTGACTGTTCTTGTTGGCTTGATATGACACAGATCTTGTGCAAGTAGCTATATTGGCAGTGAGTTCATTGCCATCCTCCAATGCCTGTGTTCTTTATGATCCTTCTATCATGGTGTTCCTTAGACCATGGGGGGGGGGGCTGATAGTAATGACCCCATTTAGGGATGAGAACTCAATAGTCAATTATCCCCAGCACTTTGGTTGGTTATGAGTCTCTACATTATTGCTACCCACTGCAGGAAGTAGTTTCTCTGACTGAAGGCTGAAATGCGCATTCATCTGTGCATATAAGCATAAATATTTAGAAGGTAGTTTGACAGTCTATACTTTTCATAAAACAATAATAGTGGCTTCCACACTAGGGACTATGACCTTCTGGGGCATAGGCTTTTGACCAGGTTTATAATACTAGGCATGAACTTGCTATTGTGGCACAGGCCACAGATCAAATCAGAATGGTGTTGATTATCCCCATGACCTTCACATCACCGTTGCCCTAATTGTTTGATTTATATTATATGTTTACGTTTTGCACTGGTGAGATTATCATTAGCCACTGGGGTTTGTTAAACCTGTTCTGAGCCCAGCTGATGAAGCCAGTAACTCTCCAAAGAATGGCTTAGAAACCCGGAATAGATGCTGCCTGCCGTTATTATAGTGCAGGGGAAGATAGAGATCACAGGTTCTCAGATGGGATCGCTGTTAAGAATAGATCTATGCAGGAATGGGGAAAAATTTAAGTGAATTCAACATTATGTTTAAATCCTTAGTTCTAACACTTAGAGTAAACCATGGTGCTTAATAACTGATCAAGCCCATACCCTTGTCTGAAGAGGGTCGGGACATCTGGCGGGTTCATGGACATAATATACTTGGGCCACCTGTCTTAAGTTTGAGCGTTAATATAATGATAGTTTATCTTCTTTGCTATCTTGGATATATTTAGAATTACTATGGCAAGATGCTTCTAGATGTTTCGATAATGATGTTTCAGAAAGATTTAATGAGGAAGGACCTATTCTAAATGTGAGCAGCACTATTCCATGGCCCAAAATCTTGGGCTAAATAAAAAGGAGGAAGTCAACTGAGTACAGCAGCATCCATCCACTGCTTCCTGACTGTGGATGGCATGTGACCAGCAGTTGCCTCAAACCCCTGCCACCATGCCTTCCCCTATAAGGTACTATTGTACTATCAAACTTTCTTCCTGAATTGCTTCTTGTTGGGTATTTAGTGGCAGCAATGAGAAAAATACTCCTGAGTATTCGATGTTATTCAGTATCTTTTGTGTTCCAGAAAGAGTTTAAAATTTCATGCTAATTCTACCCCACTGGCCCTAACTTATTTGCTCAAGTATGAATGATTGTTTTTTCAATCATCTTTGTGATGAGTTAGTGTGTAGACGTGTGGGATATGTGGCTGGTTATTCAATGAGAAAACATTCTGTTGTAACTTTTGCTACTGAGTAACTGCATGCAGTGGGATATTGCTTCGCCTTGCCATAATTTCCTTTCCTGTGCTCAGACTAAGAAACCACAGATACATATGGATATCAAAATAATAATAAGTTTAAACAAATGTTAGCTATTGGCTAAATAGATGACTCAGTTGTTAAAATATTTACAAGGTAAGCAGTAGGATCTGAGTGCAGACTCCCAGAATGCATGTAAAATGCTACAGTGTAGTGGATTTCATGTAAACTGTCAGTCCTGGAGAACTAAAAACAGGTAGTTCTCAGAAACTCATTGGCTACCCAGTCTAGCTCACTCAGAGTGTTCCTGTTCACAGAGGGACAATTTTCAAAAAAAGAACTCAAGATGAGCAGGACCTGAGGAATGTCACATTGCTCTCTTTCCTCTACATGCATGGGCACGCATGTGTACACACACACTGATAATTATTATTACTATCTTTATGTATGTGTAGACTTTGTGTCCATGTCATTTGCTAAAGCAATAATAAAAGTCAAGAGAGGCTTTGCTGGTTAAAGTTAAGAACATTAGTCTGTGGGTATAAACCTAAGTAGAAGGCGGTGTGGGATGTTCCCGTATACTGTGAATATCATTCATTAATAAATGGACTGTTTGAGCGTATGGCAGGCATCTTAGAAGGAGATGGGAAATCCATGCACAGATACAGGGAAAAGAGGGTGGAGTGAGGAGAGACATGATCCAGCTACCCAAGAAGCAAGATGTAAAGAAATAAGTAAGACATGGTCCCCTTGTCAAGACAGATTAATGGAAGCAGGTTGAATTGAGATGCAATAGCTAGCAATATGCCTAGCCATAGTCCAAGCATCAAGTAATTACTATAAGCACCTGAGTCATTTGGGGGGTGCTAAGCAGCAATGGGCAAGTTTGGACGGTGGGGCTAGGCCGGGCCAAACTTCTATTACAAATAGCACCCAATATGGGACCCAAACCCACGACCCTGAGATAAAGAATCCCAAGCTTTAACGACTGAGCTATATGAGTTTCTGGCCTGGCCTAACCCCAATGTCCAGGACTGCCAACCACTGCTTAGCCCCTCAAAAATGACTCAAAAGCCTATATTAATTACGTGCTGCTTGGCCTATGTCTCAGGCTTATTGCTATCTAGCTCTTGCATCTTAACTCAACCAATTTCCATTCATCTGTCCTGCCATGTGGCCTGTGGCTCACCTGTTTCTTTACATCTTGCTTCTTGGGTGGCTGGATCTTGTCTCTACTCACTTCACCCTCCTTCCCCTCTATCTATCTATCCTTCTAAGATACCCTGCCATAGGCCCAAACAGTCCCTTTATTAACAAAATATTCACAGCATACAGAGGGCATCTTGATATTATGTCAGTTAACAACATTGTTAATTACTCCTGAGTCCTAAGGTCTCCCTTGCCGTGTACTTACCAGGCCTGGATTCCTTCCTATGGAACTGGCTTCAAACCCATCCAGGAAGTAGTTGGTTACCCTTGTTATAATAGTGTCAGGCAAGGCATTTATATTATCCCCTATAAGATTCAAGAATATTGGGACATGAGAGGTGGTGGGGAGAAAATCTAGAGCCAGGAGATGAGGATAAGGCCTGGAAAATGTCATCTTCTATACGTGACACAGACATTACGATCACAAAGTCATAGTAAAGTGTATATGCCTGCACTGGGTCTTCACGGAGAGGGTCCTTCAACAGTTAGACTTGGATGGAGCCCTACCCCTTATTACTGAGCTGTTTTTTACTGGTAGATTAAGGGAGTATGGGAGGCACACATGGAGTAGGGGGATGTGGGGGGAGATTGCCTTTGGTTGTATATCAATTGATGACTTTACCAGGCTCCAGTGAATAATTCCAATCTAGTGTTCACATAGATGGTGCTGGTAAAAGTAAATAGGTCACAAAGTGAAAACCAAAGTCATCAATCTTGTAAAGGGGCAGGTAGTGATTAGGGGGACTTGTGTGATGGGAAGGAGATAAAAGGGAGTGTTCAGGAGAGATTAATTAGAGTACATTATATATGTGTATGAAATTGTCAAATAAAATTTATCAATGGGAAAATAAGAGATTTTTGTTCTATTTCTTTTAAAGCTCTACAAGTAAACTAAAGCAAAGCAATGCATGGAGTGATTCCACACATAAATAAACATCCTCAGAGATGACTCAGGTACAGGAGGCTTCCCATGATGCCATCACCAAATGCAGCTCACTGGGCCATACATTCCTAAAAGACAGGATGGGATGGGATGATGGGATGTGCTAAATATACAGGTCCCAAGAAAAAGGCACAGCAAAAAAAAAAAAAAAAAGAAAAAAAGATTTTTTTTTTAAATTCATAGGTAAATATGCATATAAGGGGAGCACAGAGGATTTTGAGAGAATTCTTATAGACAGATCTAATCCTAAATACGTTATATATTAAGTGTTCTAAATCTCTAGTGGGATTCTATGTATTTATCTTTTTAAATTGAGTTTCACTGGTGATTAAAATCACAGAAATATAAGCCTGAAGAGTTTTGAGTTATTCTGTGTTTGTGGGTTGTTTGTTTGTTCTAACTTTTGTGAATGCGTATGTGCCTTTGTCACAGCACACAAGGAGGTCAGAGGACAGCTTCAGGTGTCGGTCCTCACCTTCCACCTTGCTTGAGACAGGGTCTCTTTATAGTTTTGAGCTGTGTATGACAAGACAGCTGTTGTGAGTTTCTGGGGATCTTTCTTTGTCTGCTCCATCCTTCCCGTTTTCCCACAGGAACACTGGGACTTCACATGCTCACACTACTGCATCCAGCTTTTATGTGTTTTCTTGTTTTCCAACAGCCTCACATGAGCATGGCAAGGACTCATCACTGAGTCATCTTCTTAAGCCCTGTGTTTGTGCATCTTATTTAAAATATGAGGAAACTGAACAGAGAAGAATAGCTGCTAGACATGCAACTGTACTGAAGCAGGATGGGAGGGATGTAGATCTCGGGTGTCTGTCTGTCCTGTACTTTACTAAACTAATGACTGTAAACTTGGCCTGGAGAAGAACAGACAGCCCCTGGATGGGGCTGGGATGCAGCTCAGTTGGGAGAGAGATTGTCTACAAAACACAGAACTGGATTTGGTCCCCAGCACTGTGTAATAAGCCTAACCTCATAGCACACACCTATAATTCCAGCATGTGGATAAAAGGCAGAGGCAGAAAACTTCCTTGGTTGTCTCTTGGAGATGATGGAGGCCAGTCTGGACTAAATATGACCCTCTCTTCAAAGAAATCAGTTAAAAAGTTGACGACAGCAAAGCAGGTTTGTGGGCTTTGAGAAGATTGACTCTACCCCATGAAATGACAAGGTATTATAAATGTGATGCTGTATCTTGCACTCTGTCTTGATTTGGGTTTATTCAGTGAGCCTTATGGTCCTGTTCATAGCAGCATAACCTAGCACTGGGTAGCCAAATGAGTTTAGGCCATAGTGCAGTTCACCATTGAGGTTATGTACATGACTGGGCAACAGAGATACCCAGCTGCATTGCATGCTAGGCTGCAGGTGAGGATACACAAACTTCTCTCATTCACTTCTTTGCTTTCTAAAATATATACCAAATTTGTGTGTGTGTGTGTGTGTGTGTGTGTGTGTGTGTGTGTGTGTGTGTGTGTGGTGCATGCATTCGCATGTAGAGGTCAGAGGACAACTCCTTTCATCATGTCTGACTTGGCATCGCACTAAGGTTGCCAGGCTGACAGCCAGTTCTTTACCCACTGAGGCATATTGCTGACCCTCATTGACTTTAATTAGATGAGAAATTATGAGCCCATTTTGGTGACCTGTTCCTACTTTTATGCCTTATTTCAGAACCTTGTGGGAATATTCTCTTTATCATTCATAGGAGATATAACCAGTCAAAGGTATTTTGTTTATTAGGAAAGCTTTCCAAGAAATGGTGATGTAGACATTTACCTATGCTTCTGAGTCTTTGTGCCACTTGCTCTGGAAGCCATTCAGCACCATGCTAGGCTGTGAATGCCTTGCGCTCCGCTCCACACACAGGAACAGTTGCAGCCTGATGGGCTCTGGAGTCCCAGATTTATGTGCACTGACACAGAACATCACTTCTTGCAGAAAGTTCCCTCTGCCTCCCATAGCTGAAGTGGTGTTTAATAAGCTGTGGACAAATATGTCTGTCTGGTGGCTTCCATCCACCGTTCCTGGGTACTGTTATTAAGCACCTTCTCATTTTCACTCTCCTATTAAGTATTAAATCAAATTAGCAATACCAAAAACTTTTGGACGGTAAGGGCGATTCACAGCCTTTATTGAAGGCTGTTGCGCTTTGCGCATCTATTTACCTGGAGAATTCTCTAGAATGAAAGACTTCCAGCCCCACTCCCAGACACCAACTCAGTGGGGCCAGAGTTTGCCAAGGAATCTGCATCTGAGGCCAGTGCTGCCTTCTCCCCCTGCCGTCTCCTCCAGTGACTCCAATGCCAGTTGCAACTGACATCCGAAGTCATGAGCTAAGGATGAGCTAGTGATTTTTCATCCTTAAGCAAACCACATACTAAAAAATCTGAATTACAAAATGGCTGTCAAACTCCAAGGCCAACCACATCATAGTTCAATCAGCTCCTGTGCAGGCTATTCCTACAGCATCCACTTAGTGTCTGTTAAATGAGTTCACACTCAGGTGTTTCAGCTACCCATCTATCTCATTCTTACACACACATGCATACACAGAAACAAACACATATTCATATGCAGAGAAACATCAACACACATATAGGCACATGTATACAACCACATGTATGCACACAAAGACAACCAGATAAATGTCAGACATATGTGCACACATGAATTTATATATAGAGACATGCATACACACCCATGTGTATACACACATACATACATACATACATAGAGAGAAGAGAGAGAGAGAGAGAGAGAGAGAGAGAGAGAGAGAGAGAGAGAGAGAGAGAGAGAGAGAGAGCGCTTATTAGCTCATTCTCACTCATGGGATATCCACTGTGTGTGTGTGTGCATGCATGCATGTGTGTGTGTGTGTGTGTGTGTGTGTGTGTGTGTGTGTGTGTGTGTGTGTGTGTGTGTAGTACGAACATCAGTCTGGATGCTCATACACATGTGTGCATGGAGATCAGAGGTGAGGAGTCTTCCCCAATTGCTCACTTCATTTTTTGGAGATGCAAAGACCCTTATTGAATCTGGAGCTCACTGATTGGCTAGACTTCCTGCCTCTCTAGCTCCAGTGATCCCCCTCCATCTGCTCTCCTGTCCCATTGCTGGCAGTACAGGAGTGAACCACTCTGTGCCCCTCTTTTTATATGACAACTGGTGGTCCACACTCAGGTCCTCATGCTTGCACAGCAAGTGCATTTACCAGCTGAGTCATCTCCTCAGTGTAATTTATTTCTTTATACAGAGTCTCACTAGAACTGGGGCTCTAATAAGCCTAGGATAGATAGCCAGTGAGACCAAGACATCATTTTCTTCCTACTTCTGGTATTACAGGTGTGTACTGCTCTGTCCAACTTTTTATGTGGGGGCCAGGGATCAAATCTGTAGCAAGCACTGAACCCACTAACATGCCTTGTCAGCCCTCTGCATTACTTTCTTTTGAAGCACCTGGAAATGTCCCCACATTATGTACTGAGATTATTGTGACATTTGGATTAGCAGCCATCGTACACCTGGTATACTCTACAGGAACAAGGCCATGTGTGTCTTACATCTCCGTGTCCCAGGCATTCTTTCCAGTGCCTGATTCATTACTGCTCATCAAATATTGACTAGAGAGATAGATGAGTTAATTTAATCTTGAAGTCAGATGACCTCACAGAGCATTGGAGTCCTACTGTGTACCTAACTGAAGGAAGCTAATCAGTTGAAAGTCAATAAATCTCATTTGAACATTTTAGCAGAGGATTGTGTGATCATTTTGCCCTATATGTACATTAATGTTTTTAAGTCAGGATGTTTGTTGTGTAGTCTATGCTTGCTGTGTAGCTGGGGATAACCCTTGACTTATCCCCCCCCCCCACACACACACATACACACAAGTGTTTGAGTTACAGCCATGCATCACCATACATGATTTATCAAGTGCTGAGGATTAAACCCAGGGCTCTATGCACCTTAAGTGGTATTTTACCACCTGAGCCACACCCAGCCCCTCCTCCACATTTTTTAGCCTTCTATTTTATAGACAAAGCATCATCTGTTTGCTGATGTAGAGCTGGGCTGCCTGCTCTCTGAACTAAATGAGCTCCCAGGACTATGATCTGTCTGAGTTAAGCTGAGGCAGCCCAGAGTTCTGTGGTGATTGATACTGTTTTACATAGGCCTGATGATGCAGACTGTTCCAGAAGAAAAGAAGAGCATCCCTCACTGGTGAATCATTGCCTTGCTTACCACTTAGAGAAACAAACGGCTCTGAGGGAAGCTTTATGTACCAACAAGGCAGAATTTGATTTAAACCCTTCAGCGCTAACTGAGCCCCTAAATCTTTACCTTCAAGGGGACTGGCTCATATTTGTTGACGCAAACAAGATCATGGTCCCAGCCATATATGAAATATGTGGGGAGCAAGCATTGTTTGTGTAGCAGCCTCAGTTCTGTGGAATTCACTGCTGATTAAAGTCTATAAAAATGAAAACAGGTCACCTCTGGAACCAACTTTGCGTCTTCATAGTCTGTTATTCTCCAAGTGGCCTTGGCTTGCCTTTTTGGCTTGTGCCTGAAAAGCTAGTAATAAGAAAATATTCTCTTTGGGGCTCCAGGTTTCTGACATCAAGCTTGTATTCTCAGCCACAGTTTTCCTGAGTTTTCCTCTGACTCCATCTTCCTGTCTGTCTCAATCTCTGTCTCTGTATGTTTCTGTCTCTCTGTCTCTCTCTTAGCCTATGGCACCCCATCTGCCTGCCAATCTCTGTCTCTGTCTCTTCTTATATCGTCTTGTCTTTCTTTGTCGTTATCCTCTATTTCTCCATCTCTCTCAGTTGTTCTGTCTGTCTGTCTGTCTGTCTGTCTGTCCCTGTGTCACTCTCTATTTTCTTTCTTACCTCTTTCCTCCCCTCCCCTAGATCTTGAATTGGCAAAGATACTAAAATTTCTGCTATCTTGCCTGATTGTGTGTGGAAATGAAGGTCCTTGATTTTTTTTTTAAATGTTGGCATGTTTTAATGAGTTTAATACAAGTTTAGAAGCCATCCAGCCTCAAATGAGCAGCTGCGGGCTGTTGAGGGGTGCGGCCATGCATCCCTGCAGGTCACCCTCCCTCCCCTCAGTTTCTCCTTGCTTGGCCTCTCCTGGAAGGTTTCTTCAGTTTCTACCCTTAATGTTTCACTGTTCTCTAACACTGTCGCAGCCAGATGATTGTGGGAAGGTGTGGAGAAGATAGCCTGACCCTAGTGGACTTGTGTGTGTTCATCGGTGAGGCCATCTTCTCCTGCTCCTTCCTTTCTCTCTTCCATATAGACACGGTCTCACATAGCCCAGGTTGGCTTCAAACTCACTATACAGCTAAGGCTAGCGTTGAAGCCTTGAACTCTGTATTGGTTAGTGTTCCAGGGGAACAGAACTGGTAGAAATGTTCTTTTCATACACACATATACATATGTTAAAAGGGAATTTATTAGAATAGCTTACATACTGTCATCTAGCTATTCCAACAATGGCTGTCTCCTCACAGAAAGACCAAGAATTCTGTAGTTTATCAGTCTATGAGGCTGCTTGTCTCAGCTTATACCAGTAAAGGAATGCCTCAGCAGCAGGGTACATGAATTTGCCAGTGAGAGCGAGGGCAAGCAGCAAAAGCAAAGGTTTCCTTCTTCCATGTTCTTTTTGTAAGTTGCCAAGAGTGTGACCCAGATTTGGGTGGGTCTCCTCACCTCAGATGATCCAATCTAGAGTTGTTCACAGATGTGCCCAGTTGCTCAGAGTTTCATTGATTCCAGATATAGTCAAGTTTATAGCCAACAGTGGGCATCTGAGCCCTCCTTTCTTCATCTCCCAAGTGCTGGGGTTAAAGACCAGCTTTGAGCCTTTGTTTTCTAATGCCCCAACTACACATTAGTGATTAAAATGCTAATGGGAAGTGAATGAGAGACGCGTCTCAGTGACGTTACCTTACAAGCCTGGCCTCATCCCTCCTCTCTGCCATGTGGAATCTAAGGGTCTCTGTCTGTTTCTATTAGTGCTCCAGACATCTCCGGCACACGCTGTCCCCTCTATTTTTTGTTCCCCAGGACCCCACACTCTCAGTCTGGGAGAAGACGTCCACTCACCCCTGGAATACCCTTCAGCTAAAGCATTCTCTTTTCTTCCCTGCCCTGGCTGACTTTCAGTTCCTTCTCTCTTGTCACTTTTTGCTTGGCCACAGGCAATTTGAATACTATTGCCATACTCAGATTCCCTCAGCGCCTTCCTCCCTGGGAAAGGTAGAGGAGATAGCAGCTACTTCTCTTTCTCTTGCCGTCATTACTGTGGAGAATATTGATAAATGATGTCTTGAGTTGTTGAATTTTTAGAATTTTAACTTTGGAAGGGATGTTTAGTTCATCTGGAGGACAAAATGAGAACAAAATGCTTTAATGCTTGGTCCAGCAAGGCTCTGCATTTGGTTCATAAATGCTGCTGCATTTTGAGATCTGTGTGAAGCTTGACATTGGATCCAGGGCATCTGATGGACTCTGATCTACCATAGGAGTTGCTTTTGATGAACTCTGGACTCAGACCTTCCAGTATCCCTTACTGCCAGTCTTTCCTGTACAAACGCTGCCCAACGTTTCTAACTGCTGACCATTCTAACTGCTCCCCTTCTCCACAGCATTGCCGCAGTTAGCTTGGTGCTTCCCCCTCCCGGCTCTACTTCCTTTTAACTCTAAGTAGAAGGAAGCTGAATCCATCTTCATAACCTTGCAAGATTCACCTTGGTTCACCCGTCTCTCTATGATCTTGTGTGAGGGTGTGTATGTGTTTGCGTGTATGTGCAGGTACACATTTGTATACAAGTATACACACGTACATATGTATGTGTTGTAGAAGCCAACAACCTTATCTGTCATCCCTCAAGTCCCATCCACCTTTTTTCTTTGTGTCTGTGTTTGAGAGAGGATCTATGACTGGCCTGAAATTTTCCAAGTAGTCCGTGCTGGCTGGCCAATCTCCATGTGCTCAGGGTTGGGGTTACACATGTACACTAGGTTTTGGTTTTCCTGTTACACTATTAAAGAACGATGAGGTTTGTTGTTGTTTTATTTATCTTTATTGTTTGAGAATGATATACAGGATTTAATGTTTGTTGAAGTCTTACTCTCCTCCAGTCCCTCTCCTTCCTACCACTTTTCTCTCTGAGTTGCATATAATTGTCTTTATTTTGAAGAGCCACTGAGGGCACTTAGTGACAAAAGGATGCGCGGGGGTGTGGAGCTAGCTGCTGGATCATGAGCCTCTCAGGAAACACATCCCCGCAGAAACTGAATCCTTCTCTCCTAGAAGCCATAGGTTACCAATAACTCTTGAATTAGGGGAGGGCTTCCCTGACTTCATCCTCTCTCTTTGGTGGGATTTCTCTGGCTCGATCCTGTACAGGTCACACTTTGATTTTTCACATGTTTCTGCGAGCCAGTCAGACACCATGCTCACATAGGAAGCACCTTTTTACGAGGTTATTCCCAGCCTGGTTAGCTTGCTTGCTTCTTTTTCTCTGACATCTTCTTGGCTGCAGTAAGAGACTCTCTCTCTCTTGCCCACACAATGCCCCCTACTCTCAGCATTAGCTTCCATGTGCCTTCTGCTTGGACTTCCTTTTCCATACTCTAGAGCTCTGCTATGCTCAGGATTTGGTCTCGGCACAAAAGGACAGCTTCTCAGGTGGTTTCATTCTAATGTCACCAAATCTTATCCCCAGCTGTCCCTAACTATACCCCTGTCCACCACAGTCTTCTGCTGCATTTATTCTTTCATGGCACCTGCCACTAACAACAGTTACATTACCTAAACATGGTTTGCCATTTGTCGTATTTCCAAACGTGGACTATAAGAGCTGAGTTCTGTGTTTCCTGTCTTGAGTGCCTGGATCAGCAAATGGTTTATAGTGTTAAGAAACCTCCGTCTGCGGAGTACAGCACTGAACTGCATTTGGACTCTTTCCAAGAATCATTTTTATTGTGGTTTGAATGTGAAATGCACCCCCTCCCTCATATGCTCATATGTTTAAACACTTGTTCCTTGGTGGTGACGCCATTTGGGAAAGTTATGGACTTTTAGGGGGTGGAGCCTTCCTAGAGTAAGTAGGGTACCAGAGATGGCCTTGAGGTTACAGCCTCATCTCACTTCCTGTTCACTCTGCTCCCTAAGTGGATAATGTGACCAGCCAGCCACCCACTCCTGACATCATGTTTTTAATTTTAGAATTTTTTGTTAGTAAGCTGACTAAGATATCGCTGGAAGCACAGGCTGATGTGCAGCGTAGCATTCATACATACAAAGAAAGCTGAGATGTGCCCTAAGAAAGGGAGAAGGGATATTATATTTGGGCATAAGATATATTCCTGGGGACTACTTAATTAACAGTCAACAACATATACTTTACAAAATAGCCTTAAACAAAAATCACACAAGAATGCAGGTGAGATATTAATTGGCTAGTGAAACTATAGTGATAAAATTCGGTACATGCTATCTGAGTGTTCATGACAACATTGTGGAGCACAGCTACAGCCAATGATGAGCATGGCTACCTGTGCATATGTGCGTGCTGACCGTCTTAATTAGGGGACAAAAAACATCAAGACTTACTGAGCACAAGTGGTCCAAGATCATTTACGGAGCTGCTAAAGTAGATCTGGAATATGCCTGATGCATTCTAAGGTTTATTGTTTTATTTCCCATACCAGTGTTTTTCCTTTGTTTTAATTAACTGTAAAGTCCTAACACTGTGTGTGTATGTATGTGTGTGTATGTGTGCATGTATGTGTGTATGTATGTGTGTGTATGTGTGTATATGTATGTATGTGTGTGTATGTGTGTGTATGTATGTGTGTATATGTGTATTTATGTGTGTATATGTGTATGTATGTGTATGTATATATGTGTATGTATATGTGTGTATGTGTATGTATGTATGTGTATCTGTGTGTGTGTGTGTGTCTGTGTGTGTTCCACAGGACACATATAGGGGTCAGAGGACAATTTGTGAGAGTTGATTATCTCCTTTGACCATGTGGGTCCTGAAGATTAAACTCCAGTGGCCAGGCTTGGTGGCAGGATTCTTTACATGCTGAGCCATTTCCCTGGCCCCATAATGCCAAATCTTCAAAGAGAAGCACAGGGATCCTTTTAGCTTCAGAGTTGAGTTGTTAACAAAGTGAAGACATTTCTGTACCTTACTATGAATGTGGAAGTCTGGCCAGTAGTGACACCTTAGAGAGTTACCGCTATAAAATGCTAAGAACCCTGGCTTTGTTCCTTCTCTGTGTATAACTTAGACTGTCTGAGTGTTTATCACATCTGCTGTGAAAGTGGACACATCTATCTAATTCTCTAACCATCACTGATGTGTCCGTGTGTGTCCGTGTGTGTGTGTGTGTGTGTATGTGTGTGTGTGTGTGTGTGAGAGAGAGAGAGAGAGCTCATTGATTCATGTGTGTACATTCATGTGTGTACATGTCTGTTGAGAACAATCTCACATCTCATTTCTTAGGTATAAGGAATTGGCTTTTTTGTTTTGCTTTGTTCGTAACTATAGAAACAGTCACTCATTGTTTGGCTCCCTGGTGCCCCGCCCAGCTCTGGGATCCAAGTGCCACCATACTTGACTTATTCTGTGTAAGTCTAGGAATGGAATTTAGGTATTTATGAACATTTTATGGACTGAATTATTATATGCAGAGGTCACAGCTAAAATTATATTCAGAAATCTCCACAAAACAAAGTAACATTTGTCAAACTACTGGATAAGTGTTTTATATACATGGATGTTAAACATATAGACATATATGCCATATACGTATATGTACTATAAGGTACACTTTTTACATGCTTTATAATGCTTTTTTAAATTATTCTACAGTATTATGGCTCCTTCAGAGAACCTTGGTGAATGTAGTTTGAGAACTTGTGCTTCCTCGAATTGTTTCCTCCTAAATAGATAAGGAGTCCATTAAAGGCGGGGACTATTGTGTTTTGCTTTTTATATTTTCAGATGATCTTAATTTAGTAACACATATAAAGAAGTCTCTGAGCATGGACAATCCACTTGAGATCAGGTAGTCGCAATCTGCTATATCAATGCCAAGATTACTACAGTGTATGCTGGGAATTAAATGGTATTACGGGATGATTTCACCTGGTATATGGTGCAAGGGCCTAGGTCATGACCCAAGAGATGGAATATTGTCCGTATGGTGTTCTCTCTTTTGCCCTTTTGTATAATTGTGTGTAATGTGTGTCCTTGTCTTCATATGAATAAGTACAAGTACACCTGACAGGGCAAAGGACACCTTGGGATGTTGAATCTCACCTTTCATCTTGTTTGGGAAAGGATCTCTTGTTTACTGTGTAGGCTAGGTGACCTGCATGCTTCCCTGACTTCTCCTGTCTCTGCCTCCTATCTCATTGTATGAACGTTGGGACTATAAATATATTATGATTGTATCTGCCTTTAACATGGTTTATGGAGTTCAGGACTCAGGTCCTCACACTGGGGCTGCAAGTGCTTTTACCCACTCAGCCATCTCTGTCGCCCACTGTATGACTATCTCTTGATGTTTATTTTTCCCTTGAAAGCAATAGCTAAGCAAGAGTCTCAAATTAACACTTCTCAGCTTCCAGAAAGCTGTCAGAGACAAGGTTGAGTGTTAAGCTTCCAACAGGGAAGCAAGAGAAGACAATAACACTTTATGTCTACCCCAAGGCTGTACACTAGAACCTGAGGTGTTAGAAGAGAAACACAAGAGTCCTTTGAAATTGGCTTATTTGTGGCTGGAGTAACATTTGGTTTGAGCACAGAATTCCGCGTGGCTGAGAGAGCTCAGCAGTGCATGCACTTGCCCTTTCAACATAAAGATTAAGGTTCATAACCCAAGAACCTATATAAATGTCACAAAGACATGCAGATCTGCCTGTAGTTGCAGCTTTGAAAGACAGGGACAGGAAACCCCCAGATCACACTGGTTATAAAGATGAGCCATATGGATAACCCGTGATTCTAACTGAGAGACACGAACAGCCTCAATGGATGAGGTAGGAGAGTAATACAGAATGGTTCTCATCATTAACCTCGGTCTCCACATACATGTACTTATGTGCATGCATATAACACACACACATATAAAAATGTGTATGTACATGCATATCACACACATAAAATGGAATAAAAAAACCTAAAATCACCATTTCAATATTTTATTATTTTTTAAGTCAATAAATTAGTTATATGTCCATTGAGTTCCATGATTCTTTGTGCCTTTCACAATTGAAGGCATCAAGATGGGCATATTTTTCTCAGTTTAAAGCGTAGCTGGATTGTATCATAATGATACAAATTGACTTACCACAGATTGTGCCCAAACCTTGACCAGCTTTGTAGCTTCTCCAATTGGGTGACCACATGCATCTTCAGATATGGTGTCCCAATAGTATTCCTTTACTCGAGTCTAGGGGAAAATCCATAAAAACAAAACAAAAATGTCTAATCTAGAGCTGGAAAGACAGTAATGTTAATAAAGTACTTGACTTGCAAGCGTCATAACCCAAGTTCAGCCCACAGAACTCAAGTAAACTGTTTAGGCATGATAGTGTATGTTTGTAGTCTCAGCAGTGAGGAGGTGTGGACGGACAGACAGATCTCCATGGTGGCACTTGCTGTCCGTTAGTCTTGCTTACAGGGTGAGCTTTATTCTGGTGAGAGTTTGTATCTTTAAAACAATTCAAGTGGTGGTATTTAAGGACTATCCCCCATGAGTGATATCTGGACTTCTTTTTGCATGCACACAGGGGCCTGTGTACACACATGTGGACCCTTGCACATGCGCATAGGACCAAACATACAAATCTACTGTGCTCCCAAATGTCAGTGCCATTTATCTCCTTGCATACAGTCTTCTCTACCTCCACCCTGGAAGGAGCTTGGAAGCAATGAGTCAAATCTAGGTGTCTCCACTTTATATTTTTGCTATGTCCTGGATGTAGATTATTGAAAATAGGAATTTTCTTTTGGAATCCAGGATAGAGTGACAGAGGAAGACAGAAAACACCAAGAAGCACCGAGTGATCTCCATGTGGTGGTGGACGAAGATTTCCGAAGTGAAAACAGCTGTACAAATGAGGGAAAAGAAAACACAAGACTGCTCTTAAAGAGACTGAAGGCTCTGGAGGTAAGATCCCAACTGTCCACCCATTGAGAGAAAAGCCTGCTGATGTCGGTCCTAATGAAACACTTCCAAATCCTAGTCTCTGGAAGTTCAAGCACTTTAGGCAGGGAATATGGGACACTTGACTTCCTTTTCCTAATGATTCATAAAATGGAAGCATGCGTGAATGAGTTAGCAAACATTGTAATAGTATATAAAGTGGTTGTGAAATGTGTGTGTGTGTGTTTGCATACAGATCTTTGTGTTACTGTTAGAGACCCAAGTCATTAAGGAAAAGGGCATGTGTAGATATCAGCATGTAAGGCACATGCAGAGAGAGAATCAGCACTAAGCTGTGGTGCTTTTAAAGGAGATCTGAATGCACCTTATCTCTCCAACACAGAATTTGAAAGTACCAGATGCTCTATAATTTAGAGGTATTTATGTAACTTTTAACTGTTCATTCCTCAGTTTTTCTAGCTGCCACCAGGGAACATTTTGCTTATGTGTTCTTGCTTGAGGTATTTGAGACTTAAGCGAAGGTATTAACTTCATCCATCCCAGAGGATCACTTGTAAAGAAAGTGTAAATCAGGGGTTGTCTACATTTGGTTGGACTTGGGCATGTCTGTGGGAGATTGTCTTGATTGCTTCAGTTGATCTGGAAAGATCCAGTCCACCCTGAGTGACATTATTCCCTGGATAGGAACCGTGTAAGAGTAGAGAGATAGAGCTGAGTACAGGGCATACATACATTCTTTCTGCTGTTGACTCTGGATGTGACTAATCGTTTCTCCCTAAGTTTTGCTATCAGACTATTTTGTCTGAGAACAGGAAATGAGATTAGAACACCCACCATCTAACAACATAGCCTAGGGATAGATCTCAGTGGGTAATGTGCTTGCCTATCCTACTAGAAACTCTGAGTTCCCGCCTCAGCATTGTATACAATCCTGAGAGAAAAGCCTGAAGGATTATCTTTGATTACAAACTGAGTTCCCCAGGCTACATGAGAATCTGCCACCAAACAAAACAAAAGCAAAGGAACAATAACAAAAGTATAGTCCTGCTGTACAGCCCACAAAATTTGGAGGGCTTTCGTAGTATGCAGAACCAGGATGAGAAGCATGTGGCTCGCTCTCCACCTGCTGTCCACAGCCATGCCTCTGGTCTCTGGCATCCGTTATAAAGATCACTGCCCTTTAGATTCAGATTTCCTTAAGGCAATGGGCACTTGAACCATATTCTCAGAATTCTGTTTGAATCTCTGCTCTCTATTTTATTATTTTAAAAACTTCAGAGTTACCTAATCTCTTTCTGTTTTTTTTTCTCACTTGTTAAAATGAAGACAATAATAGTAC
The DNA here is from genome assembly GCA_033318265.1 of Phyllotis vaccarum. Lineage (NCBI taxonomy): Eukaryota > Metazoa > Chordata > Mammalia > Rodentia > Cricetidae > Phyllotis > Phyllotis vaccarum. The sequence goes on from JARWLC010000016.1 coordinate 27,365,429, forward strand.
ACAATCTTACCAAAAGGCAATGGAGATTAAACCACTTATTATTTCTACAGTTCACTTAGATTTGGTTCCCTCTGTATTCCAGTTTCAGTTCTGTTTCCATGATAACAATGCCCTGAGAAAAAAAGCAATTTTAAGGGGTTCATTTCAGCTATAGCCCCAAGTGTCAGTCCATCGTTTCAGGGAAAGTCAAGACAGAAACTTGTGAACAGCTGGTCACATCACAGCCACCTGCAGGAGCAGAGAGCAGGGGATACATGCTTGCTCACCTGCCTCTTGACTGTGCTTACATCAGTTCTCCGCTTTGACACAGTCTAGGACCCCAGACCAGGAAATGGTGACACCCAAAAAGATCTGTGTCTTCCCACATCAGTTAGCATTAGTAATTAAGACAGTTCCCAGACACATGCCCACCGGCCAACCCAACCTGTGTAATTCCTCACTGAGACTCTTCCCAAGTAATTCTAGATCCTGTCACATTGACACTTAAGTTAACCATCACTTGTATTGATCTGTTCCAGGGTTGTTGGCTGTTCCCTTGTCACATGCATACTATTTATCTGAATAGGATAACTAATACGAACCTATGATTAAAAAGACTCGGATACTCCACACAGAACATTCTGAAAACAGATGACCGGGCAAATGTGTTAGAGCCCAGGCAGAAGAGCCATTGACTGGAGAAATGCCTGGATCCCCTGGAGAAGGGGCAGGATAACTTGTGTTTCTAAGGGCCCTCACACTTTGCTAGGATTTTAAGTACACTTAGGAAACATTCCTAGGGGAAGGGAGGATTCCCTCTGAGGGTGTTAATAAACCTCATAACAAACTAGATTAAACAGGAATGAGTTGATATTATATGTACATTGGTTGTTAGTTCTTACTTAATGATTACAGTGAAATTGCTCTCAGTTCACTTCATTGTCAGGAAGAATTTTGTGAAGGGCATTTGATTTAATCAAGCTAAGAGGTGTTTAAATTGTCTTTGGCATCAAATGTTCTTAAACCTTACGGTATATCCATATTTATATAGTTTTCCCCTTCCAAAAGACCATTTCAAATTGGGCAACAACTCTTTCATTCAATATTATTCAGATGCAATAACTAATGTCTTAAAGTACCATCAATCCCCACACTTTCAATTCACAATGTATTTTATTTCCTGAATTGAATTGCTGTAGTTAAGGAGTAATTCTTTATTTTTAAATTCTTTGTTTAGCTCACTACTTGCTCTTTGATCTCACTAGCTTATTTTTGATGATTCTGTTATTTTATTAAAACGTGCTTATTTTATCTGTGCAGAAACACAGGAGCAGCACATGTGTTTAGGTCAGGAGAAAGTCTGTGGGAATTGGTTCTCTCCTTTTACAACGTTGATTCTGGGAATTGAATTCAGATTGTCAGTCTTGTCAACAAGAACTCTTCCCCACTGAACCACCTCACTGCCCCCCATTATCTTGTTAATGATATAAATTTAGGGGAGAGGGTTTGAGCTGGGGTTTTAGGTAGTCTAGCTTTGTAATTTCTGTAGGGCTCCTTTGCTGTCTTGATACTCTTGCCTCCACCTCCTGAAATCTAGCATTGCTGGTATGCACCACACCCAGGTCTGTGACGTCTTTTATTTGCATGAAATTAGTTTTTATATACTAAAAAATTAGTATATATTTTTTAGTATATAAAAACTAAATATATTTAGTTTTTATATACTAAATAAAAACTAAATATATTTAAATTAGTATATATATATACTACAGAATTTTAAATTTTATTTCATATTCTAAGTGCATTGAATCATTTGCATAGGTTAAAATGTTGAGGTTAAGTAAATAGCTGATTTTTCTAGAGCAGGCCACAGACAGCCGTGTAGATTGTAACATTTTAACAAAATCTTTGGAGAGTCTTCAGGGAAATTTTCCTGATATGTTGGCAATATTTGATTTGGTGCAGCAAAACTTTAGAACAGCAAAAAATATTTTTCTACAAATGTGTTTTTCAAGCAACTTGGCTCTAATATGCTAAAAAGCAGAGGTGATAAGAAGCAAACTCTCTGGGGCCAGTGAGATGGCTCAGAGGACCTAGGTGTTTCCCACCAAATGTGAAGATCAGAGTTCTAACCCCAAACCCCAAGTGACTGAAGGAGAGACAAATATCTTCAGGTTGTTCTCTGACCCCACATTAGTGTCATGGTACAGATATGAACACACACACACACACACACACAGATGCAAGTTTTTAAAAGTGGAAGAAAAATACCAGGCATTCCAAACAAGTCCCATGGAGGTGTGAAATTGACTTAGAATCAACTGCTAGCAATACACTCTTGACTGATGTCACACACGTTCAAAATGCTACACATGATATTTTTTTTTGTTAAAAGAAACACTTTATATTTTATAGCAGCCCTGGTTATTGCACCAATTCTAGTTGGTATTTAATGAAAACCCAGATATTGGGGAAAAGCTGAAATATGAGAGAGAGGAAAGAGACCACAGTCAATTCTCACCCAGCCAACTTCTCAGGGTAAAAGCTATCTTCAAGGATCCTCTTCCTGGCTGGTTACTCCTACAGAATGCTTGAATTTCTGCTCCTCCTTCTTAAATACCTTTCCTGACCAGCTGTTTCACTTCCATGTTCAACTCTGCATCATAATCCTAGAGTTAGGATTAAAGGCGTGAGCTACTACTGTTTGGTTGTTAGGTCTTGAGCTCACAGAAATCCAAAAAGATCTCTATCTCCTGAGTGATGGGATTAAAGGTATGAGTCACCTCTTTGTCATCTCTGTACTGGGATTAAATGCATGAGTCACCAATCTCTGACCCTCATAGCTTGACTGTGGGTGAATCTGTTCTCTGACATTCCCAGCTGATTTTATTAAGTAAAAAATATATCACCACAATGGGTCATATCAGAGTAGCACCTGACTTTGATAACTTAGTATGGTGCAAGCCGTCCATGCGTGGGCCAGAGTCCCTGGCTGTCCACTAAGGTTCATAGGTTCCTGTGTCCTAGACACTTAGAGAAGAGCTGAGACAGTTATTGGAAGATGAAGGCATTAATGAAAATAGAGTTGGGACAGGTGAGGGGCTTCAAGAGGCTCAGCCAGGAGACAGTGTGCCCTCAGGGGCCATTTCCATCATACAGTTTCTTCCATGTTTGTGTTGAGCATGCTTCTCTCACATATATGTGGGGCCTTGGTGGGGAGCCTTCTCCAGTCTCGGCCAACTGGAGGTTCTTTCATATGTTAATTTCCATGCCTGTCTCTTTGTGCCCTACTCACCTGCCACATGGGCTCTTCATCCCCACCCTAATGTGAGTAAAGTTAGGACACCCACCTTCCCCAGGACTGTATTCTTCATAGTCCTTCTGCTGGACCCTACTTTTTTTCAACTTTCATTTCAATGGCTTTGCCCAACACCAGCCACATGTGGACCTGCTCCCCTTCGGTGGATTTAACTCTAATCCACAAAGGACAGTGAAATCTGGTAAGGTCCCTTAAGAGAGTGCCTTCTGCCCATTGCTGATTAGTCCCACCTCCTCAAATGCCAGCCCCTATTACAAAGCAAGGCGAGCTGTGTCCCCATTCCCATAACTCCAGCCAGTCCCCTATCTGGTTAAAAGCCTCTAGGCTCTGAATATTCACTTGTTTCTCTGATTCCCTCCATGCCCTTCCATGGCTCCTCAAGGTAGCTTGTGAAAGGGACATTTCCCTTCCTCCAGAGAAGTCCAGAGGTAGATGTCAAACACCACACAGACATAGAGGTGTATATTCTTCCTTGGCTTTCTGCAGCTTTCTCATCTTAGTGGCTGTGTTGAGCCATTTGCATGTACCATGGAGAGGAAACTCAGACCCTCTTAATCCTCTGGCCCCACTAGTTTGTAGAATCTTTCCATAGGCTTCTGACACATGCTAGAGAGACTATTCGATAGTTTTGTATCTGTGTTCCAGAGCTACAAGAGCCACATGCACATGCCCCTTGGTGTTTAAGTATGCAGATGTTAGTCTGTGTCTTAAGAGATTGGGATTCCAAGGCTGTCATTTCAAGGACTGCCTGCCTGTCTGCCCACTCATCTACCTGCCCTTACTGCTGTGGATGTGTATATACTTGTGAGTGTGTGGAGACTACAGGCCAAAGTTGGATGCCTTGTTTGATCCACCATAATTTTTGAGACAGGCCATCTCACTGAATATAGAAGTCATCAGTTCAGCTAAGTTGGCTGGCCAGCAAGGCCGGAGAGGCTCCTGTCTTCACCTTCCCACCACTAGGATTCCAGATGTGAGACCCCAATTCAGGATATTTTTATATGGGTTCTGGGGACTCAACTTGTATCTTCAAGGCATAGCAAGTACTTTTTCCAATAGAGCCTTCTATACAGCTTTTGTTACTTGGAGAGAAACTCCCCAAACCCTCCAAATCATGCTTGTGGGCAGATTGTTCCCTCACTTCTACTCTGTGGCCCTGACTACAGAATCCTTCAACTTACTCTCTGGAGTCCCTTGGCTACATCTGGGGTCTAGCCTGGTCTCTTCTTGGAGTGGTTGGATCAGCTCTGGGTTTGCTCCCGAAGTGTTTCTTGCTATCTGTGATTTTTCTTCATCTCCAGACCTCATGCTGCAGCCTCAACAGGCCTTCTCACCACTCTAGACAAACCTCCCACAAGATTACAAGTCAAGATAGACATTCCCATACTTATCCTCACCTCCTACCACCTCTGATTCCTAGCCTCCAGCCAAGAGCAGGGACAGCCTGAAAACACAAGTTCTAAACCCCCAGAAGTGCTGATGTCTCAGCTCTAACCTCAAGGTCAGAAGAATGTGTTCTCTCATAGGAATGATTTATTCTGTGCAGAAAAGTATGGCAATTAAATATGTTAAGGTGAATAACATCTTTTCTACCCAATTATACCTTTCTGTGAAAATTTGACAATTAAAGTACTAAGCATAGGTTTTTTTTAATAAGTGACTCTGTTTAAAATTGCATAGTTTAAAATAGTCAAAGCTAGCTGTACATCACAGTTATTTATGGAACTCATACTTAATCTATGCACTGAAAATTTTAATGGGTCAAATACTATTCTCAGCCCCAGGGAAAATTGGTCCCACCTCAGAGGACAGGGGCAGGAAATACATACTTAAATAATAAGCAAATAAATTAATGCACAGATAAGGGGCTCTAAATGAGAAAAAAATAAATGATACCAGAAGAAAGAGTGTGAGATAGGAGTGGGAGACATTTAGCTTCCCAGAAACATCATTGCATCAGGCTACTAAAGCACAGTATGAATAATAAACAGGAGGTAGCTCTGCAAGCATCTGAAAGAATGACATTGTAGAAAGAAGCAGCTGTAAAGATGGAGAAGGCACCCGCAAGGGTGGAGAAGGCAGTCACAAGGATGGAGATGGTATCCACAAGGATGAAGAAGGTACCCACAAGGATGGAGAAGGTACCCACAAGGATGGAGAAGGTACCCACAAGGATGGAGAAGGTACCCACAAGGATGGAGAAGGTACCCACAAGGATGAAGAAGGTACCCACAAGGATGGAGAAGGTATCCATAAGGATGGAGAAGGTACCCACAAGGATGGAGAAGGTACCCACAAGGATGGAGAAGGTACCCACAAGGATGGAGAAGGCCTACAATTTACAAGTCTGAACCATGTCCTAGGTTATGGCCTGGAATTTCTATAGGTTAAACTGTTATATTTCCTCTTAACACAGCCAGTTCCTACCATCACTGCACAGGGAGCCATGAAATTGGAGGTCTGAGTCTGATGGGTTCCTTGCCCACCTTACTTTCCTTAGGAAATAATTCTAAGGAAATTCCAAATGGACTTTTATTGATGTGGGGGTGTAACATGTGCTAATGCCACCCAGGAGTTGGGAAGATAGCTCATAGGGTCAGAACACTTGCTGTATAAACCCGATGAAACAAGTTCATATCTCCAGAACTTCAAACCCATATGCAGTAGCATAAGTGTCTACAGTCACAGTAAAACCTATAGGGATTACTAATGAAGTGGATGTAGTGTATGGGGGACTAGAAAGACAAGGGTGTTTAGATTGTTTTATCCTTCAGTTTTGAGAGTGATGTCATAACAGAAAGAGGCCAGTCTTGAAAGAGAGGTCACTCATGGGACATGATACTCTATCAGTTTATGTGGTGCACATTGACACACATGTTCAGCATTCAAGTGTTCAGAAAGTTGAGGGGTACCCCAGATTGAGGTTAAGGCTGCAAGGGTGGATATGAGAGTCGCCATCAAATAAATGACATTCTGCAAGGTAGTACCATATTAAGTCACTTGTAAAGTGTGACTGTGGGTGCAAGGAGGTCCAAGGAATTGCCCTGGGGAGCCTCTTCATTAAGGAACTTGCAGAGATGAGAGAGAGTTAGCAAATGACTATGGGCAAGAATAGCTCGTGAAAGTGGAGTGAGATGTCAGAGAACCTAAAAGAGAAAGGCAATCTGGAGAGAAGAAGCCCAGAGCCCACAGTTGACTCTCTTCTTGATATTAGGCCTTGAGCTCTATGACCATGGTGTCCCGTTACAGTGACTTGGAAAGGAAAGATGGATGAGCATGTGTAGGTGATTCATTGTATCTACCTTAGATCTCTAGATTCATTTCTCTTATCTTTTATAAATTACCCTGAGCAAAAGCAGTATAGGTAGAAAAGGGCTTATTTGGCTTACAGTTCCAGGACACTGTCCCTTATTTTGGGGTAGCCAAGGTAAGAACTCTGGAAGCTAGTCACATCACATCCACTCTCAAGAGAAAAACAAAAAGTATATTCAGTCTTGCTTGCTAGTAGTCAAGACAATTACTCACAGATCTGCCTATAGGCCATCTTATTCTAGATAATTCCTCATTATAATTCTCTTCCTAGATAATTATAGCTTGTGTTTTAGTGTTTTAGTAGAGGGGTTCCATTGTGAAAAGACATTATAAGCACAGCAGCTCTTACAGAAGAAAACAGTCACAGCACGGAGGATGGCAGGAAGTAGATGCAGACATGGTGCTGGAGAAGAAGCTGAGAGTTATACATCTTGATCCACAGGCAGAAGAAGAAGTCTGTGTCCACACTGGGCACAGCTTCAGCACAGGAGACCTCAAAGTCCACCCCCACAATAACATAGTTCCTGATAAGGCCAACCCCTATGAGGGCCATTTTCTTTTCAAACACCCTAGTTTGTATTGGGTTGACAGTTAAAACTAACAAGTACAGTTTCTGTTTGTGTAACATGTGCATATGTATATAAATGTCAGAAGTTGACATCTAGTGTCTTCCTCTGTGGCTCTCCACCATATTTTTATGAAAGGGGGTCTCTCACAGAACTTGGGACTCAGTAATTCAGCTAGACTGCCTGGCAGTAAGGACCATGGCTGTTCCTGTCTGCACATCAGCAGCACTGGGATTCTAGGCAAACCTTCATGCCAACCTGGCATTTATATGGGGGATGGAGGCATCTGAACTCTGGTCAGCCTCAGGTACAATCTACCTTCTTTTGAGGCAGGATTTTTCACAGCTTCTGAAAATTTCCAATCTTTTGAAGCTGGCTGGCAAATGAACTCTAGGAATTCTGTGTACCACTGCAGCACTGGAGTTGCATGTCCTCAGTTGTGCCTGGCTTCTTGTACAGTCTAAACTCACGTCCTGTGTTTGCATAGCAGTCACTTTACTGACTAAGCCATCACCCTGACCCTTAGTGGCTCCTTTCAGAGGTTTTGCTCAGAAGTAGGGTGCATGTGGTAAGTCAGACTTGGAGGTATGACACAGAAGCAACTCCCTTAATGTGAGGGTGTAGGAATGATAGAGTTGAAAGGTCAAATTCAATGCACAGAGACATAAACACAGATGTAGATATGAGATATGCAAGTAGACAAGAAGGATGGAAATAGTCCAGAAACAGCTTTTTGAAAAGTCAGATGCCTAAAATACACTTCAGGAAATCTTAATTCTCTAAGTCTACGACGGAAATTCAGCACCTGTATCCTTTTACAGCACTGCAGCGCTTCAGATGCACAGCCAAGATTGAGAACCATAAATAACAGCTTTGCTTCGGAGCATTTTCTGTTGCTATAACAAGATACCTGGACCTATATTTGAAGGAAAGACATTTATGAAGCTTGGGAATCTGGAGACTAAAATCCATTCAGCATGGGGTTGGCATCCAACGAGGGTTCATGGCTGGTTCATAATATATGGAAAGAGAGAGAAAGAACCAGTCAAGTGTAGAAAGACCAGATAGGAAGCAAGTGACAAAGGAGGAGCCAGACCCCCCAAAGACCTGCATTATCTCCATGATCTAGATAACTGGAGGTCTCTCCATCTCAACCCTACCACACTGGGGACCGAGCATCACACAGGAACTACTGGGAGATACACTGGGAAGGCTGTTAATGTGGCAATTCAAGCTATGAAACATCTTAGATGCTCACCTTTGAACCTACCTACTGTCTTCATCCCTGGATGTAGTAATCTTTCCCTGAGCCCTCAAACCTTGATTCAAAAGTTGCTCCCAAGCATGCCCAGAGCCAGTAAGTCAGAGACACCGAGGACTTCTTGTATTGGGAACACCATGAGCCATGGGGTGTATCTGTAAATCACAGCCTTCTGAAGGCTGGGAACCGGAAAGAAAGTCCAAGAGTTTGAGGTTATCCTGAGTTACATGGGGAGCATCTCTCAAGTAACTTAAATAAATCAATAAATAATTAAGTAAATGACTTGTTTAAATTGTGTGTGTGTGTGTGTGTGTGTGTGTGTGTGTGTGTGTGTGTATGTGAGAGAGAGAGAGAGAGAGAGAGAGAGAGAGAGAGAGAGAGAGAGAGAGAGAGAGAGAGAGAATGTGTGTATGGTGGCATGTGCTGCAGTGTGTAGGGGAAGGTCAGAAGATAAACTCTTGTATCTCTTTCCACTTTCTACTCTATTACTTTATTTGAGACAGACAAGTTTGTTAAGCAATCCAGCCTGTGAGCTTCCAGGAATGTTTTTCTGCTTCTTATTTCACCATAAGAATGCTGGGATTGCAGATATACATACATGATTGGGTCTCTTTACATGGATACTGGGGATTTGAACTTGGATCTTTGTGCTTGCACAGCAAGTGCTTACCCCACTGAGCCTTCTCTTCAGGCTCCTGGCATGCTTTTAAATGTCATATGGTTGTGTATGTACCTAAGCTTTGTTTGGGCTTCTTGCTAATGAGAAGGAAAATCCCATTTCTGGTTTTCTGTATTTACCCTGTTTATTGCCCACTTCCACCCCCCATTCTCCTAAACTATAATCTAAAAATAAATTAAAAAGTGTTCAAACAGCTGCCAGTGGTCGTCTCAGTAAAAACCCACTCATGTATCCTTTTCATCTTTAAGTTCTATGACAATATGCTGACAGGTGACATCACACATCTCTTCTTAGGGTATATGGCGCTATCTATCTCCTGATTAATTTGCATCCATCTGTGAGTCACCTAGCAACAACACTGAAGTAGGTTTAGAGACAAAAGCTTATTTTTGGTGAAGAGACTTATAAATTAGGAGGGAAATATTATGTGAGTGTGTAACTTTACATTAGCTGCTTTCTGACTACAAATGTGTTAAAGTCACATGAGAAACTTGAAAGAGAGAAATAATGATGATTATAGTCTTTCTCCCATAGCCACATACTTGGTGACCATGGAGTCAGCCAACCACAGGCTGATATACTAAAAATTCTGTATCCCCACTGAACATAGCCAAATGCTTAACGCCAGACTCTTTAAGTGATACAGGGTAGCAACAATTTACAGGGTACTTCTACTGTATTGCATATTTCTGTCTAGAAATGACAAAAAATATGAGAGGGACCATCAAGATTGCTCAGTAAGTGAAGTGTTGACTGCACAAGCTTAAGGACCCATGTTTGGATCCCCAAAATCACAGTAATAAGCTACACATGGCAGAATGAATGTCTAGCTTCAGTGCTGGGGAGGTGGAGGCAGATCCCCGGGACTTTCTAATTAGTCTAGTGGAATCACTGGACTTCAGGTTAGGTCAGAGACCATGCCTCAAAAATGAAATGGAGAGCAGTCAAGGAAGATACCATATGTTGAAGTCTACCCTCTACATACATGTGTGCATGCACATGCACCTGCATGTTCATATGTACATATCCACAGGAACACACACATGCCATATACACACATAGTACAGTTTTTGAGAGAACATGTATAGGCCATATATGCTTCCAAGTCACTTGAAATAAGACTCCAACATCTGTGGGTTTTCTGGGACCATTCTCTTGACCAGTTACTTTTTTGTTGCTTTGCGAGAATAGCTTGACAAAAAGCAAGTTAGGAAAGCAAAGGCTAATTCTGGCTTACATTCCAGAGAGTTTCTTACATTTTATCATGGTAAGGGATATGTGGCTGCAGGACCACGAGAGGCACACAGGCAGTCAGACAGAAAGGCAAGCAGGCAGGCCGGCTGGCAGATAGGCAGACAGACAGACAGACAGGCAGGCAGGCAGGCCGGCAGACAGGCAGAACAGAAATTGGGGCCAGGCTTTAAAACCTCCATGCCTGAACCCAGTGGCGAACTTCCTTCAGCAAAACTCTGTCTCCTAAATATTCCTTAATTTTTTCCAAACATAGCTCCAAGCTGAGCATCAATTGTTCAACCATATGAGCCTCTGGGAAATAGTTCATATTCGTATATAAACACCATTAGATATTGTTAGATAACTGTAAACCAGCCAGAACTGTCTTGCTTTTGACACATTGCCATAATCTTCTGCTATTGTCATTTGCATTTTATTAGTCAAAAAATTCATATAATCTAGTTCTGTATAGTATTTACATGTAGCATCTTAAAATTATCTTCCCCTGTTTAAAATCAAAATCACAATGAAATGGTTAAATACTAAATTAACCAATTTTAAGTAACCTCCCTATGTATTTAACTCCCTTCTGGTACCTGCTGAGGTTGTCACTCTTTTACTATTCTAAAGTCACTAAAATGTTGTATTATTCTATCATAGTCTGGCTATAATATTATGTTGTAATGAACATCTTTATAAGCGCATACATGTGTAGATTTCAATTGAATATCTTATCTCTTTAAATTTTTATTACAGTTTTTTCTCTTTGTGTGCATGCATGTGTCTCAGCCTGTATGTGGAAGTCAGAGAACAGTTTATAGGCATCAGTCATCTCCTTTTCCCATATGGTCCTAGGAATCAAATTCAAGTCTTCAAATCTTGGAGCCATTACACTGGCCCAAGGAATAGAATATTTAATGACACTGGCTTTATTTCTTTCTGTCTTTCTTTTTGAAGCAGTTGTGCAAAAGGGTAATGAGGTTCATTAAAGGATAAATGGTACTGTAAGATCAACAGCTGTAGATAAGATATTAATGAATGTCACACAGTTCAGGTGAAGGGTACCCAGTGCACAGCATACCTTTGGATACAAGAACAGGAAACTGGACTCAGGAGATTCTCAGTCTGTAAGGTTCCTGCCTTTCAAGCTTGACACTGGAGTTTGATCCCAGGACCCAAGTAAATATCTTGATGCGCTAGCATGAATTTGTAATTTTGACACTTGAAGGAGAGACACAAGGGTGTATGTGAGACTTACTGGTCATCCTGCCTAATCAGTGAAATCCAGTGAGAGAGTGCTTCAAAGATGGACAGTGTGGAATAACTGAAGTTGAAGAATGACCAAGGTGGTCATATGTCCTACATGCATGTGCTCACAAGCACATACATATGCACACACATCCATGGACATACTCATGCAGATACATAAACACACACATCCATTCGCACACAGCAGGGGTGGGGTCAGTTCATGGCCTCTCAAATTAGTTCGGAGATCGAAATTCTCACAGAAACTTCACAACGCTGTCCATTCTTATTTCCTTGGAGATAGTCTATTTAGAGACTTTTCATCGGAAATCATAGCAGCTCTACTTAGTTCCAGCCTTGAACAGTGGGATAGAAGATCACGAAACTAGAATCTAGAGGAAAATATGCACCCAGGACTGTAGCCTGTCAGGATGCTGCAGCCTTTCCCAGGACCCTGGTCCTCTGACCTTAGGGCCTGTCTCATGCAGACTTTTTTCATCTAATGATGAACACAGCAGTCCATGTTACAAGGGGAAAAGACATATCTCTTTGATGTCTACACTACCAACCCACCTAGACCTTAGTAAAGGGTCCTTTTGTCTCACTTTTTAGCTTTGTATAGAATTCTTGGCCCATTGCCATGGTGAAGGTTTCAGAGGACTGTCCTATCTGCTTTATGATCTGGAATATCCTAGTGGTTGATTTAATTGTCATAGTTACTTCAAACTGACATTGAACTCTAGCCTGTGAATGCACACGTGCAGGCATGCACACACACAAACACAAAATCATGTGCCTATACATCTTTACACACATGAGAACATGTATACATACTCATACAAAGATTTCTTTAAGTCCATCACGAGGGTAAGTTGCTGCTTAGAGATCCACCTTTGTCCTCCTCCTAGGTTCCTTCCATTGTGTTACCACACCCCAATCTGCAGCCCTTACCCTGCATCTTGCTGAGCATTTATAGATCTGAGTTTTTTTAGGGAGTGCAGATAGAAAGACCACAAAACATCTCTTTGTCCTTGAGACACACACAGGCTTGTGGGGGGATTGTATAATAGTTAGAAAAATAGCTAGTGCTCATTAAAATTTTAAAAAGTAAAAATGTACACAGAAGTTTCAGCATTTCATCAAGAAAGACTTGCTAACTAGATTCTTCAAAAATGCGGGTAAATAAGAAAGTACTGCCTGAGTAGTACCTGAGCTTGGCCTTCATGCCGTTTTCCTAGGGATTGTGAGAGGGACAGCTAAAACCATCCCCACCTCAAACAGGAAACCCTGAACCAGCCTCAAATAGGCATCACTACAGTTAAGGGGTACCTGGGGTACCTGAGACCAGACTGCTAACCCAAAGGCTTGTCTGCCTGATCTGTGCAGGTGCATGGCATGGCATCCATCCAAAATACACACAGAGCTAACCTTGCTTCTTTTCAAAATTGAGGGTGGTTTGGTCAGATTTCTAATCAGCTGACCTAGATAGGGTTTCTATTTCTGTGAAGAGATACCATGACCATGGCAACTCTTATAAAGGAAAACATTTAACTGGGGTAGCTTATGTTTTCAGAGATTTAGTCCATTATCATCATAGTGGGACATGTGGTGTATGGGTGGACATGGTGCTGGAGAAAGACCTGAGTCCTCTGTCTTTCCCTGCAGACAACAGGAAGAAATCGAAGTGTTGTACTGAGCAAAGCTTGAGCAAAGGAAACTTCAGAGCCCACAGTGATAGGACATACTCCCTCCAAGAAGACCACACCTCCTAATAGTACTCCCTATGAGCTTATGGGGCCAATTGTACTCAAACTACTACATCAGGGTAGAAGTTTTCTTATCTTCCAACCTCTGGAGTTCTCAGAGGGCCTTCAGCCTGCACTCCTTTTTGAGACAAGGTCTCATAGCCCAAACTGACCTCTAATTCAGAGGCAACCTCGAAAGGAGACCCTCCTGCCTCTACTCTCCAAGTTTTGGGAGTACAGCCATGCACTACACTACCTGGATTATTCGGTGCTGGTGGTGGAACCCAGTGCTTCCTGCATGCTGGGAAGGCACTGTATCCACTGCGCCTCAACACGAAGCTGCAGTTCCTTATGATGTTTCAGCCCATCTTTTGAATTTAGAAAACATGTCCAAGGAAACAGGCCAAGTGGTGCTCCACATAGCAGAGAACGCTTCTGGCTTCAAGCTTAAGTAGACACTCACTTTTGAAAGGAATTCCTTTGGCAGCTCCAAAAGCAAATAATAAAAAACACAGATGCTTCGGCATCAGCCGAACTTGTAGGAGTCGCCAAGAGCCTTTGGTCAGCACTCATTTCCTCTCTGCCTGTATTGGCCGATTGATGTGAAGGAGCTGAGCCTGTAGACTGTGGTTTCAATTTTCTGATAGCACCTGGAGGATCCTCCTGCCTTGGGCTTTATTAGCCTCTGCAGTCCTGTTTTACAAAGCTCATTTGCCCTCCAACTCTTGGAAGCTTGTTCAATCAAGATATAACCTTTGATCAGTTACAACCAAGTGCTGAGGGAAAGGAGAAAGCTTCCCAATGTGAGCCAGGCCAAGGTGCTAGTGCATCCCTGGCTCTATTGCATTGCCAAGCCCAGATCTGTGCGGGGCAGCTTGTTAGAAATACTTCTGCTATTAGAAAAAGCCAATATGTCAAGAACTGATCTGCATAAATAAGTTTCTGTGCCAAGCTCAGATTCGTGTCAGAGCTTGTGAGAAAGCCCCAGATTTTCCAAAAGACCAGTGCATCAAGGATTAGTCTCCATGAATATTCGAAGAGCTATCAAAGAAGAAAAATGAACCATGAGGCCAACATTAATTGTGCCCAGAGATAATTAGAACAAAGTGTTGTTAATTGTGTGTTGGTTTAATGTGATGTAGCGGTGATTTTTTTTTTTTTCACAGAGTATAAATTTTGATGTCAGAAACGAAAAGCTGGCTGGCTTGATTGATCAAAAGGCCCATTTGCTTAGATACAGCTAATTAGACATTTTAATCCTTACTCCATAAAATCCAATGGAGGCCTCTATATCATGAGTGTAACTGGAAACAAAGCCCCAGACATTGGTCTCCTTTGTCTAGTGATGTCTTCACTGTGCCTCAGACTCTTATAAGTAATTTACCTAAGTATCATGAATAAAATATTATGTAAACATGACTCAAGGAGCAATAACAGCAAAAACCAAATAAACAAAACCCAGTGGGGCAGCCTTAAGTGATAGCTCAGTTTTAAAAGTGTTTCTTTGTGAGCATGAGTTCGAATCCCGAGCACCCAACTAACAAGCTAGTGATGGTGTAGACTTGAAATCTCAGCACCTGGGAACCAGAGACAGGAGGGTAACTGGAACTTGTTGGCCAACCAATCTAGCCAAATCTGTGAGCTCCAGGTTTATTTAGAGACCCTCTATCAGACAATAAGCTGGGGCTGGAGAGGTGGTTCCTTAGGAAAGCACTTGAGTTCAGGATCGCCATAACCCACAGAAAGGTGAATATGATAGTTCATATTTGCAATATCAGCACACATACAGCAAGATAAGAAGGAGACACATGATAATTCCTGGGTGCTCACAAGCCAGCTAGCCTGCCATTCACAATGGTGAACAAGAGAGTCTTAATCTCAATGACTGCAGAACAATGAGGATCAACATTTGTGGTTGACCTCCGAAATTCATAATATACTATGACACATGTATCCACATTGCACACAGGAACATGCATACAGACATACCATGTACACACACATAAAATGAGACGTGATAATGTGTGAAATTGTTAAAGAAATACCGAACCTAACCTTTGACTGCCAGATGCACATACAAATATGTGTACACACATTCACAAGACCCCCCCCACACACACACACAATATGATTGATAAAGAGCTACAGGAGCCTATTAAATTTCATAGCTTGCCACAAAGAAATGGTATAAAGCTGTGACAGGAGACATAGAGGACTAGGTCCAGAAAAACACCCTCGACATAAAGGCATCAGTTTCCCAGGCCAAATCAAGGACATAGTTGCCCCATAGCTATTCAGTGTACAGATGCATTGTGGCAGGCTTTAGAAACTGAGCTTCTGAGGATCCTCCTAACAGAGGCATTCCCATCCACTCCTACCTTGGATCACTGCCTAGGGAGTGAGGAAGCAGAGTTTTCCTTTCTACCCAGAGCAGCACAACTAGCATACTGCTATGAATCAGGGATGCTAAAGTTAGGTGAGACAGGGCCTAGATCATAGACTCAAGCTGTTTTCGTTGCTGGGAACCCACAGTGTTTGGTTTAGTCATTATAACTCTTTTGGAACTTGGACATTTCTTCTATGCATCTGTGCCTTTAACTATCTAAATATCCCTGCATGCCTGGTGCTGGCATCCTGCTTTTCTGACTGGAACCTGTATATTATGTTACACAGCCTTCTCTTTTTGGGTCCGGGGATTACAGTTACTGGAGAGACTCTTACCAAAGGGAGACCTACTACATTGCAGAGATGGCACAGTATGTACTAGGTACCTGTTTGGTTGCTGCTGTTGTTATAAGTTTACTGCATTCATTTATGTGTAGAGGGATACAAGGGCACACATATACCTCTGCCTGTGTGCAGAGGTCAGAGGACAACTTGTGAGAGCTGGTTCTCTTGTCAGACTTGGCAGTAGTTGCTTTTACACTGAGTCAGCTAGCTAGACCTCTGGGTTGTTTGTTTTGTTTGTTTTGTTTGCTTGTTTTCCTTTTCCTTGAGACAGACTCTTTCACCTAACAAGGAGCTCACTGATTCAGTTTAAATGAAGTACAGTAAGCCTCTGGTACGTCTGTCTCCTCAGCCCTAGGTTCACAGGCGTGGGCCGCCATGCTGCTTCTTGTTTGGATTTATTCATTTAACATGGTGACGTAAGTGTCCTCTGTCAGGAGCAGAGCACCCCATTTTTATCATCCAACTATGTTCGTCACAGGATACACCAGCCACTTTGTAGTTCCGTGATCATTCCATCGAGATCTCTGTTTACATGGTCGCTCCTCTGGAAAGCAGGTTCCCGATGGGTTTCTAGAGGAGGGCCAGCCTGGAACAGGTTCCCACTGTTTATGAAGTGGGGTATCTCAATCAGGGAACTACAGAGGAAATGAAGGGGCATAGGAAGTTTGGAAAGTCTGAATCTCTCTGGAGGCGAATGCCTTTGATTCGCCTTCATCTGACTGGTGGTCAAAACCCACACGATCTTTCAGAAAAACACAAAAAGCACCATTTCCTGTGACTTTATTGTCGCTGTTCAGGTTTTGCTTCAGTTTCTAGTTGCCCACAGCCAAAGTCAAATTGGTCTTGGTAATCTCTCAAAAAAAAAAAAATCCTCCTACTATGATGAATTAATTTAGAGGCTACTGTCTCCAGTGTGGGCAGAAGGTACATGTTAAAATGAGAAGCAGCTCAGGTACACAGCCTATCATTTGCTGAGGCTTCTAGGCTATTGGATAAAATCAGTTCCTCAGAAAGCCAGAATTTCCCCTGCAGTTTTATTTTATGAGATATTCACATAAGAAGACAAACAGGTTCCAAGAGCTCCTGAAAGCAGGGTCTAGGAATTCCATGAGATGAATGTAAATTCTTGAGGTAGACGCACTTACCGCTTTGCTCATGCTCAGTATCTGAGAACTGTTCCCAGGGGCCTTGTTAAAAGGTGCAGGAGCTTCAGGGCTCATCACGGAGAGTGGAGGAAGCACTCCTGGTCCTGGATTGCTATAATAGATTTAATAACCTTATGTTGAAGATAATCAGGATAATAAGTCAGTTAATACTAAGTCCATTTGGTAGCAGCAGATGCACAAGTGCACCGTCACTGAGGATATAGTTTTGGAGAAATATTTTTAATTACTGATCTGATCCTTACACATGGATCTTGAACTAGCTCTCTCACCATTTCAAAAGGAGAGTTTTTAAAAAGTAGTTTTAGAATGTTGCCCTCTTTGGACAGAGGTATAGTAAGCAGTTGGACATTTTGTCTGTTTTTAACTTTTAATTTAATTTTTTAAATTATTCTTGGGAATTTCATGTAGGTCTGCAATGAAATATGATTGTATCCACTACTTCCCATTTCCTTCTTTTTTCTTCCTTTTATTGAAAATAGAGTCTTTACATAATGTAATCTGATTATAGTTTCCCCTTTTTTATTCCTCCCGGCCCTCATCCCTCATCGGATCCACTCCCTTTGTCTCTCATTAGAGAACAAACAGGCTTCCAGGGATGTTAAATAAAATAAGATAAAGTAAAAATCATCACATTGGAGTTGGACAAGACAAACAGAAGGAAAAGAGCCCAAGAGAAGGCATGAGAACCAGAGACCCATCCTTCACACACTCGGAGTCCCATAGAAATACTAACTGGGAGCCATAATACATGCACAGAGGATGTAGGACCCCCCCCCCCCCCAGGCGCTGTGCCTACTGCCTCAGTCTCTGTGAATCCATAGGAGCTTTGGTCATGGTGATTAGAGGGCCTTATTTTCTGGATCTTAAACGCTTCCCTGAGCCCTGAGGGAAGGGATATGATGGAGACATCACATTTAGGGCTCAGTGTTCCAAGGTCTCTCCATCTGCAAAAAGTCTGGCTTTGGACCTGTATTCTCATCTTCTACAGAAGGAAGCCTCTCTGAGGATGGCTGAGCAAAACACTGATCCATAAGTATAACAAAAATGTCAGTAGGAGTCATTTTATTGATACATTTAAAAAATATAAAAGAACTAGGTACCTGAGCTATATAGTCTCTGGTTCTTGGTCACCCCAGCAGTGTTGGATATGCGTTCCATCTAGTCTTATGTTAAATCAGATATTGATTTGTTATTCTAATAAGCTTTATACCACCATTGCCCTATTATGTCTTTCAAGCATGACACTATTACAGATAAAAAGGTTTGTGGCTGGTTTGGTGTTTACATTTCTCTTTTGGTAGCCTTTGTAGTGAGTACCTTCCTGTACCAAAGATGCTAGAATGTAGGGGAGAAGGCTCTATGTAGGCACCAGCCCCACTTCTCCATGTTGAGTGAATTGTGTTGGTGTTTTTTTTCAGCAGTGAGGCCTAGCCTTCAGTTTGTGGAGAGCCACCTCTAATCTTGGCAACAGTATAGGTTGTTGAGGGTTCTCATGGAACCCTTCTGGCCAACAACTCAATTAAATGAAACCCAATCTCAGCTTCATTTGGTGACAAGAAATACCCTGTTGGGACTCTCTCCTACTATTGGTTGATTCCATTTAGTTAACCTCCATATATGTATATAATCTAGGAATTACCTACTGTGTTAACTTTCTGTACTGCCCCTCAAATGGTCCTTAATTTTAGCTCTTTTCTCCTTGCCTTTCTTCCCTCATCCACATCTCCACTCTTCCTCCCCAGGTGTTCCTCATGTTCCAGCCACCATTATCAATCTATATTTATCTATCCCATTTTCTATTCCTAACAAGATCTAAGTGCACCCTCTAGTCCCTTACCCCATAACAAACCTCCGTGACTCTACAGATTGTAGCTTGGTTGTCAAGGAATTAACAGTTAACATGTGATATCCACATATAAGAGAATGCACACCACATCTGTCTGTCTTGGTCTGGGTTACCTCACTCAGGGTGACTTTTTTTTTTCTAATTTCATCCATTTACCTGCAGATTTCATGATTTTATTTTTTAACAGCTTTGTAAATTATATAAATTTACCATTTTATAGATTTACCACATTTTCTTTATCTGTTCTTCTGTTGATGAACAACTAGATTGTCTCCAATTTCTGCTAATTATGAATAGCACATAAATGAACAAGGTTGAGCAGTTGCCTCTGTAGTAAGATGAAGTATCGTTTGGATATATTCCCAAAGTGGCTTAGCTGAACCTTGAGGTAGATGTGTTCCCATCTTCCTAAGGAACCACCATACCTGTTTCGATAATGGCT
Source organism: Phyllotis vaccarum (assembly GCA_033318265.1). Taxonomy (NCBI): domain Eukaryota; kingdom Metazoa; phylum Chordata; class Mammalia; order Rodentia; family Cricetidae; genus Phyllotis; species Phyllotis vaccarum. The sequence goes on from JARWLC010000016.1 coordinate 27,384,955, forward strand.
GTACAAGTTTGTTACCTCCAGCAAATGGATATTTCTCTCCTTTATACACCCTTGACAATATGAGCTGTCACTGGGTTTGTTGATCTTAGACATGCTGATTGGTGTAAGATGAAATTTTTAAGGAATTTTGATTTGCATTTCCCTTATGGCTAAGTGATGTGGGAATGCCTTTCTGTACGCTGTGAATCTCAATCTTTAAATAAAGGAGCTGTTTTGGGCCATGACAGGCACCATAGAAGAAGTAGGAGGAGAAATCAGAGCATAGGTAGGAGAAATAGGGCGGAGTCAGAGAGACCAAGCAAGCCGCCCAAGGAGCAACATGTAAGGATCACAGGTGAGCCACAGGCAACGTGGCAGACAGATTAATGGAAATGGGTTGATTTAAGATGTAAGAGCTAGCTAGCAATGTGCCTGAGCCATAGGCCAAACAGCATAAAGTTAATATAAGCGTTTGAGTCATTTCTGGGGGCCTGAGCAGCAGCATCGGGTAGCTAAGGGGTCTGGCACGCAGGTCTGTGGGTTTGGGCCTCTGGCCGCCCGGGACCAAGAAACCCCATTGCAACAGCTAAGGATGTTGAACATTTTTTTTTAAGTGTTTCTGGGCTATTTTATTTTCATATTCTGAGAATTCTGTTTACATTCGTACCTCATTTTAAATTGGGTTATTAGTTTCTTTGATGTCTAGTTTTTAATTCTTTATATTTTGAATATTAGCCCTTTATTAGATTTGTTGTTAGTAAAAATCTTTTGCTATTCTGTAGGTTGTTGTTCTGTCCAAATGACAATGCTCTTTGTCTTGCAGATGTTTCTCAGTTATTAATCGTTGATCATAGTACCTCTGCTAACGATCTTTTGTTCAAAAAGTCTTTCCTTCTAGTGAGTTTAAGGCTGTTCTCCACTTTCTCTTCTGTCGGCTTCAGTGGATCTGCTGTTACGTTAATCCATTTGGAGTCGAGTTTGGGTGACAAGTTATAGGTATCTTGGGATACTTCCATGTCCTGGCATTTAGTTTGACAAGAACCATTTACTTAAAATGCTGGGTTGTTTGATTGTCTTATTGATCACCCCCCCCCCACTGTGCATTTCTGGATTTTTTAAAATAAAAAATCAGGTGTCCTTGGTGTGTAGATTTATACCGGCCTTCAATCCAGTATCATCTATGTTTGTTTTTATGCTGACATTATGCTGTTTTCATTATTATAAATCTGTGATACAATTTGAAATCAGGGATAGCGATATTTCCTGAGTTCTTATATTATACAGGACTGCATAGCTATCCTGAGATTTTAGGGTGAGAATGTTTCCATATGAAGCTGAAATTTGTCCTTTCAAGATCTATGAAGAGCTGTGTTGAATTTTTGTGGGAATTACATTGAATCTGTATATTGCTTTGGTATGATGGCAGTCTTTACTATATAAATCCCACCATTCCATGAGCATGGGAGATCTTTCCATCCACTTAAATTTATTCAGTGTGTTTAAGTTTTTATCATGAAAATTTTTTACTTACTTGGTTAGATTGCCCCAGATAATATATTATTTGAAGCCATTGTTAAAAGTGTTGTTTCCTTGATTTGTTTCTGCTTGCCTTTTGTATATAGGAGGGCTTCTAATTTTTGTGAGTTAATTTTGTGTCCAGCTATGTTGCTGAAAGTGTTTATGAGCTGCAGGAATTTTCTGGTGTAATTTTTAAGGTCACTTATGTGTACTGTCACATAAATTGTAAATAAAGATACTTTGACTTCTTCCTTTCCAGTTTATACCCCCTGATCCCCTTCAGTTGTCTTACTGCTCTAGCGAAGACTTCAAATGAGATATTGAATAAGTATGGACAGAGTGGACAACCTTGTCTTGTTCTTGGCTCTAGTGGGATTGCTTTTAGTTCCTCTGCATTTATACTAATGTTGGCCATGGGCTTGATATAAATTACCTTGACTACACTGAGGTATGTCTCTTGTATCCCTAATCTCTCTGGAACGTTTATGGAGGGATGTTGGATTTTCTCCCATACCTTTTCTGTATTTAAGGAGATATCATGTGGTTTTTGTATTTCAATCTATTTATATGACGGATTACATTTATTGATTTTTATATATTGAACCATCTCTGCATTTCTTGGATGAAGCCTACTTTACCATGGTTCATGATCTTTTTGATGTGTTTTTGGATTCAGTTTGCATATATTTTATTGAGAATATTTGTATCTATTTTTACACTGGAAAGCAATTCTCTTTTTTACTTGGTCTTTATGTGGTTTGGGTATCAGGGTAACTGGAGCCTCATAAAACAAACTGGGAAGTGTTCTGTCTGTTTTGTGGAATAATATGGGAAGTATGGTATTAACTCTTCTTTGAAAGTCTGGTAGAATTCTCTGCTAAAACCATCTGGCTTTTGGCTTTTTTTGTTTGTTTGTTTGGGAAACTTTAATGTCTACTTTTTTAAACTAAGAAGTATAAGTCTGTTTAAATTGTGTATAAAATTGGTTTAAGTCTGGCAAATATAATTTATTGAGAAAATTATCCATTTCTTTGAGAATTTCCAATTTGGGAGAATACAGGTGTTTCAAGTATGCTCTTATGATTTTCTGGATTTTCTCTCGTCTGTTGTTATAACCTCCTTTACATTTCTAATCTTTAAACATTTGGATATGTTCTTCCTGCCATTTAGTTAAGTTGGATAAGGGTTTATCTTATTGATTTTTTTCAAAGAACCAAATCTTTGTTTCATTGGTTCTTTGTTTTCCCTTTGTTTCTATTTTATTGATTTCAGCCCTGAGTTTGGTTATTTCAAACTGCCTACTTCTTTTGAGTATAATTTACTCTTTTTGTTCTAGAGTTTTAAGTTATGCTGTTAAATGGTTAATATGAGAACTCTCCAGTTTTTTTTTTCCATGTAGGCACTTAGTTCTATAAACTTGCATCTTAGAAGAGCCTTCATTATGTCCCATATGTTTGAGTATTTTATGTATTTATTTTCATTCATTTCTAGGATGTCTTTAATGTCTTTCTTAATGCCTGTGTTGGCCCATTTTTCATTCAATACTGAGTTTTTCAGTTGATTTCTTTTGTTGTTATCCAGCTTTAATTCATGATAATCAAATAGAATTCAGGGTGTTACATCAATTTTCTTGTATGTATTGAGACTTGCTTTGTGTCCACGTATGTGGTCAATTTTGGAGACAGTCCCATGAGCTGGTGAGAAGAGATGCATTCTCTTGTGTGTGAGTGAGATGTTCTGTAAATATCTGTCAAGTCATTTGGTTTATAATGTCAATTAGCTGCAGCATTGTCTGTTACATCTTTGGGTGATGTTTATTAGTGAGAATGGAATATTGAGGTCTCCCACTATCACTGTATGAGGGTTAATATGTGACCTAAGCTGTAATAGTGTTTCTTTTATGAACTCGGGTACCTTTGTCTTTGGGGCATGGGTGTTAAGAACTACAATGTCATTTTGGTGAGTTTTTCATTGCATGAATACGTAGGGTCTTTCCCGTCTCTTCTGATTAACTTTGGTTTGAAGTCTATTTTGTCAGTTACTAAAAGTTTACAGCAGCTAGTTTCTCAACCATTTGCTTAGAATATCCTTTCTTATCCTTTTACTCTTAGGTAATGTCTATCTTTGATGCAGCTGTATATTTCTTGGATGCAGAAGAAGAATGGATCCTGTTTTTACATCTATTCTATTACTCTTTGTCTTCTTATTGGGAACTTGAGCAGTAGTCTGGGATGGCATCTATAGTCTCTTAGTGTCTGTAGCACATCTTTCCAGGCTCCTGTGAGAAGTCTCCATTGAGAAGTCATATGTAATGATATTAGATCTGCCTTTATATGTTACCTGGTCTTTTCCTGTTGCAGCTTTTAATATTCTTGCTTGTGCTATATGTTTAGTGTTTTGATTATTATATGCCAAGGGGGGATTTCCATTGTGGTCCAGTCTATTTGGTGTTCTGTATGCTTCTTGTACCTTGATAGGCTTCTCCTTCTTTATATTAAGAAAATTTTCTTTTATGATTGTGTTGAATGTATTTTCTGTTTCTTTGGCCTGCATTTCTTCTCCATACTCTATTCCTATTATTCTTATATTTGGTCTTTTTGTGGCATTATAGATTTTCTGAATGTTTTCTGCCAGGAGACTTTTAACATTTTGGGGATGGGGTGAGATGCACATTTCTTCTCTCCTGTCATCAGTGCTTAAGGGTCTTTCGCCCATCTCTTGCATTCTCTCACTGAGCCGTGCCTCTAAGCTTCTTTTCCAAGTTTCTAAATTTTCCTTTTCCAGATTTCTCTCAGTTTGAGGGTTTGTTTTTGTTTTTTTTTATTGATTTTATCTCTCCTTTCAGATCTTGAACTTCTTGGTTCATTTCCTTCCACTTGTTGCTTGTGTGGCAGGACTGATGGGCTCTAGTGGGGACATACTGTCCGGCTATTATTGATTTTGTGTTTATGGTAGCCTCTAGGCATCTGGGATTGGGAAGATTGTGTTTCTAGGTGATATCTAGCCTTATCCTTGTTAGGTAGATGTTCTGCTCCTTGGTTTCTATCGCCCTCTTTGGTTCTTAGCAGAATGTGGTGGCTGTGTTTTGGCTGGAAGGAAATTGTTCTGAGATTCTGATAGGTGTGATTGTTGAGGGGTTCCAGGTAAAATGTGTTTCTGGGTATTGGAAGCTGACACAAGAATGGGGGTGTGCAAGTGGGGGATGGGGATTGAGGAGGCCACAAGAGAGGTAAAAACATGCTGCTCCACCAGAATCTTCTTAGTCCCCTGACAATGAGGACAGTGAGTAAAGAGAGGTTACAGCCGAGGGTCTGATGAAGAGTTGAGGACGATACTAGGGTATCATATTTGATGGAACAGAGGGAGAAGTGAAGATCTGCAGTTAGCTCCCCTGCCTCCCTAGCCAAAGTAGGCTGTGGGTTCCCAGGGATTGCCTATTTTATCTTTTCACCTCTCTCAATGTTACCTCAATATATTTTCCCCAGCCTCCAGAGTGTTTTGTATGTTATTTTGTTTCTTTTGATAACCCCTAAGTCCAGTTGGGGTTGCCCATATGTACATGAGTGTGGGACCATCCACTGAAGCACGGGGGGGGGGTCATCAGTGGCCATACCCTCCATCCCCCCTCCACCCTCACCTGCCAACAGCCCTTCTGTAAGAGCTGGACCTGGAAGACACCTCCCCTATTGTGCCAGAAGATATAGCTGGCAGGGAGGAGAGGGAGGCACTCCTGAGTGCAACAGCCTTGTCAAATCCAAAAGACAGCATTTCCTAGTGTGCTTGCCCATCCTCCAGGCCAGCACTTGTCTCCTGGGGCCTATGCATTACTGAGTCCTTAAGCAATTCATTGCATTCTCAGTAGGAAAAGCCCTTGACTTTGTCTCTCTGGCTTTTGGATACCTGCTAACAGCAGCTGTATGTACAAAACCAACTGAGAAAAATCATCTCCAAACCTGCACTCACCTGATGTATCTTTGAAGCTAGTTACAAGGCTCCATTTACAACATTCTCTCAGGAAGTGTATAGGCAATGGGTACAGAGATAAAAAAATATCAGCTATTACGAGTCTACATCATCATTGTAAAAAAAAAAAAAAAAGCAAACCTATATAATCAGCATGTCTACTTTATTAAAGTCAGAACCCATAAATTTCTCACAGTCATCTCTGTTCACAAATTCTCTGGGGCATTGACTCTAGAAACACCCACAAAGGTGCTAACACCTGGAAGCTCTACCCACTTGCCAGTAAGGGTGATTTAAATTTTGGCTGTGGTCTATGTAGGGCCGGAACTAATTTCATGGGAGAAATGATGGAATAATCAGAATAAAAGGCAACTCTCCCAACATTGCAGGGGCATCCTAAAGCAAGTGATAGTGGACACAGGTTGCGCAGCATCTATAGTAAAATCTCCCCCAGTGGGAATATGCAGTGTTCATTTTCTTTATTTGAGATTCAGATTCCTAAGAAATCAAGTGTCCTCTTTAGTATTTACATTAATGTGAGCTGTTGGCAGACAAGGACAGAGAGTTTCCATTTCATACCTATGCCACTAATATGGAGTTTTCTGAATTTGGTGCCAATATTTGTTTAAATTCCCCAGGTACTGGGTGCAGCCTCTGAATATAAAGGTTTAAAACAAGTCTAGGGCCCTGCAGAAGGGATGACAAGCAGAGATAATAGCCAGAGAACTAATTAATTTTCCCTTTCTAGGCTGCAGGGAATTCAGTATTATCTGCTGAGGGGATCATTTTATTTTAAAATTAAACTTCATTATTAATACTGACACACCAAGAAATAACAAAGCCTGGCAAAGATGCACCTACTCTGCATTACTGCTGCTTTACATTCATGCTGCTATCAGCACGTAAATTAGCATATCTTAATATTTAAATCAACATTGCTCTGCAATGCTGTTGAATGACTTTGGGGCAGAGTTACTTGGCACATAGGCTGCCTTTAACTTTTTAATAGTTTTATTTGTTTTTATTACTTACTTAGAGTCAAAGCTGCATATATCCTAGGCTAACCTCATTTTATAAATGAGTAAGACCTTGAACTTGTGATTTTCTGCCTCTACTTCCCAAGTGAGTGCTGGGACTCAGGCATGCTCTATTGGGCCTGTTTTATGTAGTGCTAGGAGCCTCATTCCTGTGAGGCAAACACTCTACCAACTAAGCTATATTGCAGGCCCATATTTTTTTAAAAAAAAAATACTAAAGGTAAGAACTTTTCAAATAACTGCCAATATTTACAATTTGGAGGTTGGGAATTTTTTATGGTTTTCTTTTACATATATATATAAATAACACAGCCTATTAAATTATCAAGTATGGGATTACCATCTGCATTTGAACTCACAGAAAGCATATGATACATAAGAAGCTGTTAACTGTTATCCCTTGAATAGAAGTAATAGAATACACTAAAAGTGCATTATATACTTGCATAAAATAACCATACTTAACTCTGTATAATAAAAATATTTTCATTGTATAATGAGGAAGCACCACTTAATTAGCTTCATTCATTTGGGTTAAGTATTTCATAACTCTCATTTCTCAAAAATAAATCTTACAGTAATTGGGCTTCAAATATGAACCTGGGAGGGTCATAAAAGATTCATGGAATGGAGTTACTGCCTCTGTTTTTGGTTAAGTTTTCTTTTATTCATCAGCTTTTCAGCATAAAAAGTGGGAGGCTTATTGGAGAGGAAGCAAAGGCAGTGAGAGTTTAGTCTGTAGGTGTCCGTTAGCATCCGGTTAGAGTTGGCTAGGGTAGCATCAACATCACGGTTACCACTAGGTCTAGGGTTAGGGGAAGCATTGGGATGAGATTGGGGTTAAGGTTAAGAATTGGATTGGGATTGGGTTTATTTGGTTTAGGGTTTGGATTTGCATTACAGTTAAGATTCATATTAATGTTAAAGTTTTCATCAAGTTTACTATTATGTTCACAGTTAGCATTAGGCATAGGCTTAGAGTTACTTTGGCCCAATCCAAGATTAAGTTATTCAAAATATTGCCAATTTTTTAAGATTTTTTTTCCAACTTAATTACCTGACTTTTCAATGTAACCTTTGTAGATGACAACATCATATTGCAATACTAAAATGGTGGACATATTTTGATTCATACCTGTCCCCTGTGAAGTCACTGCGAATTGTAAAGACTAGCAGAGCATCTTTAGTCCTCAAGACTTCTGATCTAAATCCAGGTGTTACCCTAGAGATGGCTCTGGGCATAAACCTCTTGTCTCTTCTGCTCAGGTACCTCTGAAGACCCTCCTCAGAAGGCAGATAGGACTTGTTCATAGCTATACACGGAAAGTCGTACAGCATTTTTGGTGGTTCTCTTTATGAATTCTTTGAAATTTCCCTTCATACTATGGAAGTGTGACTGGTCCAATTATAGAGTTTGAATTCTTGGGGTCTGATTTCAAACATTGGTCCCATCACTAAGGGGTTGATCAGTACTTCTCAGGCTTTAGTGCCACTTTTATGAATGGATAGAGTAAGCTTTTATAAACACAAGTAGAACATATTTCAGCCAACATGCACTTCACTTTCTTCTTAAGCTGAAGAGCAAAGGAGCTTGGCAGAATTCATAGAATGCATTCTAGCCACTGTGGATTCTTAGAGCTTCTTGGGATATTTAACTGATGGAATTTCTTCTATGGATGTCACTGGCCATTAAGAACCTTAATATCCTCCATGTTGCTGTGACAAAATATGTAACATCAACTACCTAAGACAAGAAGTGCTTATTTTGGCTCACAGTTTGAGGAGTTACAGTCCGTCCTGCCGGGGAAAGCCCAGCGTCGGGAGATGGACAGTCACATGGGAGTGAAAACAGAACAGTTAGCAATCATGACCAGGCTATAAATATTCAGGGCCCAGACTCAGTGACCCACTTCCTCAAGTGAGGCTCCACCTCCTAAAGATTTCACAACCATTTCAAACAAGGCCAACATCTAGGGACCAAGAGGTTCAAACAGGTAAGCTTTGGGGAGACCTTTCAGATTCAAACAACAACAACAATTTTGTGTGTTTGTGTGTGTGTGTGTGTGTGTGTGTGTGTGTATGTGTGTATGTGTGTGTTCAGCTGCCCTCCCATTTTTCCAAGTTAAAGTGCTTTAACCCCCCCCCCCAAGTTGCTCATGACCACCCCTTTCTGCTTTCCAGCCCACCTCCATGTGGGTTAAGGGACAAATCCTCATTACCAGCGTCTCCTGTTTTAATGTGACCTCCAGGAGCACTGGTCAGCCAGCCCTTTTCTAGCAGCATCATTTCTCTGGTCTAAGGACCTTGGCCTCTAAGATTCCTCTCACCTCTCACCTCAGTCCCTGAGAAAAGATGCCCTGTCTCCTTTCCTGTCCCTGTGTCAAATTATCCTGACAAGGGTAACTTCAAGAGAAAGAGGTTCACTTGGCTGGCAGCTGCAGATTACAGTCCAGCGCACTGAAGGCAAGTCAAGGTGACATGGTCGAGAGAGAGCCAGACACACCACAGTCAAGAGTAGAAAGAGAGTGAATGCATGTGTGACACCCTCACCTCACCTTCTCCAGTCTTACACACTCACAAAGAGTGCCTTCCATAGACTAGGCTCTCCCACGACACTGCCAACAGGACATCCACCCCAGTCATGCCCACTGGCCAGGCTGATCTAATCAGTCCCTCATTTGTACTTCCTTCCTTGATTCTAGATTGGGTCAAGTTGACAATTTAAACTAACCACCACACGAGGATTTTCTCCCTGTATTCAGGGTGCGTGGCCCAGGAGAATGAGTATGCTCTATTGGTCCTGAACTTACCTGTGCTACCTGGATGATGTCTTCCCTTCACCACCGTCCTATGTTGTCTTGGCTGGAGTACAAGTACATACATGATAGAATGTGTTTCTCCCAAAGCAAAGAATAGAAACTTTAGATTTCTATATTATTAAAGAAATGAAAGTCCCTGACTGCCCCCAGTGCCAGGAAACTGCTTACTTTCCAGAGGAATCCACAGAAGAATGGTAGAAAAGTAGAAGGCTTGGCAGCCAGCCTAAGTCAGAACCTAGGCTACTGTACTGCCCAGATAATCTGAGCTATCCAGCTTTCTTAAGCTACCCAGTGCATCAAGCTAGAACTTGCAGATAGTAACATACTCAACCCTGAGTTGTTGATATTGCAAGTAGTAACATGCCCAACACCAGTTGTTAATATTGCAGATAGTAACATTAATATTGCAGGTAGTAGCATACCCAACACTGAATTGTTAATATTGCAGGTAGTAGTCTTTCTAGCACTGAAGTTAGGAGAGTATAATAGGGCAACTATTTTAAATGTCTTAAGTATTGAAGTTGAACTAAGGAAAGGATCCAGTAAAATGTAAGCAAAAATGTAGATCTTATTTCAGACAGTTACTCTGTCTCTTATAAGTCTCTCTCCCTTCTGTGACTATTACCCACAGGTGCTAGAGATCTGTCTCTGAAGCCACCCTGAACAATTCCATCTCTGTCTCCTTACTTCTCTCCTCTCCCTCCCTCTCTCCCTCCTTCCCTCCCTCCCTCCCTCCCTCCATCTCCCCCTTTATTCTCTTTCTCCCTCCCTCCCTCCCTCCCTCCCTCCCTCCCTCCCTCCCTCTCTCCCTCCCTTCCTCCCTCCTTCCTCCTCTCTCTCTTGTAGATTTCACCTAATTGTCATGATTATATTCCATTGCTTTAAATAACCAGCCTCTGCTGTCATATTGCAGGACACAGGTTCCTGTCATTCACCACTGTAGTATAATGTCTCTGTTCTGAATTTTCGGGCCTAACCTCAAGGTTTAGGCCCACAGACCCACAGACCCGCAGACCCGCAGACCCACAGATGTTTCCAATAGTTTTTGGCTGATCAGCCTCAGGCCCAGGCATATAACTTGCTAACTCTTTACCCTTAATCTAACTCATGACTGACTCTTCCTTTTCAGCCATGGGGCTCGGTACCTTTTCTCAGAGCAACATGGTTGTCCTCTGCTTCCTCAGGCTTCTCTCTGGCGGTCTCTCTGGCATTCTGTTCTCAGAGATTTTCTTAGTCTGGTAGCCCCGCCCACACTTCCTGCCTGCCTTTGGCCAATCAGCGCTTTTTATTAAACCAGTGGGTGGGACAATTATTTACCATGAAACAACACAATACCCTTACACACCATTTTGCTTCATCTCATTTTGTCATATGCCCCATATGTGTGGCAACTGGCCAGATGTAAGTTTCTGCATGAACCAAGAACAACTCAACAAAATCCCACTGTGTTATCCCCTGTGCCTATGCCCACCCTATTATCTCTCTGCCCATGCCATACAGGACACAGAGCTGACAGGTGTGTGACCACATGCTTCCCTATTCTCAGTCTACATATTCCAGTCCCTAGACCCAGCTACCTTACTGCCACATATAGCATCATGTATTTTTCTTCCCATGCTGTTGATATAGTGATTTTCCACTCAGTGGCAGAACAGTGTGTTTACTTAGGTTGAACCATAGCTGACTGGATGGATTCCAATCTAACCCACCCCTTCAGGTTCTCAGAGCCTTCTGGACCCTGTGTTGGTTGCTTAGCAACCCAATAACTATGTTTTCTACCCTGTTCTCTGTCACCTGCACATATGTTGAAAAAGCAACTCTTCCCATTTGGAAAATGAGAAACGGCATGCCATTGTTTCTACAGCTAAATCTACTCTACTGGCAAGAACATTTCTGAGACTGGTTTCTTTTGTATGGGGGGGGTGTTTGGGCAGGTGGTCTGGAAAATGTCTCTAGCTCTACTTATCTGTGTGATTGCACCTCCTCACTATGTAGAAATATTCTTACTACTCTTTGTGATTTACCAGCATTGAAGTTACTATAGGACATCTTTACCTTTATTATTTCCTATGATGTATACCATAAGAGACTATTCTAACTGATATCCAACCAGAGACAGTGTTTTCCATAAGACTTTTATGATGAGGATTCTGCCTTAATCTAATATTAAAATATGAAATATATTTCATTTATGCCAAATCCCTAAACTAGAAGATAGTTTAACCCAATCAAGAAGATAGGGGGAAAGATGAGGGAATGGTAACTCACATGAAGAGCAACTGAAGAATTTGATAAACTTAATTATATGATAGGATCTTAAATTGGAAATAAAAGTCAAAGAATCTGGTGATATCTGGGTACCACAGCTAACTACTTCTTGGTAATTTAATATTATGAATCTAGTTCCTTTAAGATAATCCTTAGACTTTATATATACTGGGCAGGGTCAGATCTGAACTGAGATTATGATGCTAACCCATCATCTATTGTGTCTCTAGGCTTGCCTAAGTGGGCCTCACTGCTTGAGGGAAACCATGTACTTCTCTGCTTGTGAAAGCTAAAAAAGTACATATGAAGCTAAGGAGATGGCTTTATTAGTGAAGCTCTTGCCTTGCAAGGATGAAGACCCAGATTCGACTTCCAGGCTAGGTTAACAGTGACAGGAACGCAGGAGTAGACAGTCTTCTGGGGCTCACTATGCAACCAGCTTATCCTATTTAGTGAGTGTCAGGCACAGTGGGGGACCCTGCCTTAAAAAACAATTTGGGGTCCCAAGGAACAGCAGCATCTGGGTTGACCTCTAATCTACACAGGCACACATCCCCACATACATATACTCATATGCATTGTCATCCATATTCCCTCCCTTTCCTCTCTTCCTCTCTCTTCTCCCTACTCTCTATGGGCCTCTTTATCTGTCCCTTAAAAGAAAAGACCCCAAGGGGTTTGTGGGGCTCTTGATTGGGTTGGCCTGGGGAAACTGATGACAAGCTCAACAGGAAACACTGAAATGGATTACCCCCTGAGCATAGCAGCACAGCTGGCTGCTCTTGCTAGCTACTGGAAAGGAAGGGTGACTGGTTTCCATAATGAATTATTGAAAACAAGCTTTGCCTAGATTGCTTCAATTATGATTTCCCATCCAGCTTTTAAAACAATCCATGATCTCTGTGTTTAGAATCTTCACATCTACATTATGACCAAATCTCAAGGGAAAAGCTTATGTTAGAAATTAGGGATACCCAATAGATATTAACAATTACCCTGAAATACAAAGCAGTGTGCTCCTCTGTGTATGTATGTGTACATATGTGTGTTTGTGTGTGTGTATGTGTGTGTGTGTGTGTGTGTGTGTGTGTATGAGAGGGGGAGAGAGAGCTTGAATAGATGCATATGTAGGTGTGTCCACCCATATAGAGGCCAGAGATATCTTTCTCAGTTGCTCTCTACTTTAATTTTTGAGATAGTGTCTCTTGATGAACCCAAAGCTCATAAATTTGGCTGAACTGCCTAGCTAGACAGTCCTAGGAATCTACCTGTCAACTTCTACACACTGGGATTACAGACACATGATTCTGAACATCATCATTACATATTTTATGGGTTCTGAGGATCCAAAAAATGAGACCGACTAAAGTCTCATGCCATAGCCAACTTTATTCAGAGCATCAGACAATTTATACTCTGTGAAGGTTAAGAATAATCACACAAGTATGCATCACAGGAAGCCTCGTGTGGTGAAAACATGTTTTCCATAGAGGTATATGGATAGCAACAGCTGAAATAAATACACTCTTCTCTGCTATACCTGGGAGGAGCGTGAGAACACATTCCAAGAGGAATTCTGTGTTTTTGAAGAAACTGAGATCAGAAGACTTGTATCTTGTTTTCTTGGAGTTTTTTCATAAGCACTCAGAATTTTTCAGGACTCCATTTTTTTTTTTTTTACTGTGTTTCAATATCCCCCTTGTCCTCTGCTTTTTTTTTTTTTTTTAAATTTCTTAATAGAAGCATATCAGAGTGGTCTTGATTTGAGATGTCATAGATAAACCTAATTGTCATCTATAGCAATTGAGTATCCTATAAGCAAGCAAATTATATTAGAACAGTAAAAGTATCATGTGTAGTACTCTGCTACTAAGAACAGAGATCCAAATCATAGTCATTGTTATTGCTTATGTTATTATGTTGACCAGAAAAATAGAGAATAGCTTGAAGAAAAGATCCTTATGGTTAGTAGTTTTGGTATCTTAGTAAAACAGAAGCCCGTATTTGCCTCCTAAAAGGAAGACAATTTTTATTATGTCCTATGCAAATAGGAAGCTATTTAAATCTCAATGAAAAATTAAACATGGTCCCATCTCCAGAAGAATGAGTCTATTATGGTCCCAATGTCCATGTATGAACACAGAGTCATTAGTAAGTAACTTTCCCTTCAGTACCTAGGGCTTTAACTTGGCCCCAGGTAGGCAGATGGTTTCTCATGATATGGTCAATATATCCTTTTGCCCTTCAGTTGGAGGTTTGCTATTTTTCTGCTGACTTCCACTGCCTCCTCAACTTGTGATTCCCTGAGGCTGGAGGAACCAAAGAGGAATCCATAATGTTTCAGTAGATCCATCTGCAATGACAAATGCATACCCCTTCCAATTTTCTTCTGGAGAAGTAAAAATAGGGCAAGTTAATGCATCAGCTGCTTATTTCCTTCTGCAATAAAACCAGGGAAGTTAGAGTGTACACAAGCATGAGTCTGTTGCTGGAAATAGTCCTACAACATAAGCAGAATCTGAGTTGATATTTAAGGGTTTATGAATTAACTGTAATAGATACATCAAAACAGCCAGTTTCACCTGTTGGGCTGAGGAAAAACTATTAATAGATTGATGACTGTCTGGACTATGAATCCCTCCTATATCCTTAGATGAACTATCAATAAAATAAGTATCTGCCTGTAGAATGGGAGATGGTTGGACAATTTCTGTGAGAAAATCCAAGAGCTTACCAGCTAGATAGTGATTTCCTATCCCTCCATGGTAATATGAAAATGAAATTTGAAAATTCATAGAGTTCTGTAAAGCTTTTAAAAAATTGTTAGTTAATGTTAATGCAGCATAGATCAAGTAAGATTGTTGACATCCAGTCTTCCCCTGATTTACCAATTGAGCAAGAAGAGGAAGATAAGCAACTAGTATTTTCTGACCCTTGTGATGTAAAGAAATTCATTCCAAAGGTTTATCCTCCTACACTATAATGCCTATAGGACAAGTGAGTGGGGAAATAAGTAAAATTGAAGGCAGTGAATGAACCACCACAATATGCACATACCTCTTTTGGTCCTGTCTTTGCCTCTCCAGTTAGAAGTTCGATGCTGCCTGTCATACTAGAGTTTTAAATAGATTGGTTAGTTAGCTTTTCATAGGTTCTCCTAAGTCCTTATCAGGAAGTGGAGGAGGTAAGATTAGAATGATTATCAAAATCCTCACCCTGTGCTTCAGGGTCATTTCCAGGTAATGGAGGACACATGTCTAAAGGAAGCTGCAGTAAGGTAGGTGTAGGAACCATCACCGGAATACATGGCACCTTTTTTACTTTTGATTTTACCTGAGTGAGTAAGATCTCTCTAGGGGATTTCTTTGCCTCTTTTATTAATTTTAAGGTTTGATTGTCTAGTTTATATTCATTCAAGGAATTAGCCTTGTCTTCATGATTAATATCCTCCTTATCATCCTTAAATATTTAGTAACAGTTTGAATCAATGCCCAAGTGACCCCAAATTCAACAGGGATTCCTTTCCCCTTGTCATTGTTGCTTTTTCAATACTCCCTCTGACGCTGCCCCATACTTTTTCATCTAAAGTTCACTCTTCTGGAAACAGGGATTATACTTGTGCACTTACTTTCCTTGAAAATTATGTGCAAGCTCAATATAAGGCAAAGCCTTCCCTGCTTTCTGTGCACTAGGCCCACTCATTTCCTTCTCTGAGGGTTCTCACTTTTCTTTCATAGCTGACTTAAGGTCCCTGATTCATAGTGACACTTGTTTACCACTCTAGTTGGCAGTGCAAGAGAGTGGGGCATAAAAGTGAGCTACACTGAACGTCTCATGCAATAGCGAGCTTTATTCAGAGCATCAGACAATTTATACTCTGAGGTCAAGAAGATCCTGAATGACAAGTGTGGTATGTATTTACTCATAACCAGGCTACAATCCATGGACCCAGAGAGTCTAGGTAATAAGGAGGGCCCCAGGAGGAGGCATGAATCACCCTGGGAAGGACAAATAGAGGGGATCTCTTAGGTGGACTGGTGGATGGTGAGGATGGGAACTTGAGGAATCAGATTGGGGGATGAGTGGAGGGGGAGAGTACTGAAAGAGATGACTGGAAAGAGGTGGTGGACATTTTGGGGTCAGGTAAAAACCTGATGCCAGGGAAACTCCCAGGAATATACAAGGATGACCCCAGCTAAGACTCCTAGCAATAGTGAATACATAGCCTGAATTGATCATCTCTTATGGTCAGAATGATGATTACCCCAATTGTCACCAGCCCCCATCCAGTACCTGGTGAAATCAGATCCAGGGACCCACAGAAAAACATTAGTCAGAGCTTGGGGGATCTTGCTGAAGAGAGGAAGGAAGAATTGTAGGAGCCAGAGGGTTCAAGGACATCACAAGAAATCCCACAGAAACAACTAACCTGGCTCCTAGGAACAGACAGAGCCTGAACCTACAACCAGGGATCCTGCATGAGACCAACATAGGCCCTCTACATATCTGTGACAGTTGTGTAGCTTAGTCTACTTGTGGGGCTCCTAACAATGGGAGCAAGGGCTGTGTCTGATGCTTTGGCTAGCTCTTAGCAACCCATTCCTCATACTGGATCGCCTTGCCCAGCCTTAATACAAGGGGAGGTGCTTAGTTTTACCTCATCTTGGTGTATCATGCTTTGTTGATACCCATGAGAGTCTTGCTCCATACTGAACTGAAACAATAAGAGGAATGGATTGAGGGGAGGGCAGAGGGAGGAGGGGAGGGAATTGGAGGAAATGATGGAGGGAAAATGTGGTCAGGTGTAAAGTAAGTAAGTAAGTAAGTAAAGTAAGTAAGTAAGTAAAGTAAGTTAAATAAATAAATAAATAAATAAATAAATAAATAAATAATAAATAAATAAATAAATTTATTTTAAAAATCACACACCAAAATTAACCAGACCAGAGTATATAAACATCCATGCAGTAAGAATAAACATTCTGAGCCAAAGCCATGGAGCTTCCCATCAAATTTACACTTTCAGTATCAAATATATTTTATGCATCTATCTACCCCCCAAACCGCAAGATCCATTACAGAATTAGAGCTAGAAAAAAATAAGCTTTATATTCTCTTTCATAACTTGTGTTTATTACCTGCATCCATTTTTCTTCATCCCCTTACATTTAGCCTTTTTCTCATTTTTATGTTATGCTGTACCCACATATACATTTATTTACATGTAAGCATTTATTATTGACTAGATTCCACAGATGAGAAAGAACATGTGGGGTTTTTTTTTCTGAGATGGTGGTACCTTATTTAATATTAGGCATTCTGAGTTCATCTACTTTTTTCCTTCATGTGTTTTTACTTTGTTTTTCTTTACAGCTGAGTCTCTCTCTCTCTCTGTGTTGTAATAGGGTTTCTTGGTACCAGAAGGCCAGAGGCCCAGACCCACAGACCTGCGCGCCAGACCCATTAGTTGCCTGCTGCTCCCTCTCAGGCCCCCCAAAATGACTCAGACGCTTATATTAATTTATGCTGTTTGGCCTATGGCTCAGGCACATTGCTAGATAGCTCTTACATCTTAAATCAACCCATTTCCATTAATCTGTCTGCCACATGGCCCGTGGCTCACCTGTGTTCCTTACATGTTGCTCCTTGGGCGGCTTGCTCGATCTGCCTGACTCCGCCCTGCTTCTCCTACCTATGCTCTGATTTCTCCTCCTACTTCTTTTATGGTGCCTGTCATGGCCCAAAGCAGCTCCTTTATTTAAAGGTTGGCATTCCCACATCACTTCCCCCTTTCTGTCTAATCAAAAAGGAAGATTTCAATTTTAACACAGCAAAATTACATATAACAAAATAGCCATCAAGCAAGAATTACAGTTATAATATCTAGTCTATTTGTATTTAGCAAAATTAAAGAAAATACTCTTATCATCTACCTTATCTTTATGAATCTAAAGTTTCATATCCAATGCAGCAGCAGCTGGTGGCTAAGGGGTCTGGTATGGCAGGATCTGGGCCTCTGGCCGCCCGGGACCAAGAAACCCCACTGCAACTCTCTCTCTCTCTCTCTCTCTCTCTCTCTCTCTCTCTCTCTCTCTCTCTCTCTCTCTCTCTCTCTCTCTTCTCTCTCTCTCTCTCTCTCTCTCTCTCTCTCTCTCTCTCTCTCTCTCACACACACACACACACACACACAGACACACATGCACACGCATGTACATATATGAAAATTACATTATCCACTTATCTGTTCGTGGATAAATAATTTGATTCCAATTTTTTTGCTATAGCAACAAAGCAGTTATGAGCATTGGGAGCACAAAACCTTTAGAGGATAGTATGGACTTTTCTGGGTATATACCCAGGAGCTGAATAGCTGGGTCATATGGTTGTTCTAATTTTAATTTTCTGGGGTCTCCTAAGTGATTTCCACAATCCATGTATTGATTGTTCCCATAAAATTAAGTGGTCCTTTCTCTCTATGTCCTTGCCAACATTAGTTGTTAGATTTATTGATGACTGACTGGGTGACTTGGTATCTCAAAATAGTTTTAATTCACATTTCCTTGATGGCTAAGGATGTTGAGCCTTTTAAAAAGTAGTTATTGGCCATTTGTGATTTTTTTTAAGAAAGAAACTATCTGTTAAGTTCATCCCATGTGTTAATTATGAGTTTCTTTTCCTTGGTATTTAATTTCCTCAATTCTCTGTAACTTCAGCCACTATCTTCTTGTCTGGAGTGTAGCTGGTAAAGATTGTCTCTCATTCTGTGAGCTATCTGCTCTGCTGGTGGCTTCCTTTGATGTACATAGACATTTTGTTTTCCTGTAGTCCCATCTGTTGGTGTCCGGGGTTGGTACCTGAACTGTTGCTGTTCTGTTTTAAAAGGTCCTATCCCACTGCTTTGAAGGGTATCCCTTGTGTATTCTTCTAAAAGTTTTAGGTTTTAAATTAAGGTTGTCTTTGATCCATTTTGAAATGACTTTTGTGTAAGATGAAAGATATAAATCCAATTTCATCTTCTGATGGTAAAAATATGGGTTTACCAACACCATTTGTTGGATGGACTATCTTTCCCCAAAAGCATGTTTTTTTGCTCCCTTTGTCAAGAGTTAAGTGGTCATAGCTTTGAAATTTTATTTCTAGTCCATCTATTCTATTCCGTTGGTTTTCCTGTCTATTTTTATGACAGTACTAGTCTGTCATCATTGCTATAGCTCTGTAGTATAATTTGAGCAGGTATTGACATACTTCCAACAGTGTTCTTAACTCTGTGGTTGCTTGGGCTATTCCTGGTCTTTTGTGCTTTCATGTGAATTGTATTTTTTTTTTTTTGGATCTGTGAAATATGACATGAGAAGCTTCACAGGTATAGCACTGATTATGTGAGTTAATTTGGGTAGTATAGACATTTTCACAATATTAACTTTGCCTATTCAAAAAATGGACTATTTTCCATTATCTAGTGTCTTTGTGATATCCATTTTTAATATCTTGAAATTTTCATTGTAGATTTTTCTCACTTCTTTGTTTATATATATTCCTAAATATTTAATGGAGGGGTTATTTTGAATGAATATTTTTCCTAATTTCTTTCTTGGAGACTTAAATGAAAGCTACTGGTTTAAAAACAAACATTTTTTGTAGCCTGAGTCTTTAATGTAAGCCTTTATTAGATCTAAGAGTTTTCTGTAGACTCAATAAAATTCATTTTGTCTGCAAATAGGGTTAGTGTTAATACTTTCCTTCCTACCATTACCCTCTTTTTTTCTTTCTCTTACATAATTGCTCTAGTGAAGCCATTAAGCACTATATCAAATAAGAGCATGGAGATGTATGCACATCCTTGTCCTGGTCCTGATTTTGGAAGAAATTCTCTGAGTTTGACTCCTTTTAATATAATATTGGCTGTAGGTTTGTTGTATATGCCTTTCTTATTTTGAATTATGTTCCATTGTCCTAATTAGGGTTTCTAGTTAGGGAAACACCATGACCAAAGCAACTGGGTGGTTTTGTGTGTGTGTGTGTGTGTGTGTGTGTGTGTGTGTGTGTGTGTGTGTGTGTGTGTGTGTGTATGGCTGTGTATTAGACTTATGCTTCCTCATCACTGTTTATCTTGGAAGGAAGTCAGGACAGGAACTAAAGGCAGGAACTTAGAAGCTGGAGGGTTGTTGCTTACTGGCTGACTCCTTGTGGCTTGCTCAGCCTATTTTCTTATAGAACCCAGGACCACCAGCCCGGGGATGGTACCACTGACCATGGGCTGGGCCTTCCAACATCAATCACCAATTTAAAAGGCCCCCTCCAGGCTTGCCTATGATCACATCTCATGGAGGCATTTTCTCAATGGAAATTCCCTTCTCTCACGTGGCTTTAGGTTGTGTTTCTGACCTAACACTAGTTAGCATATCCATCTGTACATATCCATGTAGAAGTTTCCAGAACTTTTTTTGATCATGAAGGCATGTTGAGCTTTGTTAAATGCCTTTTCAGTATCAAAGGAATTGTGTGGTTTATGTCCTTGAGTTTGTTTATATATTTTGTGTGTGTGTGTGTTATCTTTTTAATGCCCCCCTCTATCTACCACCCTCTGTGTGTGTTCCATCACTACTCCCAGTGGCTTTAACTGGCTTTGGTATCAAAATGTTATTGGCTTTAGAAAGTAAATTTAATAGTGTTCCTTCACTTTCAATTTTATGGACAAAGTAAGAAAATTAGTGTGAGGTCTTCCTTGAAGTTTGGTACAAAATTAACAGTTAATCTGTCTCTTCCTGAGCTTTTCTTTGAGGAAAGGCTTTTAATAATAGCCTCAATCTCATTGCTTGTAATGGTCTGTTTAAGCTGTTTATGTCTTTAGGGCTTAATTTTAGTAGATGATATGCTTGTACAAATTCTCCTACTTCTTCTGGGCTATCCAGCTCCTAAGAGCATTAGTGTTCATACTAACTTTCTAATGATGTTACAGAATTTCATGGGAGTCAATTATAGTGGAACTCTCTTGATATCTAATTTTATTAATTTGCATCATCTTCTGCCTTTTGTCAGATTAGTTAATATTTATTAAGACAAATTTCTACAGGCTTGAGAGATGGCTCATCTCTTAAGAGCATTTATTTCTCTTGAAGAAGACCCAAGTTTTCTGTTCTGTTCACAGCACCCATACTGGGCAGCAACTCCAGCTACCAGGGATCCAACACCCCCTCCTGGCCTTTATATGGCATGTGACACATATAAACTCATACAGTAATATACACATGCACATATGTAAAGAAGTATTTTTAAAAGTTTAAACACCATAGATATTCATGTTGTTGAATGTGACTGAGCATATATATGTAAGATGATTGGTTAAGTTGCCAACATGTAACACCTACCGAATAAATAATGATGAATAACTGCTAAATTCAGATGCTCCCCCTACTTAGTATCTTATACAATGTTCAAATACATTTGGCTAAAGGAGGAAGATAACTCAGAAAATAGTGAGTGATCACAGAACATTTTAATTACCTGACATTGGACAACAATGGCTTCTGTCACCTAACTTTGTATCATCTATGCCTCATCTTTGTCTCTCATCGACCTGTCTGTTATTCAGCTCCTCATCTATTTGTCTATTGTCAACACAAACTACCTGTATTAGTTACCTGTTTTAGTTGCTATGATAAAATATCTAACAAAAGCAAGTTAAGAAAGGAATGGATCATTTTGGCTCATGGTTCAAAGAATATGGTCCCACACGATAGAAAGACATGGTAGCTGGATCCTGAGGCAGCTGGTCATTTTAGAAATTTTTCTAGTTCTTTATATTTTATCTATAGGTAGGAAGCATGAGAGATGAATACTGGTACTTAGCTTACTTATTTTTTGTTTTACTTAGTTCAGAACCCCAGTTCTGTTCACATTTAGGATATAATAATAAAAGTGTCCTCATAGGCTCATATGGTTCAATAAATAGCTTGGATACTAGTTGATGAAACTGTTTGGAAAGGATTTGAGAGGTGTGACCTTTTTGAAAGAGGTGTGTTGTTGAAGGTGGGCTCTAAGCTCTTGAAAGCCCACTGCATCTCAGCTTCTGCTCTACTGCCTGCGTGCCTGCTCTCGTCAAGATGCTCATGGACTCTACTACCCTATGGAACCATGAGCCCCAAATGAAATGCTTTTCTCAACGGTGTTCTGTCATGACAATAGGAAAGTAACTAAAAGGGTGTGGGCCTTCCTTCCTTGGGTAACCTAGTCTAGAAACCCCCTCACAGACCTTCCCAGGGGGTTACTATCACCTGAGTCATTCTGATCCTGTCATGTTGAAATTTAGTATTAACCATCATACCTGACAAACTGCTTTTCAGTGTATTTTTGCCATTACTCTCATGTAACATTTAAGCAAAGGTGTGTAGAATGAACATATTCTAAATGTTATATTTAATATGAAGGTAATATCAAATTAAAATTTCTTTTAATTATAAATAATATGTCAGTATTAAATTAATATAATTGTGGATATAATTTGTAATTATGAAGTAACTGAAATAAAAAAGAAAGGAAAAATTCTCCTATCTTAAACCTCTCCATTAAATAATTATGTTGGCAAAGAGATTTTGAAATGCTATATTTTCTTTTGCTGTGTATGTCTTTTCATTAATGTCCAAGCATGATAATAGGCACAGGGCTTTGAAGGACTTTCCTACCTCAGAACTTTACCATTTTATCATGAGAATTCACTGCAATTGTGCGTGCCTGGAAACATAGCTCTCAGTTATTGAATGGATAATAGCTCATCAGTGATATGTCATTATAGTGCTCTGTTGATGGACATTTAGCTTGTTGCAATTTGTGTTTTGTTTTCTCTATTGTGTTCTGCTACCAGAAGGTCTACACGCATAGCAAGTATATATCAGTCATAAATCCATTCCTTATTGTTTGATATGTATTAAGTATAAATATTGCATAAAAGCCATTGTCGGCTGCTATGGTCCTGGCTTGCTTGAGCTCTGAGGGAGCAGAGCATGTGCTCTTGTTTTGAGACTGTTTCTAATATCCTTAATATTTTAGTCTCTTCTCAGGAATAATACTGTGGACACACTTGAAACTTGAGGTGCGTAATGAGGAGAGACAGACATTGTATTAGGTACTTTTCCCATTTCTATGATGTACCCAATAAGAAGCAGCTTAAGGGAAGAAGGATGTGTTTGGGCTTACAGTTCAAGGATATAGTCCATCATGATAGGGATAGATGCAGCCATAGTCAAGAAGCAGGGAGGTTTTAAATTATAAATCATTCTAAATACTGCTGCTCAGCTCTTTTTCTCTGTTTTGCTAATTCCAGAACCCCAGCACAGGGAACAGTGCTGTCCACATGTGGGTTTTCCTAGTTATTAGCTCAATCTAGAAACAACCTTACAGACATGCTAGATAGTTTGTCTCCATGGTGATTCTAGATGCTGTCAAGTTGGTGCACAGAGAGAACATCCAAGATCCTGACAGGCCCTTGTGCACACACAGAACTCCCTGGGTCCTTTATAACAGTGTCCATGTAAGGTTCCTTTTCATTCCTTCCTTGCTCTGGCTTCCCCTCCATTCTTGATAGAAGCATTTAGTTTGTGAATAAGGAAGGCTGCTCTCAGCCCATGGAGAAGTTGTAATTTTCTCTTTGCTAATTCAGTCTTAATTCACAAGTGGTGGCTCTGTTGCTCATGCATGACTGAGACTCAATAACATTTTCAATGAACTGTGTTGTAGTAGTTGTGATACTTGTCATTATCCATCCAGAATTCTCAGCCCTGACTCCTCATTACAGTGTCCTGGCCACTCATCGTTCCTAATTCATAATGTCAAGACGTGTTTGGGTTTAATAGATTAAGTCGTCAGGAGAAGACTTGAGATCAAAAGTCAAATGGCTAAGTGTTTTTAAAGGTCGTTTTGCACAACACTGCTGCTGAACAAAGGAGGAAGCTGGTCAGAATGTTTTCTCTGTGGTGTGATACTTCTTTCCAAAGGACATAATTGTTTCATAATTTAAAATGTAAAAACTAAAATGTAACGATGGATGTGTGTATGCCCTGACCCTGCCTACCACCCTGTTTAGCTTAATTAAAACTTCTTCTAAAGATGAACTTTGAGCAGTGTGAGTGTTCCGTGTACGCCTATAGTGGGAAGTAGGAGTGGGAAGCAGTTACCTCGGGGTCTAATGCCAACATCACCCAATGGCTTCCATCCTGGCTTGCCAAGCTGACCTTCCTTTTTCTCACACCCCTTCCATCTCCTTGCTTCTCTCTTACCTCTTCTCTCTCTGTTTTTCCATCTAATTACATCCTGCCCAACACTTTCTTTATAGTGTTGATATTCTCTGGCCTGTAGGAGAGAACCCACAAGAAGTAGGTACAAGAGAAACATTTGAGCATTTTTCTTGGTCATCTTTGAAATAGGTAATATTTGACAATGTACAAAAGAACATTCTAGAACTGAGAGTTTAATGAGGAAGAGTGTTTGATAGCTTATGAGTCTCAAGCTAAGAAAAAGGAAGTCCTATTGTGTGCTTGCATGGACAGATCTCCATCAGGGAGTACTGCTCTCCTGATTCTGACTCATGTGGACCATAACCCTTCATGGCTGTGGGCTTCCATAGGCTGGTTGGTTTGGTTTGGTTTGATGGTTTGGTTTAATTTTAGGGTTTTGCTTGTTTGAGAGAATCTCTGAAGCCCAGGCTGGTTGTTAATGGCCTGTGATTCTTCTGCTCCATCTTCCCAAGAGATGGCACTAACAGTGAGTTACCACAAACCACTATTACCTTTATAATTTTCTGTATTAGTTGTGCTGATTAAAGAGATTCAGTGTCGTGCTTCCTTAGGTGTTTCCAGCTCTCAGTCATCAGATTCAAGTCCATCCTCCTCACACACCCTCACAACCTCAGTTAATCATGGTCATAGGTGCCAATCACATTACTTTAGTTTCAGGTGTAAGAGAGAGCAGTTAACATGTACCTGCAATGCCTGGCTTATTTCACTTTATATACTGCTCTCTAATTCCTGCCATTTTCTGCAGATGAGAGCATTCTATTCTGCTTTGGGACTTCATAATCTCCCACTGTGGATTATATTACACAATTTCTTTATCCATTCAACTGATAGGAACATTGATTCCTTTACCTAGCAATGGTGAATAGTGTATTAATGTACATGGATATGGAGATAATTTTATAATGTGCTGCCAACATTTTCCTTGTTCATATGCCTAGATGCGAAGAAGCCAGACCAACTGGAAGGTTGAAAATATTTATTTATGGATATATTCTTTGTGTATATATCTGCATATGCATGTGCATTCATGCCTAGCATTCCTGTGGACATGAGGAGGAAAGTTGCAGAAGTTGGTTCTCCCCTTCCTCCATTTAGGGTGCAGGAATCAAATTCACATTTTCCAAGTTTGCTGAGCCATCTAGCTGACCCCTATTTTGATTTTTGAAGTAACCTCATGTGATGGTTAGTATTCACTGTCAACTTGACATGATCTACAATGACCTGACAGTGTGAGGCTCAATGAGGCATTGTGGAGATTATTGGCCTGTGTATAGGTCTGTGAGGGAATCATAACAACAGTAATTGTGGTGGAAAGGTCCTCTCGTTGTGAGTGGATATATTCCCTAAATGAATCTAGGACTGTCCAGGTGGAGAGGGAGACGGATTAGAGTCAGGCATTCATTGCATGGATGTGCATAAATGAATGTGTGTGAATCTTGACTGCAGATGAGAAATATGTCCAATTGCTTCAAGTTCCTACTGTGGTGACTTCTCTGGAGCTTGGTATTTTAAGCCAAATAAGCCCTTTCTCCCCTAACGTGTTTTTTTGGGGTATTTTATCCCAGCAATAGGAAAAGAAATAAAGACGTGGCTATACTGTACCCCATGAGGACTGTAGCAATATATATTCCTGCCAACCATTCATTAGAATGTAATCAGCCAGGTGTTCGGCTGTTAGACACCTACAACATACCACGGCATTTTCTTGTTGGAGTGATCCCTGTATGATGGCATAGTGACTATTATCTCTTTTCACTGATTTGTCATAAAATCTGACATAAGTAGGTTGATTCCTACTCAGCTAGGTTTCTACTTAGAAAATCATTTTGCGTTTTTTTTTTTGTTTTGTTTTTCTTCCCTTTGTCTTAATCCACTCTGTCAGTCTGTGACTTTTAATTGAAGAATATTCTCCTATTAGATACCAGGTGATTGTTGAACTTTAAAAAAAAAAAAAAAAAAAAACCAAAAAAAACCCCAACTTACTCCTATTATTTTTTAAAAAATTTTGTCTAATTGTCTTAGATATTCTTCACTTTGGTTTTCCCTTCCAGCACAAATTTGTGATTTGATAGTGTGGTGGTTTGAATAAAAATGGCCCCATAGACTCATAGGAAGTGGCACTATTAAGAGGTGTGACATTGTTGGAGGGGGCGTGGCTTTGTTGGTGGGGGTGTACCAATAGGGGATGTGCTTTGAGACCTCAGATGTTCCAGCCTAGCATCATGTCACTGTCACTTCCTGCTGCCTATGGATCCAGATGTAGAACTCTCATCTACCTCTCCAGCGCCATCTCTGCCCGCGTGCTGCCATGCTTCCTGCCTTGATGATAATGGACCAAAAACCTCTGAACTTGAAGCCAGCCCCAATTAAATGTCTTCTTTGACTAAAATTGCCATGGTCATGGTGTCTCTTTACAGCAATAAAACCCTAACAAGACAGGTAGGGTCTTCATTCCATTTCTGTTGCTGTGGTAGAACAACATGACCCATAGAAAGGAGTTTATTTGGCTACAAATTCCAGGCTACAATCCATCATTGAGAACACCAAAGTTAAGGCAGATCACAGAACTTCTACAGTCAAGAGCAGAGAGAAAGAAATGCTGCCTGCTTGTTTACTCAACAAGCTTCCTCTGCTCCTGAAGCCTAGGGCCCAGTGCAGAAGATGGTGCCTCCCACACCCAAGGGTGGGTCTTTCCACCTCAATTAGTGTTGTGGTTGGGATGATAACACACCCCTCCCACCACAGGCTCATGTATTTGAATGTGTTTAGGTAGGATTCGAGGGTATGGCCTATTTCTTGAAGAGATATGTCACCTCCATGGGCTTTAGACCAGGCCCAGGCTCTTCCTATCTGCCTCCTGCTTGTTGATTAGTTGTATGCTCTAGGTTACTGCATCAACACAATGCCTGCCTGCCTGCCTACCTGCCTGCCTGCTGCAGTGTTCCCAAGCATGATAGTTATGGACTCATCACCAAAACTCTAAGCCAGCCCCAATTAAATGCTTTCTTTTATAAGTTGTCTTTGTCATGATGTCTCTGGTGTCTCTTTACAGAAACATAACAGTAACTAAGACAGTCACCCCAAGACATGCTCAGATCCTGATCTAGACAGTTCCTCTGTTTGGAGCTTGTCCTTGGGTGATTCTAGATTGTGGCAAATTGATAATTAAAATTAACAAACCCAGAGGTTTAATGAATGGATATTTGATGACTTTGTGTACCTATGCTTCTGGTGAGATTAAGATTTTCTCAGGTTTCCATAACAATAGTTACCATTCCTTCATTTCTGGAGGTGGAATTTCTGTAAGCATTATCTGTAGGGCTGGTTTGGGAGTCAGTAATTCCCTCTGGTTTTTGTTTTTGTTTTTTATTACTTGTCATGGCAAATTTTCACTCAGAATTCCTACCTGGTAATATCCTTGTTTTGTTTTCCATCCAGTCATTCCCCTGCCTCCCATTCTATCTGGTTTCTGCTGAGAGTTCTCTTGGTCTAGTGGGACGCCCTTCCATGTGGCTTGGAACTGTTTTCTTGCAGACTAGGGACTTCTTTCCTTCACTTGTGCTGTCAACATCTAACTGTACTGAGCTGTGGTGACGATCTTTTAATGGCCAGGTCTGTTAGGAGCCCTATATTCAGCCTTCAGTGCATGGCTGTTCACATCTGTACCATGATTAGGAAGCTTCTGTTGCTGTCTACTGTGGGAAATTTTTAGAGATCTTTTCTTCTGCTTTGAGTGTTAAAATGTGCAGCATTCAGGAGCCAAAGGCAGGACGGAGTGTGACTTCCAGACCAGCATGGGCTATGAAGCAAGACCCTGGCACCAAACCAAACCAACGAACAAAAGAAAGGGGGAAATAAGTGAAATTCTGAAAGTTGCTTTAAGTGTATCCAGGGGTCTTAAATGTTCTTTTTATTGTTCACCCATCCATCCTCTGTTTTCCTCTTTTCTTCGTGTGTGTATGTGTGTGTGTGTGTGTGTGTGTGTGTGTGTGTGTGTGTATTTGTCTGCCTACCTGCAGACTTGCCTATGATATTTAAAAAGCACTGTCTTCCACATTGGATATTCTTTCTTCTACTTGACTTGGACTCTTGTTGCAAGATTCAAATGTACATTTTATGTGTCTTACTGAACTGAGAGCTCTGTAAGATTTCTGTTTGGTTCTTTTTCAAAATACTTGTTAGCTGAATTTCTCTTTCTTACCCTGGAATGCCTAACTGGTTATCTATATTCTCTTGGATCTCACTGAGTTCTCGAACTTTCATGCTTTTAAGGTGGTTTTTTTTGTTGTTGTTGTTTGTTTTTTTGTTTGTTTGTTTGCTTTTTGGCATACAATCCACCTCTTCTCTCTTGAATCTGTAGCTAGAGAGACATTGCTTTTGTGAGGAGGCTTTGTCCTCCCAAGATACTTTCCCTGTGTGCTGTAGTGGACCCAGTAGGTTTAGGTCACAATCATTCTGCTGGCTATGAGACAGCAATCCCTGTTCCCATGCACGCACGCGCACACACACACGCACACGCACTTTTTTAAATATGCAGACTCAAGTCAGAAGGGAGGTGCCCATGTCAGGCTACTGTCCCACAATGTCATAATTCTTGTGACAAAACTGTGAATAGGCATATGTTGCCTCCCAGAAACATTCGAGAGACTAAGCTGCAGTGTATCTAAACTGATGAGAAAGTTTACCAAACTGGCCAAACATAAAGTTAGCATCCTAAAATCAATAGCATTTTTCTCAAGGTATGTTATGCCTGTGGCTAGATAATAAGTTAATTCCCGAGGAAATAGATCCCTGAAGCATTGAGTTTGAGTTTAACCTGAGCAGAGCACATCTCATAAGTGAATCTGCTTAATAAGAAAAAAGCAAACACTTCGAGACATTTCATCTAAGGGGGAGGAATAAATAGGTTCATTTCTTTCTTCACCTGTAGGGGTATGCATGCTCAGGCATGCATATGTGTCAAAGGGAACATGTGCACATGAATAAATGGAGAGGTCAGAGGGCAAACTCTGATGTCATTTCTCAAGAGCTGTATACCCTTTTTTTTGAGACAGGGTCCCTTAATGGTCTGGGGCTCTCTTATTAGGTCAGACTGGATGGCCATTGAGACCCTGGGATCTTCCTCTTCTAGGATTATACTGCACACAGTAATATATCTAGTATTGTTGTTTATGTAGGCTCTGAGCATAAAAATATAGATCCCTATGCATTTGAGGCAGGGACTTCACTGCCTGAGTCATCTTGCCGGCCCTGAGAAGATGAGTAGATTTTACACAATGTCTTAGTAAATATCTCACAAGTTATAGGAACTTAGATGCCTAAAAGACATTGTGGTAGCATGTTCATCCTTCAGTATCCAAAGGCATTGATTCTAGGACCCCAAACTCTGCAGATACCCATTTCTTACATAAGATGACGGAGTATTTATATATTATCTATGTGTGTCTCCAAAACCAATACTTTTAAATGAGTGTAGTTAGGAAATACAATGCATCTATACGTGAGGGTGACAATAAAGATTTCTTATTGCAAGTGTCTCCAGCATGTGTAAGAAGTATTCTATGCATCTTCTCAGATCCTTTCACCATTTTCTGGTGTACTCTCGTAGCATCTGTCTCTCTTGGTTAATGGATTTTCTTTATCCTTTTCTACATACGAGAGAAGAGCCTTAGGCTCAGGGCTGTCAATGGAGAAAGACTCTTCTTTGTTCCTCAGGAGTGAGCCTCAAGTTGTGCCCAGTGGGACTTGGTTTGGGCTGAGCCTTTTCTCATAACTCCTCTCATTTTTCTCTTTCCTGAGAATCCCTACACATAAATCATCCTTCCATTTATCGTTATTTCATCCCCTGCTTCTGGTAAATATACTTTGCAGCTAATGTCCTTTCAAAATTCCATAGTGGGAAGCTGGAGGGATAGTTCCGTGGATAAAACGCTTACTATGTAAGCAAGAGAACCCGAGCTCGGACTCCAGCACTGGTGTAAAAGCCAGTCATGGCAGTCCATGCCTGCAGCCCCAGAAGTGAGGGATAGAGCTGGCCAGATCTGACGCTGCACTGACCAGTCAGTGCAGACACACCCATGAGGTCCTGGTTCAGTGAGAGGCCCTGTCTGAGGAAATAAGATGAGAGTAATGAAGACATTTGAGTTTATATCTGGCCTCTACATGCACACACAGAGGCAAGAAAGAGCCCATGTGCCCATGCTCACATACACACACAGAGTCAACAATGAAATAAAAGTAAAGTTTATGTACATACATTTTAGAAAAGGAGAAACTACAACAGAAAATGGGAACATACTACAGGCGCTACCTCTCATAATTATACCATTAGAAAATTGGTATATGCTGTTTACCATATATGTACCTTCTATAATTCCAAAGCACTAATTATATAAGAATGAGACATCTATTAATTTTTTTCTTCATGTTTAAAGATTTTCTTGACATTTTCCTATGTCTAGTTGTAAGCTATGCGGTAGTAAGGGCTCTATCAGTGATGGAAGAAGATGGTATTGACATGAACATAGAGCCATACATTCATGC
The DNA here is from genome assembly GCA_033318265.1 of Phyllotis vaccarum. Lineage (NCBI taxonomy): Eukaryota > Metazoa > Chordata > Mammalia > Rodentia > Cricetidae > Phyllotis > Phyllotis vaccarum. The sequence goes on from JARWLC010000016.1 coordinate 27,415,372, forward strand.
TGAATCTACAGAAGGGGAACCTTCATATAAGAATATATGTATAGCATGAAATATTATTAGTCTGACGTGTTGCACAGGAAATTGTTAATAATTCGCTGCAAAGTCTTACCTGATTCGGTTAAATGTACCATAATTTATTTAGCCATTCATTTCCTGTTATTTAGAGTGAGGGTGTTTCTGTCGCTGTCATTTAGACAAATTATATAGAGCAGGCTCCCCAAATTATTTAAGGTGGCTTAACTCATCCTTCTGCTTGAATTGTCATCCCTGATTAATGGCATGAGGTTTTACCAGCTGTACCATGGCTACAACCTCATAGCCTGTTTCTCCAGCAAGTTGTCCTCTTGTGAACTGTGACACCACCCCACAAGTAGTCTCCCCTCTCCTGTTCTCCATCTTTCCCTCCAGGGTTTTAGCAAGGGCCTGCATCACCCTTCACTGTAATAGTTCCTTTTTCTGTTGCTATGATAAACTATTCTGGCAGAAGCAATATAAGGAGGAAAATGTCTGTTTTGGTCCATAGTTCAAAGATACATCACACTGGGCAAGCCATGACAGCAGGAGGCTGAGGGAGGTGGTCATCCCCAGTCAGGAAGCAGAGAAGATGAATTTGATGGCATGTGACACTCATCTTGCTTTTTCCGTTTTATAAGGTCCAATTTCTGTGTAGAGAATGGTCTGCCCACAATTAAGATGTCTTTCTACTTCATTTAGCATATAGTCAATCATTGCCCACATACATGCCCAGAGGACTAGCTCCTGGGTGACTCTAGATTCTGTCAAGTTGACAATGAAAACTGACCATCATAATGCCTTAAGTGAAAATGACTGCCTCCTGTATGACACTCCTTCTTGCAGGCAGTTTTTACATGCACCTGCCTCCCACGCCTACTTTTCACCTCTCCTCCTAACAGACTTGAACCAGATCACACTGCCTTTTCACACCTTTTTGATTTGGCTTCTACATTTTTATATCCCTAAAAATAGAACCAAAGCCTTCACTTGTGAAAAATATATTCTCCTCCCCGAATGAGCTATATAGGAACAGAGGCTAGACTCGTATGGAAAGCGCCCCCCTCTGTTATATATCATTTCTCCTAAGGAAAAATCAGATTTCTGTTGACGATTTCTAATTAGGTGTCTGTGTATAGGTAAAGGTGTTTGCTGAGACCTGAGTTAGAGCCAGTTGTGATCCTGGTGAAGTAGGTGCTAGGAAATGGACTCTACTCTTCTGTCAGAGCACATGTTCACTTTTTGTTTGTTTGTTGATTTTCAAAACTAATTACAACTGTTTACTTCGAAAGTGAAAAATAAGATTAAATACTATTATTCTATATAATCATGTTTTATTTTTATCTTTTTCTATTTAAAAAGTTTTTCCCCATACCCACTGCTGCTCCCCCTCCTTCCCTCCTCCCAGTCCTCCCTCAGCCTCCCCCCCCACCCCCATCCATTTTTCAGGGAGGGCAAGGTGAGTCAGTTTAGTCTGGCAAATCCAGTTTTTTGAGGTAGGTGCAAGCCTTCCCCCAGTATCAGGGTTGAGTAAGGTGTTCTTCTATAGAGAACGGGCTCTGGGGTGACAGTTTGTGCACCAGGAATAAACTCTGCCTCTACTGCAAGAGGCTCCACGAATTTCCCTCACCATTCTGATAGATGGCTCAGAGGTTAAGAGCACTTCCAGAGGTCCCGAGTTCAATTCCCAGCAATCATATGGTGGCTCACAACCATCTATAATGAGGCCTGGCACCCTCTTCTGGCATACAGACATACATGAAGGCAGAATGCATGTTCTTAATTGCTGAACCATCTCTCCAGCCTCACTGCTCTGCATCTTGAAGCCATCATGCCTTATGTACCGTGTACCAACTTTGGACTGTATCTTTTTATTCAGTCTTATTGACATGGTCTTTTCTTGCATTGCCAATACTTCTTGAGATGACTTACCTCCCATGGCTACATGGCTCTAGTCAGTCAACGCTGTATACACATTTTTATATAACCTGAAATAACTGATAGCAAACCCTCAATCAAGCCAACATGAGTGGGGTAGATGATCTCCAGGATTCACCCTTTACTGAGGATATCAGCAGTGATAGTTGCTGAGTGAGGGACAATCCATCTTTTCTTTGAAGATATGGCCACTGGTAGGTTTCCCATACTCCCAATTCCATTCCCATCATGAACATAAGCATTACTAACTAACTTGGTGAGTTATCAAAATAAGTAAATAAATACATACACGGGAATGTGGGAAGTGGGCCCATTGTAGGGCAGATGTGGTAAACTGGAAGAAATAGAGAATAGATATGGTCAGATTTCATGATATAAATATATGAAATTCTCAAAATATAGAAAAATTTTCCAAAGAGAAAGAATTAAAAGATACAGAGCTATGCTTTTCAAAATCCCCATGGAGACCCACTTCTTGGATACCTACCTTCAGGGAACTCATGCCAGAAGCAATTGTGTTCTTTTCCTGAATCAATCTTTTGTGGCCAGAGACAAGGCAGGCACTCATTGATTTAGCCCTGGGCATGTTAACCATCTACTGTGACGAGAGCGATGGCATCGCCCTAATTAGATAAAACAAAAGTAGGACAGTCAACTGTGAGAAGGGAGCAGAGCTGGCCAGGGCTGGACTTCCACAGAGTTCTATGCCAGAGACAAGATGCCGTTCTCTAGATGACCACGGGATTCGAGACAAGATGCCGTTCTCTGTGACGGGATTCCTCACAGTCTTTAGAAGCAGCTGACTACATTGTCTGTCTCTTGTGACTCCCTGCTTATGAGTGAAGGAGGCATGCGTGACACCAAGTGGACCTTCAACTGCCCACAGCCATACCTACTTTAATAAAAGCAAGATGAATAGATCTTAATTTTTTGAGTTAAGTACAGTTGGTACATGTCTATAATCCCAGCAAACTCTAGCTTATAGAAGGCTAAGTAAAGAAAGTAAGTTTGAAGCCATCTTAGTAAATCTAGCACGCTGTCCCTACAAAATAGTTTCCCTTTAACTTTGATTTTTCAAGGTTGAGTTTGGTTCATTATTTAACTTTTTAAATACTACCTTTTGGGAACTGCAGGGGTGGCTCCATGCTTAGCAGCACTTGCTGTATAAGCAATAGGGCCTGAGCTTGGATCCCCAGCATATGTATATCAAACAAGGTGTGGACTTGCATCCTGTAACCACAGTGCTGTGTCTCAAGAGGATAACTGGGAATTGCTGGCTGATAGTGTATCTCTGGGTTCACTGAGAGACACTGACTCTAGGAACTAAGTTGAGAGTGATGGAGAAGGATATATAACATCCCTTCCTGGTATATATACAGATGTGCACCCCTACACCCCCCCCATTTTCCCACAGCTCATTTTCTGTGGTGTGACCATCACAGTTGGTATTAACCATAACTCCTTATAGTTACTATCACCATAGTGATCTAGACTTTGTCCATACATGCCTCTGGTTTCCATCACTAAGCAAACTTTGAGACACTGGTAGACATTGTTATCTGAACAAAAGCACCATCCGCTTATTGCCTGAAGTTTTAATGACATTTTAATTCCATAGTTAAGAAAAGACCAAATTATTGTGTACTGTATTTGAAATGCTTCCTTCAAAGATCTCAAAAGCAGTCCCTTTGGGGAAGAGGCCAGGCTCCCTGGAGCCAAAGCCCCCTTTCATGCTAATTTTCTAAATGAACAGACACTCTGCTGATGACTGGAACAATCTGCTTTGCTCTTCAGGAACTGTGCAGTGAATCCAAGCTATTGTTACAGCTCTTTTTGTCTTCCTTCTGAAAATGCAATTCTTTTTTTTTTTTTTTTTTTTTTCTGAAAATACATTTAAGATTCAAAACTTCCAGCTTCTAGATACAATCACCATAATGAGGTTGGGCTCCACATGTATATGTAAATCTTAAATACCATTTTCCTGTCTTTAAATTATGGCGGTAGAAAGAAAAACAACTCATACATTTTTGATCAGATCAACATTATGCTTTTGGGTTGAAGAATTTTAATTGGGATTGAAACCATGCCGAAGGATTTTTTTTTGTGTGTGTGTGCTTTTTGTGATGTTTCAGATGACTAAATATTACTCTTTAGATGCAGTTAAAGGCACTTAGCATGAATCCTAGAGGAAATAATGTTTTGGCATTTTTTTTAACCCTACTTGCGAAAAACTATTACCATTTGTATTCCTATCTCAGCTTGGGTCTATGGAGCCACCCCATGTTAGCTGCCTCAATGCTAGGCAGGGAGTTGGGCCAGCAAAATGTATCCAATCCAGGCCTTCTACCGCCCTATGGGGGAAAGTAAGTGGAGCCCAATCTCTGTACAGGAACAAATACAGAGGACAGCATATAGGTGGCATAATTTCCATGTGTCCTTCAGTTTACAGTTGAGAAGTAGGAGCTGGTGATAGTGGGCCAGGTTCACCAGGAGTGGCAGGGTCAAGCCATGTCTATTTGTCTCTGTCTCCTTTTTCATTTCTTTTGATGTCTCATCAGGTTTGCTCCTAAAAGACAGCTGAGGGTCACTGTGGAAAAAATCAGAAAGGCTGATGTCTACAAGGAGGTTAGGAGCTATGAAGGCTTCCAGACCCCAGCAGCAGTATCTCTTCTTATACTCCTGAGGGAGAAGAATTCAGAGAGGACACAATAGTAGAGTGATTGTTTGGGAGTTTAGTTGGAGTGAATGACCAAACAAGAGCACACTCTTTAGAACAGACCAGACATTGGAGAGCTGGCCCAATAGTAACCAGTGCTTGCTGATCTTGTAGAGAACCTGAGTTTGGTTCCCAGCATCCCCACCAAGCAGCTCACAGCCGCCTCCAACTATAGCTCCAGGGGACCTGCTGGCCCCTAAGTCCACTCACATGCATTGAAACTTATCCCTACACAGACACAGACTTTAAAAATAAGTTAAGAAGAGCTGACCAAGCCAAGGAACAAAGCCCCCAGCCTGACACCCCACCACCAAGAGGCTAATATATCATCTCTGCCTGTGAACATCTCCCCAGTTCATCCTGGAGACTTCCAGGAAAGGGTTTTGCTTTTCTCTGAACTCCCAGAATTCATTATGTTATAAGGAGGAATTAACCTAGAAGACTATGTACAGAGCACTCAGTACTCTCTGAAGTTGGAAAGCTCATTGAGGAAAAGTGTGTGAGCACTCTACTCCAGAAGTTCAGCAGCTGCTTTGAGCTGGCCCAACTAGAAAATCCTAGTCTATTGCACTTCCCATACCGTTTGGAGGTGGGAAGGAGGTAACCAGGCCCACCTATTATTCTTTGTGTTTTATTTTGGAAACTTGTGCACTTCTTCCAGAGTAAACTTTCTACCCAAAAATATCACTCACACACACACACACACACACACACACACACACACACACACACACACACACACACTACCACCACTACCACCACCACCAAGATCCTTGAAGAAGTGAGCTCCAGGTTCTATTAACTTCTCCTGGGAGACAGGAACACATCTGTTCACTCTAAACTCAAGGCAAAGGAGCAGTTCTAGCATAGTACTTCTTGGTTGAACCAATGTGGTTTTAGGCTCACTAGCTCAGGTGGAGGGTTCCTTAAAAGAGCATGGGTAACCCCCAAACAGCTGTATCACCTAGTACCACGCCATTATTAATGGTCACCTCATGGAAGCCACAGCATAGCATGTCTCTTTTAGGTAATATTTTTTTACCTATGTACTCCAGCTCTCCCAAGATCACTTACAGCTTGGGAGATTAAAAACTAGCCTTCCAAGTGAGTGTCTTATAACCCACCCTTTGTTCTATTATGGAGTTTCAGGAGTGTCCATCACCATCACCACAGACCAGGCTAGCACTGTCTTTTTTCTGCTCAGTTGGGTCCTATGGCTCCCAGGTCAAGGTGATCTCTACTGCAGAATAGCATGGGATGATCACTTTGTGCCCTGGATTGGAGCACACAGTGAGGAAAGACTGGAGAAAGCTGTATCAAGGTTTTATATATATATATATATATATATATATATATATATATATATATATAAAACATATATAAAAGCAAGCCCCTTGGCAGGGAAAGCCTGGAGGCCCCTTCCCCATCTGGCTGCATAAAACAATTCAGGAGAAAAGCCCACATTATATACACATGGAGAGAAGGGTGTTGTGTAAATGACCTAAATGGGTCCTGAGTCCAGTGCTTTGGGGGATTTTCACTCAGCCCACCAGCCCGTTTTCAGGGGTGCTTTCTTTGCCATTTTAAATAAACTTTTCTATTTCTCTTTCTAACCATGTGTTCATGTCCTGTCCAGTTCCTTGTCCATGGACACAAGAATCTAGAAAAATATATATCCGATAATTTCATAAAATAGGCATATATAGCATATATTAGCTCTTCTCTGCAAACTAAACTGCTTTCTGGTTCAAACTCAGGCCCAAGAAAAACAGCTACCCTGACTATCGATCCTGCGCTGACTGCCTTCCATTTCACAGTTGCTACCTTTGAAAGTTCACTGTCACCTCAACCCTCCTGGAGAGGACTAGACTAGCATTTTTTCTTTATAGCCATTGGCTCAATCTTGGTTTCAGTGAGTTGTGAAGGTCATTGATTTGGACCATGGCCTGTAAAAAAAAAAAGTTGACAGATCTTCCTCTTCCTGGGATGATTGTCCAATTTCTTAAATTGCTTTTCACCTTGTACCATTTCCCTGTCTCAGAGTCGATGCTTGTTTCTCAATGTTTGAAACTCTTGGATATTTTTTTCTACAGATAGTAAAGCCTGATATATACAGATGAGGCAAGGACAGTCAGCATGGGAAAGTTTGCAGATATTTAGCAAAGATCCATATGGGCTGTCTCTCTCTCTCTCTCTCTCTCTCTCTCTCTCTCTCTCTCTCTCTCTCTCTCTCTCTCTCTCTCTCTCTGTGTGTGTGTGTGTGTGTGTGTGTGTGTGTGTGTGTGTGTGTTCTGGAGATCTATTTGAGTTTTAGCATATGCCTCATGACACTTGTAAAACAGGTTGAGTACATCATACATGGATGACTACAGTAGGTCACTCACTAAAGCAGTCTTATCTGTGTGAGTACCAAGTACCCCTGGGGAGACTAAGAGATAAGCACAAGAACCCCATAGATTAGTAATGTGCAGATATTTTTTCTATAGAGTGAACATACACTGTCATTTTCAAATGTCTCCATATGTCCTTATGACTAGTAAAATTTAGCTTTGACTAAATGCATTTTCACACATAGAATTGCCTTTTATGATTTTCCTAAGTCAGCTTCAAATACAAATGCCATGTCCCATGCATATTTATTTCCATCTCCTTCTGAGTATGTGTGTGAGGTTAACTTGGTCACTACAGTTGGGGAGGGTAACTGTTGAGGTAGAAGGTGACAGAAAACTGAATGGAAGGACTCGACTCCTCATGTGCACTAACAGATTGTGTTATCTGACCTTGCTCTAGGTAGCAGCTCTGCTCCAGTGATCTTAGAGCCATGTTCTCTGACCTTTGACATTGATGCTGTCATTAACTTTTAAGAGTGCTTGAAGAGCACAGGGCAGAATTTTACTCAGGAAAGACCACAGATAGGGTGATGCCCAGGAGTTTGCGCAAGAGCCACATGGAGATGGCTGCACTCCATACTCTTAGTTTTGGTTTTAGCAATAAGGCAACATGCCAAAGATGGAACCCTTTGTCACAGAAATACACTGGCATATTATGGCCATACCCTCATGGGGCATAAAGAACTCCTACCTCTCTTCCCAGTCTCAGAAGAGCATTAGTCCCATTGTGGTGGCTGAACTTGAGCTTATTTAAGCCCACTCACCTCCTCATAGCCCCACTTTCAATTCCATTCACATTGGGCATGAGGACATGTGTGGATGGGAGGATGAACCTCAAACATGGAGCTGTAGTATGCATGTGCCTAGTTCAGGAGACGAAAGAGGGCACAGCCAGAGAATAAGAGAAGTGCCTTGTGGATTTCCATCACTTCTTTGCTTGGGTGAGAGTTTGGTATCGCAAAATGAACATCAAGCATTCATTTCCCAGCCATTCAGAACTTGGTACACCCAAGGTCAATATTCAAATAGGTGGGAGCCAGGTGAGGGCTCTCTTCCTAGTTTTCAATAGGCTGCCTTCTTGCTGTGCCCTCACATGACACAAATGGGTCTGGTCTCCTTTTTTGTTATTACAAGGATATTAAACTTTTCATAGCGGTTCAATCTAACCCTAATTACCTCACCTTCAAATTCATTGGGCGTTGCCCATATGAAATAGAAAAGGGGCATACTCATGGTCCATGGCAGTTTCATTTTGAATCTCTGTTTGTCGATCATCCTGGTCTTCACGTTGAGAGCCAGTTATCAGTCTCCTAGTGTTGTGGTAATGGCTTATAAAAAACAGCTATTTCACTGGTTTCGGCTCCCACCTAAGAGTTCAGTCATCTGAATGCTTCCAGAAGATGATCGCAGCAATGTATCTGAAGGTTAGGTGTGACAACTGGCTATTTGGAATGACAGAGAGTCTCAGAATGGATCATATCTGCTCCCTGTTACTTCTCATCCATCCCTTTGTTGTCTTGGCCAGCCTTCCTGTGTAACCCCAAAGAGGCAGAGGAGCAGGAAAGAGAAAGTGAGTGTGGGAGGTAGTTAAGGAAGTGGGGAGGGAGAGAATAAATGAAGAGACTGGAGAGGAGGGAATAAAAGGAGAGGGGAGGGGAGGGGAGGGGAAGGGAAGGGAAGGGAGGGGGAGGGAGAGGAGAGATATAGCAAGCACTTAAACACCAAGGCACCAAATGCTAGCCTTGGAACTATGACACAGTTCCCTCTGGTCTTTTATATTTATCTAAGAACCTTACAAAACTAGCTCAGAACCATAGGATGAAGAAATAGATTATACATCAGGATGAGAAGACCAGTAAAGAAGAATATACATAATGAGGACATATTTGTGACCACTTTGTACCAAATGTTTTGTTTTTACTTTTGATTGTGTGTGTTTGTGTGTGTGTTTATGTATGTACATGTGTGCACATGAGTGCAGGAGGTTGTGGAATCTCTAAGGGTGTGTTGAATACACTGGAGCTGGAGTTACAAGCAGTTGTGAATGGTCCAGAATAGGAGGTGGTAACAATGTGGGTCCTGTACAGGAACAGTATGTGCCCTGAGCCACTGGGTCATCTCTCTAGCCCATGACCACTGTTTGTTCAACATGCATCCCACCCCATGATATCCTTTCTATTCTATTGAAGAAAAATACAGTAAGTTCAAGGACAGTTTGTCTTGGTTTTTTATTATCTATTCATTTTCTTTCTTAACGAAAGGATAATTTGATTTTGCAATGTGCATGTCAAAATAGCATATTTGTGGCCGGGGAGATGGCTCTGTCTCTAAATATTTGCCTTGCAACCAGAAAGAGCTAAGTTTGATCCCAGAAATCCATACTTTTAAAAAAGGCAGCCATGTTCACATTAGCACTCACCCACAGTCCCGGGTCTAGGAGGCAGGAGCTGGAAGATACCTGAGGCTTTCTGGCCCAACACAATAGTGTACTTGTTGAGTTTTAGATCAGTAAGAGAAACTGGCACTTGGAGACTTTCACCTGAGGCTGTCCTTTTGCCTTTATGAACACATATAAGGGTCCATACATATATACACATATAGAAAAGGTCAGGGAAGAAATAGTTAATTTAGGTAACATTTCTCCAAACTTTATTTCTTATCTACTTATTTGTCTCTTTTTGATAGAACAATAGTATAAAAATCAGTTTTTTGCAATGTACACATCAAGACTAGTGCACTCTATTTTTCATTTCAAATAAAATGACCCACAAGAGTGTCTCTATATTATACGAGTCTCTTCTTAGAAGCTGACCTTCACATCCATACCTGACTGTCTTGTTCTGTATGCTTGTCCAATGTAACCTTGTGCCATTTGGCCACTTAGGATTCCATTCAGTTGACTTTTCCAGTATGTTCAAACACCTGCACAAATCTTGCTGAGGGAAAGATATTCTGCTGGTAACTCATCCATCTTCTGAGGCCATAAAAGGGATGAAACATTAATGAGGTTTAGATGTTAACATGACTGCCTTGTTCCTTTTTTACCCAGTTGAGTTTTTTAGCAGCTGATAAATAATTGCAAAGCACCTTACTAAACAGGTGTATATGTCCTGGCTGTTATTTATCTTTTTGCTTATCTCAAATGATAAGAGATGGAGTTGTTCACAGTCTTGCAAGTGCTCAGACTATATCTTGGTTGGGGGAAATGCAATCAATTAAAGGGTAATATTAAGGCCCAAGGTGCAAAGAAACAACCAGTCATTAAGCATTTTCTTTTAAATTAGCATATAATTGCATCTACTGTTTGCTAGGCATTTCTTTTAAAGATATGGCTAATTCGTCAAATCTTGGTTTGATTATTGGTTCAGTGATTAAAACAGGGACTCTTCCTCCAGAGGGCTTGAGTTTGGCCCAGCACCCAGGTCCAGTACTCACAATTGCTTAGAACTTTAGCTTCAGGGGATCTGATGACCCCTTCTGGCTTCCTTGAGCACCTGCACTCATGTGCACATAACTGCACACAAACACACTCTTACAGATAAATTAAAAGTAAGTACATGAATCTCTTTAAAAATTCTTCAGGTCTTTACAATGTCAACGAGATAGTATTATTATAACTAGTTTTCAAATTATAACTAGTTTCAATAACAAGAGAGGGAGAGTAATAACTTATTTAGGGTCAGTAGTTAATAAGTGGTAAAGCTGAAATGGATCCCCATGTGGTCTGACCCTTAAGTGCTCTACCATGCAGTCTAGTATTGTGAACAGAATCCATCATGTTTTTAGCTTTATGAGTTGTATAAGAAATGCTGTTTGCTTTCAGAGAGACACATGCACTCATACATGTTCTAGAGGTTGAATCTTCAATGTCCCTCAAAGGCACAGATGTTGGAGGTATGGTACCTCAAAGGTTGGGACTATTAAGAAGTATTGGGGCATACAGTTGTCAGTAAAGTGCTTGCTTCGCAAGCATGAGGATCTGAGTTCAATCCCAAGAACTCCTGTAGAAAAAGCCAGTCATAATGATGTGGTGCATGCTTGTAATCCCTGCTCTAGATAGGTGGTGACAGGTGTATTGCTGGGGCTAGCCAGCCTGAAAAGTAACACCTAAGTTTGATCTCTGGCTACCACAACATCTGCACATATGTTCATGTGTGCTTACACTCAAACATATACACACACATGTGCACACACACACACACACACACACGTGTACACACACACTTACTTAGAAAGAGACCAAGTTAGAGAGAGAGAGAGAGAGAGAGAGAGAGAGAGAGAGAGAGAGAGAGAGAGAGAGAGAGACACTAGTACCTTTAAGAGGGTGGCATTCCTTAGCCATTAGGAACATGTACTTGAAGGAGACTATTTCTATGGTCCCTTCCACTTTTTTTTCCTGCTCTCCTTAGCATGACGTGGCCAGTTTGAATTTGCCACAGTTACATAAGATCCCACCTTCCAGAGTCCTAAAAGCAATGTGTCCATAAGATCATGAGCCATGATAAAGACTTCCCTTACTTTTCATGTGTGTGCCGGTGTGTCTGCACATGTGTCTATCTGCATGTGGAGGCTGGTGCTCACCTGAGGGTGTTTTTCCTTTCTGTCCACCTTGTTTTTTGAGATAGAGTCTCTAATTGTAACCAGTAAATTAGATTGGCTTGCCAACAAGATCCAGGGATCGGCCTGTCTTCAGCTTCCTAGTGCTGCAATTGCAAATGTATACTCCTCACCAGTATATGATGTTCTGGAGATGGAACTCACAGTTTTATGCTTACGTAGCACTTTATGGACTGAGCCATTTTTCTGGCTCACAAGTAAACCTTTTCTAAGTTGGTTGTCTATAGGTTTTGTTTTAGCAATGAATAGGTAAATTAATAAAGCTAAAGTGACATGTAGCTTTAGCAAGCAAGTCTGTAAGCCTGGAGAGCACTTGAAAATGTAGCCTTACTCCTTCTCCAGGAGACAGGGCAAAGCAAGACAGAATTTAAAACTATCTTAGGAGCCCCATGACTGGCCTCCTAGTCATAACAGTCAGTTCTTTGTTTAAAGATCACCAGAAGCAGAGCAAAGCTTTTGGTAGTTGACAAATAGTGATTTTAGAGCTTTTAGATTTGTGTGTGAGAAAAGAGGCAGACAGACAAAGTGTGTGTGGGGGGGAGGTCAGGTGCATGTAAGTGTATGTGCTCGTGAATGGAAAAAGCCAATGGAGTCAAGCTCATGTGTCCCTCTCGGGTGCCATCTATCTTGATTCTTTGGTTTGTTAGTTTTGGTCTTTAAATGGGGTCTCTTGCTGTACTTACAGCTCCCTGATCAGACTATACTAACTAGCCGGTGAGTTTCATGGATTCCCCCAGTTATAAGCACACACCCCAGTGCCCAAGAATTTTACACAGGTTCTGGGCCTCAGACTCTGGTTTTTTATGCTCATATAGCAAACACCTTACAGGCTGAACTATCTCTTCAGGCTGGTTTAAGAGTTTATTTCCCTACCTGGCTCTGACCCTGTTATATTCCTAACTGTAAAAGTGACCTTCAGACCAGAACTAACCACTCCAAAACAACAAGAAAGAACCACATATATGAGACATAGCCATTCTCTGTGGGGATGGAGGACACAGTCCACACATCTGGGTCACGGACACTGCCCACTTCCTTGATTTCATTAAGCATCCTCACACCCCCTCCCCTGCAGCTTTAGAAGAACTCTGTCTAACCTTCTTTTCTCAGCTCTTCAGTACAAAGTGCCTTTAGTATTTTTATGTTAATTCTCCAGTTCTGGGTAGACCTTTGTCACTTCATGCGATTCAGCATGATTTTACAACCTCCTGAGTCCCTCTGTCTAATTCTCAAATAATCACCGAGATTAGTGGAATGAAATCCCCACCATGTGTGTGAGGCTTTGAGATTAGCTATCACTTAAACCTCCATAATCTCATCCATGCCAAAGGATTAACCTGGACTAGCTGTTAAGAATTGTCTTTTACCAATTATGCCTGTTTGTATTCTATTGATCTGTGCTGATAAGAGGAAATTTCATATAATTTTAAAAGAATTAACAACATTTTAGGATTTGCTAGTCCGCGTTTAAAAGGGGACTCATCTCTTAGCACAAAGGGGGATAGCCTGTAACATTTTTTTCTCTCTCTTGAATCTTAGACAGGGGCACTTAAAAGGTTGAGTCTTCGTAATTTACCCTCCTCTTAGGTGTCTGGCTACAACAAAAGTTCCATCAACAACAGTATTTTTGGGAGCCTGAATCTGTCTTCTGGGCTCACAGTACAGATCAAGAAAAATGAATCCATCTTTGATAGCCACTGTTAGGGAAAAATTGTCTTTCTTCCTGGGTGGAATATAATATTTTTCTACTTGTGCAAACTGTCTCCTGCAAGACATGGGATTATAATGGCTGCTTATGTACCTAACAGGAAGAACAGCTGAGGTACAAAGGAGTTGCCTTCCCAAAAGGCATATTTGGACATTCTGACCTCTGATCTCTTCAGACCCCACACTGGTGATGGGCCCAGCCACTTAGTTTATATCTGGCTTTTAGTCTCATCTTTCTGCTCAGACTTCATGGGCTAAATGTGCTCTAGAGTCTTCCACACTCCATGGTTACTAACTACCTCAAGATACTGTGAAGAGGAAGGGGTAATTTTGATGCACAGTTTGAGGGTACAGTCCCTGGAGCAGACATGGCTAAAGCAGCCTGAGGCAACCAGCCACATGGCATCCATTGTCAATATGCAGAGAGAGATGAATCTGGTGTTCAACTCACTTTCTCTTCTTCATTGAGTCCAAGCCCTGATATCATCCATATTCAGGGTGGGTCTTCTCACCTCAATTAAAATAATCTAGAAGATCCCTTACAGACACAAGTTCTGAGGTCCCATCAAATTGACAATCAATTGTACCATCACCCATTCAGTGTGGTTGGTTGGGGAGAGCAGACATACAATTTCACGTTCTCCATAGGTGCTTTTTTGATGTTATTAATTTCCCTTTCCCTTTTATCTTTCTAGATAATCATATCTTAATCTATTATAATTTCTGTTATAACTTAATTATCTTTTTTGGCCAACTAATAATGGGATTTTTTTTCTAATGCTACAATAAGACAGTTGGTCTATTTTATCAAAACTCAGCATCAATTTGAGCTATACACTCTGCTTTTTAAAATATTTAAATTGTGTGTGTGTGTGTGTTCTGGCTGTGTGAATATGCGTGTGTATGTCTATATCTGAGTGTATGTGTAGTCTGAGTGTATATGCCTGTGTGTGTCTGTGGTTTGACTGTGTGTGCCTATGTGTGTGGGTGTCTCTGTATATGTGTTTGTGTATGTGTGCATGTGTATGTGAGTATATGTGTGTGCATATGCATGTGTATATATAGTCTTTGTGTGTATATATGTGTATGTACATGTGTATATGTATGTGTGTATATGGTCTTGTGTTGTGTGTGTGTCTATATGTGTGTGTATGTCTGCGTGTGTGTGTTACACATTTGTATACATGTGTAGGGGTGTGCTTGCTTGTGTGTTCATATGTGGATGCTAGAAGTCACCATCAGATATCTTCTCTTTACTCTTTGCCTTGTGTTTTTGAGGCACAGTCTCTCTATGACCCTCAATTAGACTGGCTGTTCAACACACTATTACTCCTGTCTCAGCCTCCTATTGCTGGGTGTCCAGGTGTTCAGTGGAACACCTGACTTTTACACAGGTCCTGGGGATCTGAACTAGGGTCATCATGTTTCCATCCACAGCATCCCCCTTAAGAACTAAGCTATTTCTCCAGACCTGTTTTGTCTGAGTTTTCAATCTTTCATTTTTCATTTCATGAAGAATCTATTAGATGAGCTCAGCTTCGTCTTAATTAGAACAAAGATAAGCATGCCTTGTTTGTGATCCTGCAGAATTACGACTGCTGGAAAACTTCCTACGCTTTAGTGGCAAATAGAGTAAACATAAAGCACCTAAGCCCCGTATATTGTGAGGCAAGCCAGCAGTTTGTCTCTTCTAGACCCTCAGCAAGTAGGCTGCTTTGCAGTCTGGAGCCTCTGTGGGTGAGCTGTATATAGCACAATTGATCCTAGGTATATGTAAGACACAGCACATTCCTTTCTCTACTGATTTATTCCTGGTCTCTTCCCCACATTTCTCCATTTAGCCAATCATTTAATCTCTGATATAACTCATGGGCAGCCACTGAAAATATTGCAGATGATATTTCCTCAGCAACAGCAGTGATGGAGGTCCTCATGCCTGTCTGAGCAAAGAGGCCATGTGGAGCTGGGAAACCTTCTTAATGAAGGTCAGGTGTGAAGAGTAGATTACTGACACTGTGAAGGAAGGAAAGGACTGTATTGATGTTATTCCCCCTAATAATGCCATCCCCTGGCACCATGCCTGCCATGAGAGAGATGCTCAAAAATCATTTATGGAAGGACTTAAGAAAAGGCTGAAGACTTGACTGATTCAGTAAATTGCTTGCCTAGCAGACAGGAGAAGTTGAGCTCAATCCCAAGAACCCATGTCAAAAAGTAAAAAGTGGGCATATCTATGTGGCCCACTGGTCAGCTAGCCTACACATTTCAGCAAGCTCCAGGACAGTCCCAGAACCTGTCACATAAAGCGAGGTAGTCACCACCTTAGGAATGACACCCTAAGTTGTTCTCTGGGCTCCACAAACTTGACACATATGTGAATGTAGGCACAGAGAAACAGAAAACAATAGTTTTAGGTCAAGCAGCTCAGCTAATTAGTAAACCTCCCTCCAACACCTCCTTCTGAAAATGAGCTTTTGAGTTTCAAGGGACCTAGAGGCCAGCAAGATAGCTCAGTGGCTGAAGGCACATCTGACAGCCTGAATTCAATACTCCAGAACCAGAACCGATGTGGAGGAAGCAGAGAACTGACTCCAGCAAGTTGTCCTCCAACATCCACATGTGTATTGTGACATGGTTGCATGTGTGTATATCACACACACACACACACACACACACACACACACACACACACACACACACACGTTACATTATGGTTTCTTGGTCCCGGGCGGCTAGAGGCCCAGACCCACTCAGACCTGCAGCCAGACCCCTTAGCCGCCCGCTGCTGCTTAGGCCCCAGAAATGACTTAGACTCTTATATTAAGTTCATGCTATTTGGCCTATGGATCAGGCACATTGCTAGCTAGCTCTTACATCTTAACTCAACCCATTTCTATTCATCTTTCTTGCCACGTGGCCCGTGGCTTACCTGTGCTCCTTACATGTTGGTCCTTTGGGCTTCCGGCTCCTTCTGTCTCTCTCTCTGCCCTGCTCCTCCTACCTATTCTGATTTCTCCTTCTACTTTTTCTATGGTGCCTGTCATGGGCTAAAACAGCTCCTTTATTTAAAGACTGAGATTCACAGCATACAGAAAGACATTCCCACATCACACACACACACACACACACACACACACACACACACACACACACACACACCCCACCACCACACCACACCACACCACACCACACCACACCACACCACACCACACCACACCACACCACACCACACCACACTGCATAAGTAACTAAGAGGCCTGTAACATAAACATCAACGATCCAGAAGTTTGAAGAACTGGAATAAATGGAGGCAGGGGACACACAGGACAGGGCAGACATGCACTTTTTCTGTGTTCCTCACCTTCTTGGTGTTTCTGGCCCTGCATCTGTAAGGCCAGGCAGGCATGGCAAATTCCTGACACTCCTGTATATGACAACATTCATGCACCATGATACTCGGAGGCAGGACACACCAGGTTATGTTTAGAAAGCTATGGGAAGATGCATAAGTGCTAGGAGGACAGAGAGCCCATGGGACAGATGAAGAAGATGAAACCAGAGAGAAGGAACAGCTAGGTCATCAAGTGCCTTAGGTGCCAACCTGATGGGCTTGAACTTAATCTAAGGATATCATTGAAGTACTTTACGCAGGGGAAGGGAATTGCACCAGCTCATTTGCGTTAATAGCAGCCTCTGAACTGGATGGGGGAAGGCTACTTAGCCTTCCTAGCTGCTTTTCCAGCTTGTTCCTCACACCTCCCCTCTGATCTCACAAAACTTTACAAGCAGAGCTGGCCAAGGCTTCTATGGGTTTTTGCCTATATATGTCCCCATTCCTAGAACAAGTTCTTCTCTACATGAATGTTAAGAACTTTTTGTTGTGAACCGTGGGAAACCCATCTCAAACTTGTTGAGGTTGCTGGAGAGGTTAATTTGTTCTGAATTTAACACACCGGGCAGAGCTGTGTTTCTGTATTCCAGGCAGTCTTAACCAGAGCTCTTTTCTTCATCCTTATCTCAGACTCTCAAAATGTGGCCATACTTCAGAACTCTATCAACCATGTCAATGAGAAGGAAGCTCTTCCTAGCGAAGGTCATAGAATGTGTCTACTGGAGTGGCAGGCTCACCTCTGCGTTAGCCACCCTAGAGCAGCCTGCTCTGAATAGCCAGGCCTTTGCTGAGAGCTGTGAGCATGGGAATGCCATAGTGAACTCTTCAGCAAAACAGCTCTCAGAAAGAGAATTGCAAATCAGGAGAAAATTTCAAGGCACCAGAAGGTCAAAATGCCCTTTACAAAAATTAGGGAATAGATGTTAGCACGGGATTATCAATGTCTGCTGTACCTGCCTTCAAGATTCAGAAGCAGAGTAACTTCTACTTCTTCTAGCAGACCTGATCAAAGTGTTGAAACTGGGGCCTGGGAGATGGTTCAGTTGGCAGAGCTTGCCAGAGAATTCAAGTTCAAGCATGGCATACATGGCACACATGAACAAAAACCCAACCAACCAACCGAACAAAAACAGGCGTACATATAGCACAAGCCTGTAATCCCAGAACTGGTAGACGAGAACAGGCAAATCCCTGGGTTCATGGGCCACCATTACCTAATCCAGGGAGTTCAGGCTTCAATAAGAGATCTTGTTTCAATAAATAAAGACGGCACCTAAGGAAAATATGCCATTAACCTCCATCTTCCATACGCAGCCTTGAATATATACATGGGTACCCATACATACATATCACATACAGAAGAATATATACCATGCCAAGAGAGATATTTTAAAAGAAATGGAGATGCTGAAAGTGAGTTATGAACTGTCTGGTTTCAGAGCTGGCATAGATAACACTCTTCATAAACCTTCTTCCCATGAATTAGCACCAGACAGTTAATTTAAAAGGTAATCGATAATAAAATCCTCTGTCTGGCAGAGGATGTGGGTGGCCTTGAAGGAGCACAGTGGGTTCTTCTGCTGGGTATGTGTAGGTATGAAAACAGTGGACACCACACACGGCTTTCTAGTATAATTTTATTTTGGTGGGGCCAGAAGGATGGCTCAGTGGCTAAGAGTTATTGCTGCTTTGGCAGAATACCCCAATGCAGAGACTCTGTAAGTACTTATGGCCTACAGAGAAAGGGGATGCAAAAAATAAATTAGATTCATTTCTTCCTCTCTAATGGGAACAGCTGTCTCAAACTCTCAGAAATCCTGCCTTCCCCTACAGCTGGACATAATAGGACTTATGCCTTGGCTTATTGTGTGTGCACACTTGCATGCGTGCAGGTACAATCCACCTTATTTTGAGACAGGCTCTCTCGCTGCACTTGGTTCTCAGTAATTCAGCTGGTCTGACTGGCCAGCAAGCCTCAGGGCTCCTGTCTCTGCTTCCTGGGTGCTGGCTTACAAACACATGCCACTGTCCCCTGTGGGAGATTGTGTTGTTTCATGGTAAATAATTGTCCCACCCACTGGTTTAATAAAAAGTGCTGATTGGCCAAAGGCAGGCAGGAAGTGTGGGCGGGGCTACCAGACTAAGAAAACTCTTGAGAACAGGAAGCACAAAGTAGAACTGCCAGAGAGAAGCCAGACGAAGCAGAGGACAACCATGCTGCTCTAAGAAAAGGTACTGAGCCCCATGGCTGAACAGGAAGAATCATGGGTTAGATGAAGGGTAGAGAGCTAGCAAGTTATTTGCCTGGGCCTTAGGCATATAACTTGCTAGCTCTTATATAGCCAAAAACTATTGTAAACATCTGTATGTCTCTGCGCGTCTGGGTGTCTGTGGGCCTAGACCTTTAGGTTAGGCCCGAAAGTCAGGGCCAGACACCTCCTACTACAGCCCCCTGTGGTTTGTTTCTGCTCTTTGTGGGGGTGGGGGCACTCAGCTCCCAAATAAATCAGAGGTATGTTTCTAATTATAAATGCCTGGCCTTAGCTTGGCTGGTTTTTTATCAGCTTTTCTCAACCTAAATTATCCCATCTACCTTCACCTCTGGACTTTCACCTTTTCTCTTTCCGTATGTATTTCTTTTTCACTTTGTCGCTGGTTGTGTAGCGGTGGCTGGGTCCTTGCATCCTCCACTTTCTCTTGCTCCTTCTTCCTTTCCTCCAAAATTTCTCTTCCCATGTATTCTCTCTGCCCGCCAGCCCTGCCCATCCTTTCTCCCGCCTCGCTATAGGCTATTCAGGTCTTTATTAGACCATCAGGTGTTATAGACAGGCAAAGTAACACAGCTTCATAGAGTTAAATAACTATGCTTTGTTAAACATTAACGAAAGCAACACATCTTAAAATAATATTCTACAAGAGTTCCCTGCTTTTAAATGTCGGGTCTAGGTATTGAGTTCAGGTCCTCAAGCTGGTGTGGCAGAAGTTTACCGATTAAGCTGTTTCCCAAGTTGCTTTTTCTGCCCATCAGCTTTGAAATGATTTTTGTCAAACCAGTAGTATATCTATTTCTAGAAGCTAGAACATCAACTCTCTGGTGGTTTGCATCAAAATGTTGTGGTTTCAGTCCTTTAACTAGTATTGACATCCATTTCATTGTTTTGATAGCTTTTGGCCAGTTTTTATGATGCTTGCTTAATAATCATTGCCTCTGGGTAACAGTTCTTACCTACTCTTCTTTTCTGCTGCCCAGAGTACAGCAGGCTCTGGCTGCTATAATACAGAGCCTGTGTTCAAAGCAGGATAGAGAGGTATCACCCTGTCAAGACATCCTCATCTTGTTTGACATGAGACATTTGAAACTGGAACTTCTGAGTTTCTGTCCTGGTATTTGGAAGTGGCATGTAGACCTTTCTTTTCAGAAGACCTTTAGGCACCACATGAGAGTTACCCATGCCATACTCAAGAAGTTTTTTTTTTTTTTTTCTTTCCTGATGTCATCTCTGCTCAGCATCTCTAGCTAGCATTGTTATTTACACTGGGTTGACCTTTGCTTCCACCTCCATTTTACTGTCTTCTCTTTCCTTCATGCTGTAGAAATGTAAAGCTTTAGAGAAAAATTAAAACATGGATCAGTGTTGTTTTCTTCTCATAATAGCCCCGTCACTGTCATCTGTGTTATAAAGTCATCACCACACTTATTATTAGTGTCCCATTTTAATTGGAGGAGAAATGACCCAATAAATGAGTTCTATTAATATTTAACTACCAGCAATGAAAAAAAGCCAATATTATAGAATAAAATATATACCGAGTATGTCATGACAGACTTCAAACTATTTTTTTTTTTTGATTCTTTTCTGGCAAGAGAGAAGCCAATGAAATCTTACAGAAACAGGTCATTCTCAAATTCCTAAGGGGGGAATCTTTTATGAGAGTTCTTACATATCTGATATCTTCTGTGGAAGGGAATAAAATGAAATTGCTTTGAGTACTGCCTTTTAGATTCAACCCACACTTCCTTATGGCTGGGACATCATGAGAGAAATGGTGGCACTTCCCTCTATGCCCCCTGAAATGTTGGTGGGCAGTATTTTAAAGGATTCTGATTTATAATGATGAGTTATTAAGGAGAAATTGAAAGTTTCCCAACCCAGGAGTTTTTACATGCAAAAATTAAGGAGCCCATTAAAGTCCATTAGTTTAAAAGGTAAACTTATTAATTCCTTCATGATAAAATGGCTATTTCTGATTTTATAGTAAAATGTAAATGCCCTGGGTGGCATTTTAAGAGTTGGTATAATGAAGTTCTTGGCTCTCTTTGCAGCCAGTAGTATCCAGTGTTTATATGATGACTTCAGGATGAGTGAATGTGATCTCCTACTGAGCAGGAGGTTCCCCAAAGAAGCACACTTGTGACATGTGGGGTGTAGAGTTAAGTAAGAATGTGGTTAGGAGGAGGTCTGACAATTTTTATGCAGGAATGTAAACTCAGCTAAAGGAACCTACCTCAGAGGACCTGCTGAGGGGCGGTGCATGCACAGTGCAGCATGAACCACCTGCCCCCCCCCCCCACACACACAAGTCTTTCATTATCACTCAGATTACATCCTGATGGATTTATAGCAGCATAATTTCTGAAATGGAAGGTATGCAAGAAACATCTTTTGGGCTCTAACTTTCCTTGCTACCTATTTGAATTTTGGCTGCTTCTTTCTTCACCTCTAGGGATACTGAGTTCAGGGAATGGTGCTTTTTCTAGGTTACCATAGCACAGCAGTGTTGTCTTTAAGTTAAAACCACAGAACATAAATATCCTGAGACCTATTTTAAAAATATTTCTTTATGTGTATCCGGGATGTGTGGGTTTGTGGGTATACTGGGGGTGTATATTGAGTCTGTGGATGTCATAGTGTACATGTGGACATATCTGTGGAACTGGTTCTCTCTTTATATCCTTAGGTCCTAGGGAGCTAACTCAACATGTCAGGCTTGGGTGGAAAGAGTCTTTACCCACTGATTTATCTTCCTGTCTCTATTGAAATTCCTTTTATGAATAGTGAAATTCACAGGTTTCCTGTTGCATGTTCATGTGATTGTGTGTGGACAGCATGTGGTTGGGTATGCACATTCTCATGTGCTGTCTACATTGTTTTGTTAGTTTTGTTTGTGAGACAGTCTCTTACCGGCCTGGAACTTTCCAGTTAGGCCAAGCTGGCTACAAAACCCCAAGAACCCACCTGTCTGTGCAGTTAAGCTTGGTATTTTTGAATACAGTCTGAGATTCAAACTCATATACTTGTGCATGCAGGGACATAACTTTACCAAGTAAGTGATTGTCCCCATTGAAATACGCAGCTTTGACATCTTTGGATTACCTCAGTCATTATGATTCTGTGGGACATAGGAATCTCTTACCTATATTGAGCAAGGTCACACTGAATTTCTTACTTTAAACAAATAGGCTTTGGGAGGTATACATAGTCTCAACATCTTGGTTTCTACAAGTCTGTAAAGGAGGTGGCTTGTCCGGTGAAGTGAAAGTTGTCCTCAGCTTGTAGTTGATTCTTACTGTGCCACTTTCAATTTGGGACCAAAGAATAAAAAAAAGAGACATAGAAGGTCATGGCCACTTCTGATGATTAGTGAGATCAACATGCAGCTTAGTTTTCTTGGTAAAGGAAATTTGGTCACCCCATCCCCCAAGAAACCAACAAGAGGTGGGAACACAACCTTCAATTCTCAGTGAGCCTGAGAACCAATTTGACAATGTATGAGAGAGCATCTGGTATGCATAGAACAGTCTTATGACTGAATATTAGTTTTACAAATAGGAAAAATAATTAGATTTATGAAATTTACTTATAGTAAAATAGACAGATGGTGCTAAGGAGTTTTATACTTTTAAATCAATTCATATACCTATGCATATACATATATATGGCATGTCGATCATATTCCCCCATCCTGCCGTGCCTCCCTCTTGTCTCCCCCTAGTCGCCCATTTTGCTCCTGTCGGTAGTTTCAACTCCATGTCATATATGATTTTATAGGCCAGAGGAACTACTGGTGAGAGGAAACATTGATTTTTCCCTTTGAGGGTGGCGTAATTTACTTGACCCAGCACTATGACTCTCTTCTTTATGGCTGAAGAAAACTACATTATTAACGCATACCACCTTTTCTTGGACCAGTCCTCTTTGGTCAGATACCCAGCTTGGTTCTGTAACTTTGCTGTTATGAACAGTGCTGATAAACAGGAGTGATGTAGGATGACTCATATGTCAAAGGGAGCATTCTTTCGTAAGAATCTTTCTAAGAGCAGGACAATGAGAAAACTGGACTGTTTGACGAATCGTAAACCATCTGAAAAAGAGCTCCATTGTCACCCCCAGTTCCTCTCCATCTGAGTTATTATAATTCAGACTTTATTATTATTCAAAAATGTTTTATCATAAAAACTATATAAATAAGTCATATTAACATAAAATTGTTACTGTTTTGAGGAATGTGGGTAGGTTTTGTATTATTTTTAAGAGACATTTCTATGCCTTTTTTTCTTCTGAATATAAGAATTGGGCTTTTTAAATTTTATTAGCAGTCTCTTTTGACAAATAGCTTCAGCACCCTAGGTCTTAAGAAGCGTAATGGACAGCTAGCATTCACATAGATGGGTTCTTTGAAAGGAACAGGGCTCATTGCAGCCATTCAACGCTGCGTTTTCCTGTGTGGGAATTGATGGAAGCCAAAAAATTGCAATTAAGTCTCTTATACTTACTTTTCAAGGTGTATTAAATGGGTGCGTACTATAACTATATGTTTACTTGAAGAATCTTAAAAAGACCCCTTGGGAAATATTACCAAGCTGAGCCCATTGCACTAGACAAAGATGCCTGATTCATTTTCATAAATAAATCTGAATTCCATTATTTTTCAAATTTACTTGTAGATTGAGGAGGAGGGTAAGTATGTTAATAGAGGACCCAGAGAATGGAAAATTATGGCAAGGATTTTCTCTCCACAGCCAGTCCAGCCCCATTCTTTCTGGATGCTTTCCAAACAAAAATATATTAAAAATTGAAGGCTTGTTTATTCAAATATTCTCTCAATAAATGCTTGTTGTTTAAGGCATTGTCTGAGGCCTTCCATTGGAAAGCAAAGCCATAAGACCTATCCGAAAACACCCATGAGCTTGTACCCTCTGAAAATACCACTCACTTCTGTAGGCAGAATCGTGGATATTTAAATGGCAGCTCACACTTAAAAAAAAGTTAAATACATAGTGGATGTGTGCTACACCCTTTCCACCTTTTACCATCATATGCTCATGTGCTCCTCTGTGTGTGTGTGTGTGTGTGTGTGTGTGTATGTGTGTGTGTGTGTGTGTGTATGTGTGTGTGTGTGTGTGTGTGTGTGTGTGTGTGTGTGTGTGTGTGTGTGTGTGTGTGTGTGTGTGTAGTGGGGTTACATGTGCTCATGTGTTGTTCCTTAGGTGCCATCCACCATGATTGTTTTGAGATAGTGTCTCTCACAGGCCTAGAGCTCACCAAGTATCCTAGACTGGCTGGCCAGTGAGTCTTTAAAGGTTTAGCCTAGACTTGCTATAAACTCACAATCTTTCTGATTCATCCTCTAGAAATGGTCTGATAGTAGGCACAACCCCCACCATCAAATAGTTTTGATGTAACAACTATTCTGGTTCTTCCTATTACCTAGAGCTAAGTTCACAGAAGCTGACTCTTTCCTGGCTCATTGTTTTTGAATAACAGAGTTTATCAGTTTCTTGGATTGAGCACCCTGGTAACTGGAACCCCAACCCTTGCCTATTCCCTTTACACTAGATGAGGGTAGCCACCATTCATGTTTTGATGTGGCTCAGAGTTGTTGCTCTGCCCTCCTGTTCAGGTCTCTCCAATTGGATGGAAGTCATGTCCAGGCACTAGTATTGAGTTCACTGTCAAACTTGCCTTCAGTTTCTCTGGAGCATTAGAAAACATTGAGTTCTTCCACAACTGAAATTATTTTAATATGTTCTTAATTGATATACTGACTTTGGTTTGTTTTGAAGTTTGAAGCTGAATTGTGCCCTAGCAATGGTGGCAAAAACATTGAGAAGCCATCTGTCCCTCACTGATCTATATACTATAAACTAACTAGGTATATTTAAAGCAGCCAATCCACATAGAGATGTTTTAGAAGGAAGACATGAAGTTTTCCGAGACGATAAAGAAGTGTTAAGAGATTTAATAATATGAACGTGGGTCTAAGTTCTTTAGGCTACACAGTTTCTAAGAGAACAGATGTTACAGTGTGTTAGGACCTTGGTCATTGTGACATCTATTAGGTATGTAATCTAGTCCTCATGAGACAATTAGAACTAAGAAGATAGTTGTTGACTGCTAAGGGAGTGAAAGTTAGATTTTTTGAGGGGTGTCATCCCTAATAGGTTGGCCGTGCTCCAGTGGATGGCTCTACATTCATATGTACATGGCCAGCCATAATTGGACTCAGTGGATCATTAGATAATAAAAAAGAGGACATTAATTTTGGAGGGAGACATACAGGAGGAATTGAGAGAAGATAGGGGTGAGTATGATCAAAATATATTGCATTTTTGTATGAAATTCTCAAAGAATAAACTTTAAAAATTATGTATTTACAATTTATTATATTTTTTAGGTTTTACAAGTTTGTTCATATTTTCCATACTGTAACTCCTTCCAGATCTTTCCACCCTCAATACCCACTCAAGTTCACATTCTTTCTTTCTCATTAAAAAAATAAAATAAAATAGAAACAGAAATAAACAGAAATAAACAAACTGAATCAGCAACAATAAAATGTGGACTCTGTTATGTCATGGCCAAATAGTCCTGAGCATGTGCATAACCCAAGATGCGGTTGATATATCCAGTATCACTTCACAAAGAACACTGATTTCCCTCTCGCAGCCGCTCTCCATTGCAAATTACTTGGAAGCACTGCTTAATGAGGTTTGTTTTGAATGGATAAGAGAATAGAGAAATGGCTCAGTCTACATAGTCCTTGTCATGTAAGACTTGCATTCCAGAATCCCCATGAAAAGACAAACATGGTAGCCCATGTCTGTAATCCTAGTGCTGGAGAGGCAAAGATAGAAGGAGCACTGGGCATGGTGGCCAGCCCATCTTGCTAAATCAGTGAGCTTCAAGTTCCAGAGATTGGCATCTGTCCTCCACATCATGTGCACAAATTTACATCTGTATGTGCACACACATGTGCATTCTCAGGGTCAATTTTAAACTAATGACAGTTCAAACTCCTGGAAAATCAGAAAAGTATAATTCCATGAAATCCGTAGTCATGGGCTTTGGAAAGATTTAGAGCACCAGATATGAAATCCTTTCTGTGAAACAGACCTCATATCAAGTCAGGAAACAGTTGGATGCCCCTAGAACCTTCATACCACTATTGCACGAGGTAGGTTAGTATTATAGAGTCCGGAGCCTAGCATTGGATAAGACTGTACATGTCTTTTATCTCCCCAAACCTAACATAGACCCTTATGGTACTATGTAAAGTAGCCAGCAGGGAAAGAGTTTCCTGCTCAGTTCAAGACTGAATCCTTTAAATCCTGTATCCAAAGTGAGTGGTTTCTTCAATAATAGGTTTTTGTCATCTAGTTATGGTGGGCAGCCAGGAGCAATGGCAATTTACAAAGAGTAGATAAAATATAATTTAATTTTTACAAGAAGAAAGGAACTGGCCATGAGTGTGGTGGCACAAACCTGTAATGCCAGCGTTGAAACTCAGGTACACAGTGAGTTCCCCTCACTGCAAAAAGTATATTCATTTACCCACTAAAGAATAGCTTAGTGCAATATCCACTATGATTCTCCATAGAAACCTAGTCTGATCACCTAAGCTGTATTCAGTTAAGACCCCTAGAAAGAATAGTCCATATACTTTGTTCTGTAGCATTTAGGGAGTCATGTTCCTTCATATGAGAGTCATAAGAAATAAAACTGTGGCGTCATAAAGGAGAAAAGGCATCTTCAAGTGACATATGTATTGTACAACTGAGAAAGCCAGTCAGAACAAAGCGAAGTGGGATAATTACACTTTTAGAAGAAATCAGTTGGTTAGATCAAGGGATTGCTGTGGGGAGATTTAAAGTGGCTTTATATATCACACAGGACAAAGCAAACACATCAAGAGAAGTAAGGAGTCGTTAATGCTAAGTTGCCCGATCCTACTTTGAGTTGACAGGAACTTACTATAGTTACTTGTGTGCTTCTAAATCAGGTGATGGCAGACAGGCTATAATAAGTTCTCTTGAGATTTATTTTTAATTTTTAATTGTGTGGACGGGGTGGGGTTTGTGTGCATGTGAGTGCCAGTGTCACACTGTCCAGAAGTGCCAGCACCCTATAGCTGTAGTTCTAGGTGGCTGAGAGCTACCTGACTTGATTCTGGGAGCTGAAGTCGGTTCTTCTAAAAGAGCAGCAAGTGCTCTTAGTCACTGAGTAACCCTCTCAGCCCTTGTAATAAGTTTGTAGTCTTACAGATTTAAGGCTGTAACTGTTGTAGGACTAGTGAGATGAGTTAATTGCATGAACAGGAGCTAAGTTCAATCTCTAGACTCCACATCTTACAATCTAGAGAGGCAAAGATGGGCTAACCAGCCTAGCATACTTGCTGCTGGTGGTCAGTGTATGTGTCTCAACAAATACGATAGGCAGTACTTGAGGAGTGACACCTGAGCTTGTCCATTGACTTTCAGATGCGAACACATATGTAAGGAGGGAGAGAGAGAGAGGGAGAGGGAGATGGAGACAGAGACAGTGATAGATAGATAGATAGATAGATAGATAGATAGATAGATAGATAGATAGATAAGTAGATAGATAGGCAGGCAGATGATGGATGTAAGAGAGAGAGAGTATCACAGTTGCAAATGAGACACAGTGTAACCACAGGAACACTTGGCCGATGCCGAGAATATTCTCTGGAACAGTCTTATCACTGTTTGGAAAGAATAAGATACTGTCTTTACCTGACAGCACTGTGTGATATAAATCCCTCTTGGATCAGCAAGGTAAATGTGCAGAACAACATTATTAAACTCAAAGAAACAAAAGCGACTATTTAATTGCCCTCTGGTGGAAAGGAGTTTTCTGGCTGTAAAATGAGTGTAGGAACTAGCAAAGGAGAAGGGAGACCGACTTGACTTGATAAACATTTTAAAGTTATGAACATAACAGCATCTCACATTAAAATGAGAGCAACATCTGCCATCTAGAGCAAATCTTGATGTCCTTAATATATTAATTTGACATAAATTCAACAGAAACTTCACGACAGGCAGCTTTGCTTGGAATGTGAAGACACAATTCACATAATAGAAAATACCATAGGTTAATAAATACAGGAATGAAAAGTTAGCATCCTATGCAAGCATGGAGGGTGCAAAAAGGGATATTTTGTGTCAAACACCAGCAAAAATATTGGGCTGTTCCATCTATAAAAGGTAGGGACAGTCGTCCATGCTACCAGGGAACTAAACGGCAATGTAGTGTATTCACAGGCTGTCTTAGGGTTATTATTTCTGTGATGAAACATCATGGCCAAAAGCAACTTGGGGGAAAAGGGTTTATTCTACTCACTTAGGTATAGCATTAATCAAAAGCAGGACAGGAACCTAGAACCAAGAGCTGATGGAGAGACCATCAAGACGAGCAACTTACTGGCTTGCTAAGTCTTTTTTCTTACTGAACTCAGGACAAGATCACCAGCCAAGGGATGGTACCACCCAAAATGGGCTGGACTCTCCCACAACAATCACTACTTAAGAACTTGTCTTACAGGACTGCCTCCAGTCTAGTCTTATGGATGCATTTTCTCAGGTTTGGTTTTCTATCTCTCAGATGACTCTACCCTGTGTCAAGTTGCCAGAGTACAAACAAAGTGGAAGTTCTGAGAAAACTCTGAGATTTCAATTATTGAAACTACTTCTCAGTACAGGGCTCCATCCTCAAAACCACTCCCATGATTTAAAATAGGAGAAAGCAGAATGCAGTGGCAATTGTCTGTGATTCCCAAGACTGGAACAGCAGGAAAAAAATGATACATGTGGCATGCTGGAAGCCAGGTAAACCTGGTCTGTGAGCTCCAGGTTCACAGTGTGAGAGAGATCCTGTATCAAAAGAGCATGTAGACATTTATCTAACATCAACTTCTGGCTGACAAACTCTGACATATGCACAGGAACATGCATGCACACACAGAGTTTTATTTAAATATAGTACTTACAATATTATTTTTAAGGACTTTTTAATGTGTGTTTATACATGTGAATGTGGTATCTAAGAAGGCCAGAAGAAGATGCCCTGCAGCTGGAGTTATAAGCACTTGTGAGACACCTGATGTGGGTGCTGGGAACTGAACTAGGTCCTCTACAAGAACAATTACTCTTTACTGCTTAGTCACCCCCCCACACACACACACACATCATTCTTTTTTAAGTGAAAAATAAGTTGAATAATGTTCCAAATAGCCCATGACATAATCTTGTGCTTTCTTGCTATCAAATCATTTTGATAGTAAAGGGAAGCATATATTCTGTGATTAAAGTGAAAGAACGTATCCATAAATTAACTGTCATATCAATACACATTACTCTTCTAAGTGACATTGTCACTGATGGCCATCTCCTAGTGGTGCGATTTTGAGCAATTTTGGCTTTCTTATAGTTTTGTGTATTCTTTTAGGTTTCGTTGTAGTGGGATTATGTTACATTGTAAATAATTGCCCTGCCTACTAGTTTAGTAAAAATGCTGTTTGGCTGAAGGCAGACAGGAAGTGTGGTCAGAGCTATCAGACTGGGAAAACTCCAGGAACAGGAAGAACAGAACAGAGATGCCACAGATGCAGAGGACACCTATGCTGCTCTGAGAAAAGATGCTGAGCCACATGACTGAACGGGATAAGAATCATAGGTTAGTTTAAGGGTAAAGAGTTAGCAAGTTATATGCCTGGACCTCAGACCAATCAGCATAACATTAATGTAAGTGTTTGTGTGTCTCTGTGGATCTGTGGATCTGTGGATCTGTGGACTGCCAGGACTATGAGTCTGTGTGTCTGGGCCACGAGGCTAGGCCGTAAAGTCCAGGCCAGAAACATAATACAGCATTTCCCAGAACTTACTAATTTTAAATCACAAAAATGAATAACACAGCCTTCTTCTTCAAGCATCTCTGCCTGCCGTGTTATTCTCTAAGCCCTCCAAAGGCAAGATATAATTGCATGTATGTCAGTAGGCACTGTTCACATGTGTTTCTCTTGTCTAAGAGATGAGAATGTCTAATGTATTTATCATCATGGAAACATTGTAAGGAGAAATTGAGATAAATGAAAACATGACTTGAAAGAAAAAAGCAATAAAAATGTTATGAGTTGGGGCTTGTCATCTTGTATTTCTCAGACCAAAAACTTCATAATTTCAGTGATTGTCAAAACTGGATCTTTATCTTGGACTAAACAGCATGTTTTTAAAAACTACCGTGTGTGTGTGTGTGTGTGTGTGTGTGTGTGTGTGTGTGTGTGTGTGTGTGTGTGTGTGTATTTTTAACAGATGGTATCACCTATATACCTATATATAAATGTAGGTGTATGTCTCTAAAATTGTATTTTCTTACAAAACATTTTACGATGTTCAATATGTTTTTGCTGTGTTGTTCACTATGCTAATTAGTCCAAACATGGATATTGAGCATTCAGATGTGGCTGGTGGATGAAGAACCGAGGTTTCAGGTCTAATAACTTCCATCCACACACACCTAGTGGCTAGAGCTTTATTACCCAGCATCAGTTGGAACCGGGCATGGTCTACAGTGATCTCTGTATCATCTTACTGGACAATCACAGCTGGGATCTTGCTTTTCTTTTTAATTTTATTATATAGATGAGCCAGCTGAGCTACAAAGGGCATGGGAGTTACCCAGGTAAGAGTGCTTATACATCTTGGAACCAGAATGTATACATACACAAGAGGATGTTTGAGCCAGCTGCCCCACTATCACTCCTATTAACTTCTGTTCATAACACTGAGTAGATACACAGCAACAAAGTCTAAGAGTGATCAGTACCAATACAGCAGTTTATTTCTACTTCCTCTTTAAATGCAAGCACCCTGTGTAAGAGTCATTCACCCATCCCAAGAAAGCAACTTCTCAGCAGGACTTCAGGATGGGAGCTAGGGAGATGGCTCAGCAGTTCACTGAGCTTGCCAAACAAACTTGAGGATAAATTTTGGGGCAGGAATGACAACTTCTTGTAATTAAATCACTTGCAAGGCAAAGATAGAGGACCCTAGAGCAAGCTGTTAAGCCAGACTGGCCGTAACAGCAAGGTCTGGATTCGGTTGAGTAGTCCAGCCACAGTGATAAGGTGGAAGAGAGAGAGAAGGCTTCTTGGCATCACTTCAGGCCCACGCACGCACACGCACATGCACACGCGCACACACGCGCACACACACCCACACCCACACACACACACACATGACATACTCATTCATACACTCCACATACATGTGCACAAGGAAATGAAAGGCACCAGGTAGCGACTTGCTCCAGAGTTAAGCCTTTCCACCTCACCATTCTTTCAGAGCCCCAGGCTGCATGTAAGCAAGAAGGCAAATTTGCAAAGTATATTTGAAATCCTTGGGCAGTTTGGAATGTACTCTGCAAGGTGTGACAAATGAGAGTCTATGTAAGTCAATACGCAGTTCTATGAAGGACTAATGGTTTTCTGTGAATAGCATGAGACATGAGACAAGCCAGTATTCTTGTTTCCTGTCAGTATTTTTAAAGTTCACTGCCATAACTCTGTTCCCCTTGACCTTTATTTGTGATATCTACCAGGATCTGCCTCATTCAGTGAGTTCTAACTGGGCACTCCTCAAAGCCCCCTCGCTTACCTTTCTCCCCACGGCTCATAAGTGCTGCCTTTCCACCTCTACTCATGTGGATTGCTGTGATTGATCTTTGAATAGTGTTTAGATTTCTCAAATTTAAGAATATTTCATCCCATCAAACATAAGTAACATTTGTCCTTTTTGTCATGGTGCTTAAAAATCAGTAATATCATCATGTTATGTTCAATAATAAATCCTTATAAATTGATTTATAGCAAAAAAAAAAATCCAGTATGTATAGAAGTCCTGAAATCTAAAAATACTTTAAATCAACAGCCTGAGACTTATAGAACATGAGAACCTTTCATGTTTAGAAGTCAGTTGCAGGACAACAGTCTAAGTTTGTCTTAGATTTCAAAGCTGGAGTGTGATAGAATATCACTACACGTGAGCCTGCAACCAGCTCCCCACTCCAGATACAGGTTACATTCAGTAGGTTCTCAGAAAACTCATGTTCATACAGAGTAATTTGAACACAGCAATGGCATATGAGAGAGAGAGAGAGAGAGAGAGAGAGAGAGAGAGAGAGAGAGAGAGAGAGAGAGAGAGAGAGAGAGAGAGAGAGAGAGAGAATAGGTGTCGGTATGCAGGACAGAATTAGAATTCAACCTCAAGTACTGCTTATAAGGCACTGTCCACTTAGTTTTCTAGACAGGTTACCTCAGTGTTCTGGAGATCACTATGTAGACTAGGCTGGTTGGCCAGTGGGCCTGAGGGTCCATTGCCTCTATCTCAATGCTAGGAGTAACATGCCACCATACCTGACCTTTACATCTGAACTCAGACCCTCATGTGTGGCTGGCAAGCACTTTCTTGACTAAGCTGCCTCCCCAGCCCCCAATGTTTCACTGTGTGCATATTTGTAGTATATGTGTGTACACACATGTGCCAGTGTGATCAGATGCACTTAGGCATGCATCTTCAGAGGCCAAAAGTTGATTTCTAGTGTCTTCCTCTGCTACCCTCCACCTTATGTTTTGAGAGAATTTCTCATATAGCCAAGAGCTAGCCATTTGGCTAAGCTGGCTTGTCAGTGAGGCCCTTGGATGTTGCTGTCCCTGTTCGTCTCCCAGTTCCATCCTTTCAGGAGCCTGCAGGCTAACCTGGCCTCTACAAGGGGATTTAAATCCATATCTGCACACTTGTGCAGCAGGCACTTTATACACTCAGCCATCCCAAGATCTGAAACCTCATTTTTGGAAAGGCAGTAATTCTGGGGTAGTTTTAGAATCTAGGAAGAACTGTTACTGTATTTTTAAATGAGAGACTGAATATTTTCTCATACTAACTATGTTCCACAGGCAAAATCCTATTTCATATGACATGGTTATCTAGTGCATTTCTGCTCAGAGACAAAACATTTAAACAGGCTCACATTTGTAAGTATTAGGTTGCTAATTAGCTTCCAAAGTGAGACTCTGATTTAGAGTTCAGCCTCAATGTGAACAGAGTTTCCTGGGGTTACAGAGGCAGTTCCCATGGGTGAGATGTTAGCTGCCATCACACCAGAGCAGTTGTCTGATTCATTATGAAGGTGTGAACTTGGTCATGTCTTTGAGATGACGTTCCCTCTAGAGCAGTTGACTAGATAATTGTTCTGCCCTGGTTCCTAATGGGAACTCAGTAGGTGTGAGACCTCAGTCTGCCACTTAGTGAATCAAAGGAATGTGATCTGAGAAGACTGGCCCTTGTAGTAATTGAACACAAATTCTTCCATGTTGTAGGATAAAATTAAAGTCCACTTCTGGGGCTCAAGAAATTGCTCAGTGGTTAGGAGAGTTTATAGCTCTTTCAGAGGACCCAATGCTCTTACGGCAATTCATGCCTTTCTGTAGTAACTGCAGCTCAGTGAGACCCAATTTCCTATTCTGACCTCTGTGGCCTCTTACACATATGTGCACATAAACTTGGCCAGACAGATGTCCATTCACAAGGAGGAAGAAAGGAAAGAAAGAAATAAATATTTTTAAAAATCTACTTCATCTAAATATATCAGGATTACTAACCCCATCAAAGAGCAGTGTAGTAGCCAACCTATTTCAAGTGTATACATATATATGTATATGTGCATGTGTGTGCCAGTGCACATATGTATAAAAGTACAGTACACATGTGAATGTTCATGTGGAGGCCAAAGGATAACCATGGGTATTTTCCTTAGTCATCATCCATTTTTTTGAATAGGGTCTCACAGTGACCAGGAATTCACCAAGAAGGCTAGACTGGCTGCCCCAGCAAGCCCCAGGGATCCATCATCTACCTGTTTCTGTTTCCCAGGTGCTAGAATCATAGGATTACACTGCTATGCTCATATTTTCTTATAGGGGTCTTAGGATCAAACTCAGGTCCTTGTACTACTATACCCAGCCACAGAGAAACTTTCAACCTATTTACTTTGCAAGACAGTGTTGTTATCTGCAAAGTTCAAGCTCAAAAATCAAAGAATTAAGTAGCAACAAAAGCAAGAAAACGTCTTTATGTTTGAGGTTTTCAGTCTTGTGGGCAGCATTCATTGCTATTTTTGGGCACCTGTTGTCCCCAGGATACATGTAGGTAGAAGGAGAGAAACTCCAAAACTAGAGATCTGGCTTTCTCTTTTCTGTAATAATCAGATCTCCTCCTGTTTTGTTATGTTCATAACTAACTAACAGCCAAGTAAAACGCAGAGGCTGGGAGATAGTATACTCAGAAAAGTGCTTACTGTGCAAGCGTGAAGATGTGTGAAAAAGCCAAGCATGTGTCCACTATCCTAGGACTGTGGAGTTGGAGATAGGAGGATCCCCCAAATTCAATGGCCACCCAGCCTAACTAAACTGGTGAGCTCTAGGTTTAGTGACAGATGGTGTCTCAGAAGAAAATGTGGAGAAAACCGAAGAAGACACATGAAGTTGACCTTTGGCCTCCACACACATGCTGACACAAACACACACACACACACACACACACACATACACACAAATACACACACACACACAAATGCACATACAAACAAACACTCATACACAGATGGAGTGTTTGTTGGATCATCATTACTTGGCTACAGCTTCCTTCATCTACAAAAGTATATGATTGGGCTTGATTTCCAAATCTTTAATAAATAAAAATATATTGAAATATATTGAAATTTAAAGTGTCATGCAATTTCCGATGACAGTGACATCTATGCATATATGGAAATACGTTAATGTTTAAGTGTTTCTGCATGAAACCCCTCAAGAACACATTGTCATAACTTCTACACACTATTTGGTATTGATATGAGCTAAGGAGTATATTGCTGGCAGTACAGTGGCATCGTGTTATTTCTTTTGGGATTACGTGAGCAAATCTTTTTCACCCCATATAGGGCATCAGTGACATGCCAAAATAAAGATTCCACATAATTCCAATTTGTTTAGCCAATGAATTTTTTAATAGAACACGACCAATGCTTACTTATAAGAGCATGGGTAGCCCATAAACAACTGTATTGTTTCAACGTCCAGCCTCTCATGTGTGATGATTTCATAGAGGCTGCATTATATCTAGTTTTTAGTCAATTTCTTGCTTCCTGTATACTTTGAGCACTTCTCAAGATCACATGAGACTGGGAGAGGGCAGGATAGAGTAATAGCTGGATTTCAGTGAGGATTCTGTGACCTTCCCTTACTCTGTCTACTAGGGAGAGATGATAACATAATTCCATTTTCATTACCATAGACCCATCTCTGTAATGGTCTGCTTATATTAATTAGTTGCCATAGCTACTGGGCCAATGGACTCTATTCTAAAGTGGAGGTAGGGTAATCTTGTTATGCCGGACATCACGTGGTTAGAGACCAGGGATGCTAGCTCACAGTCAACAGCTCACAACATAGCTTTCCAAAATAATGATTCAACACAAAATGTCAATAGTAGCAAGGTTAAGAAGCCCTAGTGTAGATGTGTGTATACCTCTATTAAATGCAGATACTAAACACAAACTCTCTCATTATACAAAAGGGTTCCTCCT
Source organism: Phyllotis vaccarum (assembly GCA_033318265.1). Classification (NCBI taxonomy): domain Eukaryota; kingdom Metazoa; phylum Chordata; class Mammalia; order Rodentia; family Cricetidae; genus Phyllotis; species Phyllotis vaccarum. The sequence goes on from JARWLC010000016.1 coordinate 27,451,084, forward strand.
GTTTAATTTGTTCTCAGAGGATCAACAAGACGTTGTTTACCCAGCCATCTGTTGAGACAGAAATAAGCTTTACTGTTCTCTGCCTGACATTTCATCCACATTTATCTTAATGAGACTTCACTATGGTTTGGGGACTCTGCTCTCTGCTCAACAGATTGCTTTCAAGTTTGGTTTAGATAACTGAGCTCAGCTCATGGGTTCAAGTAGAAGTTGACTTAGTCCTTTCACTCATGTTGCAATAGGGTTTTTTGGTCCCGGGCGGCCAGAGGTCCAAACCCACAGACCTGCAGTCCCAGACCCCTTAGCCACCCACCGCTGCTTAGGCCCCCAAAATGACTCAGACACTCATATTAACTTCATGCTGTTTGGCCTATGGCTTAGGCACATTGTTACTAGCTCCTGCATCTTAACTCAACCCATTTCCGTTAATCTGTCTGCCACGTGGCCGGTGGCTCACCTGTGTCCTTACTTGTTTCTTCTTTGGGTGTCTGGCTCGATCTGTCTGACGCCACCCTTCCTTTCCTACCTATTCTGATTCCCCACCTACTTTTTCTATGGTGCCCGTCATGGGCCAAAACAGCTCCTTTATTAAAGATTGATATTCACAGCACACAGAAAGACAGTCCCACATCACACTGACTCAAAGAATGGCCATATCTGCTTAGCACTTTGTAAAGTGGGTAACTAGTGAGTGGGTTAAAGTGTGGTTCTTCTTGTCAGGTCAGAATCTATAACTACCATTGGACAGTTGCTGTATAAATTCATGAAAACCTGAAATACTGTGTACAGACTCTCTCCCTCCTCTCCCCCCCCCCCTTTCTCTCTCTCCCTCAGTACATGTGTCTGTGTTTGAACATGCAGGTACGTGTGGAGGCCAGAGGACAATTTCCATCGTCGTTCTTCAGAAGCTAATCCATCATTTTCTATTTTAATATGTTTATTATTGAAAAGTTTCATACATGAATTCAGTGTGTTTTTGATCAGTTCTACCATTCTCTGCCCCCTGCATCTCCCCCCCCCCATATCCTCTTCTCCACTTTTGCATCTATACTTCTTTTAAAACCTATTGAATCCATGCAGTATTGCAAGTATGTATATGGGCCATCTTTGGAAGAATGGATAGCTTCTCCAGTATCATCCTGTTGAAAACTGGTTTTCTGCCTAGCAACCAGCAGTTGCTGCCAGCTCCCTAGCTGTGAGTGGAGCATCATGACTCCCTCTCTGATCACTGTTAGGGGTTTGGCCGTCTTAATCTTGTACATGTATTGTTCATGTAGACACAGCTAGTGTGAGTTCATCTGTACAGTGCTCTGTCATATCCCGAAAACACTTTTCCAGCCGTCTTCTGCAATCTGGCCCTTAAAGTATTTCTGTTCTTTCTTCTGTGATGATGCCTGAGCCTTGGAGATAGAGAGAGTGATGGAAATACCCATTTTGACCTGGGCAGTCTACAATCTCTTATTCTCTGCACACTGATCAGTTGTGAGTCTGTATTAATATACAGATGCTCCTGAAACAAGCTTCTTGTATGAGGGTTGAGAGTTAGACTATCCAAGGATATAAAGATCTTGGGGGAACATTAATGTAGACAGAGTTTCTCAATCCCACGTGGTTATACCTGTCCCCACAGCAGCTGTTTTTATAATAATCATTCAGAGGCTCTATGGCTCGCTCTTACTTACTTACTTACTTACTTACTTACTTGCTTGCTTACTTACTTACTTACTTGCTTGCTTGCTTGCTTGCTTGCTTGCTTGCTAGCTAGCTAGCTAGCTAGCACTTACATACATCTTAAATTAATCTATAATTATTACTCTATGTATTGCCATGTATTTTGTGGTTTTACCTGTGTTCCATTGCGTCTCACTCCCGGTGGCTCTCAGCATCTACTACGACCCTGCTTTTCTTCTCTCTGTATCTCTCTTGGATTTCCCACTTAACTGTCTACTGCTTTGCCATCAGCAAAGCAAGCTTCTTTATCAACTAATGATAGCAACACATATTCACAGGACAGAGTAAGAGCATCCCACAGCACTTGAATAATATGTTTATGTAGCAGAATAGTGGTAGTGATCTCTCCCCTAGGGCTTATAACATACCTAGCCATGGGTTTCTTAGCCAGTTCATAGTACCAGAAATGAGCTCTGTCTTGTCAAGTAAGCCTTAAATCCAATCAAAAAGTGACTGGTTATTATCATAACACTTGTGCCACTATTTCACCAGTGGGCATATGTTGCCAGGGTATCTTATTGTGCCTGCCATATTCACAGCAGTTTTAAGACTGTTGATTAATTTGTTTACATACATACAGATATATATAACAAATATAGGGAGTTTCTATGAGTTTTTAATATGGCCTTTTCAAAGGTCTTTAGTGTTAGTTATTCCTCCCTCTAACTCCTCATTCACCTTCAAACTCTTTGTTGAGACAGAGTCTTTCACTGACCTGTACTTTTGCCAATTTTGCCTATTGGCTGTTTAGGAATTCCCTAGAGATTCATTTGTCTCCACAACTTCAGTAACAGGATTATAAGTATAAATTACTACAACCGGCTTTTTATGTGAGCTTTAGGATTCAAACTGGATCTTCATGCTTGAACAGCAAGCACTTTAACAACTGTACTATCTACCTACCCAACCAGATATCTGGTATTTATGGCTGGATAATATTTAGGATATGCAGAGATCTAGAGTGAATGCAAAATTATCCAAGCTATAGTTTAGTGAAAGAGCACTTGCCTACCATGTACAGGGGTCCTGGACTTCATCCTTATATTGGAGTGTGGAGAATGACATTTTGGAGCATCTTCTCTCTGATTTGTCAAAAGTAAGTTTGCCTATTATATATTGGGTGAGATCAGTTGATCTTTCAGAATATTCTCATGTTTCTTATATGTCTGATATTAGTATTGAGCCAATGTCAGAGAAGTTTCTTATATCTATTGGAACTGACTTCACTGTAGCAGTTTATATTTTATATGGACCAGGACTCTTTGTAGGTCACACTCAGCTTTGCAATCTGTGGACTGGGCAGGGTTTTTCACCTTCCTAAGGCTTGTTAGATTATACCCATCGGGGTGGCTACTATTCTGGCTTGAAATGTCTAAGTATGTTGGGAGTATGGGAAACAGTCATAAAATTAGTCAAAGTACAGATGGAGAATCTGTCTTCAGTCTTTGAAGATTTCCTAGATACCGTGATATTAAGCAGACCACCAGCACTTCAGACTTGATTCCTCTTCTGACCTCCTGCTCATAACTATACAATTCCAGGGTTATTCTCAGCTGACAGCTTCTGGTTCTGGGCACCAAAGCTTGATAAAGAATATTGAGTGTGCACAGAACTTTAGTATAGTAAATTAGAAAAGACTGTCTGCATATAGCATGGATTCAAAATTACATTTTTTGTAGATTTATCTCTGAATAGCATATAGGATTCATATATGTCCTTAAGTCTTCTAAAATTCAAATAGAAAAAGGAACTGGAAAAAGAAAAATTAAACAATTGTAAGGGGAAAAAAATCTAAAACCAAAACACAGTTAAGTGACTTGGGCAGGAGCACACAATCAGAATAGCTGGGGTGTGTCCATATTTTCCTGGCTGCTTTGTCCCACATAACAAACCTGCAAAATGTTTTTAAACTACCAAAATACCAGTGGAAAGTTCGTTGTCTTATTGCCAAACTGTTCTTATCTGAGATGTCATTTGTGCATAACTCCTTAGGAAACATTACCGGGAAAGTACATGACATGCACACTGATTCAATGTCATTGTGGTCAAATTGAAAACTCTTTATATGACTTATGCCACTCTCAACATGCTTGCTAGTTGTGGCATCTGCACAGAGCTATCCACTGAAGTATTTGTTCTTCCTTGATTTAAGTCTCAATGAAGATTCTCATTTCATCCTCAACTTGATCATCTCAGCCTCCAAACTCTTCCAAAATGCTTGCTAGCTTTCACCCACTCACCACAAAAAGCCACCTGGAAGATATTCAAAGCTAGAATAAATGAGAGGAATAGGCATGCTATATGCAGATACTAACTCCCTTCATCTCCAGAGGTTTGCCAAACCATTACCACTGCCTAAAAATTCTGTTAGAAAAGCAGGCATCAGCCACCCCTTTTAGCTCTTGGACACCTGAACCCAAAGTGCGGGTGCTGGCAGAAATGCATTTCACTATATTCTCACCATAGTCAAACATTTGAAAGTGTAGGATGCTAAGACATTTACTGTGTGGCTTGGAGCATTGACTTCATTAGAACTGTTTGGCGTGACATATGAGCCTCAGATTGCCCATATGTTAAATGGGGACAGTATCATTTGTAGTTTATTGGCAGTAATAAAAGAAAGTGTATTATCCACTGCTGAGCATGGAGAATAACAAACAGTACTTAGATGGTATTGGTATTTGTTAACGGTTATTCTCAACACCAACATCATTTCCTGTTGGTCCTATGTGCCTCCCAGTTACAATTGCTTCCGTAGCCCAGGCTTCAGTGAGATTTGCATTTCCAGGTGCTGGCATGATATTTGATAAACATTACTATTATGTTTCATATACATGAAACTTAACTAATGATTTCTTCTTCAAAGATTCAGTTTGAGGTGTGTGACAGCAATTCCTCTGTTTTGGCCATATTCTATTTAGGTGTTTGTTTTTTATTTAAATTCTAGGAAAGAAATTTGAGGATGGCAAAGACAGGTCAACCCAGAGGATTTTCAGTGGGTTTTAGTTTCAACAAAAGCCATGGAGATGAAATTGTACAGGACAGTCTTTCAAAGACATTGAAAGAAGTTGGAAAGCATTGCTTGTCTGTGAACCCCTTTGCTACTGCTGCTTGAAGTGGGGAGCTAGACAGAGAGCAGGGCTTCTGGTGATCTACACTGTCCATCTGCTGTACTTCCTGCAACAGTATACATCTTGAGGGGTGAGGAAAGAGACCAAGGACTGGCCATATAATCAGGTTAAATGGCAAACTGTATTCAGCTTAGTCCTTCCTGTTTTGAATATAGATTCTTAAGCCATGCATCAGTATTCTTCCCTCAGTAGAATACGTAGTGTTCCAGGGAGGTTTAGGAACTTCTAAACAATCTAATTTCATTAAAACATGTAAATATTGTAAAGACCAAAGGTGCCTGTCAAAGCAAGCATCTGCAGGTACTGTGAAAGCTCTGGGCCAACCCACATTATGTTGTCATTTTCCCATCTCTATAAGAACGGGGAGGAGGAACACACTAAACAACAAAACAATATGATTTTTTTTCTTAAAAAAAAAAAAATCTACCATAGCTCCTCTCTCCCTGCTCTCTCCATATCTACTAAAGACTTTGTCACCTTCTGAGACTCATAATGTCATCCTCATGCCGTTCTTGACTCTTAGCCCTGCTCCTCCAGGAACCAGTGAGGCTGATGGATCTGTTGTGATGCCTCTCATCTGTCTGCCTCCTCTCAGCTCTCGTATTTGATGTCAGGGAAGGACCACTGTCATGGCAGTTTATCCCCTCATTGTCCCTTCTAGTCCTTTCTTGTGCTTGGTGCTAGAGCAAATGCCTACAGATACTCATTTCATCATGTCCCTACAATAGTATCTGGCTTCATCCATCTTCAGCTCTAACAGTCTCTCCTTTGTACATATACACTCTGTTATACACCAAGTACACCAAAATCCTTCTGGAACATTCCCTGGGCCTCTCTAGAGCTCTGCGAAAATAACTTTCCTGCTCTCTTTTCTTTTTTTTCTTTCTCCTTCCCTCACTTCCTTCCTTTCTCCTGCCCTCCTCCCTCCCTCTTTTTTTCTTTTCTGTTAAAAAGGAAAGAAGCTAGCAACAAATATTTATTCCTCTCTGCTTCTTAGATGTAAATTACATTCATTTATTTATTTATTTATTTATTTATTTATTTATTTATTTATTTATGGGTGTGCAAGCACACATGCACACACCTACATACACATAAGTGTAGGTGCAGACATGCCACATCATGCATGCATGTAGCAGTCAGAGGACAACTATTTAAGCTGGTTCTCTCCTTCTACCATGTGGTTTGATGAGACCCCACTTTAAAGAGCAATAGCTAAGAGGTTCAAAGACAAGCAATGTTTTTCAACTTTTTCCAAGGACATTGCTCAACAGGGGACTGTCACAGGGAGTGCAGTTTAGTTCAACAAGTTGATGGCATGTACCTTTGCTCACTGAACCATTGTTCTAATTTGCTTTCTGTTTTTCTGATTAAAAACCATCACCAAACCAACTTGGAAGAGGAAAGGGTTTAGTTCAGCTTACAAGTAACCATCATCGGAGGAAAGCATAACTCAAGATGGGGGCTTGAGGCAGTCACCAAGAAGCCACTGTTCACTGGCTTGCTCCCTCTGGCTCTTGCTCAGCCAGCTTTCTTACAGAGCCTAGGAACACTTGCCCCGGAGCCAGCACTGCCCACACACAGTATGCTGAGCCCTGATTCATTCCTTAGCAATCAGTAAATAACCCCCCCCCCCCCATAAACACACACAAACACATAAGCATGCACCCTCAGGCCAATTGCATCCAGAAAATTCTTCAGTCTAAACATCTTTGTTCCAGTACTGAGCTGATAATATAAACTGACCAGTATAACCATTTGCCAGCCCCATGTTGGACTTCTTAGTGAGTGTATGTGTACACAAGAAATCTGCATATAGAAGAGCACATAAGATGTAAATTTACAGTCAAAATGACAAAGTAGAAAAATTGGATCTCTGCTACTTGGTCAGCGAATGAAAGAGAGGTTCAAAAATCTGGGACTCACTTCTTACCCCAGCTTCTTTTTGAGCCATTAGATGTAATTATTAACATATCTGTGAGAAATCACCCCAGGAAAGAGTGTACTCACAGCTTGTGTTCCACAGTATGTTTGTTTATTTATTTGCTTGTTTTCAAAAAATTTTAGCCCCCAATTGTTGACGTCTAATTGAAAAACAGAGCCTGTACATGGCTCAGGGATGTACTAGGTGATAGGTGACTATAGAGGTGGCTGATAGGTGACTGGAGAGGTGATTGATAGGTGACTGGAGAGGTAACTGAAGGGGCTGTTTGGAGAGGTGGCTCTTGGGGAGGTGAATGTTTGGATTGGTAACTGTTTGATATCTACAGTTGGGGGGAAAACTGTGAGTTCTGTAGTGTTCTTTCTCCCACCTTATAAGATGTGAGAAGTGTGATCACAAGTAAGTCCTAAGGCTTATAAGAATGATGGGTTGATGAGATTTGAAGGTAAAATGAAATACTGTGTCTGTCCCAGACGATCCCCTTAGCTTGGCAAAACTGCACAGTTGCTGGGATCTGAAATGCTGTGATTAAACACTGACTTCCTGTCTCTTCATATGCAAATCTGCTTAAGGCATCATTCATTTGCATCTGAATATAAATGCGAAAGTGAGTGCTCAGAAAGTCAGCACTGGGGGGTCCAGCCTTTGGACATCTACAAATTGGCATTGAAGAATTTAACCCCTAGTTAGAAACTAAAAGCAAACAAACAACAACCAGAATGCCCTGGAGGGATGGCTCAGTAGTCAAGAGCACTTGCCTCTATTGCAGAGGACCTAAGTTTGGTTCCCAGCACCCAGGGTTCCCAGGGTTAGCTGGTAGCTCTGCACACGGGAGATATCCAGGGTCCCTCTTCTGGCCTCCACATCTCCAAGGTGCATTTACATATAGACAGAGAGAGGGGAAAAGGGGAGAATAAGCTTAAAAAACTTTTTTTTACAATTGAAACCTCAAACTTACAGAGATCAGTAAGATTTGGAGCCACAGACGTACTACCCTGAGTGGGAACTCCTCTCAGTCAGGGATGAAATCTAGCAGAAGCTTTTGATCACCGTAAAGGAGAAAACTGAACACAAAGATCCGTCCACCAGTAACACATACTTGAAGGTTCTAATTGAGTCCTCTGGGAATCCTAACTTAATAGCATATTTAAAATGGAACATGATTTGTTCTAATTTCTATAATTCATAGTAATGATGCCTACATTTCCCCTTCTTTTCTCTTTATACTTGCCCAACACTTCTATATAAATACCCACTGTTTCTTTAAATCACACTTAATTAGGAGGGTTTTTTCCTTTTTCTGCAGATTGTCTCCTGTTGGAAATAGGTTAATCCCGAATTTCTAATAAATATGAATGGATTAAAGAGAATCATGAGTTCAAGATCACTTTACCTTCCTGGGTATAATTGTTAAAATCTCTCCTGTCCCCTGGGATGTGTGGGATTACATCAATTAAATCATGTCTCTGTAACTGAGTACCGTGGCTGTAAATGTGACTGTATTCATACTTTCTCTGTATTTAATTTGCTGGGCTGTAATCGTCGGAACAGTAAATGTGAGGCAGGTAATGTAAACTGTAATGATGGTAATTATCTGAATGGATCGATCACCGTGTTATCACAATGTGATGTGGGTAGACGAGAGTTGGGGGCATTCTCTATATATTCTCATTTTCTATTTTATTTCCGTGCATGCTTTTCTCCAAGACGTCTAAAGTGAAAACAATGCACACTAGTCACCATTGTCGTCTCCATTCTCTTTTCCAGTCTCCTTAGTAATGTCAGCAGATCCTATCCGAAACAACTTCCTCAAAAGAAAGCAATCGTCTTACAGAATTGGAATTCTAGTACTTACCTTTGTAATTCCAGATACCTTAAGCTTAAACTTGAAGTTGTTTTAGTTGAATGAATTGGGTCCTTTGTTGTACATGTGCGCATGGTTCAGTGTGTATGTGTGTGCGTTACATGCACATATATGTATGAGTGTGCCTTTGCATGTGTCAACCTCAGGTATCATGCCTCCTGCAGTGTCTACCTTGGTTTTAATACAGGGTCTCTTTCAGGCCTGGAACTGGCTAAAAAGGCTGGCTGGTTGCCCAGTAAGCCCTAAGGATGTGCATTGTCTCTGCCTCCCTAGTGCTAAGTTTGCAGGTGGATGCTCAACTTTCATACCTCAGTTTTCAGGATTGAACTAGGGTCCTAGGGTCCCTGTGCTGACATAGCAAGCGCTTTATAGACCAAGTTCTTTCTCTAAAGTTTGCTAATTAAAGAACCAGATTTGTTAACTAGATTTGCCCGCTAAAGGTTGCAAACCCTAACATCACCTAAACATCTGCAACAGAACTGAACTGGAACATAAGCCACCCTTCTGTCTGAGCTGGAGAAAGAACTAAACTTTGTCTCAGCTGTTCCCAAAGCAAGTTCAACAAAATAGAAGGGAGACAAACCTGAAAGTGTGGTAGTGGATGGTTGCTGGAAGAGGAAGAGTCACTTGTCTTTAGGCAGAGATGGCTACTGGTAGGTTATCCATGCCCAAATACATGAGCTCATAGCTATGTGCTGTGTGTAACACTAATTAAACACAGTGGGTAATAGAAGGAAAAAGACTTAAAGCTCAGAGTTATGTTGGGAACAAGAGAAGAGTTGGAGGCATGGAGTCAGGGTGAATGTAATCAAGAGAGTGGCAGAGAATTTGCCTAGTTACTTAGTAAAAGCAGGGCCCTGAGTTCAATCCCAACAGGGGAGAGGGGAAGGAAGACAGAATTGAGTGAATGAAATTTTCAAGTGCAACTTTATTGATAATAATAATTAAAAATGAAGTCATATGACGTTCATGCCTTTCTCATTGTCAAAACCAAAGCTCAATTGCGTTTTTCTAAGTGAAAAATAACCTTTAGGAAGCCCACAAAAGTACGTCTAGAGCCTGTGGCTAGGGAGGATGGTAGAGGAAGGCCTGGGAAAAGAGTCAACAGCCAAAAAGAGAAACCGTCAGGGTTACATGGTCAACCTTGCTTGGCGCAGTGTGGACAGGGTTGCTATGTTTGTTAAGAGGTAGAGCACAAAAGAGCTGATCTATGTGGCTTTCACCAAAGGATGATGTGTCCTAGGAGAAGGAGGCAAGGAGAGGGCATGGCTTAAAGATGTTGTTCTAAGAGGGAAAGAAAAAAGGGGGGGATTTCAAGATGCTCTGGAAATAATGGAAAATATAAGACTAATCCCCATCAATCATTATCCACTAAAGAAAAAGCCAAAACAAGGGTAGAGTGAGGGTGCAAGAATCTTTGGAGGGTGGAGAGATGGCTCAGTCAGTAAACACCTGCCACACATGCATGAGGACTTGCTTGAGTCACAGTTAGCACCCACAGGAACATTTCTGACTCAGCTGCACAGGCCTGTAGTCCAAGCACTAGGGAGGAGGTACAGAAGGATCCTGGGGCGGCCGGCCATGACAAGACATCCTGAGTAAATTAGTGGGCTGCAGGCCTCTAAACAATGAAGTGGAGAATGATGGAGAAGACAATGTGATGTCATTCTCCAGCCTCCATATGCACATGTGAAGGTGCATAGGCACTCAGGCAGTCCATCTACAGATCCTGTGTGGAGGGAAAGTAGAATGATTTACTGGTGAGAATACCAGAGAAAGGGGAGAATCATGTCTAAATATGTAATGATAAAATGGGCAAAGGATACTGTTTGGTGACACACTAAAAGAAAGCAAACAGGAGAGAACAAACCTCGCTAACAAAGAGGTGGACAAAAAGAGGTAAGGAGAGAGTCTCATTGAGCATGTGCCCCTCAGTGTAGCTTTGACTTCTTAAATCATGCTAATATTTAACATATTCAGAACAATAAAATAAAACCAAATGGAGGGAAAATTAAATTTGAACACTGTCAGAAACTAATGAATCACATAATGGACACAGGATGAGAGGGCAGAGAACTGACCTGGTTGCTTTTGAACACAGAATTTTCATTAATACTTTCACTCAAAAAAAAAAAAAAAAAAAAAAAAAAAAAAAAAAAAAAAAAAAAAAAAAAAAAAAAAAAAAAAAACCATATCCCCAACTTCCTTAGCAGGCATTTTCATGGTGTAAGAGTTGTCTGTGTGATGCAGGGATGGAACAAGCTAGTAACTATATTGCCTTTGGGGTCCAAGTTCTTACTGTAGAAAATGAATCCTAGATATAGTAAATGAGTACGGGGAGGGGGGAGAAAGCTAAGGGGGTAGGCAGGAAGGAAAGAGGAAGAGGAGGAGAGGAAGTCAATAGAAGAGGAATGGGCTGAAGGGAAGGGAAGAGAAAGGAAAGGAAGGGAAAATAGGGTGAGGAGAAACATCCCAAGCATATAGTGGGGAGGCATTCAGATCGAAGGTTACTGGGTATTAACGAGAATTGTGGACTAGAAGTCTCTCTAAAGGGTATGGTCAGTTCACGGCTGAAACTGGAATAAGTGTGGATCATATTACCATAGTGCACATTGTATTTCAGAACTGGATGACTATCCTGTGGTAGTGCCTCAGAGCATCTTAACACACATTACAAGGGTTTTTGTCTGAAACCTGCCTCCCTGATTCAGGAAAAATGAATGCTTGGTGTGGCTAAATGTAGATTATCATGATATGAAGGAAGGTGCATGGGAAGTCTACATGCATGGTTATTAAAAACTGTGTGTGTGTGTGTGTGTGTGTGTGTGTGTGTGTGTGTGTGTGTGTGTGTGTGTGTGTACCAAGCAAAAGCTTCCTGAACCAAACAGAGAGAAGCTCTAAGGAAACACTTAACCTGTATATCATCTCAAAGCCTTTGCAGACTGATTAAGAGTGTTCCTTCCTGGGTTGTGGAGGTGGCTCAGTCAGTAAAGCGTTTTCTGTACAAGCACAAGGACCTGAGTTCAAGCCTCATAACCCACCATTTAAAAAGCCAGGCATGATGCTGCCTTGACATCCCCACCATAATGGACTTTGCCTAAACTATGAGCAAAAATAAACCTGAAGTTTGTTGGTTTGTCTTACCACAGCAGTGAGAGAGACTAAGTTAGACATGTCAACACCCCCATGCCCACGTGCTCTAAGGAGCAGAAAAGTTCTAATTACAGGAAGTGGGTAGACCCATAAGGATCATTCAAGACTTGCCTTTCTCCTTGTCATCTTGTGTCCCAAAGTCGCTGGAAGGCACCAAAAATAATACCTGGACTTTGTCTTTGAGTTAAAAGCTTTACCTGAGATTCTTTTTGTGGCCTCAACAAGTATTAGACTGAGACTACGCCAGTCCTAATGGAGTGGATTTAGGCGTTTCGTACATTTACATTATTTACATTTTCATAGCAGAAGATAAATACTGGCATCTTTCTGTGGTACACTTCCTACACAGCCCTGATTTGATTTTCTACTTGCTCAGAATATCAAGTTCCGATTTCTTAGAGTCATAATGTATGCTCGTGAGCAAACCTGTAAGACAGGCGTCATCCCTGTGATACTTATAATAGTACTTAGAGCAGACCTGTCAAAGGTACCTCTAAGACATTACCCGGGGTCCTGGGGAGGTATATTTAGCAACCATATTGAATGAGTTGTCACATAACACAACGTTTCATTGATTTATGGTTGTTATTTCTGTCTCTTACTGCAGGCGGAGAATTCAGCACTTGCGCTGGAAAATGAAAATCAGAGAGAGCAGTATGAGAGATGTCTTGATGAGGTGAGCCTGGGTGAAAGGGCAGAGGAGAAGCTGGCCTTGTCAAGGGTCTTAATCAGGTCAGAGGGCATGTGAGTTCCATGCCACACAGAATTGTAATATCTTCCCCAACGAAGTTGTAAACAGACGTCCACTGAGAAATATTGGTCTATTAGTCTCTCCCTCCCCCGCCTTCCTTCCCCCATGGATGTGACTCTACAGATCTCTCTTATCTCACCCTAACCCTCTCTCTCCTCCCCTTCTTTCCTTCCTTCCCTCCCTCTCTCCCATTCTTTCTCTCTTTTTTCTCCTAATTCTGTTATTTTTTAGCCTCACTCCTTCCCTCCATCCCTCTCTCTGATCTTTCATTTTTTCTCTCCTATATTCTCTCTGTATATATCTCCTCTTCCTCTCCCCCTTCCTTCTCTCTGCTGTCTCTCCTCCTCCCCTCCCCTCTCCACTCTCTCTCCCCCCTCTGTTCCTGTCTTCTTTCCCTTTCCTTCTCTATAACTTTCCCAGGGCATCTGTGATTTCTTGGGATAATTATCTTCCATCTTTGCACACACTTGGGGTGTGATTCACTTCTTGATCGATTCCTTATGTCTAAGAATTGCAATCCTTGGCCCCAGAATGAAAAAGAGCCACATGTGGGCACGCTGTGCGTACAATTCAATGCATTCTCTGAGAAATGAATGGCTGATTGAGTGGGTGGGGACAGCGTTCACAATTGGTGACCCAAGGGGGGAAATCAGCAGATTGAGCACAAGCCAAAAAGAAAAAGGGAAATCAGGAGGAAAATTTGAGTGCAATGGAAGAAGACGGAGCCCCACGCATGAGTAAACTCAATAAATATCATCTGATAATGATGGCAAGATGAGGGCCAAAATGTTGGGTATTGGAGAGTGTCTTGGGGGGTGGGTACTAAAGCCTGCTCAGAGCTCTCAAACTCCTCAGTACCTTGTCCCAGTGTTAGGCATAAGAGGCAGTCACACTGCTGCTTCTTGTTCACTGGCCATGTGGAAAAGTTCTCCTCAGGGACTCCACCATAATGGGAGCCATTATTTAAATGACAAAACTTCCTTGGACATCTTCCCAGTGTGTTAAAACTCTCACTCATTCTGTGAGATTTTGTTGGAGGATTATTAGAGTGTAGCTCAATAGATTTTAGAAAAATTGCATGTTATCTTGCTCCATTACTTTACTTGTGGAATGACCAATATCATCATTTTTTTTTCTCTTTGCTAGCAGCTAGATAAATGCTTTCCAGTGAACTCCTTTTGATATTATTACCCTCCGTATCCAGTCTGCCCTCTCTCTCCTTTGACAGTATCCTAGAAGTTGATGGTTTGGAACCCAAAGTATACAAGCCAGAACCCCAGCTACAACCCACTCTCCCACTACGTTCCTCCTCCTTCAGACTACTGTAGTCCTTACCCTCTGAAAATGAATTGTTTGGCTATTTTGGTTTTTCCAGACCAGTGTCTCACCTACACTGGGATAGTTACACAGCAGTGTCTCCCCTAGGCTGGGATGGTCCCATACCAGTGCCTCCCCTAGGTTGGGATACTCTCACACCAGTGCCTAGATGTGGGAATGTCTTTCTGTATGCTGTGAATATCAATCTTTAAATAAAGGAGCTGTTTTGGCCCATGACAGGCACCATAGAAAAAGTAGGTGGGGAATCAGAATAGGTAGGAAAAGGAAGGGCGGGGTCAGACAGATAGAGCCAGAGGCCCAAAGAAAAACCATGGAAGGAACACAGGTGAGCCATGGGCCACGTGGCAGGACAGATTAATGAGAATGGGTTGAATTAAGATGAAAAAGCAAGCTAGCAATGTTCCTGAGCCATAGGCCAAACAGCATGAAATTAATATAAGCATCTGAGTCATTTCTGGGGGCTTGAGCAGTTGCAGCGGGCAGCTGAGCGGTCTGGGACTGCAGGTCTGTGGGTCTGGACCTCTGGCCACCGGGCTCGAAAACCTTATTGTAACAGTGCCTCCCCTAGACTGGGATAGTTTCACACCAGTGTCTCCCCTAGTATGGCTTAGGATGAATGCTGACTCTCAGGATTCATTCCTAACCCACAGAATCCTGGGCCATTCAGGGTGAGTCCAGCATTTGTGTGTTATCAGACTCTCTTCTGGTGTCTGTGCATACTGCTCCTGCAGTCCTGACCTCATTATATTGGTCACTCTCCCTGGCACTTGGTACTTACATGTTGGAGAGCTATCCAGATGTCCCTTTAAAATTACTTAATGTTCAGTGTTTTAGTTAATTAGTATTTCTAACCATGTGAATCGCTTACTCAAGCAAATAGTGTTTGTAAACCTCTGCCATATCAGAACTCAAAAATCCCAGAACAGGGCTACAAAAATTGCTCAGTATATGTAATATACACAGGGACCTGGAGCCCATGTAATATGCCAAACATGAGGGCAGACCTATAGTCCCAGAACTCAGCAGGCAGAGGCAGGCAGATGCCTGGGGCTCGCTGTCCAGGCAGCCTAGCCTACTCTGTGAATAGCAAGCAGGCTAACAAGAGATTCTGTACTAAAAAGTAGTATAAAGTACCTGAAGGATGACAATTGAGGTTGACTTCTGACCTTTGCTTACACACACACACACACACACACACACACACACACACACACACACACACACACACACACACACGTATCCAAAGTTAAGCAATCAGGAAAGTTGTTGACATAAAAGCCGGCACATGTACCTGGGGTCTGGTGAGGACATTTCAGCTTTCCTTGGCTCTGCTCCCAGCCCCTTGGTCAACTCCAAAACTAGGGCAAGAAAGATCAGATAAATCTAAGGCTATTTAAAGACGCCAATAATCTGCTACTTCCCCCTCCCCTCGCCCTGGGTTTAAAATATTGATGAGCCAGGTTGCACTTTCACCTCTTGTCTAGAAAGTTCCAGGGAGACATGACCTGTATTCAGAAGTCAGATCTGTGGGCTCAAACCACAGAGCTTCATATTTACCATGGTTCTCTCTTGGGCCACCCCTCTTCCAGTACAAAGCTCACAGTGTTTCTCTATAGAAACTGGAGTCTGTGCCATGCAGATGGCTCATCCTGTAAATCACAATCATGGTTACCTAAGTTCAGATCCCTAGAACCCCTGTAAAAAGCCAGATATAGTTGGACATACCTATAATTCCAGTGCTGTAGAGGCAGAGATTAGAGGCTCCCTGAGGCAGAATCAGTGAGCTTCAGCCTGAGTGAGAAACCTTGTCTCACCAAATTAACTTGGATAAGAGACTGAGAACACTTCATGTCTACATCTGGCCTCAGCATGTACAAAGGCATACACGCACATATAGACACGAATGCACCTCCCCCCCCCCCCCCCGTATGCATGAAAAGAGACGTCTGCTTCCCTGTGTTCCCCATGCCTGTGCTGTGTAGGATTCTCCAAAGTACCCCAAGCAAACCAAAGTTTTCTCCTTGGAAATCATTTTCTGTGGTTCCACCAACAGCAGGAGTTTTGAAGAGAGAGTCCCTCTGTTCCTAATTGCAGAAATTACAGTTGCCAGCAAGGTGATTTACAACAAAGAGCCACCTCTGAACAACCCAAATGTTTTGTATTCATGAATCCCGGCCTCTGATTACACATGCCTGTTGTTCTGTAACTAATTGCACAGGGTAGAGTGTCTGTTTCCAGGCTTTGTAAGAGAATGCCCTCAGAGGGGCAGTTCCATGTAGTAATAATGTGAAGTGGAAATTCTTTCCAAGGCTTTTTATACTAATTAGTCTGACTAACAAGGTAAGGCCTCATGTAAGTGATTTCCTTGCTACTAAGTTTCATAAAGCATTCGCTGATGGGGAAGGCATGACTTTAAAGTGCCCTCGATCCTTTTTGCCTTTATGCTTTTTTCTGGGAAATGGAAAGATTTTTGAAAATTTGGAAATCACTGGGGTATCTAAAATTCTGTCTATGCTTTTACTAAAAGAACATGTTTACTAGAAATATGTAAATACTACACATAGTTGGATTCACACATATATACATAGATGCATACTCTCACTTACCCTGGCTTAGAGGTATGTGTACACACACATGCACACACACGCACGGGTGCATTGCTTCCACACATGTGCATAAATGAATAATATGCCACATAACATATGTGCGTGCATATATGTATATACATATATGTGTGTATATATTACATATATGTGTATGTATATATACCATCTCCCATATATAGACAAATCCCTATAGTCTCCCCACATACATAAACCACATACCATGGCCTGGTAGTAACACACACACTTACACACTTCACTTCTCTTATTCTGGCGCTGGGGTGGAAAGACCATACCAAGGATTACCAGAGGTTAATGCTACTATCTCCCTTTGTTTTTGACAGTTTCTCACTTTATTTGGAGCTCACAGATCAAACTATCCTGGCTAGATCATACTCTTTCTTTGATGGGTACTGGGATTCAAACCTAGGTCTTTGTACTTGTGTGGCAAACACTACTGACTGAGCCACCTGCCTAGCCCCCAGCTTCTGGTTATATTATGTCCTGCTCCAGATCTGATTGGATCTGTCATGGAATGTGGGACACTTTCAGACACATCCCATGTCAGAGTCTTATAACATCTTTAAATCACCATTTTCAGTAATGCAAAATGAGCACATCTTGTTCCTGATTTTCACAGGTTTTTGGTGCCCACATGGCTGACTCCTCTGGTCTGCCCTGTTGAGGCAGCACCTCCATTCTGTTGGCCATTATTTCTCCAGGGCTCAGTATGATTCTCAACCCACATGAAGTACTTAATGCATGTTTGTTAAGTGACTAACTGAATGAATAGGGAACAGTAGGAAATTAATTTCCAAATTGTTTTCTTGCAGTCCCCACATACACATTTAAACTAATGCCTTCTTTTGTCTCCTCAGAGATAAACAGGCATCTATTATGTACCAACCCTAAACACAATCCAAAGAATAAATAATGAGAAGGGAAAAAAAGGCACACATACTTAAGAACAGTTGGAATTTGAAGAGACCATATGAACACTGCCTGGGAAAGACTTGTGGTTCAAACACTCGCACAGCTACCCTATCCTGTAGGGCAGGAAGAGTGGAACCCCTCATTATATCTGACAAGACGTATACAAAATAAATGTTGGCTGGGGCTATAGCTTGGTGGGTAGAGTGCATTTGTAGCATGCACAATGCCCAGGGCTCAATCTCCTACAGTACATAAACTGGTTGTCTTGGAACATGCACGTACTCTCAACACCCCAGATTCAAGGTCTTCTTTGACTACATTGTGTAGGTGGATTTTTCTTTGGGCCACTAGCTCACAAAAAAAAAAAAAAAAGAAAGAAAGAAAAGAAAAGAAAAAAGGAAAAAAATACAGGGAGACTTCATATTAATTATGAAAGCTTGGACTTAGCTCAGGCTTGTTTCTAAGTAGCTTTTATAAGTTAAATTAACCCGTTTATATTCACCTACATGCTGCCATGTAGCTCCTGGCTTTTATCTCTCCTCCTGAATGTCCTGCTTCCTCTCTGTCTCTCTTATGTCTCTCTCATATCTAGAGTTATCACTTTCCCCTTTGTCTCTGCCAGGAAGTCCCGCCTAACCTCCTTCTGCCTAGGTATTGACCATTCCTATCTTTATTAAACCAATCAGAAGGAAACTTGGCAAAGAAACATCTTCACAGTGTACAAAAAGATTCTTCCACAACAACACAAAGTTTGAGTCCAGTTTGGGCTACGTGAGACTTTGTCTCAAAATTCAACCCTCCAAACCAGAAAAGTGTAACAAATGCTTAGTGACATGTATTTACACATTCCTGTCATAGGCACACATGTGCACTTCATGCTTTTACAAATAAAATTTATTGTCCTTCAAGTCTTAACTGACAGAAGTGACATGTCCTCTGTGGTTCATCTCTCTTTTGCCATTTTCCATTAATGGAGTAACTACTCTACATTTGGGCCTGCTTAGGTGGCTTCTCTGACTATGTATTCATCTTACACTTTTCTTCCAATTTCAGATGGTTCCCATGTTTTATGAATTAAGAAAGTCATATTATCCTCCATTCACTATACATCAGTATATGTCAACTGTACAAGCTCTCTGTAGACCTAACTGTATGTGTGTCTTTGTGTACATGTGTGTGGGGGGGGCAACATTCAAACTTAGGTGTCATTCCTTTGAGGTAGGGTTTTTCTCTGCCTACAACTCACCAAGTAGGCTAGGCTGACCGGCCAGATAGCCCCAGGCATCTCCCTGTCTCCACCTCTCCAGTGCTGAGATTACAAGTCTGTTCCACCACTCTTGGATTCTTGTCTCCATTTTTAATGTGTCTCCAAGTGTGATGTGCATATGTATGAATTTTTCATATGCATGGATGCATATGGGTATAAGTGCATGCAAGCCCAAGGTTAATGTTACAATCATCCTTAATTGTTCTTATTCCTTATTCATTGGGTCAGAATCTCTCACTCAAAACTGTAAATCACCAACATGCCTAGTCTGCATAGGCGCTTGTTCTGTAGAATCCTTTCTCCCAAACTTCAAAAGCTGGAATTACCTAAGGGCCACCATGCCCACCTGTCCTTTACATGGTTTTATGGGTTTGCACATTTGGTCCTCACAGCTGCATAGCAGGTGCTTGACTTTAACCTCTTTGTCATCATCCCCCTACCCGAGTGGGATCTGAGGGTAGAACTCAGGTCTTCATACTTGCAAAGCAAGCACCTTAGTGACTGAGCCACCCCCACAACTTTGGATCCTAGTCTTTCTAGTGACCATATCCTAATAATCTCCTTCTTATGCCCTCCACCCTTGCTTCTTTATAGTAACCCACATTCCAGAGGATGAGAAATCCCTCCAAAGAGCATTTTCAAGCATGGCCATGTTTTCAACTAGATCTTATCTACTTTGCCACCCTAAGAGTTGCTTTGTGAGATGAAACTCCCCAACATAGCAGGAGAGACTGGCAGCAGGCAGTATAGGAGGGCTCTATAGCATGGTAACTTTTTATCCTGCACCACAGACCAGTCTGCTGCCTCCAGCCCTCCACCCCAGGGGAACCCTGGGCCTTGTCAACTAGGTAAGAACTGACTGAACCCCCTAGTGTGGTCTCTTCATACAGCCCAGGGGAGGAGTCTTTTGGAGTCCAGTAACCGAACCACCAACAGTCTCACCTTCCTGTCTCTGGAAGGCAAATATCCAGAGAAAGACCAATAACATAAAAACAAACAAGCAAATAAAAAAGCCAGGTATGGTAGTGAGCATTTACAGTCTCCATGCTAGGGAGCCCTGACTGCACTTGGTGCTTAGTGGGAGGGAGCACTGAGGCATTGTGTGGGTGGGAATGTCAGCTTCCTGACAGAATTCCCATTGAGGAGGAAAAGAGCAGATCTGCACTGTCTACCAGGCCCAGATCTGGGAGGTCTCCCCAGAAAATCTGGGCAAGTTTGTCACACAAGCCAGAGGCAGAAAGGCTGTCAGCTCTGCTCTGTGTGCTTCAAGTCCCTCTGGGTCCTGCTGGCCCAAGCCAGCTGCTGCTCTGCCTTTCTTCTGAGAGGAAGCTGCCAGGTACCCCTGGAAGTTATTTGTTCTCATTAACTGGGGCTGGCAGGATGTGATTATCTGCAACCCAAGAGCTGAGGACATATTACTGGAGCCCTATGGGTAGGGGGCATATCCTGGGCAGCATCATGTCAGCTTATCAGAGATTGAAAGTACTAGCTCCTAACACCAACTCTGTGATACACCTGGGAGGGGTGGCCATTAACCCAGCAAGGAGCCTAAGAAGCGGCCTTCTCTGACAGTAAAGAGGGAAGCATTCATACCTTCCTTCCACAGAGTACCCATGGGCCATCTGGTTATTCCACCTCCATGTCAGTAGCTCAAAAATATTGTTCAATTTCAGGTAGGACAAACAATTGTCCAAAGAACATGCCAGAGGGAACCTTGTCCAATACAGAGTCAGTAAGCCCACTGGGTACAGGGCTGGATTGCAGAGATACAGAGTTTTTCCTCCCGTGGGCTGTTACAGTTAGGATATTACTCTATGTCCTCCATTAAATCATAGATACAGCCATTTTATGTGACCACTGTTAACACAGAATGGCTTAAGAGAGTAACCAGTTTAGAGGAAGAAAAGAAAATATTGATATTCGGCAGTTTTATGAGCATGTAAATCAAATCCAAGTCTGAGATTTGTTTTTTAAGTAAATTATTTATGGTCTGAATTAACTTTCGAATATTGTTCTCAATTCTGTCTGCATAGACAACTCAAGCCTTCTACTTTCTTTCATCAGCCAGTAATAAAAGAAATGATGTATTGTTTGGCTTTAAACTCTCAGCTACTTATAAATTGGAATGAATGTATAGAAACTTCCAAGATTTGGGGGCTAGGAAAGGTCTCAGTCTGTCAAGTGTTTTGTTACAAGAATCATAACTGAGTTTGATCCCTAGAGCCAACATAAACCAACAGGTATGTTTCTTTGTGCTTTCTACCACAGTGCTTAGGGTAGAGACAGGCAGATCCCTAGCCAAAGTGTCTAGCACAAATCAGTGAGACACAAAGCAGACACAAATCAGTGAGTGTCTGCTTTTGTGAGAGACCATGACTGAAAAACTAAGGGAACATGGTTGACATACAAGATGTCTCTAGCCTCCATGTGCATGATACATGTACACCCACACCCACCTAACCACATACCAGTAAATGTATGCAAAGTTCTGAATGATACTTTTTCTCCAAGACTAGTTCATTGATTTCAATGAAAAACTTTCCATTTTTATTTAATGTCCACAAGGTAAATTTGGAAAGGTTTTTACTGGGCAAAATACCTTTTATGCATATTCTTTAACTAATAAATTATGGATAGTCTTGTTTCAAACTATTTACTTTTCATGGAGTAAATGCCTCCTGCCTAAAACTCAGTGATAGCTTATGTTTTAATTTTCTCTGAGATTTGCGGGTTGCCAACTGTCATGAAGGATGGGTTGCTTTGTCAATATTGAGTCAAGAAACAATTAAGCCCTATGAAAACATTCACACTCAAAATGTTCCATGATTAAAGTCAGGCACATAGAGCTGAACATCTTACCCAGTATAAAATAAATATGTCACCCAGTGCAAAAGTAGATGAAAGCATGCCCCCCTCCCCGATCCCTGGCTCAGCATGAGAAGCACCACAATGATAACACATGTGTACTGTGTGACATGTTTAATGGTGTGATTGTAACCACCATCCTTCTATAATATTGCTATGGGTCACCACAGCCCAGTTGTCCGATTTCACAGGTGGATATTTAGAAATTTTATATTGAATGACTGAAGGAAGAAATGAATGCAAACAAGTATACTTTATAATCTATAATATCTATGTATTTTATTTGTTTTCACTTATTCACTTGTGTGTGTGTTTCTGTGTGAGTGAGTATATATGTGAATGTGCGGGGTGTGGGGGTTCCTGCCCCTGTGCATGCACAGAGACCAGGAGAGGGTGTCCGATAACATACCATCTGTCATGTTCGGCCTACTCCTTTCAGGTAGGATCTCTTCCTGAAATGGGAACTTGGACTTTTTTGGCTGGGCTGGCAGTCAGTAAACACCATCAGTTTTTATATCTCCACTCACCTTGGAGCTGAGGTTACATACAGGTTTTTGCATGGATGCCCTACTTTTTAGGTGGGTGTTCAGAATCTGAACTTTAGTACACATTGACTGAAACATTTCTCTAGGCTTATTCTCAATGTTCCTAATGCTGCTACCCTTTAATACAGTTCCTCATGTTGTGATGACTCCCAACCATAAAATTATTTTTGTTGCTACTTCATAACTATAATTTTCCACTGTTATGAATAATAATGTAAATATCTATGTTTTTGGTGGTCTTAGGCAGTCCCTATGAAAGGATCATTTGACACACCCACCCACAAAGGGATCAAGATCCATAGGTTAAGAACTGCTACCCTAGGGGCTTGACTTTATTTTTAATGTTGGTCAGATTCAGTTAGGCAAAGTCTTGTAATATGTAGTTTACATGTTATATATTATTTTTTTATTGTACAAATTATATAGTATATATGGCATATATTAGGAATAATGTCGAATTGACCTATTAAGTTCTATATCTTACTATTAATTTTTAGAGAAAAAGTTTTCTAAGTAGCTCAGGTTGTCTTGAATTTGAGATCTTACCTTAGTCACCTCAGTGCTAGGTCTATAGGCATAGACCACTACACTCTGCCTACCTACTTTAATTAGTCATAATTTATTTTATCCGCAGTAGCCAGATGGTGCATAATTTCAAGGTAATATTAAAAATTAACAGTGGGCAGCTTTATTGTGTTTTTAAATCTGCAGTGAAAACATGAACTTAATATACACATTGAAAAACACTGAAAAAAAAAAACTATGCAGAGGGAGTGTTGAATCTTTGAAATCGTAGAGAAACATTACTAGGTTTATACATGGTTTTTAGCTTGACTAACATTATACGCCGCTCTCTCTAGTAGGACTGAAAGGGACTAGAATGTCAGAGTTGTCTTAGCTTAATTATGATTCATGTCTTTGTCAGAAGAGGAAACCAGCTTTCCATGGGGTCCCAAGTTGCTTGAAGAAAATTGAAATTCTGCTAAGATATCAGTGTTTATTCAGGCACTGAATTAGCACTTGCCTAGCACGCGCAAAGCCCTGGGTTCCATCCCAGCATGACATAAACCACGTGTGGTGGTGCATGCCTGTAATCCCAGCACTTGGGAGGTAGAGACAGAAGGGTCAGAAGTTCAAAGTCATTCTTTGCTGCATAGGGAGTTCAAAGAGTAATAATAGAAAACTGAGAATTATGTTTGGTTTCTGTGGCAGGAAGCTCAAAATAGTAATGTAGGTTTCTGTTCAGTGGAAGTTCAGAGCCCATACAAAATTGGCCCTGGATTTTTTCAATTCCTCTGCCTAAATATGCTTAATATGTGGTGCTTGTTGTCAAGGTAGCTGGTGACATTTCAGAAATCGCCTTTTAAACTAAGATATATGAATAATACAAGGTGGTAGTTTTTTGTCGTGACATTTTTATCTATGCACAGATCACATTTTGATTATACGTGCCTCTTACCTTGTCTTGTCCCCAACCTCCATTCTATTGGTCCTGTTTCTTTTCCCAATGGCTCTGTCCAGTCTCATGTCTTTCTTAAAAATAGAGATTCTACACATGAGAGAGAATATATTTATTTTTTCTGAGTTTGAATTATTTTATTTAGCATGATGATTCCCACTATCTCTATTGTTTTACTACCAATAAGATTTTATTTTTATAGCTAAATATGACTCCATTATTTAGATATACTATATTTTCTTTATTCATTTGATGGATACCAAGACTGATTTCATAATCTTATCATAGTATATGCACAGGCGATTTCATTGTTTGGTCCTGTAAAATTATCCCCATGAGCTCTGTAGCTGGGTTCTATCAGTTGTCATCCTGTCAGGCCCCACGTGGAAGAAAGAAATGGTGATCTAGGCTCTTTTTTTCTTAGAGATTCTACTACACACACACACACACACACACACACACACACACACACACACACACACACACACACACACACACACACACACACACACACACACACACCAGTCTCCTTATATATTATTGGTTGGAACTTAGCCCTATGGGAATAAAAGAGAGCTGGAACATACCCAGGACCCAGAGTCAAAGCCAGGGTTCTTCTGCTGTGCAATAAGTTATCAGCCACCAGATTTTGTTACAAGAAGAAAACATGAGAGAAGATATAAGGGGAGACAGAAGAGGGACATGGGCCACGCAGGAAATGGACTGCCAATTCTCACCTGTCCTGTCGTGACAGTAACTTTAGACTGAGGAACAGTAAGACAGGAAAGAAATGGCAGGAGAGTCAAAGGAGATGATGAGTCAGGGAGACAGGGAGATGTCAGACAGACAGGATGGTGTCACTCACTGCCTTGTGTTTCAGCTTTCATGGAGTACTTTACATATGAAAGGAGCTTATTTCCCAAATATGGAAATGTAAAAGTCAAGGTGTGAATTATCTCCCTGATGAACCATCTTAATTAGCCACATGGTCACCTTTGGAGATAGCAAAATATTACCCAGAAGGGCATGCTTGTTATAAAAAGAGAGATCTTTCACAGGTAGAGAAGAGGGATGTGAGGGGCTCATTATGGGCTGGAAACTGTGAGAAATTTGTTAGTAAATGAGCATGTGTTCATAGCAAGCCTGTTTTAACTGACAACTTTCTTCTGTTTTAATAGGTAGCCAACCAAGTCGTTCGAGCTCTGCTCACTCAAAAGGTAAGCTGCCTTCCGCCTTCTGCGTTTGACTTTGAAGTGCTTCTGTGAACTGAGTGTTCCTTATACTGTCGTGATAGATGTAGTAGAAGCTTGCTATTTGTTTTCTTAGGTTGGATCTCAATCTGTGTGTGTGTGTGGGGGGGGGTCTGTGTGTCTGTGTGTTTTGCATAAGAAGTAATATCAATGAATGGCTAATTTATTCATCAATGTAAGCTCTTGGGAAAGCAGACAAAAGCTGTTCTAATTTCTCTTCTGTTGCTGTGACATATAGTCTGGGAAAATTTTTAAAAAGTCAAGGCAGAAACTGACAGTATTATACCCATAGTCAAGAGCAGAGGAAGTAAAAGCATGACCCCTTACTTTCTCGATTTCTGTTAGCTTTGTTTTTTCTTATACTTTTGTATCCCTGTCTAGGGAATGGTGCTGCCCACAATAGACTGGAGCTTCCTATATCACTTAGAAGTCAAGGAATTACCTTACAGACCACCCTACTCCAAATAATCCATTATTAAAAGTCTCTTCTCAAATAACTCTAGGTTGGCTCAAGTTAACAGTTAAGCTGAGCAGCACAGAAACCCTTTAAAAAAGAAAGATTTCCCAGCCCCCAAAAGAATAACAGGCTCTTGGTTTAATCTTTTGAAACAAAGTCAAGAACCTGGTGGGTCATTCCAGTTTTAGGACCTGAAGGTCTTCTTGGGGATAGCATTGAAAGGGGCCAGTCTTGTTATGGTTTCTATTGATGTGAAGAGACGTCATGACCATGGCATCTCTTATAAAGGAAAACATTTAATTATGGTGACTCACTCACTGATCAGAGGTTTAGTCGATTATCAGCATGGCAGGAAGCATTGCAGCATGCAGGCAGACATGGTACTAGAGCAGGAACTAAGAGTCTTTACATCTTGACTCACAGGCAACAGGAAGTGGTTGGAGACACTGGACATGGCTTGAACTTATATGAGACCTCAAAGCCTACCTCCACAATGATACACTTTTCTCAATAAAGCCACACCTTCTCTAACAAAGCCACACCTCCTAATAGTGCCACCTCCTTTGGGAGTCATTTTCTTTCAAACCATCACAGGGTCTAAGGCTCAACAACAAATCTTTGAGATCAGAAAAGTATTCTAGTTCCCTCAAGCCTTGAATCCTTTTTTTCTGTGCAATGGGCATGCAGATAGCATCCTTTTACCAAAAGATCATGGAAGTGATCCAAGATAGGAGGGTGGGGAGTAATTCCTTGGGAGTCATTTTGGAATCAGTGCAAAATAAACATAAAAATCTCATCTTCTTTCTGCCTGTCTGTGCATTGACCTAAGTTACAGTTTATTAGTTACTATTCTCATTGATGTGACAGAATGTCTGACCAAAGAAGCTTGAAGATAGACTGGTTTATTCTGGCCTCCAGTTAAAGTACTCAGTCCATCATGGCGCAGAAATCATAGCATCAGAAAAATGAGCCAGCCAGTCTCATTGAGAATCGAGTCAGGAAACAGAGACATGAAGGCTACTGCTCAGCTCACTTCCTCTCTCGTCCCTCAGCCCAGGGAATGGTTCCCCCTATTTTGGGAGAATCTTCCATCCCAGTCTAGAAACCCTCTCACAGATATACCTGGAAGCGTGTCTCATGGGTGATCCTACATCCTATCAAATATTAATGTCAATAATAATCAGTATTAATTAATTGGACAGTCAACATTAACCATCACAACCAGAATGAGTAAATACACAGTTGCTCAGATTTGGCAGACTTGGTACATTTTATTCAGCAGTTCCCATTTTAGCCACCTCTCACTGACTCAAAATTGTAGTTCCTCAGATGTTGTTTAACAATTTCTTTCTACAAAATAGAAGCTTTCCTAAAAGAATTGCCAGCTTCCCCAGCATGTCCTGAGGAAGGGTAGGAAGGACAAAGGAGTTTGGGCCACCTCATCTTTAATAGATGTCTGCACCTTCTCACAGATATTCTTAGATACTATTTAAATTTATACTGCACACAGACTATGATGGTAATTTTGCTAGACATCTGTTACTTTACCTTTAGGAAGTAATTTTTAACTATTTCATATCTGATATCAGCATCATGTAAACAAAGACATCCAAGCCCATTACTTGGAGTGGGTTCTGTTGTAAGGAACAGATTTGTAAAATGGTGGTGGCTCACATGAGCTACAAGGCCGATTCTTTCTCATAAATAAGTCACTAGGCCACTTGCCAGGTGTGATTAATGGTCCAAAATAGGTGCTCTTACTTCAGTCATTGTACCCATACTCCAGTCGTCAGAGGAAAGGACATGAGTAGTCTGTAGAGGTAGAGTGCATAGCAGCTATTCACAAAGAACAACTTTCACGTGTGTTATTCACTTATTGTCTATCCACATATGTGGGTGTGTGCACACGACAACGTGAGTATGCAGTTCAGAGGGTCTCTCTGTCCACCATGTGGGGGCTACCCACTGGCCTTTCCACCATCCCCCAGCTTTCCTGTAAGATGACATCTAGAAGATTCCATAGGTCATAACTCTTATCTCCTTGAAAAGGCTTTAAACACAGAAAACACCTAAGAAAACTGGTAAGTAGATCTTCGCTTTAGGTAGGCATCCAGAGAACAACTGGTTGTCCTTTTATTGTGGAAGAAGGTGAGGATCAGATGTTGGTAAATAAATCTAAATTTCTTCCAATGTGTGTCTAAATATCTTTTTCTTTCAAAACCTTTGAATTATGAGCTGTTTCCTACTTGTTGAAAACTCTGTGCTCACTTTATTCCACAGCAAAGGGATGATGGGAGAGCCTGCACAGCCCCGTGCACAGTTTTTTAAAACACTTCTTCTTGTCTCTTTAATGGTACCTCAGGGGCCTGGTACAGTACAGAGGAAAGCAGGGTCCTTTAGGTCAGCCACCAAAAAATAGATGCATAAATCCAAGTAATAGGTGGTAAACCCATCTATACACTGCAATGCAGCTGGATTGCCAGGCGCACCAAGATGAGCTGCCACTGAAGAGTATGTGCCAGGGATTTAACTAAGCAGGAAGCCATGCTGGGGTTTCTGAAAAGTCCACAAGGTACCATTCTGCCATAATTGACCTCCTGGCTCTTACGGGATTCTAAAATTGCTTCAAAAAGACAAATATTATTTTTTCAGTTATGAATAGAAAAGGGCTGTAGATATAGCTCAGTGGGTAGAGTGATAAGTTAGTGTACACTGATTTCCATCCTCAGTAATACATAAACCTGAGTCAGTGGCACAAGATTTATAATTCCAAAATGCGAGAGGGGATAATAAAAATAATAAGTTCAAGGTCATTCTTTAATACAGAGGGGGCTTGAGTACAGCTTAGGCTACATAAGACATTCAAATAAAAAAAAACAAGAATTTTTGGAAATTAAGTGTAACCCACATGCAAATGAGAAGACAAATGTACTTGGCAGAGGTTATATGACAAAAATTGTCAGTGATTTCTTTCTTCCCCTCCTTCTCTCTCTTTTTTCAAATACACACACACACACACACACACAGAGAGAGAGAGAGAGAGAGAGAGAGAGAGAGAGAGAGAGAGAGGGAGAGAGAGAGAGAGAGAGAGAGAGAGAGAGAGAAAGTGAGAGACCCTTGCTTGATGTTATAGGTTAATGATGTATTTATTTCTTACATTTTTATTTTATTTTTAAATTATGCATGTGTGCTATGTGTGAATAAGTGTGTGTGTGTGTGTGTGTGTGTGTGTGTGTGTGTGTGTGTGTGTAAGTGCAGTGCCCTCAGAGTCCAGAAGAAGGTACTGAATCTCCTGGAGCTAGAGTTAAGGTACCAACATGGGTGCCTGGGAACTGAACTGAAGGAGCACATAATCTTAACTGATAAGCCATGTCTATAGCTCTGAATGATTCAGTTTTAGGATGTGCCATCTATCGTGACACACAGAAACCTCTCTCTTATGGCTTCTGTTCTTTTGAGGGCTCTTCCAAACACAAATCTTTCAACTCTTAGCAAGAATTGCTCAGAGCAAGGAATTTGTTCCTATGGACTTGTTATTTTCTGCCACACGTTCACATACTCTCCTGATCAAGAATTCAGTGTCTCTGATGCTCCTCAGTTGTTAAAGTATTTGCTTATTAACTTGTTAACTTATTATTTGCTTACAAACATGAAAACCTGGGTTCAATTCCCCAAATCCACACAACAAAGCTGGGAATAGTGGCATACACCAGAGCTGGGGAAACCGAGACAAAGCTGGTCGCCGAGGCTGAGTGAATTATCAGCCTAGCCTTAAACAGCAAGTTCCAGGTTTCAGTGAGATCCAGTCTCAGAGTACAAAAGAAAGGTATACAGCCCAAAGGATGAGAGCAGAAATATCCTCTGCACGCGCCCCCATACTCATGCTTATTTGCGCCTGTACACACATGCGTTTGCACATACATGAACTCTGCTCACACATGCACAGCACCAGTTACCCTTTGGATCAGTAGCACTAAGGTGACAACATTATCACTTTCTGCTTTTATTTACACTTTCAAATCATAGTGCAAATAATGTCCATAACCCAGGCTGTATAGTTTATTCTCAGCAAGTCAATTACATTACTGAATATGTTAACTTTCCTAGATTCTCCAACAATATTTTTTCCACTAATACCAAAGCTGGAAGAAGTAAATTTTCCCTGGAGTTAATTTTTCTCCCCATAGACCATTTTGGCATACCTTTTTGTTCATAGAGAATCCAAATGCTTGCATGGTGCTTTGTCTTCCACAGTGTAGCGTGAGGCTGGTATATGATATATTTTAGTTTGGGGGTAATTCATACAGAATGACAAATACACAATTTGTAGCTTGAAAGAGCCTCATGCTCTCACATACTTCGTTGTCAGGGAGATGCCATTTGAGCATCTGTGGCCCCTTCTGCAGTGATGGCCTTTGTAGATCTGGTTACTAAAAAGAGCCTGTGTAGACTTATAGCATTCCCATATATCCAGTACTTAAAAGCCACTTTTTAATTTTTTTCAGTGTTTAACTATGCATAAGAATAAAAAGACACTTTGGTCACAACTGGAATTTCTACAAAGTGGCAGGGCCTGATAAATGGTCTTACCACTACACCATAGCGCCACTTGTTACCATTCAGTGACTTACTGGGTCTTCCCACGTACAACTGTAGGAGTGAGAAGTATTTGATGAAAGCCACACATAGGCTGAAATCACTGCTGATTGTGCTTTATCTATGTCAGCATGGTCCAACCTCGAGTCACCAGGGAGGAGAATTACCTAGATTAGGGTTAGTGGGCATGTTGGCGGGAGCATTGTTTTAGTTATGGATTGATGTAAGAAGACCCAGAATGCTATGGACAGCTCCATTCCCCTGGGCTAAGCCCCGAGTCATGTAAGAGTAAAGGAAGGGGGTTGAGTATAAGTAGCAGCAGGCAGGTGGGGTCTGGATGCATTCATCTCTCTGCTTTTAACTGTAGACATGATGTGGACAGTGGTCTCAGGCTCCTTCCCCACAATAATGCACTGTAATCTGGAATTGTAAACCGAATAAACCCCTTTCTCCTCTAAGTAACCTTGTATTAGGCTATTTTCTCACAGCAACAGAAATAAAAGTACAATAGACAGTTTCCAAGAGTGAAACAAAGGTCGAGATGGCCAATGAACCTTGGGAAAAATCTGGAAATGTCTTGTTCCCTAGCAAAAGCATCCCGGGTCTACTACATGTTGAGTTACACTATAAATTAGGAAGCAAGCTGTCTCTGAATGAGTTTTACTTTGAATATTATTTCACAACTAACTGTCAACTAGTTTTGTAATGGCTCCATTTACTGGAATTGCATAAACTGTTCAGCCATTGCATGGATTAAGAATGGCTTAATCTGGTCCTCGGGAGATGGATCAGTGGCTAAAGTGCTTGTTTCTACCAGCATGGAGACCTGAATTTGATTCCCAAACTCCATGTAAAAAGGGATTGTAGCGGCATACAGTTGCAATCCCAGCGCTGGAGAGATGAGCCCTGGAGATGGGTGGATCTCTAGCGCTGCTAGGTCAGCCCTCCTAGCCTACTTGGTGAATTCCAGAGAGATCTTCTCTCAGACTAAAATGTGGAACACAGCCACAGCTATCCCCTGCTCTCTACATATCTACACATGAGCACCACACACAGAGACACACTCACAGTGACAACATCAGAGCTTTATATTGAAGCGTGGTGGTTCCGTTAGCCACACAGAAGTCATTGCTTGCTCTTATCCTGACTCAGCCACACACTCATACTACCTTTGTGGCTTGTTAGGTGCCTAATGTTAAGACTGCACATTAGTCTGGGGTGTGGCCAGCCTTTCCAAGGAAGGGCTTTTTTCTGTATAGAAGCTTTGGGAATCTAGGTAAAGAAGGGGGCATCATTGAAAGCCCTAAAGAGTGGCATGATGAGATGAGATTGGAGCAAGTGACACACCTGAGCTATTGAAAGCCCATGTTTTATGTAGTGTCTCAGTTTACAGATGTGAAAAACAAAAACTCTTCATGCATAATTCAGTTTCTCTGGAGGGGGAGGGATACAAAGGTCAACCTCAGCTTCATTTCTCAGCTGCTGTACATCTTGTTTTTGTTGAGGCAGGATGTCCTGCTGGCTAGGCTGACTGAACAGAGGGCCCCAGGAATTGTCTTCACTTTCACAGTTCTGGGGTCACAGGTGTAGTAGAGGCTTCTGGCCCAAGCTTTCGGGCCTAGGCTCAAGGTTTAGACCCACAGACCCGCAGAGACACACAGATGCATGCGATAGTGTTAGGCTGACAGGCCTAAGGCTCAGGCATATTACTTTGCTAACTCTTTACCCTTAATCTAACCCATGGCTCTTAACCTGTTCAGCCATGGGGCTCAGTACCTTTTCTCACAGCAGCATGGTTGTCCTCTGCTTCTTCTGACTTCTCTCTTGCAATCTACTCTATTTTGCTTGTTTCTAGAGTCTTCTAGTCTGGTAGCCCCGCCCACACTTCCTGTCTGCCTTTGGCCAATCAGCGCTTTTTATTAAACCACTGGGTGAGACAATTATTTACAGTGAAAGAACACAATCTCCCACACTCAGGCACCAGTCACCATGCCTATCTTTTTTACATGAATGCTGCGGATCACATTTTGGCTGCATGGCAAGCACTTTACTGAGATATTTCCATGTCCGTTTCCATTTTCTATATGAAGAAACGCGTATCTGTTTTGAGCAAAGTACACTCATGAAGGTCTGAGACTTAAGAACACAGAGATAGATGGCCCAACCTTGACTACTAGTGACAATATCAGGGTCGGCATGTGAACAGTATAGAGCCAGCTTCCTCCAACATTTTTGCCAGGGAGCTGCTCTATCTTGATTTCAGTATCCTATAACTGACAGGGACTGAACAGTTACTCTCCTCCACAGCCAAGATACTAGTATATCATCTCATCCTTTATGCCATCTAACTTCCATCCTGAGCACATAGCAAGCTGACTGACAGCTGCCACCCTCTGCCCACACAGCCCAGAACTGGTCCAGCAGGGTTGTTTTGCTGTCTCAGTTCCCTCATGTTGTCTTCATGTGTGTGCACATGGGTGCATGTGTATTCTATTAGTGTGTAAATAACAGAATAGGACATCAATGGCTGTGATGTTTAGTCTTGATCATCAACATCAGTTACCTAGGATACAAAATTTGGCTAAATCTGAGGGAGTTTTTATATTAGTTTAATTGAAGATGGAAGTTCTAATCTTCAATTACATATTGTAGACGGTAACGTTTCATAGTCTAGGATCCTGCACTGAATAAAATGGAAAAAGTGAGCTGAGTACCAGCATCCATCTTTCTGCATTCTGACCATGGATGCTGTGTGACCAGGTGCCTCACAGCCCTGTCCCCATGCCTCCCTCAACCATAGTGGACTGTGCATCCTCAAACTGTGAGTCAAAATAAACTCTAATTCCCCTAAGGGACCTCTTGCCAGATATCTTTTTCAGCCATTTAAATAACTAACACAGGAGCCACCCACAGATTCTGTGAGCATTATAAAAACATCAAAGACCACAGTTTTGCAGTTTTGCAGTTTTTTCCTATCTAGAAACATTCAGAGAAGCTCAGGGGGTTTTGTTGTTTTTGATTTTTGTGACCATAAGACTGATGTCATGTCCTACATCTCTCCTTCTCCTTACCATGTGCTGGGCTGGACAAGCCAATGGGTATCAATCAAACTGTTCTCAGGGTCTGTGTTCTCACTCATTAACCTTGGCTGTTCTCAAATGATAGGAGTAGCCATTGAAATCCAGGTGTTTGTATAAGAAACTCTCTTGCAGAGGCTGGAGAGATGGCTCAGTGGATAAAGTCACTCATTGCCAAGCTTGCTGTCCTGAGTTCAGTTCCCCCAGGACCCACTTGGTGGAAGGAGAGAATTGACTCCCCTTAATTTTCCTCTGACCCACACACATACACTGCACGTATACCCCTTCCAAAAAAAAAAAAAAAAAAAAAACTTAGCAGAAGGTATTTCCATTTCTGCTGTCTTCCCCGCCTGAAGAACTGCCTGGTTTTGCATTGGTCCTGTAGGGTGGTTTCGGTGCTGTGGCCTCAGGCCTCTCTCTGTCCTTACAAACCTACATCTCTCTGTTTGCATGTCCTTTCACCTCCCTGCAAGTCAGAATGCTTGTGTTTTCCCAGCCAATGGGCACTATTAATATTTATCTACCCCACAGTCAGGTTTTATTAATTACTAAATTAGTAGTAGTGAAAACAATTAGTGTTAGGAGCAGAGAGTGTTATATGCATGCTGACAACAGAAATTAGCATAAGTGATAAGCAGAGGTTGAATGCTTTAAAAAAAAATGGTGGAGCGCTCATGTACAGAATACACATGTCTGTATCCAGCCTCCGCATCATCTTTCCAGAGTCCTCATTCCAAGCATGCATTAGGGGACATGGATCAGCTAAAAAAAAAAAAAAAAAAAAAAAAAAAAAAGAAAAGTTTAAAAGAACATGCAGTACACAGTACTCTGAAAGATTTCTTTACCGTCCAAACACAGAACCAATGCTACAGAGTATGGTGGTGCATGCTCACACTCATTCTCAGCAGCCCTATAGCTCTAGTGGTCAAGACAGGTTGACCAAGGACAGGCTTCCAATAGCTATCATGTAGGCCAGGTTCTTCCAATCTGTGTGAGCTGTTTTAAGATAGTTGTAAACACTGACAAACTCAGATTACAGCATCAGAAGGTTAGGACTGGAGATATGGTTAAGTGCTTGCCTCTCAAATGTGTGCAGATACGTTCATATGCCCAGAACCCATGTAAAGCTGAACATGGTAGTACATGCATTTATAATCCTAGCACTCCTATAAGGAGATGGAAGACAGAGAGAAGATAATACCAAGAAGCTCCAAGGCCAGTTAGAGTCATCAGCAAGCAGGGAAACCCTATCAAAGAAATTGGAAAGTGAAGACCAGCAACCCAGGTTATCCACTGACATCTATACATACTGTAGCATGCACACACCTACAGATGCTCATTACATGCATACATGTATATCTTACTTCCATACGTACCGTTTCCTGGAGGGCCAGCCTCCAGCATCAGCAGGGTTCAAAGGGACTCCACAGAGTCAGCACACAGAAAGACATTTTCTTGACGGTTTCCTTCAGATCTTCTCTTCATCCTTCCATTGCATTCTCTACTCTTTAGTTTTCTTTTAGTTTTCTCTTCTCTCATTCTTGTTGTTATCACTCAACTCATTTTAACCCTCTCCCATTCTTTCCCTTAAAGCTTATACACACCAATATAAAAACTGCAATGTGATTGCACTCTGTTCATCAAATGAATGATCACTATGAATACAAGTAAAAAAAAAATGGCCTGTTTCCCATATTCCTTACGTGATTGACCATCTTACATATTACAGGTATAAAACAAGCCATCTCAAGAACCTACATACATTCATACTCAAGCAACTTGTTACAGACTAACAGTGTGTAATAGGAAAGATTCTCCTACTGGCAGGTTGCATTTTGCAGCTACAAAGAAAAGACCAGTGACTTTATTACTTATATTGAAGGATAATCTTATAAGGAATCTTAAAGGAATCACAAATCTAAACATTTGTATATGGAGAAGAATCAGTCAGCTCTACTTCAGATCTTTAGGGTACATACTTACAAATCAACAGTTTGTTATGTGAAGAGATTGAGGGCAAAAATGGGTACCAGGAATTAATAATCATCTTTGATCACCAAACAATCTTATCAAGAAAAGCACATGAGCTATTAATAATTGGACTACTTTGTATTTGTTCCCTGGCCTTAATGAGCTCCTCACTCAACTATGTACCTTTCTAAAACATTAGATTATCTTGTTGGGTGTTTGCTTTTATGACAAAGCTATTTGAGCAAAACATCTAGTCTAACTTTAAGTTATTTCCAAATCTTTGTTTCAGCTCTGATGCACACCAAAGCCTGTGAACACATCTCCCAACATTAAGATGAAAAGAATTTAAACTAGCTAGGCTACTAGGACTCAGTTGTTTTTCTTCCTCGTTAACCTGAGCCACAGTCTATAGGCTCCTCAATAGAAATTCATGTGTTCTAGCTGTGTGACACTTCATTGTTTTACTTTTAATCATCAAAACTCTATTTAAACTAACATTATTAATATCAAGTAGATGGTACAGCCTAGAAAGAGATCACCTTTATAATAGTCCACAGATAATAATAACCGGTAGAACAGAATGTTTTTATGAGGCAAACACACTACATTACAGGCAGTGCAGATCTTTCCACACTCATTCACACCATGCCGGATACCAGAGAAAGATGGCAGCGGCAGACATGAGAAGGCACAGCAGAAGCAGAAGACATTCTAAAGACCGGTCTCAGGGCCTTGCCTATCAGGGTTTTGTTTCCTATGAGCCAATCACTGAAGTCAATTGCCATCTGCTGCTTCTCTGACATGGCCACCAGCACATGCATACTATAGCATGCATGCATCTCTGTCCACACTACTCATTACATACATACAAATGCATCTCATTTCCATACACATGATGTGGCATGTGTGTGCTGCAAGCTCATATGCATGTGCGTGTACCCCCCCCCCATACACACACATACCATTCATACTCACACAAAGACTTTTAGTAAAAATTGGTCATCCCTGAGTTCTGGACAACAGTGCTGCTCTCCCTACCTTTCAGTGCCTACATAAGTACATGATGGTCCACGTCAGAGAACAGAGATCCACACACTGGGCTTAATGACAAGCCTGAGTTCAACTCTTTGTCACACAGATCTCTTCGTCACACTAGGAGACTTTGACAGCATCATCACCTCTAACAATTATAACAAACACAGTAAACACAAGCATCTATTAAACTCCTGCTGTATGTAATGTACATTAAAAGGCAGTGAACGGGAGAGTGAAAGGCAGCGCTGTGCTGCTTCTTCTGTTTATATGTCAATTAACTGACAGGAGAGGTCCACAGAACAGAAGAGGACAACACAAAATGTGTTATGCTTCACGTTACCACAGAGGCAAGAAGGGCTTGATGGAGATTATACTAGGGAATAGTCACAATGGGTGCCAAGTAATTTGGGTGGTACTTTCTTTAATCCCAGAACTAGGGAAATGGGGATTCCTAAGACTTGCTAGCCAGCATGCCTAGACTACTAAGCAAGGTTCAAACAGTCACATACCTCATAAATCCCAAAACCTACACCTCAGACGCAGCTTCTAAAACTACTCCTTTAACTTGATGAAGTCTTCTGAGTTTCTGTTTTCTTGCTGTGTCAGCAATGATATAAGTTCCTCTAACCAAGTTTCTTCGATGGTACTCTAGAAAACTAGGTGTACACACACACAGCACACACACACAACGTGGGGTGGCTCAGTGTTTAAAAGTATTTACTTCTCAAGCAAGAGGATCTGGGTTTAATCCTTAGGACTATGCAAACAGTTAGGCATAGATGTGTGTGTAACCCCAGCACTGTGGGGGCCAGTAATAGGAGCATCATTGGGAGCTGCTGACAGATATCATGGCTCCCAGTTCAGTGAGATACCTTATCTCAAAGGAGTAAGGTAAACAGTTGTAGAGAAGAACATTCCTTGTCATGTTTGGTCCTCCACAGGCACAGATGCTCACACAGCCACACATATCCATGCACACAAATATATACACAAAACTGAAATGGATAGCACCTAAGTAACAACACCCAAGGTTGTCATTTCTTTATACACATGATCACTCATGTTTATATACCTGCATACATATATACTCTTGTCATTTCTTTATACACATGAACACACACACACACACACACACACACACACACACACACACACACCCCTTTATTCAAAGTTACCCCTATCCACTAAATGCATCAATGACTACATGAGTCACAATGCTGAGAACCTCGACTCATTTCCCTAAATGACACCAGAAGGTTCCATCTAAAGTGCTAGTTCCTTTAGTTCAATGCTTTATTCACGGTAAAAAAAAATATTGTCTTTGTGGTTTGTGCTTTATGATTGCTTTTATGAAGACAGTGAAAAAGCATAATATATAGGTAGAAACATAAATTGACTTTATATTACTAAGATTTACTGCCTTCAAAAATAGCAGACTGCATTAATGTATTCCTGATTTCTAGGTGCTTTATTTATTTATTTTTGTACAATTGGTCTTTCCTGAATATAACAGTTCCATCAGACAATAGTTTGTGGAAGAAACTGTTTTTCATGACTTATTTTTCTGGGTTCTTTGAAGAATAAAACGATATGTTTTTTCCTAATGTGTCTGAAGAGTCATATAAAATATGGCTATAATATGCAAAGGCATCTTTCAGTCAGCCTTTCTTTTCCCTTCTCAATGTGTTTGTTGTAGGATCTGAGGGAGGAATGTGTAAAGTTGAAAACCAGAGTGTTTGACTTGGAACAACAGAACCGAGCACTTAGCATCCTGTTCCAGCAGCGAGTCAGACCGGCTTCTGATGTTCTCCTCCAGGTATGTGTTTATGCAGAAAATGGCCTTTGCTGCTGAAATGCTCTTGGCAGGAAGTTGCTTGCATTCAAAGCTTGCCAGCCTCTCCAGGGGTAAGACATCTTGCACCAAAATCCTATTCCCTTGCTATCTCAGGTGGTATTGTTAAAAAATGAATGTTTCTCACATTCCCAACTTTTCAAAGTTACGTTCTTACAAAGAACAGCTCTACCAATGAGAACAAAGGCAAAAAGATCAGACAGTGTCTTTGGGAGGGAGAGATGCCACAAACACAGTCAGTTAAGGGCTTGCATTGCAAGCATAAGGACTGGAGTTTAATGCCCCGAATCTACTTTTAAAAGCCAGGTGTGGTGGTACATGCTTCTAATGCCAGTGCTGAAGAGGTAGAGATACTTTTGCCCAGCCAGTCTGCCAAATGATGAGTTCCTATAAAAATGAGAGACCCTGTCTCTAAAAACATGGAGGACAGTGTCCTAAAGAACATAACCTAAAGCTGGCCTCTACCCCCAAGAGGACATGTACACACACTTGAACATACACACATGTGCACACACACACATACACACATGCATACGTACACAGAATGTATTCTCCGATAAGCAAAGTTGAAGCATGACATAGAGTTGAGAAATAATGGCTTTGGGGAGCGTCTTTTGTCTCCATGCATTCTGTGAAAAGCATGGACGTTTTATGAAATGCTGAAGCACACATCTACTTCAAGCTCAATATGACACAAATTACAGTGGAGATTTTCCAGACCTGGTGCTGTCTGCATCATGGCTCCTCCCACCACACTTCCTGGATCTTGCCTCAGCATCTCTATAGAACCTCTGTCTGAAAGGTCTCACTGTGCTCTGCTCTTAGGTGCCTTCCCAGCTCACAAAATTCTGGAAAGCCAAGCCATCTGTTTCATTTTGAATCCAACAGTGACAGAACATGAGGAAAATGCCACATGGCAGGGACACAGGACTTGGCACAAGAGGCCTAAAGGGTTGACCTTTGTTGCTCCATCTCACCTGTGTGCTCCTGTTGACACACACATTTATTTACTCAGGCTCATTTCTATGAGCTCTGCTGAGATTTTCTGGCTTATGCTGTCAAAGACTGAGGGGTGGTTCCACAGGGATATCTACAGTTTGTAAAAGGTGACTCCCAAGTTGTTTGGTCTGACTGACTGAGATTGAAGGTCATCAGGAACCTTTTGATCATTGAGATGGTGCTGTCCAGCTCCAGAGCCACTCTATGGATGGTTATTTAAATTCCTAATTGAAAATTTTACATTAAGTACTGGGAGGTGGTTCAATGTATAAAGCATTTGTTTGCAAGCATGGGAACTGTCCTCAGTACCCCATAAAAAATAAAATAAAAATGGTCATGGGACACGTTTATAATTCTAGAATGAGGAAAGTAAAAATATTGAAGAACCAGCCAGTGTAATGAGTTACCCAGCAAGGTGTGGGCCAATAACGCGAACTGTTCTCACAGAGGTGGATGGTAGTATGAGGAATGCAACCTGAGGCTTGGTGTGGGCGCTCAAGCACGCGCACACATACACACACACACACACACACACACACACACACACACACACACACACACACACACACATGCATTGGGAGCACACACACAAATTACATTAAACTAAAGTTAGCTTCCTGTGTTCCAAAACCTAGAACTTTCCCGTCATCATAGGAAATTCCCCTTGAAATATTTTCTCAGCAATTGACTTCCTCATCAATCCTCCGAGTTTTGGCATAAACACCTTAGTACTCCTCTGAGGACTGATGGGAATTTGCAGTTCATAGAAGAAAACAGTTAGTAAAAGAACTATCAAGAGTTAGCTCTACCCCAAAATTAAAATAGAAGATAGCTTTGAAAAGGTGCTTTTACAAAGTATATCTCATCTCAGAAATTAATTTCCTCTTTGCTTTATCTGCTGGAACATAATTTATAATTTATGACTCAAAAGTTGTTGGCAGGCCACAGGGAGAAATAGCGTGTCTCCATTTTGTTTCCTAGACCCGACCACCTTCAGTGTTTGTCATTGGGGATCTTGAATTTGTGAAAAGCTCCATTTCTTTTGTAGTTTTACAATCAAAATCCAATATTGTAATTACTTTTAACAGCTGTTGCCTGGTCATTAATTTTTCTGTTTTGCTTGTTGTAACTCAAGACTTTCCTGGAACTGTGTTTAAGAATCTGTAGTTCCTGTTTATAAATACTGATGGTTTATTTATAGAGTAAACACATGTGCTGAAGACAGTGCATCTTTTACATTGGCCATTGCAAATTTCTGACATGCATATTTAAGTGGTGGGACAGAGGATCCAGCTCTCCACAGACCTCACGGTCTATTCATTGAGTGTTTTAGCTTTCAAAGTTTATATGTTTCACCAAAGAGTTTTCACTTCCATGAGGTAGTCTACATAAGTAATCCTGGCTAAAGGTAGGCAGTGTCTCTTAGTTTGCTTTTCTGTTGTTGTAAAGACCATGTCCAAAACCAGCTTGGGAAGGAAAGGGCTCATTTCACCTCTCCGTGGCGGTCTACCCTCAGGAGGAGTTAGAGCAGAAACTCAAGGCAGGAACTTGGAAGCAGGAGATGAAGAGGCCAAGAGGAGCTTTGTATGCTGCTTGCTCAGCTTTCTTATAGCACTCAGGACCACCAGCCCACACGTCAGTAACCATGACAGTACCCCACAGGTTTGCCTAGAGACCAACCAAGCTTATGGAAGCATTTTCTCAATGATTCCTTCCTCCCAAGTGTGTCTAGGTTTATGTCAAGTTGACAAAAACTCAGTCATCACAGGCTGTTAAGAGACCCATGAAGAACAAGAATAGAATATAATGATTATTGAGATGATTGATGTTAATTGTCAACTAGGTGGGACTTAGAATTAGGTGGGAACAGAGTCTCAGTGGGGAACCATCTAGATCAGGATGACCTGTGGGTAGGTCTGTAGTGGATTTCTTTGATCGCCTTAATTGATGTGGGGAGAAAGAGACTACTGTGGGCAGCACCATTCCATTGATTTGGTCCTGAGCCTTAATACGAGAGTTTAACTGAGCACAGAGCATGCATACATTCACTCTTCTTCATTATGGATGTGATATGATGAGATGCTTCAAGTTCCTGATTTGATTTTCCCTCAATAATAGGCTTTAGTCTGGAATCATAGGCAGAATAAACTCATTCTCTGTGGTGATATATTATATTTTAATAAAACCGGTCTGGAATATCAGAGAACAGATCCATCCACAGTCAAACCAAGAGGATCACACAGTGGTAACTCATGCCTTTAATCCCAGCACAGGGAAAGACTAGGAGTGGTGACCTACGTCTTTAATCTCATAACTCCAGGCGCAGAAATCTTTCTGTGTTTCTGTGAGCTCAAGGCCTAACTACCAAATAGTAGTAGCCCACACCTTTAATCTGAACTCTTGAATATGATACAGAGTTGAACCCGTAAGTGAAACAACTGGGCAAAAAGGTATTTAAGGCAGGCATAGGAATTCTTCTGTAGAAGCCACAAGCCAAGCTGAGGACTTTGGAAGATAGCTGGTGATAATTGACTGTGTTTTCTCTCTCTGATACGCCAGACTGGTTTTAGTAAGTACATAATATATCACCACCACCAATTCTCCACTAAATTGCTTTGTGTTGGGATATTTTACAGCATCAGAAATGAAACTAGAACACCTGCTGTCTAACACCTGGGTCATAGTCATACTCAGAGAAAGGAGCTGGATTTTCAGTTGATCTTTTCATTATTTCACTCACAACTTAGTTTTCTGATGTTGCTTTTGGGATTAAGAGAGAACAAGTATTCACTATGGAGATAAAAGAAAAACTGACTGAGCTTGTTTTATCACCTACTGACACTTGGTAATTATTTGCTGAATGGGATAATGAATCAGTGGTAAATCCACCCTGAGAGTTGGGAGGCTAATTTGCATAAACATAAGGGAACTTTGTGCTCTCTCCTTTTTGAAATTTTCTCATTTTATATGGATGCCTGAGATCCTATGTGGTTGTGCAGAGTCTGTCCAGACTGTGTGAGGAAGTCACAGGCAGGGCACAACACACTGTATACACTCGGCTGCCAACACTACAGACCCTATAGATGCTCCTTGTGAAATATGAGGAAGTTCTCTCAGTGGATAACATCTCGTTCTTTTGATGTTTTAGAAAAAAATGATTTTTTAAAAAGTTTTCCTCTGTAGAAGACAGCTCAATGATTCATAACTATTTGAAGAAGCCACCGAAACAGTAATATTAAAAGGTAATGGTTAGATTTAGTTGCGATAATGGTTATGAGTTAGTTAGATAAATTATAAGTAACAGGAAGAAACATGTGTAACTCACAGCCTTTTTTTAAAAAAATAAGGATGAATCTAAGAATTAGCTGAAAGGTTCTAGTTACTTAAAATTAGAGCAGAGAAACCAGGCATAGTGGGGCCTACTTCTAGTTATGGCAGTCAAGGAGGCTGTGCAGGAAAATCACTTATATCAGATCAGGGACATCTTGGTTATCATTGACACTCTGTGTCACAAACAAGACAAAATAATACTAACCACTAAACATAGCTCTTTGACCACTGTCAAGGCTGACGAGCATTAACCTAAAAATTAAAATGTCACACTTGATAATAAACTTCCTCTTGATTCCAGTTTATGCGATTCTATCTCTTGGGGTAGAGGTGGCAGTAAATCAGGTTCAGAAGACCCTCTTCTATTTAGATAACAATTCAAACTAAATTATAAAGAACCAAAGAGCTAGCATAGAAAATAAAATCCTAAAGGTGTTGTGTCAGGAACTGGAATCCCAGTGAATCCTGTTTAAATCTGTAAATAGCCCAAGCTAGGTAGTGAATGTTGTTTCTTCTTGTAAGTCACACTGAACACCATCTACTTAACAAACACCTGCTGGCAGCTATGGTAGAGCTTTCTCTCAGTATCCTGCTTTTTCTTACCAGTTGAGTTGGAAGTTCATCAAGAATGAGTTATTTCAGTAACTTGGTTTGTGCATAGAGTATATATCATGGTAATTATGAAATTCAAAACTTAATAATGTGGGGCTGGCAAAACAGCATAGCCTGGCAACCTGGCTTTAATTCCTAGAGCCCACATAGTTGAAAAGAGAATTGATTTTCACAAGTTCTTCTCTGACCTCTCTATATTATATATTGTGACAGTTGCCCCCCCCAAAGGTCCTTAAATTAAAATTGTAATTTTATACAACAATATTATCCAGGGAACTATGGTGGGTATCAGTGAATTATTTTTGTAAAACAAACTTCTCTACAAAGACAAAAATTGCCAAAGGCTTTAAGATCTTATTAAACATTGTTTTGTAACTATAACAAAATTATAGGCAATAGTGAATTATATTAAATGTGGGAGATTCTGCATGTGAACTGTTCTTCAAATGTTTGTCAGTTTCCTTACTTGCTTGGTTGTTTATTAAGGAATGCAGTATTGACTCAGGGGTTGCATACACTGTGCATGGGACAAGCATTCTACCACTGAGCGACATCCCAGTTCCTCAAATGGTTTTAAAGGAAAACTTCAACACTAACGTCTAAAAGCAGGAACCCATCTTTGCTTCTAATAGAATGTGACTGAACAAAGATGCAGAGATCACCATGTGACATCATGGGCTGCAAAATTCTTTGCCAATCTAGTCACTTACAATCCTATGAGATAGGACCTAGCATTGCCCTTGTTGTGCAAATGGGGATACAGACAGAGAGAGGTTAAGTTACACAGCTATGATTGATGGGAGGGAGGATTCAATGTGAAAAGCTAATGAAATCCATTTCATCACTATCCAGCTTGGTCTCCATTTGATTTTCTCTCTTTAGGAAACTTTTGAATACATGAAAGAACCATAGTGCGTGGGTGGGTGGGGTACATGGTAGATAATCTCAGCTGTACTTATCTACCTTATTTTGAGACAAGGTCTCTCCTTGGCCTAGAACTCAACAAGTAGAATTGACAAACCCTCTCTTGAGCAAAATGGAGTCTGCACAAGAAGCAGGAAAGGCCCAG
This sequence comes from Phyllotis vaccarum, assembly GCA_033318265.1. Lineage (NCBI taxonomy): Eukaryota > Metazoa > Chordata > Mammalia > Rodentia > Cricetidae > Phyllotis > Phyllotis vaccarum. The sequence goes on from JARWLC010000016.1 coordinate 27,494,914, forward strand.
AGTTTAGAGCATCTCTTGACTCCTGCTCTGCCAACATCAGTTTTCTTTATGAGTTTCTAGAATTGATCAGTGCTGTTCCTTGGCTACTTGAATGCCAGCCACAGAGGCATCTTCCACCCTGCCCTGCAATTCTGATATTTAATTTAGAAAGATCCTCAGGGTGATGTGGGGGCACAGTTTCCTGGCAGTTTGGAGGTGCTGAAATATTGGTATAGCTGCTGGCAGCAAATCTGCCTTTCAGTACCATCAGAAGGCTTCAGTGGTGCCATTATGAATGCCAGTCAGATGTGAAAACATATGGCAAGTGTCCATCAGGGATATTCTTTCACATACTCAGCACCGGAAGGATATGAATTTGTCAGAAGACCAAAAATGGCCTCATTGTAGATAAAGGACACAAGTCCTTCAGGGTCAGGCTTCTAGTGACAGGATGACAGCTTGGATCAAGAGAGAACCAAGAGAGGCAGTTGGTAAGGATCTTCAGGGTTAGGACAGAAGGTGATTTTTCCTGCTCTTCATACTGTAGCCAAGACTCTAATCAGAACTGCACCACCCCTGATAATGTCAGTTTTCTTTCCTCTCCTCATCCTGGACCATACATGCTTTCACTCCATGGAGAGCATGGTAGGTTTTCCTTCACCCATCCCTCCCTGTCTGTCATTATTTTGGTCACGGTGCTACATTATCTCGACCCATCTCAACCATGTCACCTCTCTTTTATTTTCTCTTAACAAACTACAGACATCAATATATTGATAATTGTGATCTACAGACACACCAAATTAGATAGTAAAATGTCATATCTCAGTATTATTTCAACAAAACACATTATGAAGTAGCAATGATTTAATGTTGAGTGACAACTTTATGATCTTGGCAGCAAAATCAACCCATCTCAAAACTAACAAAATATATGTATCGTTCATGTGGTAGAAGAGCCCAGGAACCATACAAAAGAATATTTACCTAGGTAACAGTTTTGAAAATTAATATTAATTTACCTTTTAAATGTACTTAGCATAAAGCAAATTAGAAATTTTATAAGTATATAAAATGGTAACAAATTAATCACCTGTTGCATTAAAGATATTAGGATTTTTACTTTGTTTAAACAATAACAGCTATTTTCTGTTGCAGAGTAAAGTCACCAAGATCCTCCAGCTAATGATTTGTATGGATTACATCTTCTGTAATTTCTATTAGGAAATGAAGTTCAAAATAAGATGATATAACAAGGTCTAGAGAGATAGATAGGCAATTATGTTCTGTACCAGGTTTTTTCTTTTGGACCACCAACCAGCTCCCAAATTATGACACACAAAATTCCTATTACTTGTAAATGCTAGGCCTAGCTTAGCCCCATCTCTGGATAGCTCCTTTAGTTTAACCTGCTTCTCTTTTACTTTTCTTACTTCTGCATATCATACTTTCATGACTTCTGTGTCTGTCTGTCTGTCTGTCTGTCTGTCTGTCTGTCTGTCTGTCTTTCTGGCATCTGCCTGGTTTCTTGCCCTGGGTGTGTCCCTCATTCTCTCCTTCATCTGTCAATCTTCCTCTAGTCTCCTCCTTAAGCCTAGATTTCTCCTCCGATTTATTCTCTCTGGCTGCCATCCTTCCCTATCCTTTCTCATCTTCCTATCGGCTTTTCAGCTCTTTATTAGACCAGTCAGGTGCCTTAGGCAGGCAAGGTGAAAGAGACGTGACACATCTTTATCCTTACATCATTAGACAAATGCAGCATAAACAGAAGTAGCACATCTTTGCCTAGCTAAAGTAATATTCTGCAACAATGCACTTCTCTTCCTGAGGACCCAGATTCAGTTCCCAGCACCCACACTGGGTAACTTAGAACCTGGAATTCTAACTCCAAGGGATCTGATGCTCTCTTCTAGCTTCTGAAGGCAGCTACACACACACACACACACACACACACACACACACACACACACACACACACACACACACACAGACACACACACACACAATGGGAAATAGAATTTTTTTAAAAAAAAATCTTTGAATGAAAATTATATAACAAACAGAAAAGCATGTGAGCGTCAAGGATTTATGGACTGTAGCAGAGTGATGTGTTGAAGATGCTGTGGAGCTGAAGTGAGAAGAAGGACAGTTTGAGGGGTCTGTAGATGGCCTGGAGGAGGGAGCCAGACCTCTAAGTGAATCCTGAGAGAGAAGACTTTAAATGGGAGCCAGGAACACCTTGCACAAACAGATAGGAATAGACATCCCCCTCTTTCTGAATCTGTCTGATCTTCATTCACTTTTTCTTTACTCCCTCAACATCCACATCTCACTTCCTAAGATCCAGCCTCTGCTAAGTGATATTTTTAAGTCTGTTATAATGCATTCTGTCCTTACTGTGTTGGACCTGAAATGTGTCCCGAGGCTCATGTGTTTGAACTTGTGGTTCCCAGTAGGTGGTGCTCTTTTGAAAGGTTTTTGAGCCTCTTTGGATGAAATGGGACATTGTTGTGTTTGTGGGGGCCGGTGCTCCTGAGGTCTTACCTCCTGGTCCAGCTTCCTGTCTGCTCCCTACCTACTGAATATGGAAGCATTGTGACAAGCTACCTAGTGGTCTGGAAGCCCTACCTTTCTTGCCACCATAATGGACTATATCTTCCCAAACTGTGTTTGTTGGTTATTTGGTTGAAGCAACAAAGAAAAGTAGCTGATGCACTGCTGACCCCTTTTCCTTTTTCACATGTGTGTGCATGCAAGTTTGTGTGCTTGCAAGTAACTATGTGTGCAGATCTGCATGCATATGTGTTTGCTCACATGTGTAGGCCCAAATTTGATGTCAGAAATCATCTTCAGCTTTTCTTCCACCTTATTCTTTGAATCAGACTCTCAATCAATTTCAGAGAGATGGACTATATGGGCAATTTTGCCAATTAGCTTACTCTTATTTGTTTGTTTGCGGGGGTTGTTCTGTTTTGTTTTTTGAAACACAGTTTCTCCATGTAGCGTTAGCTGGCCTGGAACTCACTCTGTAGACCAAGTTGGCCTCAAACTCATAGAGATTTGCCTGCCTCTGCCTCCTGAATGCTGGAGTTAATGGCATGTGGCCGCCACTACCTGGCCCAGTTTACTCTTGAGATCCCCTGTCCCTACCTTCTGAGGCTGGAATTACAGTGGGCCACCAGAGCCAAAAAGCATTTACTTGGGTTTCCAAAGATCCGAACTCCAGTCTTCATGCTTAACCATCTCAGCTGATTACTATTCATTTTAAAGGCAATAAGACACATTTTTAACAGCCCTATTTACATGCAGTGACTAAATGCTGTGCTGTGATGTCAGTCAGCACTGCTCTTCATTCATATGCAGTGGTTAATACTCTGCAATGAGCAGGAGGCTCAGTATTATTCCCATTCATGTAAGTTATTCAGTGCTATGCTTTAATTAGGATGGTCAGCACTGTTATGCAAGGTGGAGGTAGTCTGGAATTGCTACTCTCTGCTTGATTGACTTAGACTTTATTTTCTTAGGGACAAGAACTTTGCCATATTAATCTTTGAATCCTCCCTCATATCATATAAACAAAAGTAATCCTTAATGACTGTTGGCTGAATTAATTATCCAGTGAACCTGTGGGATGAGTGGGATGCTTGTCTGAGAGGAGGTAGACAGGGGTGGCTTCCCAGATGAGGTGATTGCAGTGTAGGTCAGTGGGGAGGAAATGAGAACTGTCCTTAAGGTACTATGTCTGGGAACTAGGGAGATGGCACAATTGGTGTTTGTCGTGCAAGTAAGAGCACCTGAGTTAAAACCTCAGAACACATGTGAAAATGTTGGTTTGGAGACACCTGCTTATAATCCCAGCGCTAAGAGCTCAGAGAAAGGGGTATCCCTTAAAGGACTACTGAGCAGCTAGTTTAGTCTACTTGGTTCAATAAGAGACATTTTCAAAAAACTATATGGTAATGGTATCCTGAGGAACAAGAATGGAATTTGACTCCTGGCCTCCATAGGTACAAGTACACACATGCATATGCACATGCTCATGCATGTGCCTGCATATACATATGCTGCTTCACATATGCCCATACATAAACCTGACCACAAAACTTCGTATGTAACATCTCCTCCCAGCCTCTTCCCTCCCCCTCCCTCTCTCTCTCTCTCTCTTTTTCACACACACCACACACACACACACACACACACACACACACACACACACATGCATGCACACGTGCACACACATGTTCCTACAATAAAAATATATCACAAGTACCTGAACACATGTGCTTCCTCCACATGAATATGCATACATGTACAAGCAAGGTCTTCTATCTGCCGGATAAGGAAGGTAGACATCATCTTTCCATAAAGCCAGGATGAGGAGGGGAAATTTTTCTCCTGTTTACATGAGTTCTGTCTTTTTGTTCTTGTTTATTCTGTCTTTCAGTGTTTTTCTTTGCTTTCTCTCTGCCTAAGGCATGGGGCCTCTGTCTTAGAATCATTGGCTCCCTGTAGCTGTGGGGAATGGTTTCATATGAGCTGCCCTGCTGCTTCCAAGGTGTGAATTTAATTCTACCCTACCCCAAGTACTCTCTCTAAATGGTATGGTATCTGTTTTCCTGTTCATCATATTCCCCCAAACCTAGACACACTCAAATATGAATGAGTTACTTTCAGAAACATTGTGGGCATCACATAAGTTATCCACCTTACCAGAATCAGTGAAAAATACTCGTGTCCCTTCATGCTGGACCAAATGAGGAATTGAACAAAAGGAACTGTGTGCTGCTGCCAGCTCAGGCCCAGGGTGTCCCAGGGAGATGTGGGACACTGATGCTTTACAATTTAAAGGAGTTGGACATACAAGGCATATGTACATCCTCACAGATCTTTAATAGCTGCTGTTCTCCCAATTCAACTGCTAAGGAAGCCTAGCAGAACCTCTGCGGGTCAAGGCTGCACTGTGAACTGTTCGTTTTTCTCTGCCCTGGTGATGGTGGGTTTTTTCATTGAAAGCAAGATGCATGTGCTCAGAATACTGGGCAGACCTTCCCAGGTACAGTCACAGTATAGCTAGCACATGTGACTTCATCATATTAACTGAAAATCACTGAAGGCTGGGAGGTAGCTCAGTCTGTAAAGTGTTTGCCTTGCAAGGCTGAGGACCTGAGTTTGATCCCTAGAACTCACATTTTAAAAAACATACGTGATGATGTATACTTATAATCTCAATTCTGGGAAGGCAGAGGCAAGTGGATCCTCAGGGCTCTCTAGCCAGCCAGCATAGCTGAACTGGTGAGCTTTAGTACTACTGAGAAACCCTTTCTCAATAAATAAATAAGTAAACAAAAATAAAACACGAGCAGTACCTTAGAAACAATGGCCAAAGCTGACCTCTGACCTCATATTCATGTACATATGCACAAATGCCCATCAAGAAAATTGACCTAAGAAAATTGACCTAGCAGTTATACGTAGTACTATAGGTGTTCTTGAAGACAGAGAGATCTTTAAGATGGTGTCAGATGTGAAGTGTTTATTATTTAATAAGGGGACAGATGAGCATAGACAGCTGAATACTGTTCTGGTTCACATAGCTTACTGTGATTAAAAATACCCTGACAAAAAGCAACTTAGGGGAGACAAGGTTTATTTTAGCTCACAGTTATAGTTTGCAGTTCATCATTTCAGGAAAGCAAAGACAAGTACTTGAGGTTCCCAGTCACACCAGCAGTCAAGAACAGGAAGCTATTCATGCACTGAGTATACGTAGTACCCAAACATTGTGAATAGCACTGCCCACAGTGGTCTGAGTCTTCCTCTATCAGTTAACACCAAGACAGGCCCCATGGTTGAAGCTGATCTAGACAAGCTTTGAGACTTTCTTCCCAAATGATTCTAAATTGGGCCAAGTTGACAGTCAACGCTAATTATCACATTCTATTAAGTAGAAAACATAACAGAAATCTCTGATTTACCAACAGAGTTCCTCAGAGCAAAGAGTTATGTCTGGGTGTCACATTAACATCTCTGTTGTTATAAAGATAAATCATGACCATAGCAACTTGTATAAATAAAAGCATTTAAGTTGGGCTGGCTTACAGTTCAGAGGTTTAGTCTGTTATCATCGTGGTAGGAAGCAGCATGGCGACTCACAGGCAGACATGAAGCAGCCGAAAGTACATCTTGATCAACAGGCAGCAAGAAGAAAGAGAGCCCTGAGCCCGCCTTGAGCATTTGAGACTCCAAAGCTTATTTTTTAGTGACAAACTTCCTCCAACAAGTGACACATCTAGAGACCAAGTAGTTTCATTCCCTGGTGATTAAAGATTTTAAAATACGAACCTCTGAGGCCACTCTTATTCCAACCACCACACTGAGGTAGTCCAGAAGGCCTTCTAAGAGGTGGTAACAAACTGAACTTTGAGGGACAAGTTTGAGTTTGGTTTCTAGAATCCACGTCAGGTGACTTACAACTGTTTATAACTCAGGGATTAAGGGGATCCAAAGCCACTGATCTCATGGACACCCTCACTCATATGCTTATGTCCCCAGGCCTCAGAGAGAAGCGGGGAGAAGAAGGGAGGAGAGAGAGCAAATTAAAACTAAAATCCTCCTGACATTGGGAGTCTTCCTTGATTGCTATGCATCTTATTCCTTTATCTCCTTGTTTAAACTTGAGTTCAGTGGTTGGGCCAGCTTGCTGAGGAACAGTCCCTTGTTGAAGCTTCCCATTCACTGGGGTTAGAGATGAGCCTAAGTCTGCTGGACATTTTCAAGGGCTCTGGAGATCTGAACTCTTGTCCCCATACTTGTACAGCATGTGCCTTATCTGCTGAGCATCTCTCCAGCCTGATAATCTTAATACTGGGATTTATAGTCACACAGATCCCAGATCCTGACTTTAATTATATCCATGGTGTTAGTAAGATGTTTAATCTTGATTCTCTTTTATCTGGTTTTCCCAAGGCCTATCAACAGCATCAGATTTTCTACTCGCAGGTAGAAAAACAAGTCCCTGGAGAATGACTGTGTTAGATTCATTTTCTATCACTGCAATCTTCCAGAGTGGGTCTTCCTGCCCCTTCATCTAAGGATGAATCGGGTTGGGCTAAATTTAAAGCTTGGGGAAAAAAAAATGAAAGAGTGCTATGTCCAAATTAGCACTGGGGTTTTTACATTAAACAAAGATTCAAATTTGTTTCAAAAATCAGCACCATATTAAAATAAATTAAGTGGCTAACATGTACATTCAGAATATGCACCTTGTGACAAATAACATTAGGGCATTTTTTTCATACCCACATAAGAAAACCTGATTATTCCAGATTTAGTAAACTTTATTCAGTAAGTATTTATCAAAGAATCCTTAAAATTTCCCCCAGTTAAAAAGAAAATTGTTATTAAGCATTACATTCTCATGAATTTTGGATAAATGTAAGGATGTAAGAAAATAAGAGACAGAAACCACAAGGCCAGGACTGGTGATGTTTACTTGGGGACTTGATTATGAAGATCAGTATAGATTAATTCCTTGCACTGGAAATTGCTACCAGTGGATTCCACACCAGGGAAATCTGACCCCTGCACCAAAGGCTAAGTAACCCAAACCATAACAAGAAGGCAAGTGTTTCTAGGAGTGGAAGGTGATATTGGCTTTATTTTATGGTTTGTTACAATTCAGACTGGCTCAAGAGCGCAGATACTCTCCATTCCTACCTACTACCACATGTTGGCCTGGATCAAATTCTCCATAGTTGGTGGCAGTGCTTGGATAAATGAGGCAATGGGTCCCTTTTGTGACACAAGAGGTATGTTGCCCATTGCTAGTCATCTACATTTATAGCTCAACTGACTTTTCTGTCTTTAAAGCATTGATCATTCCTTAGACCAATCATTTCTGAGAATCACCATCTTCCTTGTGCCTTACAGTGAACAATTAAAACCATACAGGACTGAGGAGATGCCATGATGGGCAAAATTCCTTCCTTACATGAATTAGGGTCCGGGTTCTATCCCCAGAATGCTCATTTAAAAATCCAGGCCTATTGTGGGACGATCTTTCTATGTGCTTCTAATATGTGCTGCTTCCATTGGTTAATAAAGAAGCTGTTTTTGCCTATGGATAGACAGGATACAACCACACAGAAAATCCATGAGAGATACAGGGAGAAGAAAGGTGGGATTAGAGGAGATGCTGAGAGCCACTAAAGGTGAAAGATGTAATGGAACACAGGTAAAGCCATGAGATACATGGCAATACATAAATTAATAATTATGCATTAATTTAGGATGTGAGAGCTAGATAGCAAGAAGCATGAGACCAAACAGTTTATTAAGCCTCTGTTTGATTATTCAGATACTGGCAGGCAGGACAGATTCATCCATCTACACAGGTCTGTGAATTTATGTGAACAAGTGATCTCAAAAGAGACAAGTGAATTCCTGTGTTTTACCTGACAGTCAGCTTAGCCTGTTTGTTAAGCTCAAGACCAGTGAGATGTACTGTCTTAGTTAGTGTTTCTATTGCTGAGATGAAAGGCAATGACCAAAAACAACTTGGGGAAGAACAGGTTTATTTCAGCTTACACTTCCAGGTGAGGGAAGTCAAGGCAGGAACTCAAACAGAGCAGGAACCTAGAGGCAGGAACTGATGCAGAGGCCATGGAGGAATGAAGTTACTGGCTTTCTCTAGCTGCTTTTTTTTTTTATATAGAACCCAGGACTAGCAATCAGCATCAGTACCACCTACAAAAGGCTGAGCCCTTTCCCATAAATTACTAATTAAGAAAATGCCTCAGAGCTGGATCTTATGGAGGTATTTTTTTTTTTCAATTGAGGCTCCTTCCTCTCTGACAACGCTACATCATGTCAAATTGACACCCAAAACCAACCAGTACAGAGACCCTATAACAAAAAGATGATGAGGGGACCTGAGAAATATTTAGGATTGTCCACACACACACACACACACACACACACACACACACACACACACACCACAAAAAGTGTGTGCACACATTATTCTTTCAGGAAACACTTAAAGGCCATTCACCTATATGAAGGCTCACTGAAAAGACTATTTCCTTGCATGTCATAGGCCCTGTGACTGCTGGTGACCAGAAACAGTGCCCTTCCTGATGCTACAGCACTGCTGCTTCCAGCCTTATGCTGCTGTTATCCTCATCTTTGTCGAGTCCTTGCTTTCAGGTGGTAAAACAGAAGGATCAGTAATGTGTTTACTTATAAGCTATGCAGAATGGCCAGAGCTGGAGGACTCGTGAAGTGTCACATGAGATAGGTTAGCATGGACTCATTAGATTAGGATGGGCTGGTTATCAGATTGGTGTGGCCTGGATGTTAGATCAGCATGGACTGGATATCAAATTGACATGCACTGGTTGTCAGATTGGCAGGGGCTGGACTATAGCTTCCCAACATTTTCCTGAAAGCGTATAGGATAAGGATCAGTCTTGAGTTTTAAAAAGAATTATTTGGTAGCAGTATCAGTAATATCTGTATGCTGGAGGGATATCTCTGATGCTAAAACATATGTCTCATGAGGACATGAGTTTGATTTCCCAGAATGCACATATAAAAAGCCAGGTGTGGTGGCACACACTTATAATCCTAGTGCTAGTGACATAGAGGCAGGGGGCTTATGGCTGGCTAGCCTATCCTACTTGATGAGTCCCAGGCCAGTGATAGACCCTGTTTTAGAAAAAGCAAACAAATAAAGCAAAACAACAAAAACAAGGTAGATGGCAACTGAGAAGTAACACCTAAGCATGTATTGTGATTTACACACACACACACACATACACACACACACAAACACACCAGCACATACATGTAAACCCATTCCAATGTGCACTTACATACAACCAACCATTGTACACTTATACACAAAAGTGTATTATGTGTTAATTTATGTATTATGTTTTAAATTATGGTAATTGTTTTCAGGTCATTCTGCACCTTTTTAGCAAACAGATTTACTTAACAGAGTCTTTAGAAATGACCCAGAGTTTTACTGAGGCAGGAAGCCGAGGCCCAGAGAGATTGCTACTCCACCTTAGCCAATGTACTTCACATTCAATGCTTTCATTGCTTTCTGCCTAACGAGCCTCCTGCCTGCCTAGACCATCATTTCAAATTGTCACCTTTATCCCTTCTCCCAGTCATTTAGAAGAATGGATATTGCAATAGCTTTCAGCGAATCAACCAATTAAAAGGCATTTAAAGGTCTGTTTGGCCTTGCCAATCTGCTTATACTTTGGACAAATTGAATTAAATATATTTGGTTGGTGTCCTAATATTCTGTTACAGACAACACCACTGTCAACATAATAGATGGGTTCCCAAATAGGGATGTGAATCTAATAACCTTGTAACATGATCAAAACATTTAGCCTATAAATGTACTTATGCTCAGGAATAATATAATCATAGAACATTATATTCCAACTTTTAAGATCAGACAGTCTATCCTACCCTTAGTTATTGAACACTGACATCAATCCCTGTCTTGTGCAAGGTCATACGATGCAGTCCAAATAGAGGTGACCAGGGTCTAGAAGTCTAGACTACCTGTGTCTGCCTTTTGTTCTGTGCCATGGGTTTATGTCCAGATTATCTTTTACAGTAAACACAACCAACAAGTATCAGGAAAGAGAATCTCAAACTAGGAATGGTCTAGAATCATATTTGCATGTGGGCAATGTCTGTATTTGGGGGAGGTGTCATGATTCTTAATTGATGTAGGTAGGAAGACCCAGCCTACTGTAGGTTACACTATTCCCTAGGCAGGTAATCCTAAACTACATAAAGGTAGCTAGAGCATAAGCCTGCCTGCCTGCCTGCCTGCCACCTGCTGCCCCCCCCCCATTCCATGCCAGCAAGCAGTCTTCCCTTCTTCCTTCAACACTTTGACTATGAAGCAGGTCCCTCAATCAGAGGCAATTCTTTGTGGAATTACCTGAAAATTCTAGCCTTAAGTTCCTGCCTTGCCTTCCTTCAGTAAGGAGCTGTGTCCTGAAATGATAAGACAGACCTCTTCCCCCAGAGTTATTTTGGAAAAGGATATTTGTCACAAGAACAGGAACAAAACTAAAACTGGTTATAAATTTGATTTTCTTTAATTAAGAAAAAATAATCTGGCATGAAAAGTATGCTGTTTTCCTAATGGGCACCTTTGGAAAGTAGTTTAAATGTAGGAAGCTGAGTGCATACATGGAACTCTGAGGAAACTCAGTCTCATTGTGTGGGGTACTAAAGAATTACAAAAGGTCAGTGGAATTCAGGGAGCCTGCCATCAGCACAGTTAGGCTGGGTGATGTAGTACCTGTTTGTGAAATCCCATAGACTACTGCAATTTCATCTGAACAATGGAAATGCTTCAGCAAAAGCACACTACAGTTCCTCATCTCTTCCTGAGATGTGAGTAGCCTGCGAATTGTGGCCTGGGGTCAGAGAGGTAGAGCAGGTGAACTGGTTGTATTGCAAGGGTATCTTTCCAAAACTGTGTCCTGAAGGAAGAAAGCTTCAGGCACCCAACACGCTGTATCAAATCGATCCCTCTTCACTGTCGATTTGCACAGGATTTCATGGGGAATTTGTGTTTGGGGGTCTTCTGCAACGATGCTTAGCTCCAGCTATATCCTTGTGGGGTTTTGTGTCTGGGAGTCTTCCATCAAGAATGCTTGGCTGTAACTATACCCTTGTGGGGTTTTGCTTTGTGCCTCAGAAGAGATGTGTTCACAACATTGAGTAAAGGAGGTAGCTAGAGTCACACATGCCGGATATGCTCCCAAATTAAGCAGTTGATTCTAGTGGTTATGTCAGCTCTGGCTTGCTTGTAGATTTCTTCGAGTAGGAGACCAGGGCTTCATGTTTGCTCCTCCATTGAGAAAAACAAAACAAAACAAACAAGCAAACCCCCAAAAAACTCCCTTGCTGCTTCTGGGCATTCTGAGAATTCTTAAATCTGTCTGCAGGTTTCCTCAATTAAGAAATTGATCCTAAAGTAATATTGAAGCCATTCAGGTGATCGGAGCCATGACTGACCTCTGTCATTCATTCACACTGTGTCGAGTAAACTTTCGTCTTACATACTTTTCCCTCAACCCTGAATAGGAAGAGTCCCCGGAATGCTCACCCCTGTAAATTCAAAATAGGAGTTCCCCTGAAAGAGAGAACGGTGTCCAGCCTGTGCTTCAGTCTTGTGATTGTTTTCACCTCTGGGAATACTGAACATCCAGAAAGGGAGGATAAAGATCATGTCACTAGGATCATCTTGCACAATAGGTGTGTATTTATGTTGCGAAGATGATCAGAATTGCAAAGTAGACCCCAGCATGTGTTCTCTGAGATGAAATGCATGCAGATGTTTTCCGATAAGTTTTATTCATATTTCACTGTTGCCATTTGATGCTCTCCAAGGCAATCATGGAGATCCTTGAATTAATACGGAAAGCTCCTAATGAGATGTGTGCAGAGGGCTCTTACCATTAACGTTGCAATAGAACTTGCCATAAAGTGAGGAGAGCAGATGAAAGAGGTGTTTTGAAAGTTGTGCCTCCGAAGTGAAGCTGAAGTCCATTGCTATAAAAGAACACTCATCACATTGATTCCATAAGAAAGCAGGGTATCTGAGATGCTCACCACTGCCCCTTGTGCACTCAAAAGGATTACCACAACTGATTGCTCGGGAAGCTGCAAATTTGGATATTTTAGTAGCTAAACTGTGCTACTCTCCTCTTTCTAGACTGGGAATATTAAAGTATTGAACATATGGTATAACGTAACATAACATAGCATAATATAATATCTTGTAACTTCTCAAAAGCAAGTTCCTGGTACTTGGTGTAGATAAGGGAAACCACTAAGTCCATCCTACATGTATACCAGACTTCCTGTTCTGTATGGGCTGAAGAGCTATCTATATTTTTGGTTTTTAGTTATTGTTGTTTGGTTTCTCTGTGAAGTCAGGATTTCTCTGTGTAGTCCTGGCTGTCCTGGAACTCTCTCTGGAGACCAGGCTGCCCTCAAACTGATAAAGATCCAACTGCCCCAGCCTATCAAGGGCTGGAAGTATGTACTACCAAGTTTATTAAGTATATAGCAAGCCAAAATAAAAAAAATAAATTAAAAAAGATTGACGGAGGATGGTTATATAGCCAGGTATAAAATATCATGAAATCAGGTGCTCACAATATCTGGGAGAAACCTACTGGGGGAGTTGAGGAAGTTAGCTAGAGTTGCTCTTTGAACTTTCTCTCCATGGCTGAACATTGTTGTGAATACATGTTTTTTGTGGTTTCTGTTATTTTCTTAGAGGCCTCCCTAGAGGGGACTCTGCTCTGCTTGAACCTCTAATAGAACCTTGGTGGCTTCCTCTAAGTGGATTCTTTATTTGAATTCTGCTGGGTGTTTTGAGCATCAGATTTGACGATGGATTGCTATCTGTCTGTCTGTCTGTCTACCTAAAAATCTATCCATATTCAGTTCTTTAAATTTGGCTTGCAAAATACTTAATTAAATCACTTATCTAGCTATCAGAGATCATTTGCTGGACAATGGAGAAAGTCTGTCTTTGGAAGAGCCTCTTACCTTTTCTCAGGACATCATCCACGTTCTCTGCAGTCTCCATCATTTCCCAACCATGAGTATCACTGACCCACTTATCATCACTGTGAATAAGTTTTGCCTTCTTGAGAGTTTCATAGAAGCAGAATCATGCACTAATATATATATATATATATATATATATATATATATATATATATATAACACAATAGTATTTGGCTGATTTGCTGAGTATGTTTGATATTCAGCCGCCACGTGATTGCATACATCAGTTCTTTCCTGATACGGATTTTCTTGAGAAGTGTATGGGCAAACAGTTTCACATATGTGTGCACATGTGTATGGACACTAGAGATCTTCCATCATTATTCCAGATGCTGCCCACCTTGTTTGTGGAGACAGGGTCTCTCACTTTTACCTGAACTGTAGTGATTTGCCTAAGGTGGCTGGCCACCAAGCCTCAGTGATCCATCTATCCATCTCCCCTTCCTTCTCTTCTTCACCTCCCAAACTGGGATCACTAGTGTGTAGTGTGGTGGGATTCAGGTGTCAGCTGATAAGGTCAGAAGACACTTATCCTGGGTCCTGGGCTCTTGAAGGGGGAGTGGTCAGCCCCATTTAAGAGGGGCTGCTGGGATCTTGGGGAGTTTGTTTTGGTTTTTGACTGTTGGAGAGACTGGTTTGATATCTATCGTCTATCTCATAAATAATCTAATCTATCAGGCACCTATATAAGCTGTTACCTGTATCGTGAGTGTTGCTTTATATTTCAATAAATATTAATCTTAGATTAATATATTTTTTTAAAAAAATTGTGCCTTCAGTGTAGCACTTTGCCTGCTTTTTAAAAACATAGATTTGGGTTGCATAGCAAGAACCCTACTGACTGGGCCATCTTCTGAGCCCGGTTTAGTGCCTTTCGGTGGCTTCTGTTTTCTGAGGATTTGATAATTTCCTTCAACAACGTTGGGTATATTCATATAGTATTGGAATAGAGATATGACTACATCTTAGTTCCTGCTACTGTGATAAGGTATTCTTACCAAACGATTCAAGGGAGACAGTTATTTCAGCTCACAATACAAGGTACAATCAGTCCCAGCAGGGAAGCTAAGGAAGCAGGAGCTTTAAGCATCTGCTTACATAGAACCTGTACTCAGAGGAAGAAATAGATGAGTGCTTGCTTCCTTGCTAGTACTCAGCTCCTTTCTCCATTTAGAGCATCTAGGATACTAACCAAGAAATGATGCTACTATAGTGTGCACCTCAGTTAACTTAATAAAATAATCTTCCAAAGACATCAGAGGCCATTCTTCCAGGTAATTCTAGATCCTGACCAGGTGACACACTAACCACCACAGACCACCTCTTACTTTTTAAAAAGCATATAATTGGAAACAAATAGTATTTTCATAGTAAAGATTTGTGTATTTCAGGCACACTCATGAGACACCACACTGCTTATGGGATGCAATGATAAAATGGATGAAGTGGAATGCAGAAGCTATGCAGGCCACAGGTTAAGCTACCTTAGCATTATGTATATGTTAGGTATTTTAAGGATCATTCTAGAAATTACAGTACACTTTGCAGGTACTGGGTTATGTGACTTACATACTTCTAGTCTCAATATACAATTCAGTTTGGGGAAGAAACTGGAGAATATTTTACTATGAGATTTTGGATTGTGCTGAGAAAGGAATAGAGAGTGTGAGTAGTTGAAGGTTGATTGAATATTAGGAATTAGCATGAAACCTCATAATGGGAACCTATCTTTGAAGCCTATGTCTAAATTCCAACCCTAAAACTTAAACTAATCTCTAAAACTTAATTGGTAAATATAACATCTCAAACGTAAATGCTTACTACTGAAGAACAGAAATTTCATGATCAAGAAAGAAATTGTGTGAATAATTTCTGAAACTTTGAAAACTAATGAAGTCACTGGGTTAGCCTATTCATTTCTTATATATCAATAAAAAGCAAATGGGAAATGTAGCTGACACAAGATTCCATTTGTAAAGTAAATAAGGATTATAAAGTACCAAGTAATAGGACCTGATAAGGAATGTGTAAGATCTAAAGGAAGGAAAATGGAACATGTAATGACCCAGGAAAGAGAGAAAATGAATAAAGGGAAACACTGTGTATCCGTGAGAGAAGGATGGGAGTAGGAAAATGTTTAGACAACAGAATAGCCCTAACCTCAAACGCCTTCTCAATAAAAATTAACATTTCGTAAGACTTCTCAAAAAATCAATTATGAAATATATCTGGGATATCAGATACATTCCAAAGTATTTTTTAATATTTTTAAAAACAAAGAACTACACAGGACTATGTGAAAATAAGTACTCTCTAGTACTTCAAAAATACACTCTAGCACCATAGCAATTATGGGGCTAAATCTAGAGAACACAGTAGACTGTGGAAGATGGCACCATAGCAATTATGGGGCTAAATCTAGAGAACACAGTAGACTGTGGAAGATGGACTCTTATATGGGATTTTTCTATTAAAAACTATTTTATAAGAAAAATTAATGTGGGGAGTAATGAAATAAATTAAGTAAAATATAAAAAGGAAAATAATTGGAGCTCAAGCTTTCCATAAAGCAACATGGATTTTAAGTTTAATTTTATTACATTTATTTATGTATTTTGTGTGTGTGTGAACATGTGTGTATATGGAAGCCAGAGGACAGTGTACACACATGCCTCAGTGAGTGTGTGGAGAGCAAAGAAAAACCGGCAGGAAGCTTTTCTCCCCTTCCACCAATTTTGTTCAAGGGATTAAACCAAATTGTTAGGTTTAGCAAGAGGACCCTTATCCAGTGAGCCATTCCTGGTTCTGAATTTACATGTGTTAATCTCCTAAATCTACAAAAACAGTGTAAGTACCAAAGAACCCCACTTTGGTACCCCAGCTCAGTAAATAGAGCTGACTTTTTACTCAATTTTTAGTACATTGGATACCTTTCAAATAGGATAGAAAATCAAGAAGTCACCAAGAAAATATTGTTAAATTTTATTAAATTGATGAATTTTATTAAACTGATATTTTAGTTTTAGTCAATCAGATATCCTCTGGACAATAGGCAAAGACAGAAGGCAAACCAGAAGAAAGTGTCATAGTTTTACAGCCAGAGCATGCAAGCAATTCTTGTGAAGTACAGCAATGAAGTTACGAACTGTGAAACAGAAAAAGATGAGTTAAAAAGAAAAAAAAAAACACAAATAACTGAGAAATCTATGAAAAGATACTGCTGCCTTCCCTTGAAATCAATAAATAAAAATTACAAACCACTTTTTCCCACCTAACATACAGGAATAAATGAAAGTTTGATAATATTAAGTTCTGTGAGAGGTAGAAAGAATTAGGCAATCCCATGCTCAGTGGTTAGGTAGAGATGGCTTTGACTTAAGTTCAGTTTCCTAGAACCTATGTAAAGTAGCTCACAGCTTCAGCTCCTAGGGAGAACCTGGTGTCCTCCACAGGCCTTCATGGATACCTGCTCATGAATGCACATGTCCACAACAAACACACACACACACACACACACACACACACACACACACACACACACACACACACACACACACACACACTAAATCTTTTTAAAATGAAGGAAATATAAACCTGTGCATTTCTGGCGAGGTATAAGTACAGCAATTCTTGTGTGTTTTTCCCTCTGACTTCATAATCCTCCATGTTTTCCCCAATGGACACTGCCATTCCTGTACAAAGGATGACATGTAACATGTTAAGTTGTATCTGCAGTAGAGAAACACTGTGTCCATCTAAGTGTTCAAAAGAAAATTGTGCTACCTTCAGACTGTACAGCGTCATGCTATCATTTTATACAGTTATATTGGACTGTGTTTACTGAGCAAAGAAAACCTCCAAGATATATGAATAGAAAACTTCAAGCTGCCAAGCATTAGAAAGGGCATGAAATAAATCGTATTGAGCATATGGATACATATAAACACAAAGTAATTAATACTGCAATAAGTTATAGCATGTATTTATATATTCATTTCAAATATTAGGGAAAGGCAGATGGCACACTTAGAAGAGTGGCTATCTCTAGGGCAGAGAGAGGAAGGGTGGCCAGAGATACCTTATCTTTCTTACAGAGTTTGAGGTTTTGCAACATGAATCTATTTATAAATTGTTACTATATAGTCAAAAGTACACTAGAGCTAGTGAGCTGACTCAGCAGGTAAGATCATGGACTCTACTTGGCTTTCCAGCATACATATCTGGTACCTCACCAACTGCCTGTAATTCCAGCTCCAGGGACTCTGATGCCTGTTCTGGATTTCATTGGCACCTGCACTTCTGTATACATATTTCCACATGGAGACACACACACATATAATCCAAATATATATATGCATATATATGGATTGTCTGAAGTTAAATTGAGTTTGGGTCACCTTGCTTAATGTTATGCTTTCCAGAAAATGAATGCATTTTCATGCAAATTACATAATTTTAGCTTTCCATACAGCCGGATAAAGTTCTATTGTGTAATGTACCATATTTTCTTTGCTCATCCATCTGTTGATGGACATCTAGATTACCTCCATTACTTTGGTCTTAAAAATAAAGAATCAATGAATGTGGATGGGCAAGCATCTCTGTAGTAGGATACAGAATCGTTTGTGCCTGGGATTGGCATAGCTTGATTATATGAGAGCAGCATGTAAAGATTTTCATTTAAAAATTTATTTAGAAAATTTCAAATAAGCACTGTATTTACATCCTTTTATCCCTCTTTTTTCCCTCCAATTCCTCCAGAGTCTTGTATTTCCTCAAACTCATGAACCATTCTTCTGTACTGTTTTTACAAACACACTCGCGCACACACACACACACACTCACACACACACACACATTGTGTGTGTATGTATATTAAGCATTTAAAGTTAAAATTTAAAGCTTTATGTATGTTACTTAGATAAAATAATTGACATTAAACTATCAGTTAAAGGTTAAAAGGAAAATAGAACACATACACACACACAAGCATATATAAATACAAGCTGCTGAGTTCAAGTTTGGTGTTGATTGTGTGTGTGTGTGTGTGTGTGTGTGTGTGTGTGTGTGTTATATGTTTAGGTCTGACCACTTGGGATTGTATAATCTATTAAGGAGCTTGTCCCTAGTGAAGATGGATTCTCCCTTTCTCAGGAACCATTAATTGCTTGTAGCTCTTCATCTAGGGGTAGAGCCTTGTGAGATTTTCCCCATCCATGATGGCTTGTTAACTGGTGTTGTCATTGTGCAGGCTTTATTTAAGTGACCATATTGTTAAGATCCCTCTGTTATGTATAGAAAACACTATCCCAAAGCAGAAGCCATCACCCTCTGGCTCTTTTGCCCACTCCCTCTGCTATATTCCCAGAGGAGCCTTAAGGGAATCAGGTGTATTTTAGACGTTGTCAGCTGGGGATGGGCACCCCAGAATCAGGTCTCTGCATTTGGACCCATGAAGATTTCTATAATAGTCCCCATCTGCTGAAAATATTAAAAAAAGATCTTCCTTGATGAGGGCTTTAAGTTGTTGTTGAGAAATGACATATGTAAATGATTTAGGGCCTTGCTAGGTGTTTAGATTGATTCAAACTTAGACCTCTCTGGGAAGAGTGACTCTTACTTGAAAAAAAAAAAAAAGCCTTTATAATATTGGCCCCTAGGCAAGTCTGTATGATACCCTGTGAGTGGCACCACCCCTGAGCCTGTCCTGGGCTGTGTAAGAAAACAGGCTGAACAAGCTATGGAGAGGAAGCCAGAGGGCAGTGTTCCTCCATAGCTTCTGCTTCAGTTCCTGCCTCCAGGTTCCTGCCTCGACTTCCCTCAGTGTTGGGCTGTTAGAAGTATATGCTTTCCTCCCTGTTCCTCCTTGTCATAACTTTGATCACAGCAACATAAAGCAACCAGGCAAGGACAAAAACTAGTGAGGATATGAAATTAATGAAGTAAAAACAAATAAAAACAGTGAACTTGTTAAACACTAAATTCAAATGAGATGGGTAACAACAGTGGGTAAATAAGAGATCTAAACTAAGATCGGATGGCAGTGGAGCATAGCAGCGCACCTTGGCATGTAGCATAAGGGAGGAAAATATGATTAGAGAGAGGTCAGAAGTCAGGCTAGATATTCCTTGACCTGATGAGAAAGTTTCACAAAGCTAACAATGGGGGCTAGAGATGGCCCTGCAGTCAGACTTGTTCCTTTTGCAGAGCACCCTGGTTCAATTCCCAACACCCATGCCAGTTAGGTCACAATAGCCAGTAAGTCCAGGGAATCCGACTTCCTCATCTGGTTCCCACGGTGTCTGCACACATGTAGAACACACAGACTTGTATAGACATACATGTTCATAATAACTATTAAATAGCAAAAAAAAAATCGTTAACAAAGCAAACAAAGGAGGATTATATTAAGGGATTTAAGCAAGTCTCACCAAGCAAACATTGTGTGTGTTGTGTCCTTTGTCTGTCCTGGGTGTTACATAAGTATATAAAATTGTGTGTACATGGAGCTTTTTGAATCTCCTTGAAACTAGAAAGTCTTGAGTCTAATATGAGAAGTCAGGAAGCTCAGTAGCTATGAGCCTTACTAACGATTACTTTCCCCCAAGTTAAAGCAAAGAATCATGGGAAAGAGGTGATTGGAAAGACAATGTGAAAGTGGGAAAAAAGTGGGCTAAGAAACTTTTTTTTTAACTGCAAAGCATTTAAAGTTAAATTTTAAAGATGTATGTATGTTACTTAGATAAAATAAATTAATTGACATTAAATTAACTGGCAGTTAAAGATTAAAAGGGAAATAGAATGATGCTGATGAGGATAATTTGAATGAAAATTGGAACAAAAAAAATTAATCAGCCCATTAAAGACAGGAAAATAGGGTTGAGTCAACACATATTTCCCCAACAAAGGAGCTTGAAGAAGGCAGACCTGGGGGTAAGAGAATGCAATGGAGGTAAATGGCACTAGGAATTAGGAAATGATGTAAAAGGGACCCTTTACTAAGAAAATCAAAGGCTGACACTCTAAGGAAGGCAAAGAATAGTCTCAGGGAGAGGCAGGCAACTCCAACTGGCTAGTGACCAGAGAGACATCTGGGAACTAGGGAGTGGCCAAGTAGTCAGGGTCTGCAGGGCAAGTGTGAGGACCCAGAACCCACATAAAAAGCTGAGCCCAGTGGTGCATGCTTATAAACCCTAATGCAGGGGAGGCAAACAAGGGAAGCACTGAGACTTACATTCAGGAGTAACACATTTGTCTACTCCTAGGTAACAAGGAGACAAAGTCTTAGCAAACCGGAAGTCACATGAGAACAGTAGTGTCTTCTATTCCTATGGTAAATTTTCACTTTGGCTCCTGAAATCTAGAAGTGTTCAAGTGTGATGAAATCATAAAAGTGCAAAGATGTATCTGAAGTCACATATAATACAACACAAATAACGGAGGAGTTGGTATAGGCATTTCAAGGAAGGGCACGCAGTCCCTCCCCTGTCTGCAGTGTGATTTGTGAACCTTGAGGACATTACTAGAAAAGCTTTACAAACTAGCATGTTCTCTAGAATGTAATATAAAAATAAAAAGCTGAAACTTCTGCAAACTAGCAGTCACTAATTGGAAATATATGGCAATGGAAAAGGCATACATCATAGAACAAACACTATGGGGTATCTATGAGCATAACAGATTAGATTCTTGTGAAATCAAGGCAACCATGAAACTTGACTGGACACTGAGCCACTACCTAGAAATAACCCAGGGTCTGTGGGTACAGACACTCAGCAGTGGAAAGACAGATCAGTCCTCAAAGCAGAAGGCCATCAAATCAAGATTCCATCTGAGTATTTGAAAGACTCTGACAAGAAGAACTAATGGCAGGAAGTTTTTAAGGCAGCACGAAGGGTGACGTGTCTGTGGGGTGACATGCCTACCAAATTTTAAAGCAGCATCTAGGACAGGCTGGTCCTGGCTCACACAGCTGAAAGAGATGGAGCTAGAAATGAATCAAATGACAATTTATTTAATTGGGATATTTGAACTTGGGAAAGACATCAATAGGATTCTTAAAAACATAAAGAACAAATAACATAAAAAGTAAATTTCAGATGGGTACTATGTTGAAAGGTAAGACATTTTTTGAAGAATTGTTATAATATGTTGATTGGTAGAAATTATAAAGGAAATAACTGACAAATTTAAGAGTAAAGCTAAAGCAATAAACAATAAACCTGTAGAAGACATCGTAAGTCAAAAGGGAAAATATCCCTATTCTAACATCTACATATATATATATATATATCAAGTCTATATGATACACATCAAATATATGTCATGTATTTTAAATATATCATGCACATGCTATGTGTATAAATTAATAGTGACATCACAAACAAAAATGATCAAATGTCATGCAGAAACAAACAGCAGTAGGAAAATCTAGAACGACCCAAATGAACATCAGACTATGTCAGCAATGGAAATGAAATAACATGAAATCAGAAAACACTACTGACAAATATTTACAAACTGATATCTCCTGTCATATATGTCTTGGAAGACTTTAGCTCTTTACAAGCAGAAGTGTATCTTGTGGGCCCTAGAAATGCCAGTTCCTGTTTTCTCCTGTTCCCCATGCACACCTGTAAGTGTTAGCTGTGCATTTCAAGGGCATTTGTGGTAAGAAAAGCGATTGTGAGCAACCCAAACTGCCCTTAATAAAAATGTAAAGTCAAGAATGGACCCTTTGACATGATTAAATGGTGTACCAGAGAGAAATGGACAGTGTAGGCATATATGGAGTGATGACTTTTATATCCTCATATGGGAGGAGTGGAAGAGTGTGGGGGAACACCCAGGCACTGTCTGCGAGGATCTCCTCAGGATAAATCACAACTAGCCAGAGCAGAGTCCCTGCTCACCAAGATGGGCGGGCAGCTGCAGAAGGCGCTCACTTCCCACAGGCTAGAAAGGAAGCGAAGGAGAGGGATGTGGGGGAGGGAAACCACAATAGTGCCTTGAGAGAGGGTCAGACAGCAGAGTAGTTAGAGACAAAAGGAACCTGTTCCAGCAAAGGAGGGCAGGGGAGAAGTGGGTTAAAGAAAGAAGGCATAGAGCCCGCAAACACACATCCTCAGTACTGACTGATTTGCACTCCAAGCTGGGTGGGGTGGGGATGGGAGTCCTGTGAAAACAGAGCATGTACTTAGTACTATGCATAGTACTAAGCTATCCATTTAGGTTCCTAAGGGACACCTTACGTGTGCTAATAATGTATATTGGTGACTTACATGCACAACATGAACTGTTGTGGAAAGAGCCTCCTGCAACATAAGCAAAGGCCACTTCAGAGAAGATTAGGACTCGTGCTTCTGAGTAGACAGGCACGGGGAAACATTCTAACCTTATTTTATCCCTCCATAATTTGTAATTTCACTGTCAAGCTTTTAAATACTGTTTGTACAGTTTTCAATAGTTGAAGGACCTGGTAAGTGGCATGCATCCCCCCTGTGTTCTTGAGAGAATTACCATTCTCCCCCTTTCCCCCCCACACTTGACAGCTTGAGGAAACGATTGAGGTCCACTGGTGAATAGGGGACCAGCTGTTTGTCTTAGGGAGAGAGAAATTACTTTGAATGGTTTCCCCTGATGCTGGTGGGAAAATCAAGTCTTCTGGTGTTCCGTAGCTGGGAGGAACAAATGGCCCTCCTGGTATCTCCGCAAGGTCACCTCTGCAGAGAGCCACAGAACCCACAATGCATGCTGGCCTTGAATGGGCTTGCTGTCACTTTTCTGGGCTTTGGAGGCTTTGCTCTCTTTCTTTGGTTTGTCTTCATTTTTATCTTACTGGGCTACCTGTCTGTGCACATTTGTGCACACACACTCCACAGTGCCTGTGTGGAGGTCAGGGAATGTTCCAGAGCTTTTTTTTTTTTTTTTTTTTTCCTTTTATCTTGTTATGACAGTATCTCTCTCATCTCAGCAATGCTGCAAACTCCAGGATAACATCCTGTGTGCTTCTGGGTGGCTCTCCGATTTCCATCTGCCATCTCTCTGTAGGTGTGCTGGAATTACAGATTTGTGTCCCAGGGCCGACTTTTTAAAACATGGTATCTGGGATTGGATTCATAATATCAGGCTTGGATGACAGGCACTTTTGTCTACTGAGCCATTTCCCTAACCCCTTTAGCTTGATTTTTGGGACAGAGTCTCACTGTGTGGCCCTGGCTAGCCTAGAACTCCTAGGTGGACAAGGTTGGCCTCAAATTTGTGACAATTCTCTTAGCTCTGCCACCGGAATTTGAGATTATTAGCATGCAGCTCACTGAGGCCTCACTCCAAAACTTCAGTCAGCTCTGCAGAAAGGGATGTTTTAAGCTGCTCTTCATCCCTAGTACCTTATGTAATTACTAGGTGTATCTTTGAACCACTTTTAGTGGGCCCTTCATCTCTTCAAAGTAAAAATAATACCCAAGAGTCCCCACTTGTGAAAACATTTAACCTTTTGTTCATGTTTTTACTTCCATGGTGACTGTAAGGTCCATGTCACTCTATTACCAGAGACGAAAGCAGTTGTGGTTAATATGAAAATGACTGTCTGTGGTCCAAAAGCATTATATTTGTAAAATCAAAGATTTGCTCAACAGGTTATATATGGCAAATTTCTCTCCTATTTAGCAGTATTATCTCCTGTTTACTGAACATCTCCTATGGGAAAGATATCATTCTTTTTATGAACTACCTTATTTATTTCTTCCAGTACTATGTAAGGCAGAGGTTGTTGCCCCCATTCTATTGATAAAACAAGTTCTAAGCCTGGGAATATACTTCAGTCAGTAAACTTCTTACCACACAAACATAAGGACGTGAGGTTAATCCCTAGAACCTATGTCAAAAAGCTGAGCATGGCCAGTACACTCATGTAGTCCCAGCTGAGCATGGCCAGTCCCGGCACTGGAAGGAGATGATGAAGAGAGACTCCTTAAGACTCTAGGAAGTCTGTCCAGTTGAATTAGCAAGCACCAGGTTCATAGAGATACCCTATCTCAGAAAATACGATAAGGAATAATTAAGGATGATACCTGATGCCCTCCATAAGCGCAAGTTCATATGTTCACACACAAGAACACACACACACACACACACACACACACACACACACACATACATGCACACACACACATACATGCACACACATGCACACACATACATGCACACACACACACATGCACACACACACATACATGCACACACACATACATGCACACACACATACATGCACACACACACACACATGCACACACACATACATGCACACACACATACATGCACACACACATACATGCACACACACACACATACATGCACACACATGCACACACACACACATACATGCACACACACATACATGCACACACACACACACACACACACACATACATGCACACACACATACATGCACACACACACACACATGCACACACATGCACACACATACAGAGGAGAGTTGGGGGGGAGGGGGGGGAAAGAAAGGGAAATGTTTCTAATGCTCCCCAAGACAAGCACTTTAAAGGTCTATAATTCAAACCTTTTTTATGGCAGAGTCCATGTTGTTGATTTTGATGTTTCAATAAATGCAAGCTAGTTGCATTGCACTTAATCACTAATATTTAGTGAGTGCCACATGAGTGATGCTTCCTTCATTTGATTGGTTGCGCTTTAAGTTGCTGGAGAAGACATTCAGGGCTGTTTTCTTGTGGTTACTCATTAACTTCGCTTCCTGTCCCTGGTGGAGTTTTTTGTTTTGTTTGTTTTCTTTGAGGGAGGATGCTATGTTTTTTGGAGGAAAAAGGTTTTGTGTTAGCATACATGTTTTAAATATTTATTATCATATGTTAATTATGTATGATAATGAGCTTCATTGGGACGTTTATGTACATGTGTATGGTGTACTTAGATCATATTAATAACCATTATCTTCTCTCCACTCTCCCCTATTCCTGCTTATTCCCATCTTTGTCTAGATTGGCCTCCTTTCTTGGTCATGTCTTCTTAAATCTCTCATAGATCCATTCAGCTTCATAGGGGCTGATGACATACGCATGGCCATCTTGTCAGTGTTCCACTGATGAACATGTGTCTCCCTGACATATTTCATTAGACCGTTAATGACCTTGAAATGTCTGGCTGGAAGTGGGTGGGCATGATAAGACCCTCCCCATTTCATGACTGGATATCGACAGGCCCAGTCTTGTGCAGATTATCAGTCATTGTGAGTTGAATTCAATTGTCATGCCATACTCAGAAGACCATGCTCCACAACAATCTACCCATTCCTTGCACTTATACATTCTTTCCTTGACGTTTCATAAGCCTTGAAAGGAGTCCTATAGATATTCTACTTATGGCTAAGAATTCAACAGTCACTAACCATTGGCATGGTCATGCATCTGTAGTTGCTACTCCCACTAAGAAGCTTCTCTGGCCAAAGCTGAAAGCAGTACCAATCTATGTGGACAAACACTGCTAGTCAGAAGGCCATTTATCCTGTCCCCACCATCTCTTAGCTTAGAGGTGCCTAACATTTCATTGTTAGGAGTCAATGTGAGAATGTAGGCCTGCTTTAGAGCAGCAACCAGGCCAAGCCCATGCAGGCCTAGCAAGCAACGGCTGTGTGGAACACTTAGGCCGGCCTCATCGAAGGATGGGTAGGTAGGAAGATAACCCTTGCTTCTTGGTGTTCTCTCATTCTGGGCATGTGCAAAGAAAGCTACAGGATTAAGGGCCATCTGAGATAGAATGGATTTCTAGATGTGGGCGTCAACTAGGAAGCAAATTTCTGGATATATCTTTGAGGGCTCTTACAACAGATAGAAAGACCTACTCTAACTATGGACAACACCATTCCATAAGCAGGTTTCTTAGTCGCTAATCTGTTGCTATGAAGAGGCACCATAACCATGGAAATTCCTACAAAAGAAAACATTTGATGAAGGGGTTACTTACAGTTTCAGAGGATTAGTTCACAATCATCATAGCAGGAAGCAGATATCGCACTGGAGTAGTAGCTTTGAATTTTACTTCCTAATTTGCAGCTAGAGAGAAACATTGGGATCGCTGTGGGTTTATAAACCCTCAGAGCCCACCCTGAGGACAGACCTTCTCTGACAAGGCCAGACTTCCTCCAGAATTGCCACACCCCCTCCTAATCCTTTTCAAACAGTTTCACTCACTAGCCTCTGGGGCTGTTGTTATTCAAACCTCCATCCACGCCAGGGTTCCTGGGCTGAATAAGAAGGAAAAAAAAATAAGCTGAGCACCAGCGACCATCTCCCTGTTTTCTGACAGTGGATACAATATGACCAGCTACGTGATGTTCCTGCTACCTATCTCCCCCCCTCAAATGTAAATCCCCTCTCTTTTATGTTGCTTTTGTTGAGTGTTTCATGAGAGCAACAAGTAAAGAATTATCAGGTTTGGACCAACAAATGTAAAGAGGTATTCCTTTACAATAATGACAATTTATGGGTCAGGCACTCCTGGTGGGATATACATCATGTGTCTTACTCATGATGACAGCTAATCACAAAAATACAGTAGTGAATATTGCCTATTTGTTTTATAAATGCACACATAAAAGTAAAAATATCTTTTATTAAGGTATAGATGCAAACAAGCTCACAAAGCTGGCACGGGGTTTTCACCTGAGTCTAACTTCAAAGGAAATGTTCTTACTAGTGTATCTCAGCAACTCCCCAACTTATCAATAGTAGGCAGTGGGGCAGTCTTGGACCTTGTAAAGGCTTTGAAAATTCCAAGAAGTGCCAATAGAATGGCCCAAATATGTCTAAAGTCTATTTCCAAGGACCTTTCGAAAGAAAAATCAGTAAAAAAAGAAAGGGAGAAATAAAAAAAGGAGTCAAGGCCACAGAAAACATAGACTGGGTGCACTCGGTGGCCATTGACTTAATCTGATTTGCCCCCCCCCTTTTGAATTGTGTTTCATAGCACAGGGGTTAAGACCTACACTCTAGAACAGACTGTCTAGGTTTTTGAACTTGAAAAAGGTTACTCACCTTTCTTTACCACCGCTCTCATCTGAGAAAAGGAACTCCTTGTATCTACCTTCTAAGGATCTTATGAGAACAGGATGTGGAACAGACTTGACTAAGTAAACAGTCATTTTAAATGTTACTGTATTAATTTTCGCCAGTGTCATGCTTATATATGATGTGATGGTTAGTAGATTCACCTGTCATGCCCCTCTGCCATCTCCTTTCCTTCTGAGTTCTTTCTTTCAGCTAGTCCCCTAGTGGCTGCACCATTGAAGGATATGTCACACGTCCTTCCATGATGAGCAGGACCTCCTTGGCACCTCCTCTATTCATGATGGAATGTTGAATCTTGATATGACATGACCATTGCAATCTTGACTACAGAGTAATTATTTTATAATAACTACCTCGATATGCTTACCTCAAACAATGAGAGACACCTACAATGTGGTCTTCTGTTCATAAATGAAAATGTCTGTTGGTCTGTCTATCTTTTTACCAATCTATCTATCATCACCATTTTTATCTCTCCTTTCTTTCTCCCTCCTTTATTTCATGTGTCAATACCTTCCTGAATGCCCATAGAAAGGAGTAAATAATTGGCCCTTCTCTACAGCAGACATCTGGGAGTGTCCGTATGTATAGATGCTGCCTTGTGGTAGTTCTGTGGAAGTGTCTGGATAGATAGATGGATGGATGGATGGATGGATGGATGGATGGATGGATGGATTGATTATTGCCTTATGGTGGTTCTGCTTCTAAGTATATGATCGTATGATCGTATTATGTTTTGTGGGTGACTGATGCTTGAGCATTTTCCTATAGAAAAGCATGCTGTATATAATAAACTATATTGTATATATGCATTTTACATAAAATATATGGTATATAATACATATAGTATACTATCAAGTTTATACATGCACTGGATATATAATATTGTATTGTAGTTTATATATATAATATATATTTATATATAGTATATATTGTTTTCTTATAGAAGAACACTTTTTCTGTAATGAACATGTACATCTAGTGGTTATAAAATATCTAGCATATATATTAGATATTATTACATATAGTACTGTATAAATATATAGTTTTTCATGTGGAAAATAATGTTGCTCTGTGATAAAGTGTGTATATGTTTAAAAATGTATATCTTTCATGTTAATTTATGAACTATATTTTTAATTAATATTACACTATGGACTGGGTCAATAGGAAAGTCAGTAAAGTAATCAGAGAGCCTAACTTTTATCCCCAGAACCCATATATAAGCCCACACTTACAAGATTAGTACTAGGAGGACAGAAACATGTGGACCCTTGGTGCTCAGTGGCCAGTTAGCCTAGCCTACATGGTAAGTTCCAGGCCTGCGAGAGAGAGACACTACCTCAAAAGATACCGTTGTCCTCCAGCATCTCTGTGCACATAAACATGTGTACCAGTGCACGCACGCGTGCACACACACACACACACACACACACACACACACACACACACACACACACACTGGGGGAGAGAAAGACCTCTCCCAAGGTTGATGATTTGCTGAGCTGACTCATAGGACACAGCACACATCCATCTAGGAATGCTCAAGGTTAAGCTGTGTCACAGTGAAAGGCTATGGAGGAAAATCAGTACAGAGAAGTGATACATGGTGGGGACTGACACCATCTCCCAAGGGAACTGGTCATGAAGGGTATATCTGACTAGTAGTAACACATGTGAAGTATCTCTTAGGAAACACCATGCTTATATTACAGGGTTGGTTCTGTAGAAATCCTGACCTTAATGAACACAAACATCTAAGACTTTCAGAAAGAAACTAGCCATTCAGCATGAAACCTATAATTGAAAATATATAGTTGCTCTAAGCCAGTCTTTCTGGTAGGAATTCCTATCACAATCTACATGCTAGCCTAGAGTAGCCTTGAAAGTAAGACATCCTCTCCAGCCCTCCACATGAATGTACAGGAGCACACATACCTACACATGGGCATGCACATTCACTCATGCACACACACACACACACACACACACACACACACACACACACACACACACACACACACACACACACAGTAAATAGAGACGTCTAATAGTCTACTTTGGTATCATTGGTTAGCTATAATGGCTCCTTGGCTAACACCATGCTGGGGAATAGAATAGTAACTCCAGCAGCCACCAAACACAATATTCAGGGACAACAGGTGTGCTGTTTAATTGTTTTCTCATCATGATGCATATTTCACACCCCATAAATCCCAAATGAAATACCAAAAGAATACATCAAATTAAATGCTTCAGAGATTTAAAGGATTTGTGCTACTTAGGATAGAGAGAATACACTGGAGTCTGTAACAGAAATGGCACCTCAGTTATTATTAATGTCCCTGAATATGAACTATTTATCATTGCTCTAAAAATTGGCACTCCAGAAGCTAGACATAATGGCACTCGTCTGCAATCCAAGAACTAGAGAGGGAGAGGCAGGAGGACAGGTACAGGTTCAAGGTCCAGTTGAATTCAGCCAAGTCAAGACTACTTAGACCATTTAGTAAGACCCTCTATCAGCATCAACACACACACATAGAAACAGAGAGGGAGGGGATTTTGCTCACACTCTAGAATTAAGAATCCACAACTGGATTTTACAATTTTACAAAGGGAAGCAGCTAGTGACCACAGCTGTGGTCACTAAATCTGTGTAAATGTAGGATTAATCATGAAAGTTATTCTTGTACTTGGGGCTTATTCATTTTTTTTTTTATTTGAAGTATGTCTTGTGTAGTCCAGACTGACCTTAAAACTTGATAGATAGCCAAAGGTGACCTTAAACTTCCGATTCCCCAGGCTCCACAGCGTGCTTAGATGGCAAGCATGTACCACCTTGCTCAGTTTCTGAAGTACTGGAAACAGAGCTCAGGGCTTCCTGAATTCTAGCAAGCACTCACACTCACACTGAGCCAGAGCAATGCTAGCAAGCACTCACACTCACACTGAGCCAGAGCAATGCTAGCAAGCACTCACACTCACACTGAGCCAAAGCTTCAGGCCTGCTGCTTTTCTATCGCAGTTTCTAACCCAGGCATTGCCCTTTGGGAAAGAAACAAGGAGAGAGGATGCTGTACACTGGACAGCATCAGTCCTGAAATTACAGTCTTTTGGGATTCCCTGCCTCAGTGCATTTCTAGTCAGAGGAGTACAACTCAAGTTCTGTTAAATGAGTTTTAGCACATAGTAGGTCGTGTAAGAGTCTTTCTTTTCAACTGTTGCAAAACCATCTTTTTCCTCTTAGATTTTATTCTTATTTCTCATGTACAGGTGTTTTGCCTATATGTTATGCCACTGCAACACCTACATGCAACATCCATGGGCGTCACAGGAGGGTATCAGGTACCTAGGAGGTAGAGTTACATGGGTCATTGTGAACTGCTATGTGGGTGCTGGGACTAGAATCCAGGTCGTCTGGAAGAGAGAACAGCCAGTGCTCTTAATCACTGAGCCATCTCTCCATCCTAGAACCAGCTCTTGGCTGACTATTACCTGCATCTCCTAATGTGCAATAAGAGAGAGAGATGGTAGTTGTGATAAACTGCAGTCTCCAAAGAAGAATATGGCAGCTAGTCAAGACTTTGACTTCTTTGGGTTGAGTTCTTTCCCTTTCTCTCCCATGTGGCTCACCATGCCTCACTGCTCTGGTGCTGCTCCAATAGCGTCTTAAGACAAGCCTAACATACCTAATAGATTCCTGTGACTTTTATGGGGATGTGAACAGTAATATTCAGTTTTTTCTTGTTGAGTGTGTATATATGTTTGCATGTGAGTGTCCACACTTCCCACTTATATGGATGCAGGTATGTGTTCACTTGCATATGTACACATATGTATAGAGGCCCAGTACCACCTTGAGATGGACATCTTTCTCAGTCTGTCTCCTGACACAGGCTGGGTCTCTTACTAATCAAGCTATCTTATTGCTCTAGAATCCCATCTGTCTACTGAGTGCTGGGGTTACAGGTAGCCACCAGCCCTGCCAGGCTTTTACATGTGTTATGAGGAGCTGAACTCAGAGCCTCATGCCTGCATAGAAAATGTTTCATCTTCTTGGCCACCTTGTGAACATTCTATATTTTGAGTTAAAAGCAATCCTTAATGTAGTAGAAGTATAGCTGTTCCATCTTTCCCTTAAGGGCAGACGTGACAAGTGTGAACTGTGTCATTAGCGAGGCTTGTCATAAACTACACCATTCCTCATTACCATGCATTAAATGATTGCAGATGGTCATCCTAGAAGTTCATATTAAATTGGGTGACTTACCTTGAACACGCTATGTCTCATTAGCTACTTGCCTACGTAGAGACACAGGAAAGAAGGGTAATTTGTCTATGTCCCCTGGGCAGTACAAGGACAGGGATAACATTGTGAATTAAAGACTACTTAAGTATAGAACGTTGGCTTTAGTATAGATTTGTTGGTGAGATTGCATATGTCTCTTGAACTTCACAGTCGACATTCCAAGTTGTTTCATTTAGTCTGGATAGGGTGGTTTTTTTCTGTGATAACAAACAGCCACAAAATTACTATCATTTATAGTAAGTCAGCAGGAAGGCATCATACATCCTACATACTCCAGAAACTGGGCTGATAAGCCAATCACCATCTCACATCTTGCAGGTTCCTAGGCAGAGAGAGAGAGAGAGAGAGAGAGAGAGAGAGAGAGAGAGAGAGAGAGAGAGAGAGAGAGAGAGAGAGAGAGCGCTGTAGCTCAGAGTAGGAGCAGATATTGCCTCTGTTTTAGAAATACTGTGAACTCACACCAAAGAGACCTGTTTTACAAAGAAAGTCCTGTCCAGTAAGCAGCATTTGACTGTAGTACTTAGTCAGTGTCCTTCTTTCTTCCTCTTCAGAGTCTAGAGAGCAAATATATTTTCCCTTAGTTTCCTTTCTTCTTAGGAATATCCCCCATAGCCCTGGATCCAGACCTAAATTCAAATCTTCCGTGGGAATTCATGGAAAAACTTTAGCTTTACAGATTGAGCAAGAGCAGGCAGAGTTACTGTTGTCCTTTGTTCATGGTTTCTCCTTCTTCCAAACTTGAGTAATGATAACACGGGCTGTCCAATAGCCATCTTTAAGTGAGTTCCACGACAGCCGTCTTGGAGTGAGCCATATGTCAGCCATCTTAGAATGAATAGCCATCTTGGTATGAGCTATGGAGCAGCCATGTTAGAATAAGCTCACAAAGTGTGATAGAGGAGAAGTCTCCGTTTCCAAAAGGCTTTCTAACAGCTAGTTTCTAGAGAAAGACAGACAAGCAGGCAGAGACACAGAGACATAGAGAGACATAGAGATAGACAGAGACAGAGAGACACACACACACAGAGGTAGGATGACTATCTGTTAAAGGTTTTCAGTGTCTTCCTAATGTTCACCCCCATACGTCTGAGGAAAGTAGCTGAACGTGTCTTCTACAGTGTTTTCCTCTTGTGCTCTTATAAAAGGAGAAGCCTTCTCCCAAAACAACATTTAATAATAACATAAAGTTTCTTTTCTTTGATTTTAAAAAAATACTGCCTTGCCTTCAAGTCTTATGGGGTTCCTGAAATGTTTATAGAATACAGTCTGTTGGGAATACAATGAAGAAAGAGGAGAGATTATGGGTGGCTCTAGAAATGTTATGAAGCCCCCAAGCTGCCTCTGAGAACATCTCCCCTGCTAGCAGTGTTACAGAATATCTCTATAGTTTTTCAAAATGCAAAACTCCTTTGAGCAGATAACTTCAGGGACTTGGGAAATAACTCAGGCAATAAAATGCCCACTCACATGAAAACAGCTTTACCTGGTGATACATATTTGGAATCCCAGTGCTGGGAAAGGAGAGACAGGGAATTCTTTGGTGCTAGGTGGCCTGTTATCATAGACCATTTGGAGAATTTCAAGCTAGTGAGAGA
Source organism: Phyllotis vaccarum (assembly GCA_033318265.1). Classification (NCBI taxonomy): domain Eukaryota; kingdom Metazoa; phylum Chordata; class Mammalia; order Rodentia; family Cricetidae; genus Phyllotis; species Phyllotis vaccarum. The sequence goes on from JARWLC010000016.1 coordinate 27,528,528, forward strand.
CCATCTCATATACAAAACAAAGAAACAAAGCCCAGAGATGGATGGTAACTAAAACATGATGCCTGAAACTGCCCTTGGGGTTCTATATGTGCATGCATGCACATGTGCCCGTGTACATACATACACACACACACACACACACACACACACACACACACACACACACATACACACACACACACACACACACACACACATACACATACAGAGAGAGAGAGTCATTCACTAAATAAATAAAATGATAAAGAAATTTTAAAATGAGACCTTTCTTTTAACTTAATAAATTCAGGCCCCTCCTAGGAGTGGAAGAATATCTCCACCCTGTGAGCCAGGTGCCTTGAACATCCAGACTGAAGTTAGGCCGACAACAGATGACCTCTGTCGCTCTCTCTCCTTCTCTTTGTACTTTTCCCACATAGGCTCCTTCATTGAAATTTTCAGAGAATAAATGAATAGCATTTCAAGAACTCTGATGAGAAAGTCTTTTTAAAAGCCCTGTGGACCTCTTGGTCCTTTCCATGCGTGCTCCCTGGAAGGATGGCTCTCCACTTTATGACTGTGTATTGATCTCTCATAGCCTTCTCCAGTCCATCTCTGCTCTGCTTCCTCCGGGCAAAGGGTGAGAAGTAGATAATGGTATTAATTTTCCAGACATCTGCACATGTTTAAATGGCCTCTTGAAGTCTGCACGCGGATTCTCTGTGAGCCCACCACAGGGCTAAAATGCCATTAAGATATAGATTGCGACAATACATAACAATCGTAGTGGTAGTGCTCACCTTGGCAATGAAAGAAAAGCCAATTTATTTCAGCAGAGATTCACACTAATGCCTACTCCTTCTAACCAGAGCCAGTGCCTCTGGGTATTGGATGTAAATGGTAGGTCTTGGGTTTGCGAGTCCACCCATCTTTGTCCAGACATTCAGGAAGTCATTGGAACAGTAGAAGGGTTTTGATATAACAAGAAATGGAAGGTTGAAGAGCCTAGGGACTAGAATTTATTACCACATTTAAAAAAAAATTATGGACTGTTTTTGTTTTCTCTCTGTATTATGTGTGTGTGTGTGTGTGTGTGTGTGTGTGTGTGTGTGTGTGTGTGTGTACAAGTCTATTGACATCAGAAGAGGGCATCAGAACCCATGGAGCTGGAGTTACAAGCTTCTGTGAGCTTATGCTGTGAGAGCTGGGAGCTGAATTTGGGTCCTCTACAAGAGCAGCAAGTGTTTTTAACTGCTGAGCTATTCTCTAGCCCATGTGTGATGCTCTAAAACAAAATTAAAGAGTTTTAATTGTCTCTGGTTAGTCACAAATTATAGGTTCCAAAGCTCTCTCTTGAGACAGAATATACACAGATACTTGAGGCCCTTATATAGAGTGAGTTTATATTGACATATAGCCTTTCTGCATCTCCTTTTACATTTCAGATTTCTCTAAATTACCGATAATAATCGATACAATGTATTCAACTTGTACACAGACAGAGCATTGGTTGGGGAACGAGAGGGGAAGGGCCTGTGCATGTATCATTTCCATTTCACTCCATATTTGATTAAGTTCATGGATATGTGTCAGTGTGTGCCCCGCTGAGCACTGTGGGAGTCAGAGGACAACTTGATGTCCATCAGTTGTCTCCTACCACTGTGTCCACCCTGAGAACCCAACCTGTACGGTTAGGATCAATGGCCAGTGCTTTTGGCTGAACCATCATTCTAGCCTAAACTGACAAAGGAATATCTGACGTTGTTTTGTTTGTTTTGAAGTATGGTCTCACTATATGTATCCTAGCCTGGCCTTGAATTTTAAATTCTCTTATCCAAGCACCCCCGAAAGTACTAGGACTGTAGGCATTTTCCAAACTTCGTAGCACTAACATGTTCTTTGATAATGATGTCTGTATACAACATTGAGAGATTTTTCAACTGTAATGTGGACAAGTGTCAAGGATTCCTGCTGGAGACAGAGTCACAGGTTTACACAACCATGGTTTAAGGTGTATGTGAAATACTGAAGTATATAATAAATTTTAGTTCAAATTTACTGAAATTGAGAATGCATAGGTCCTTTCCAGTTCACATATGCTCTGAAGGCTAGGCATGACCCACAGGTCTCATATTAAGTTCTCCTCAGAGAAGCTTGGGAGATGACTTCTCAGGTAAAGCACTTGCTGCACATGCATGTATACCAGTCAGGGTTCTCTGGAGTAACAGAACTTACAGAATGAATCTCTCCATTTATATAGAAAAGGGATTTATTAGCTGGACTGCAGTCCAGCTAATCCAACAATTGCTCTCGCTGTACATGGAAAGTCCAAGAATCCAGTAGTTGCTCAGGCCTTAATGCTGGGTGTCTTGGCTGGTCTTCAGGATATGCTGGAATCCTCAAGAAGTAGGCTCTACTGCCACGGAAGGAAGGGACTTGTTAGCAAGCCAAGGGCAAACATGCAGGGAGCAAAAGCCTCCTTTTTCCATGTCCTTATATAGGCTTGTTTCTAGCAACAGATGTGGCCCAGATTAAAGGTCTATCTTTTCCATCTCGAAAGACTGAGTTAAAGGCATGTCTTCTTACCTCAAAGAACTGTGTTAGAAGTGGATCTTTCTACTTCAAAGTAAGCAAAAGTCGCTAACTGTGTGCTCCTCTATTTTGAATTTTGATTAATTCCAGATGTAGTCAAGTTGACAGCCAAGTAGGCCCCGCAGCATGAGAACTAGAGTTTAGATTCCCAGAACCCACACATTCTGGGTGCATATGGTAGTCCACCTGAAACTTAACTCTCAGAAAGTATAGATTGCAGATGACTGGAACAAGGGAGATGCTGAGCTCCAGCGAGTGATCCTAACTCAGTGGATAAGGAGGGGAGCTATTGAGAGCAACACCTGGCATAACCTCTAGCTCTCTATGATTTGTACTCATGTGGCCTTAACAGTTATATATGCCCTACGCCTGCCAGTACACGTGTACACATGCATCCATACCATACACATTATTATTTTTTTCTTAGAAATCATTTATCTGTGGAGACACAGGACCAGTATTTGTATCATGTATCTCATTCATTGGTTAGTAGAACCTCTAAAAATGCTTTTGAATAGGTATGCTGCATACATATGACATCCTGCTCATGTCTTCATAGATCATAGACCCTGAGTTGTGTTCCCAGGGGCAGAAGTAGGTTTTGTTTTGTGGTTAGGTTTTTTTTTTGTTTGTTTGCTTGCTTTGGGTTTTTTGTTTGTTTGTTTGTTTGTTTTTTAGCTTGTGGCTTTTGGGCCCTCTTACCATCCATAAGTTGTGGGATGTGGCAGTTTGAAAGACATGTTCCCATCTTCCATAAATCTCACACATTTGATTATTTGGTTCCCAGCTGGTGACTGGGGAGAGTTAGGAGGTATGTCATGGGCCTTTGAGATCTCAAAGGGCTCTCACTATTAGGAATGTGCTATCTCTACTTTTTGTTTGTGGGAGGCATGTGCTCCTAGTGGACCTACACCCCACGTGGATCCTTTCCGTGCTTTGGTGTTTTATCTCAGTGATAGAAAAGTACCTAAGACATAGTACAAGAACATCAGGGGAAGGTTGGTTTATCTTCTGTGCTGAGCTACCTGCCTAGGTGTTAGGCCCCAATCAGTGTACGCTTCTCATAAGAATCTCCATATGGGGAGCACCCCATCTTTTGTTATTTTAAGCCTTATGTATGTGTGTGTGGATGTGTATACATTTGTGCTGTGCATGTGTGTGTGTGTGTATGTATGTGTGTGTGTCTGTGTGTGTTCATGCATTTAACTGTAGACATCCTATTCACTACAATGCACATTGGGTGGTTAGTTCCCAATCTTCTTGGGCTCTTTTATCCCTACCATCCATCTTTGACAGGAGCACTGAGGTTGCAGACATGCACTGCTGTGGCTGGCTTCTGTGTGGGTTCTGAGAATCTGAACTTAGGTGTCAGGCTTGTGCAGCAGCGGGCACTTTACCTGGCTAGTCACCTTCTCAGCCCAGTATCTACCTACTTTTGAAAAGTATTCTATTAAGTGGGGTCACATAGTATTTCCATGACACTATGTGATGTGCTTTGAGCATACTCCCAACCCCCCATGCCTTCCTTCCCCTCTCTCCTTCATTAGTCTCCTTTGTTCTCTTGGACCATATACCTCTACTTTCATGTCCTCCATGCATATGTGGTTTTATGTATCTACGTAAAACCCAGGTCGAATAAATAGAACTGTGATATTTGTCTCACTGAAACTGACTTAATTTACTTAATGTCGTTTTTCTCCAGCAAAAGATACACCTTCACTTTTCTTTGTGGTTGAAAACTATTCCAGTGTTTATTATATGTGTGTAATGTGTGCGCATACATATGTATATTACACTTGTATGCATATTCCTTATCTGTTCCTCTGTTTTTATCACCCAGGAAGCTACTGTGTACCATACATCAATAAATATAGATGTGCATGTATTTCTGGCAGGCAGGCATGAAGTCTTTGGGGTAAATACCCAGGAGTGATATTGTTGGGTCATGGGATAGGTCTAAGCTCCTCCAACTGCTACATGAATTGGTATCTGCTTTTTCAATGTGGTACTCAGAACTCTCTGACAGGAATAGAAAAATAGTTTCAAGGAGGAATGTGACTATTTCTCTTAGGATTCAACATTGTTTCTCCCAAGGAACACAGTTTTAAGGGAGAATAAGTTCAAATTAACCTCTCTATAAATGTAATTATCTGAGAATCTCTTAAGACTTGAAAAAGTGAGATTTAAAGCCAGGAAAACTCCTTATTTCTTGTAACAGACTTAAGGAGCTGATCTCACTTGTCCCATTACATGGTGGTAAAGCAGCATTTGATAGCAGCAGCCCCTGTGATAAAATGATTATGGCAGTAGAGGGTGAGAATCTAATAATGGAATTGATCTGCAGATTCCAATTCTGTAAGAGCCATCATCGATCAGCCGAAACGTCAATAATGAGATCATATCGAGAGCTGCCTAAATCTTTCACTGGATCCCAAAGCCTGGCAGCATAATCAAGAAGTAAATGTGAGGTGGAATGTAAAACTCTCAGCATCAGGCCCTTTGACTGATGGCAGGCTCCAGGGCAATCCAGTGCTTCAAGACACAGTCCCTCATGGTCCTGGAGAAAATGGATAGAAAAGAATTTGTCAAAGTATTTTCATAGTTTAGGATGTATATTACCAGTATCATATGAAGACAAAATAATTACAGTTATTATCACACAAAAATTATGGTTAGACAGTGCGGTTCAAGGAAGAAGCAACATCCCTACTTATTTGTGTATGAGATACCATGTTTGCACAGTGCTGTTACAAGAGAAATTGTCACTTCTCAGAGACAGGTCAGAAAAGATTATATGGGGGGATGAGTTTTTATTTACCATATTTTTCTAAGACTCATTTTGTATGTGTGTGTGTGCGCACGCACTGGGAAGTATAGGAGCATATGTGTGCAGTTATATGCACCTGTGTGCATGCAAAAAAAAGTCAGAAGAGGGAATTAGGTATCTTTTTTTCAATCTTCACCTATTCCTTTGAATCAAGGTCTCTCTTTAAGCCTGGGACTTGCATTTTCTCAGCTAATCTGGAACTGAGCAGTTCCCAGAAGTCTTCGTGCTCCAGTCCCCTAGAGGCCAGGCTTACAGGTATGTTCAGGATGGCCAACTTGTTAATCTGGGTTCTGGGATCTGAATTCATTTCACATAATTGTGAATCAAATACCTTTAACCACTGAGCCACCCATCTCTTCAGCTTCTTCTCTACAATTTTATGCCTTGACTAAAAACTAGTCCTAACTCTGTCGTGTTTAGGACACAGGTAGCCAGATAAGCATCACCAAGTCAGATTCAGGACCAGGAAGACTGGAGTTATAAAGGCATGTAGAGCTGCTAAAGAACAAGGCTGCCTGAGGTAGTATGCATTTGTAATCCCAGGGCTGGAAAAGTAGTAAGTAGAAATTCCTGTCATTTGTTGGTCAAACACCCTACCCTACTTAGCAAACTGCAGGTCAGTGAGAGATACTGTCTCAAAACTCAAAGTGGTTGGTGCCCTAAAGAACATGTGAATTTGTCCTTGGGCTTCCACGTGCACTAAAACACACATTCATGTGAGCTTGTGTGCACAATGCTCTTGCACACATACAAACACATATGCATACATATTTATACATGAGCAGTGCAAGAGTTCTGTGTGGGTGAACAGGGACCAAACAAAGTACACACTGGCTATGCTCACTTCCATGAGGGGGCCAACTTGGCATGAAACCAGTGTTTTCTTTTAGTGGAAGATTCTTCCCATAATTCCTGGCCAAGAAGAAGTGCCTTGCAGGACATGTATGCACACCCTTCTGTGGTGATAGGGAAGGAAGGAAATATATGGAAATGGGTAGGAGTTTAGACTAAGTCTTTTCTAACATTTTGATAGTAAAGCAACCATGGCTTAGGAATACTGCTTTAGAGACCAAAGAAATGGCTCAGTGGATAAAGCTCATGCAATGCTTCCATAAAGACCAGAGTTTGAACCCCCAGATTGAATCATGTAAACCAAGGCACAAAAGCATGAATCTGAATGGGAGGTGGAGAGAAAAGAATTCTTGGAAATTCACAGGCCAGCTAGTGTGGTGAATGCCATGGCGAGCAAAGAGAGTGCTTCAAACAAGGTGGAAGGCATGGACCAACTCCCAAAGTTGACCTCTGACTTCCACACGTACCCTATGGCATGCATACACTCACACCCACACTCACGAATGTGCATACACACACACAGAGACACATTATACACACAAATATCATACATATACACACAAAATATTTTTAAAGCACTGCCGTTTTCTTCCCCCTTCACTGTTATGTTTATTTCAGCTCAACTGGACACCCTGCCATTGACCTCATACATTCTAGAATTTTCCACTAAGATAATGAGTCTTTAGTGGAGACATTCTTATATTAGAAAACTGTTTGGGGTCTTTACATATTCAGTAGAGGACATACACATGAAGCAGACTACTCAGTTTCTGCAAAAATTGGATTTAAAAGATAACTCAGCTGGTAAAGAGCTTGTCTTGCAAGCATGAAGACTTGAGTCCAGATCCCAATACAACCCTGAAAGCTGGGCATAGTTGTACAGGTCTAGAATCTTAGCTCTCAGGGGAGAGGGGAAGATACCTAGGCCTCACTTTCCATACAGTCTACATAAGTCAATGAGCTCTGAGTTCAGTGAGAAATCCTTTATTAAATACCCAGTGTCAGCCTCTGCTCACCACACACACATACATGACACACACATAAAATTTATGTTCAGATTCAAAAGTCTATTCCTATGCTCATTAAACTCACCATTATGGTTTTTTTGCTAATACATACCAAATCTCATTATAGCCAGGGCTGGGTTCTTGTTTGTGTAATCTGTGTATTCCACATGAGGGTATAGGAGTGTCCTGTTGAGTTAAATGCTCCACTCTCATCCTGTTGAAATTCTGCAAAGAGGGGTCTGCTCTGGACCTCACAGATGATGCTGATTGTCCTTTAAACAACAGTCAGAATTTCTCAAGGATCAACCACACCCCATGTGCCACAGCTAATGACTCCTCTCAGCTTTTGAAATTCCAGAGTTCTTTCTTGAAATTGAAGTCTTCAATAAGCTCCTATAAACTGATGTTATCCTTAGTATTCCCAAAGGAAAGATAAAAGTAGCTTGCCTTCACTGTACAAAGTCAGGATCTAAACCCCAAATGACTGTCCCCAAGGCCACATTGTCTCCCTCACATTCCTGATTGTGGTGTTACAAATGTAAAGGGTGGTCAGTTTGTGAAGCTGATCCCTGGATTTATTCTGAATCGTCGAATGTTAACTTTATAGCTATTTTCTCTGTACTTAAAATATGTCAAACAAATCTAGGGTTGGTAGTCACTGAATTCCAGTTAATGGCAGTACAGTGAATGGGGCCATGGCTGTAGACCTGGAATTTAGCATGGTGACCATGTAAACACTTGATGACATCTTCTGGACTCAGCTATTTGGTTTTTTGAATACATAATTCACATTTTACAGAATGAGTAACGTTCTATGCACTCAAGTTAAAGGTTGTATTATTTTGCTAGTTTTTGATCAGTAGAAATAGTTTTATGAATCCCTAACTGTAGCTAAATTGGTATAAGACTGCCTAAGCACACACAGGGTCCTGAGTTCAAGCCCCAGTACCACATAAACTCAGCATGGTGGCATGTTTATAATCCTAGAATTGAGCAGAAGCTGGAGAATGAAGAGTTCAAGTCTTCTTCAACTGTCTGTTGGAATTGAGTCTAGTCTGAGATATGTGAGGCAGTCTTTTGAAAAACCCAAACTGGAAACAAATATATGCAAAGAAATTTGCTTTCTCACATGAAATAGCTGAAAATTACAATAGAGATATATGTAAGAAACATCTGAAGCCCCTGGAATCATTACTGTGGAGCAATCAAGGAGAAATATTTATAATATTCCACAGGCAGCTGAGACAAAACACTATTGTCTTTAAACCAGCTGATTGCCAGCAAGTGTTCAACGCAGAGCCTTAATTTTATCACCTTAATTACTTCTTGGGAATTTTAATTTCTCATAGTTGTTAAAATAAGTCTGAGAGCAGTTTATTTTCCTCTCCGGGCTCATTTCTTTGTAATAGTTATTTATAGATCCATAACCAATTCCTTTGAAAAATAAGAACTCACTTTCAGCAGGCTCTGAGGTTGGAAATGCTGCCCATGATACAGAATGAAAGAGGAGAGCTCAGAGAAAGATTACTGTGCATCTTTGAGAGAAGTTGCCATCAAAGCAGTTTATGAAAATTAATAAATCTTGGGGGATTTGTGAGTATGGAATAATTTTAGGATTATGGTAGCCAGTGACTGTCTTGGAAGAAAATGGGTAGATTATGTTATTTATATTTATGCATCGAATATCTGCTTAATGCTTCATGATTTCCACCCTGGAGGATTAGGAATTTCCCTTTTGACCTCCCCCACCCCCATGCCTGGTTCACAAACACAGTGTTTACTAACTCCAGACCAGCGTGATACGAATTAAGTGTTACATACTTGTAGATTCTAAAGAAAAGCAGTGGAGATGGTTTATGTCTTGTGGAAGATCTGTTGGCTGAATTTGTGTGTATGTGTGAGACTCTGTTGGTTGGTTATGTGTGATTGTGTGTAGGAAGTGTATGTACCTGTGCATGCGTATAGAGGCCAGAGGTCAAGGTCTAGTCTTCCTCACGAGCTGTCTACTTGTTTTTGGAGACACAGGCTCCCAATGAACCTGGAGCTCATCAGTTTGGGCCGTTGGGCCCCAGACATCTTCCTTCATCTCCCCTTGCTCTCTCCATTCTTCCCTTGTTCCTTCTCCTCCTCCTCCTCCTCGTCTTCCTTCCTGCTCACCTCCCCCTTCTAGAGTTACAGATGTGCGATGCTCTGCATACTTGAGTGCTAGAGACATGAAATAACATCCTCATGCTTGCCTAGTGAGCACGTTCCCACAGAATCATCTTCCTAACCCTTTACTGATTTTTGACGCTGTAGAGACTGTCAGGCAAGTTTCTGTAACATCATGTCCGTGTGTTTGTTCCACTGATATCATGGTGGAGTCCTTGGAGCGAGAGAGCTGGGAAATTCAAAGCAATCTGAGTTAAGTCTGGCATCCTTTCTGTCTCAGTTTCCCCTAAGAAGCCTGAAAAAAAAAGTTTCAAATTTGAGATTTAAATATGGAATCTAGTTTGCAAATAATATAAAAATAAAATCAATCCACTAGACTTGAGTCCTACACAATGGTTAGAAACAGTCGTTTGCCAAGAAATGATTTAGCCTTCTGAAATGTATTTCACAGCTAATCCGTTAATGCCTGTTTTACATATTATCCTTCCCACTGTTAATATTGAACAATATCGTATGCTAGTAATTCTATGCCCTATATTTCAAATTCCTATCAGGAAGCCCCATAAATAACAATTTTCAACTGCTTGTTTATAATACCATAAAGCATGTCTTACCATGGGGGTAAAGGAACAGTGGATTTTAAAAATGACTTTGGGGACAAAGCTGCAGGGAAGCTATGGTGCCTTTCACCAACAGCCTGCAAGGCCTTCAAGGAAGTGACGTTTTTTGAAAACCTGATCACCAGCTTAGTGCGAACCAGGAAGAGATGGGAGACAGATGGTGGCTTTCACTGAACACCTAGGCAGTGTGTGGTGCCTGTCACACACCTGCACACGTGCTGTAAGAACCGTGGGGCTCCAGTAGTTAGTCCCACCTGTTGAAAAGGGACTTACTCCCTCTCCTCCTCCTTCCCCCTCCCCCACTCTTTCCTCATTTTTCTCTTCCCCCCCTCCTCTTCCTCCTCTTCTCTCCTTCCTCATCCTCCTGCTCTTCCGTCTTTCTCTTGTCTCTTCTTTTCTTCCTATCTCACCCCATTTTCCTCTTCTCCTTGTCTATTTCTCCTCTTCCTAACAGCCTTTCATTTTTAACCAGCAAAAGTGTACTGATACCTGCGCACATCTTCATGTGGTGTTTTCAGACATGCGTACACTGTGCAGTGTTCACGTCAGAGGAAGCTGACTGTCTCCTCAGCCCTGTCTCACGTTTCCACAGTGAAAGCCTTTGGAACACTTTCTGCGGCAGGTGGAGGAGGAAGCGCACCTTCTCTATGCACAGTCGCCCTCCTGTGTGACCGGGCACCAGAGATGCCTTCTCCTCTGGAATTTTACCTGTGACCAGCTTCTCTGTTCTTTTTGCTGTCGGGTTTCTCAGCATGTGACTGACATGTAGAACCCTTTGGTGTTACTGGGGATTCTCATACACCTTTAGAATCAGAATCTACTCATCTTCAGAGCTTGTAGGTGTTGGTGTAGTTAAAGTTTATAACATAATGAAAGGCAACAGATTGTACCCTCGGCTTCTCTTTTAAGGAATAAACATACCAAGAGGGAGTAAATGTTATGTAGATATCCAGGACGATTTCTTTGATGTCTCTTTTTCTAGACCATAGCTTCTCATGGTCACAGCCCCTTTAGGGTCACGATCAGACATCCCGCATGTCAGGTATTCACATTGCAATTCATAGCAATAGCAATGAAAACAATGTTATAGTTGGAGGTCACCACAACATGAGGAACTGTATTAAGGGGTTACAGCAGGAGGAAGGTTGAGGACCACTGTTGTAGACCTTTCATGTGATGCATAGATAAGAAAATGAAAGGCTATAGCCAGGTTCATCATCAGGCAGACAATTGGGACAGATAAAGTTTAAGGGGGGGGGGGGAGGCAGCTGTTCAGGCTGTTCAGGAGAGTGACTGAGTCACATCCTAGCTCTCCCACACTTCCTCACTGTGTGACCCCATACAAGTCCTTGTCCTCTGAGATCCCTCCCCATATTGACTCCACCAAATTCACCCCTGTGCTCTTGCTGACATGCTTGCAGATTATGTAATGATGTTGCTAATCCTTGAACTTCTGCACAGACCTGCTCAATAAAAAAACCTTTCTTTCATTTTTCAGTCTGTGTAAGGTCAGGATGTCCCTATGCCCCCAGGCTCTTGTTTGATTTTGACTTGAGGTCTGGATGTGTGGCTCAGTTGGTAGAGTGCCTGTCTAGCATGCACAAAGCCTTGCTCTCAATTCCTAGGACTGTACAACTGGATGACACACACACATGTCTTTGATCCCAGAACTGGGGCCTCGGAGGCGGGAAGATCAAAAGTTTAAAATCATCCTCAGCCACATATTAAGTTAAACAAATATGTAAGATTCTGTTTCAATGGGAAAAACCCCTCTAATCCCTGTGTGATGGATGAGTGGGGTTAGGTGTTGAGGCATTTAGGAGACAGTTACAGGAAGGGCATAGGAACTCATAGGTGGGTAGATGCCTTTTAAAAGAGGCCACAGGAAGCGGCTTCTTCCTTTCTCTGCTGGAGGAACATAATAAGACTATTATGTGAACTATACTGTGAACCTGGAGGCAGCTCATGCCAACACCTTAATCTTGGTGCGATTAACTAATGTGCCCCACAAAATTTATTTTAATTATAAGCCACTTGGGGTATGACATTGTCCTGTATCAGCTGAAACAGCTGCCTTGTTTCGTGATAATTTCATTTCTTTTAAAAATACGTTATTTTCTTTATCTTGAGAATTTCACACACGTGAAATGTGATCATCTCTACCCCTCACGCCCCATCTCAGTTTTCCCCATATCTCCCTAACATGTTTCCCTTCTGACCTCATATCTCTTTCTTTGTAACTCATTCCAAATCCTGCTGTTCATGTGTTCTAGGTTTGGAGCCAACCACTTACCAAAAGGCTTTCTTGGCCAAACCCTCAAAGCAGAAAGAGTCCCCTTCCCTTAGCGGCGAGCCCTTGCTGGGCACTGTGTTCATCCTGAAGAGCAACTCCCTCATCCATACCTTTCAGGGTTTGACTGGCTTCTTCGTGCCCTTGTTTATAATGTCTCAGCTAAACTATCACTTAGCTCTGAGTACCAGGAGAAGCGCTCTTGAGAAGCCCTTTCTAAGTCTTTATATCATCTCTGTCCTGGGAGGCGCTGGCCAGAATAGCACTGCAGGAATACCAGGTGTCAGTGTCAGGAACCATGCTGTCACAGTACATGAGCAGTGAATGTGGCACTAGGGAGAAAAGACCATGGAGGTCTCAAGCCTTGACCTCGGGTTATATAAACACTCTTGTTCTTCATTTTCCTTCTCTGATTAGTGGAGGCGATGGCATTTTATTTCTCAAAGGGTGAATGTAAGGATTTAAAAGTTTTATAAAAGCTTACAGAGCTAAAATGCAGTGAGCCTTCGTTAAGTGTTTGCTACTGTTCAACTTAGTTTTCTGTTTCCATTAGATTCACATTTGTGAACAAAATTATATTTTCCTGAGAAAAATCAAGATACTTAAGAAATAAATAGTATTCAGTAAAACCAGGCATAGTATACGGCTACTGGGGGTTATTTCCTTCAGTGGTATGAGTACTTGTAAGTTGTCTGTGTTTTTGTAAATACTCCTAACTTGCTAACTCTTTATTTACTCTTCAACTAACCCATGGTTCTTATCCTGTTCAGCCATGCGGCTCAGTACTTTTTCTCAGAGCAGCATAGTTGTCCTCTGGCATCTCTGGCATCTCTGTGGCATCTCTGCACTGTTCTTCCTATTCCTAGAGTTTTTCTAGTCTGGTAGCTCCACCCACACTTCCTGTCTGCCTTCAACCAATCAGCATTTTAATTAAGCTAGTAGGCAGGACAATTATTTACAATGTAACATAATCCCACTACATAACCCTTTATCCAAGTCTCTCTAGACAGTACAAATAAAACCTACTGAGTTACACCTAAATACACGGAAGTTCTAGGACCATTTAGGAAGAGGAGGGGATCAGCAAGAGACAGGGGGACCAAAAAGGATGCTTATAGGATGTTTATGGTCAAATACTTTATAGGCATGTATGCAAATGACAGTGAAATCATTTTAGATATAATTAATAAATGCCAGTAAAAAACATTGTCAGACAATTGTAATATAGCAATAATGGTAGTAAAATAGCAATAAAGTATTTTTAAAAAGGAATGAGCTGTGCTTGAGTCCAGACAGCAAAGATATATTAGATTTAAAGATATTTTTAAATTCTGTGCAGTCCATTTCATTGTCTAATTAATTTATATTGTTATTTTAGTAAATTGTCCCTGACAGACCATCATTAAGTAAATGTAATTGAGTAGAATTATAGGCATGAACTCTGTAATCAGGCTTTCTAGGCTTCAAGCACTAGTTACCAGACTTTCATTCAGCAAGACATATCAGTTTCTTTACTCACAAGGTGGGGTTGAAAAATACCAATTTAAAACATCTAGCAGGAAAAAAAAATCACCATGACAACATAATTCCTCTGATGGGAATGGACCTGAAACAGAAGCTTAACATTTTAGGCTGAAATAAGCTACTTTTATGAGACCTGTTTTGTAATGATACCAATGGGATTATCAATGTCCTCTTGGAATGGGAGAGGAAGTGTTTAGATTGAGATGGACCAATGGGATTATCAGTACCCTTCTGGAATGGGAGGGGGTGTGGAGACTGAGATGGAAGGCAGGTCCCACAGAAAGCTCCTGCTGTACTACTTCCTGTGGTAGACACAGTCCTTGACTTTGGGCATCTCTTCTGCTGTCGCCTCAGCTTCCTGCTCCCTAAAACCTGAGATAACAACTTCCACATGCTAACTTGGCCCTCTGTGTGGTAAACTCAGGCAAAGGACGTTCTTTCCTTTACATGGTGTCTCTTTCCACCCCAGAGCAGGACATAGCACATTTCATCCTAATAAACGGTACATCAAACCCCAGGAACTCTCAGTGAGGTTTCCATCAGGTCTAGGGAAAAAGGAGGGGGCATGTCTCCCCTCCCAATCTATGTAGTTGAGTGAAATCAGATGAGAAATTCAATTCCCCGAATATAAAAAGCAGAAAGCTTCTGAAAATTTAGGACTTTTCAAAACTAAAATGTGATTAAAAATGCAAAAAAAAAAAAAAAAGCAGTGTAGATAATTTTACAGAACAGCGGGGGCGATGGGGAGGCACTTATTAAAGAACCAGTTAAAGTAATTAGCGATAAAAATGGAAATTTGAGGCATTTCTTTATCTCTTAGATCCCAGAATAAGTTCAGGCTGCACTGAATCACTTCCTCCCTCTGATCTGCTTCACAGCCAAAAGACAAAGGGACACTACCCAGGCTTAGAATTGAGGGCAAGCCTCAGCCACCTTCAGGAAGTGGTTCCTCACTGTCCCACAGGTCTGACACGCCTGCACCTGCCTAAGATGCCCCAACCCCCATCAGGTTTCTTAGATTCTGTCACTCTGAGCTTGTACTGTGTCTGAACCAGTTTTTGTGGGTGTTCATTTTGTTGAAAGAACCTGACAAAAAGATCTGGAGACTTGTCTGTGAGAGGAGAGGCCCTCCTGCACAGAGTCTCTGGAGGCCTTCCCATGAGAACGGAGTCCCTCCTGCACAGAGACTCTGTGCAGATCACCGTCTGCCACATACTGGTTTGTGCCCTCCTCCCAAGTCTCTGTCACTCTCTAAAACAATTCTTGTTCTACTATATTCTTCCTTTGTGAGAGGGTCTCCTGGAGCCCAGATTGGCCTCCAACACTCTATGTAGCTGAGAAGGACTTTGAATTTCTGATTCTCTTGCTTCCACCTTCCAAGTGGTGGGATTACAGGTATTCACCACGTGCACAGTCTATGTAGTGAATGTCAGAGTCCTACATGGGGCTTCATGCATGCTAGGAGACACTGTGCCCACTGGACTATAGCCCAGCCCAGCCCCTCTGCCATAATATATGTTTCTTGGTATACCTTTAGAATTCTATCGTTTAGACACTTCACTGACCTCATAAGTTGAACTGTTGACCTTCTATATGTCTCCCGTAGTTCACAGTCAGGATTATGCACATAGTAGAGGCTTCATAAATATTTCTTGATGCACTTAATTAGAGTTGAAGTTCCAAAGGGAAAATCTACTGTCTGTCCCTGTCCATCTTCCCACTTGTCCTCACCCGTAGGTCTGCAGAACAGCATTTATAGAACTATGGTAGACAGGAAAAGCACTGGATGTTCTGCGCCAAAGGCTTCACTCTTAAGCAGCCACTAGATACTCAAGTCATCATGGCTATTATGTTATGATTTCAAAAGTGCCTGTAGCTGGTAGATGGGGCCCTATGCAGCCAAGCAGTGCAGTGGTGGTGATCTGTGTTGGTGTGGGCCAAGAAAAGAGACAGTGAGGCTGAGCTCACCTGAAGGGACTTTATTAAAATGAGGGAGAAGATAGATAGATAGATAGATAGATAGATAGATAGATAGATAGATAGATAGATAGATAACAGACAGACATATGGACAGATGGATGGACTGATGAATGGGAAGGGTCAGGAAAGAGAAAGGGGGTGAGGAGCATGTGTGACCTCTGCAGGAGAGGAGAGGAAGCAGGAAAGAAGGGTAAGGGAAGAAGCCTTCTTAAGGACTGCTTGATGTCAGGGCACTGGGCAGGCCAGGTTACTGCTGTTGGCCAGGGCTCTAGGAATGGATCAGAACCCTAACAATGGCTGTGGGGAACCTTGAAGAAGGTTTTGAATAGAGTTGTGGAATGACTATTTTCAAATGTGTTTCATAATTTGGGATTGCAAAGAAGTAGAAAAGAAAAGGGAAAAGTATGTCTTGTGCCAAGACACCATCCAGAGTGAGACAAAATGCTCACTGAGGACTGATGTGTGAAGTGAATAAAAACATTGTTGGGGGAAATGATCGCTGTGGCAAGGATTATTGTGATAAACCTTTAAAATTAATTATAAAAGTTAGACTCAAGTGACATCACTCCATGGGGGATATAGTTCTTAAATGTCTTCCAAAAGAACATTTGAAAGACATTCTCTCTGCATCTGTCAGCAAGATAGTAAGGTCAAATAATATGTTTTTATCTTTATATCCAAAAATGAAAAGTAAGTCATAATTAATTAAACATCAGCCTTTACTAAAAAAGATTTTTCTGTCCTAGGCTCAAATTTTTGTGAATCTAAGAAATGACCATACAATACTCTGTTATATAATATAAAGTTATATAATATTCAGCTTTATAATAAATTCTTAATGTATTAGAACCAAAATCCATGAAATGCAAACCCGAGAATCTGCAGCAATCACTCTTGATGGAAGTCAGAAGGGCTGGTGAAAATTGTATTTCTGAGAAGGACAAAAATATGTCTAGTCTGCAAAGCAAAAGTGTAAGGGGGTTTGTTTTTGTTTTTTGTGTGTTCATTTCTTTTCTTCTTGTGGGGGAAGATTGTTTGATAAGTAAAGCTACCATACAGAAATTATACTTCGCACACCAAGCTATTTGGGGTAATTTTATTGAGCTTCCTTTGAACAGTTCTTACACATAACTATGAAAATTGCTCTATTACCCCACAGAAGGAACAAAGTGTCTCCATTAAGCTCCATCTGATTCACAACCATATTGGAAACACTTCCCTTAAACATAGCACGCAGATATGTTATACCTCATATGCATGATTGGATACTTCAAGATGTTGGCAGTATCAAAATATACTCATAGAATGTCCTACAACCTCTCTCCAGGTTTTCCCTCTTTGTGTAGGATTGGAGGGAGGAAGGAAAGCCCTGCACAGGGCTCACTGTAGAGGGCTCACTGCACAGGGCTCCTACACAGGACCTACTACACAGGGCCTACTGCACAGGGCCCACTGCACAGGGCTCACTGCACAGAGCTCACTGTACAGGCCTCACTGCACAGGGCTCCCTGCATAGCAGCAGCACAGGACTCACTGTAAAGAGCTCCCGCCCAGGGCTCACTGCACAGTAGCAGTGTAGCATTTAGTCAGAGAAGTAGAAATGGGTCCCTAGAAGCTTGGCTGGAGCTATGAGATGTGATCAGCTCTGTGAAGTGAATGCAAACTCATTTATACCCAAACCATAGCTGATATCAGCAGTCACGAGAAGCCAGTAAGAATGTATAGCGGGTGAGGGTACTTACTACCAAGTCTGATCCCTAAGACCAGGTGGAAAGAGTGGACCAACTCCTGAACAATAGTTCTGACTTCTACATATGGACTTGTGACATTTGTGTGCTCACCCATAGAGCACACACAAACACACAGACATGATAAATGGTTATAATTTTAAAATTAGAAAAGAAGAAAAGACTTTAAAATAGACCAATTCAGGATGCAGGTCACTGGATGCGAGGAAGGGTGAACAAAAGGCAAGTGCAAGTCCAAATGAACAAGCATCCAGTGATGCGCAGGCTTCGGCAGGTGAGCATCAGATGCCTAGACAGGCGGCAGGGGTCAAGTGCTGAGTCTTAACAGTGGTGAGTAGATCGATCCTAAGAAGTTCCTCCAGTCCTAAGTGTCCACTCTACCTTCCTTTGTGTTTCCATTATTAGTTACTCTTCTCATTGCTGTGACAAAAATGCCCAACAAAAGCAGCTCAAGGAAGGAAGGGTTTGTTTTGGCTCACAAATTGAGGGTACAGCCTGTCGTGGTCGAAATGGCAGAGCAATGGGAGCAGAAGGCAGCTGGGCACATCAAGGAGCACAGAGGAGTGAAGGCTGGTGCTCAGCATGCTTCCCCTCTCGCTCCCCTCCCCCACCCCATCTGGACCAGGACCTCAGCCCATGAGATGGTCCTACCCACAGTTAGGGTGGGTCTTTGCAGTTAAACCTTTCTTGGAAACACGTCATGGGCACACCCAGAATTGTTTCCCTGGTGATCCTCAATCCTGTCAGGGTGACAATTAAAATGGACCATCAAAAGCATACTGATGAGTAGTGGTCAGGAGATGGTGGTGGGTAGACTTAAAACTAGCTCATATGGCAGGAGCAGGTCATCCCACTTCATAATTTACATAGGAAACCAAGGGCAGAGAAGTTCTGTCTTCCAGCTGAGAGATTTTCTCCAGGAAAAAAGAGTAACTTCGGTGAACAAAAACCAGGACAGGGGTTGGATGTTGGATAATTACAGTTTCCATCAGGATGTTAGATGATAACAGGATAAATATTATTCATAGGACTGAAGAACTGGTTCAGCAGCTAAGAGCACTGACTGTTCTTTCAGAGGACCTGGGTTTAGTTCCCAGCACACACATGAGGCTATAACACCAGTTCCAGGGAGATCAGGTACCTCTAGCCTCCATGGGCATTTGCTTTAACATAAACATACACACACAGTTAAAAATAATAAAAATAAATCTCTAGAAATATTCATCTCCACCTTCTGTTGCTGAACCTCAGTATCCATGTTGGTGACCACTGTCGGTTGCTGAACCTCAGTATCCATGTTGGTGGAACTCATAATTCTGATGCATGCTATGGTTATTTTCTTGTGCAGGTATTTATTTTTGTCTGTAGTACATGAGTTTATGTGGATACATTTGTCCATGCATGCATGTGTGATGATCAGAAGTTGACATCCAGATGTCTTCCTTTACTGTTCTCTACATTATTTTTTTATTTTTATTCTTACTGGGTTTTTGTGTGTGTGTGTGTGTGTGTGTGTGTGTGTGTGTGTGTGTGTGTGTGTGTGTGTGTGTGTGTGTGTGTGTGTGCGTGAGTCTCTGGATGCTCCACTTTATTTTCCACACTAGCTCTCTCCCTGATCTTGACACCCATTTCAGCTAGTCTAATTGGTTAGCAAGTCCCAAGATCTTTCTCTCCAGGCCACTGGTCAGCTCTGTGATTACAGATGCATACTCTGGCTTTCTTCATGTTTCTGGGAATCAAAACTTGAGTTATCATGCCTGTGTCTGCTGGGCCATTTCTGTGGCTCCAAAAATTTCTCTTTTAATAGAGGGGGGAAATTGTGTACATGGTTATAAGGATAGATTGTTTATATTAAGGAATATGAATGAGGAAATGGGAGTTGTTTTTCCATCATTCTTTTGTTTTCTTGTTTTGTTTCTACTCAAAAGCTAAGCTGTTTGCTTCTGAAGTCCTGGCAGGGAAAATGTCACACCCTCCTTTCCTGACTTGAGGAAATACAACAGTAAAAATAAAAGCTGTTTATCATTTCCTTTCCGTGGTTCGCCTAGCACGGCACCCAGCGTTCTCCACACTTCTCAGATGAAAAGCTCGGCTTTGACCTCACCTTGTACCACTAAATAAAGTCATGGTGTCTTCCTGGCCTTAGCAATCACTACTTTGAAGTGAAGACATCATCATGTACTGAGCCCAAACCTCGTGGCAGAATTCTGTTCAATGCAATAAGCCTTCAGTGGTAAATAATGGGAGAAGCGTAATGGAAAAGTCTGGCCCTCCAGCCCGGCTCTGCTGGCTGTGATCTCCACTGTCCAGAGCCATCATTAACCACACAGCTGCAGAATCAGCCCTGCCACTCTCCAGGGAGCACTCACCTTGATCCCACCAGATAAAGGGCAGCCTGTCCTTGGCACAGTCTGTTGAAGAGAATGTTCCTAAGCTTTGTCTTCCAGAAGCAGACCTGTGCAAAGCATGGAGTTGGCTACCCAAGGACCACTGAACACATACACACACACCCACCCACCCACCCACCCACCCACACACACACACCAAGAAAATACTGATCTGATGTGCAGCTTGGATCCCAGCAGCCCTTACCTTGCTGGGTCCTTGAGTCTGCATGTGGTATTTTGCTGGTGTGAGGGGTGTGCCTTGGCTGTGAATTGTGATATACCTTAGATCCTCAAGAATTTTGCTGCTCCCTCTCCTGCACAGTAACTGTTATTGATTTCACTGAAAAAATGCTGAAATTTATAGTATAAGTTCTCACATCGCTCTGCTGATATGCTTTTATATATGAGCATATAAATGGGTGCACATACATATACGCATAAGCATACCTATATATTGCAGTCAGCATTAACTGCCAACTTGAAATAGCCTACAATCACATGATGAAAAATAGTCTCCTATTGAGTAATAGTCTTTATCAAGTTGGTCTGTGGACATTTCTATAAGAGATTGTCTTGATGGATAAAGGAGAGCCCAGTACACTATGAGTGGTATCATTTCCTGAGCAGATGATCCTGAGCAGTATAAGAAAGATAGCTAAGCATAAGCATATGAGTGTTCCACTTAGCAAGCTCCAGACTGTGACCTGGAAATATAAGCCAAATACATTCTTCCCTCTCCTACATTGTTTTGGTAAGAGTGCTTTTATCAGAGCAAAAGATAGGAAACTAGAGCCTGTACATATGTACAATTGTATTGAGTACTTAGCCTGCAAACTGCCAAGTGTTTAATGTAGACAAGGGCAATATCAGCCAGGTAAATGTTATCTGTAATAACAAATGAACCCCAAATGAATCATGGCTCAAGCCTAGTAGACATTGTTCCTCTTCACATAAAGTTCAGTGGAAGCAATTTTGGTCCCAGAGTGGCTCTCGTCCAGCTGTTGACTGAGAAATACAAATTGCCTACACTTGGTTGGCTCCATTTTCAACAACAGGTTGTTGTTTTTGGATTGGATGCATTAAGCCAGCAGAGAATCATTTAGAGATATTCCTGAACCAGAGAAAAAAGGCAAATATCACTTGTTCATATTCCATGACTTAAAACAACATGTCACTTTGCCAGCTCTGTGTGCAAAACTGAAGTCTTCATGTGCCCAGAAAGAGGAGTAGTAAGATTTTATGACATCTCATAAGTCCCTTCCTCAGAAACAAAGCAGAAATGGAGGGCTAGATATTTGTTCTCATGAAACTGATCTTCTGGGGGACAATGTAGGATAGGAAATGTTACAGAAATTGTTTGGGTCCAGTAATGGTGTACAACAGATAACCTGTCAGAGAACGAGGGCAGAGTGATCCATCTGGATGGGAATTCGTCTGTGTCTAGGTTGGATAACAGTATGGGTTGTTTGCTGTGCAGTCCTGAATAATGAGTAGCAAGAACTGGAAAAGTATGTCTCGGAATGGTGGGTGAAACCATCAACTCAGAAGAGAGAGGGTATGCTTCTAACATGGGGGCAAGTTGGCAAGAAGGGAGGGTGGGACTGTCAGGATCAAAGAAGGAATTTGAGCCAAAGGTTCTTCCAGCTCCATTCTGGAGACTGGGAACTGTAAGGCAGGGAGTCTCGAGTTCTGAAGCCAAGTGGGATTTTGGTTACTGAGATCAGGTAACAGATATTGCAAGGTCAATTAAAAAAAAAAAAAAAAGCTTCTGGTACACAGTTCCAGGACATAGTTCAGTATGATGGGGAAGTCAGTGTAGTGGTAGTGTGTGGATGTATCTCTGTGTCTGTGTCTGGTTTTGTCTCTCTGTGTGTCTATCAGTCTCTCTCTGTCTCTCTTTCTGTGTGTGTGTGTGTGTGTGTGTGTGTGTGTGTGTGTGTGTGTGTACATGCATGTATGTGTGCTTGTGGCTTTTCCAACCTTTATATCTAAAACAAAATGTATCTAGGAACTTTCTGGAGTTTCAGATTAAAGATTTGAAATTTAAAGAGGTTTACATAAGAGATTGCATCTGGAGGGACACTACCGGTAACATGAACTATAGATACGTTGTGATGGAGAATTTACATTCAGTTAGGTCAATTCTAATTAGGGTTGTGCTGCTCTGGCTTACTCTCTTTTGACACTGTCCTTAGTTAAATTTTCCATGAGGATTGGGAAGGTGGCTCAGTGCATAAAACACTTGCCTTGCAAGCATGAGAACATGAGTTTGAATTCCCAGAACCCATGTAAAGCTGGACACATCTGTAATCTCAGCCCTCCTAAAAAGGAATGAGAGGCAGAGAAAGTGGAATGTCTGGAAGATCTGGTGTGGGCTGTGGAGAACAGGAAGCCCTGTCCCAAGCAAAGTGAAAGGGGAAGGTTAGCATAGACTAGCACGTGTGGCTGTTCTCACATCATCACACATGCATTGTGGTACATTTGCTTCTGCACGAACGTGTGTGTGCATGCATGCACACAAACACACACACACACACACACACCCTCCCACTATCTTGACTTCCTTCACCATATTTGGGTATACCCAGGACTGTGCACAAAACAAAACAACAAAAAAACTTTCTCCCTTAAGTTGCTTTTGCCAGAGTATTCTGTTGAAGCAACAGAAAGAGAAAATAAGGCAAGCTACTGTGTCACAAGAATAAATTGACCAATTGGATTAAAACCAATGGCACAATGCATCATTGAGGAGGGTAGGCTTTGACACACACATACTCATGCAGTATGTGAAAGGGTGACATCATATATCTGAGAAGAAAGAGTGAAGCACAATTATGAACTGATTGAGAAGTCAGATATCTAATCTACAGAGGACTCTTCCCTCAAATCACATGATCTACCACTCAAAACCCACCATTTCTTTTGTTTAATGTCATTTCCCATAACTGCTTTTACTGTTTGCAAATTGATAAATGTATCCTTAGGTCTTAAAAAGTATAATTCCTTTGGCACTCTCTCAATCTCTTAAACCTATATATGGATGGAGTAAATCTAAGAACATCCTTTTTTTCTGGACTATAATAAGCATTAATTGGGTACTCATTGAATATAATATGCTATGATAGGTTCTTATTAGTTAACAATAGGGAAAATTACCCTATTACCCACATTGCCCACAGGAATCTTAAATCTCAGAGAGAACTTGAGGAAGAAATTATGAAAATCATGCAGAAGTAGGTGTCATTGTCCTAGTTAGCTGTTGGAGTCTTAGCAGTCTTGAAAATTTTGAATTTTCTTAGGATCAGACAGCAAGTTTTGAAAGTACCTCTGTAGATACATAGAGAGGAAAAGGAAGCAAGGCAATAGGAGTTTGAAACTGTTGATAAGAACAATTGGTCTCCCTAGAACAGGAAAAAAAATACCATTACTATTACATTAGGATGAGCTTATATCTCTGCTACATCATACATTGTTCAAGAGATATCCTTCGAGGATTTATGGAGTGACTAGCTAACCACATGTGCAGGATTCTCACAAAAGTTGACTCTGGTAATAGATACAGATAGATTACTGTCATTTTAGTGGAAATTACATCCATCCATCCATCCATCCATCCATCCATCCATCCATCCATCCATCTATCATCTCCCTATCTCTTTCTTCCTCCCTCCTTCCCCATGCGTGGGAGGTATTGTGATTTATGTGTTGGGGGGAAACATGCATTCCACAGCTTGCATGAGAAGGTTCGAGGATGACCTCCTGTGTTAGTTCCTCACCTTGAACCTTGTTTGAAACATGATCTCTTATTGTTCACCCCTGATTATGCAGGTTTCACTGCCCATGAGAGATCATGCTCTTTCCACCTCCCATCTCAACATAGGATTATAAAATCATAAACACTTAAATGCTAGTACTACCATGTTCATATTTGAGGGTGTTCTGAGGATCCAAGCTCAGGACCTCACAATTTTGCTGCAAGCGTTTCATGAACTATATCTCCCAGCCATTGGATAAGCCTCTCTGAACAACAAGCCCGCTCTATGATAGAAAGGATCTTTTTGGCCCATTATTTACTCATTTGATTAGAAGTTTTTGATGTCTAAAATCATAAAGGTTGTAAGACAAACCAGGATACAGAGATTATTTTTAAAATGCCACCAGCCTGGCAGAAACATGACACATAAATCATAGGTTTTATTGTATTTGCAATTAGACAAATCAAATTTAGTGTCCACTAGAAAGCCTTAGCAATTAGTATAAAGATTAATACAGTGAAGCATCTTCACTGTAGCAGGTCTCCCAAACAAAACTGATATAAAGAATTCACTATATAATTGAATAGTATGTAAGTATTAATGCACAAAATCTTCAGAGTCCCCAGGTCCCTGATGCAATTATTTTCTATTCACATTAATTGTTCCAAGCAGATGACACTAATGACTTTCAGTTATAAAATGTGTCCAAAGGAAGATTTCCTAGGATCAGTGCTATTTAGATATAAGGTCACTTTTATAATTATTCGCTTAGATTTTCAACCATGCCTGAACATAATAAAGTTAACCTTGTGACTATTTTTGCTTTTTTAGTGAGACTATCAAAGGTTAATTTTCGCACTATCCAGCCAGCATATTATAGATGATTTCCCTATTACTTATCAATATTCCAACTACTAGTGGTGCATGTCTGAGTGTATGTGGAAGTCAGAGATGAGCCTTGAGGGGAACCTAACAGAAGAGATTTTTTTTTTTTTGAGACAGAGATGCTGGCCTGGAAATAACCAAGTAGGCTAGGCTGTCTTGGCAGGGCGACCCAGTGTTTTTCCTGACTCTGTCTTCCCAGCTCTATGATTATAAGCACAAAGCATCATGACTATCTTTAAAGAAAAAGGTCTATTTTATTTGTTGAGGTTATAATGTAACTACATCATCATCTTTCCTTTCCTCCCTACAAACTGTCTCATATGCCCCTCCTTCCTCTTTCAAATATTGAACATTTTTTCATTAATTGCTATTATATACATATATATTCCTAAGTATATCATCCTGCTCAGTCTGTACAATGTTACTTTATATATGTTTTTAGAGCTGACCATTTAGTATTGGGTAATCAATTAATGTTCTCTTCCATCAGGAAGACTATTTTATATGAGTTCTGGAGGTCAAATTCGGGTTTTCTTGTTAGTTCTGTATTACTTTACTGACTGAGCCAGTTCTCTCTATAACCCACCACATCTGGTTTTTCTTTCCTTTGAATTATTTTGCCAGGCAGACTGTCAGACTGTAAAATTGTAATTGTTGTCTATAAAAATGTAACTTGCAAATACAAACACACAGAGAGATAACTCTGATGAGCAAGAACAGGCTTGCTTGGATTCTGGCACATTTTCTCCAAATGGGAAATATCAAACCCTTTAGAAATCTTTCTATCCAAAGCCAGATTTTGAAACAAGGAATTACAGTAACACTACCCAACATCTCTGCTTGGTTTCACCTTAGAAACTTCACTCACGTGTCATAGACCTCTCATCTGGAGATTTGCTCTCAGAGGCAGGACGGAGCCCAAGTTTGACACGGCTGTGGACAGATACTGAGCTGCATGTGAGTTTCCCACTGTATTCATGGGATGCTGTGTAGGTCTCTTACTTCTTTCCAGTAACACTCACGTCACAAGGAAACCACAAGATACACCCCCGAAGCATCCTCAGGCAGTCAGCAACACCTTTCTTTCTTGTGTTCTCTGAAATTCAATAATATGTTCCCTGGCTGATAGAGTAAGCAGGAAGTGTCACTCTCTGCAGAAGTGTTGTAAATCTTGGCTTCGTCCCCAAGATAGCTTTTTGGGTATTGATTACATATCAAAGTCTCTGAGTAATGGTCAAGGGGCTTTTTATTAAAGCCCATGTCTCAAATTATCTCTCCCGCTCTTATGATATATTATGTATGAACTTTTAAAAATTCATGGGCTTTGTCTTTTTTTCTTATAGTTGTGGTTAGCTTTGCGCTTGTTTGCTAAAGTTTTAACCAGCATGCCTTTTAAGTCTCATTGGCCTGAAAAGGGTCACTTAACAAAAAACAAAACAAAACAAAAAATGCACAAGGGCCATATGCATGCATACTGAAAAATATTTGCCTTAAAAGTGACATGAGCAATCATGGATAACTGGGCTTTTATCTTTGCCATATAATTTTATCAGTTGCAGATAATATATTCTGTAGCCAATAGAAATATCCTCGAGTTAAATTGGAATGACATTTCAGTAAAATACTGTCACTTTAAACATCTGCAAAGATCTCACAGCCCCTGATGTATACTGTGACCTTAAGAGTACGAATCATTCAAATGTGTAGTTTTTATTAAAAAAAAAAAAAAGTCTTGAGTTCAGTCTTTGTATTTCTATAAACCATTAAACTGAAATTGTAGCATTTATATTGCCTTTATCATAATAAGAATATCAGAGGACATGTACCATTCAAGTTGGTTAATCCAGAATAGATGAGAAAGACATATTTGTAGCAGAGCAAACTATCCGTTTTTCCAATTAAATGAATGTACATAAGATAATGTTGGAAATGAATATGTCTTCTCCACAAAGGTGGCATTTAGTAATTATCATCATGTGTTTACATTGACAATTGCTCAGTGGGATGTGTAGTATCCTGTGGGTCTCCGAGAGCTTGGCTCCCTATGTGACCTTTATTGGCCTCTGTAACAGATGGCTAAGATTTCAGCTTGGAGCCTTGCTTAATTGTCGTGTTGCTACAACAAAATACCTGACAAAAGAAACTTATAGGCAAGATGGTTCGTTTGGGCTCAGAGTTCCTGAGGATACAGTCTATCATGGTAGAAAGCATCTCTGCATGAGCTGTAGAGGGTACATGGCATCGTCAGTCAGGAGGCAGAGAACAGACAGGCAGTAGGACTGATACATGAAATGCATTATGGCAGCGATTATATCTCATCCATAGCCAAAGAGAGGAAGACTAAGATTAAGACTAAGTTTACCTTTATGTGTTTCTGGAAGCTTCTGTCAGTTGTATCAGGGATACTGTGTACCCAGTTTGGGTTATTGTCTAATACAGTTATCTCAACTTATGTGCAAAGTATAAGATACTGATGGGATCCCAAGAGATGTAAGATAAAGTTATTTGAAGGGATTGTAAATTTATGATTTAGTTAAAGAGCCTCAATGTGTGTGTGTATGCACACACATGCATGTGCATACATGCACACTTGCATACATGCATTCATAACAGCAACAACACCTAGAACTTCTCAAGTCCATCATATTCTGAGGACTGTTTAGCCTTCACAATTACCTGGTTCACAAGTGTCACAGTGACTTCCACTGACCTAAAAGGACACTGAGACACAGAGGGATTGAATAACTTTTCCCCAAGTTCAAAGATCTGGGATATGGAAGAGGCCAGATGCAAACCTCAGACATGGCCTCAGAAGTCAAGTGCTTGACCACAGAACATCCATTAACTGGAGCAGACAAACGCTGGCTCATAATAGCAAACCTCGGAGGAAAGCAGACTTGACAGCAAAATTCTGCTCTCCATGCCTTTGAAATCAAGCCATCAACAGCAACTGTGGGACTAGGATGGAGTTCCTCAGATGGAAGATTAGCTCTGATGCTCCCCATGGAGAACTCCTCTCTAGCCTACACAATGCTTTATGTTGGGTCCAACTCACTGATGTCAGAGATGAAGGTGGGCCCACAGGAATGAAGCAGAGACAGAATTACCTCTCAGAAGGACTTTATTAGGAGAGGTGTAGGCTCACAACTATAGCTCTCAAATCAGAGACCAGAAGGGGAGTTAGTCAAGGTGTGCATCATGCTAGGATCCTGAAGAGAGGAGAGCCTTGAACCCCTTTAGTTTCCATAATATTGATAGAGTTATGGCATCATACCATAGATGATGTGGTGTGGTTCTGAAGGGAGAGAGCCTTCAATTCTGTGAGACAAAGGGATTTCTAATTATTATAGACTTTTTTACATACATCAGAAGCCCTGTCATGAAATTCCTAGATCAGAGCCTGCAGTTGAACAAGTTCCCCATATGAATCAAGTGCACATGAAAAGCATTATTAGTTCACCTTTCTGCTTAATATCTGCCATTACTTCCAGCTTCACTGGATGTGGGCTGACTTTCCCCACCTCCCTGAAGTGTCTTATATATTATCTCTCTCATGACTCAAGGTCAACTCCATGGGAGAGCCAGGAGTTTTTCCTCAAGTTTATCTACCTTCTACATTCTAGTTTCCTGTCAGTTAATTCATTCTCTAAAGAACATATGCATTGGGATAATGCGTGAGGAAGAGTGCTTCTGCTTTTCCAGGCTTAGGCACTGAGTTGAACGGTACAAACAGGTATGGTTTTGCTAGACAGAGTGGATGGGGATAGCTGAGAAAGATAGAGCAAATCAAAACGAAACTGAGGGAGAAGGAAGAAGCAAAAGTCAGCAGAACCCATGCAAACTGTGGAAAGCCATTGGGGGTGTCCTCTCGGTCACCTGGCAATGTGCAGATTAGATTGCTTCATGGAGAATGGGTGAATCGATGAGAGCAAAGAAAGCTCTAATTAACAAGTGCCACCATATAAATCCCACAACAGAATATGAAAGTCTAGGATAGAGACATGGAAGGCATTGAAGTAAAGGTGGAAGCTGCTGTGGTGATTCTGGAACTTTACGTAGGATGGATTTTACATGTCAATGCTAGCAGAGGCATTGATACCAGGTTATTATTCAAAATGGAGCCAGGGAAGGCTAAGGATGCAGTTCATTTGATAAAGGGCTTTCCTAGCATGCGCAAAGCCCTGGATTCCATCTCCAGCACCATATAAACTAAGCATGGTGGTGCATTTAACCCAGCACTCAGGAATTAGAGACAGAAGGTTCAGAAATTCAAAGTCATCCTTGGTGTTGTGCTTTAAATGTGAAGGATGCCCCCAAACACATGCATATTTGAACAGTTAGTTCCCAGCCTATGGTGCTGTGCTGTTTTGGAAGGTTGTGGAACGTCTAGAAGGTGAATCTCACTGAAGAGAATCAGTCACAAGGAGTGTGGCTTTAGGTTTCATAGCCCACATGCCTTGGGTATTCATTATCTGCTTTTTGAGGATGGAACTACTACCAGCCAGCCTTCTAGTTCCTCCACCGTGTCTTCCCTGCCATGATGGACTATATCCCCCTGGAACTATCAGCCAAATAAACCCTTTATCATCCAAGTCACTTTGTCAGAGCATTTTGTCACAACAGGAAAAGTAATTGAGAATGTGCCCAAATAGTGTGCTCAAGGCCAGGCTGGGCTCTATGAAGCCCTGTCAAGAGGAGGAGGAGGAGAGAAGGAGAGAAAGAGAAAAAGAGGAAGGAAGGAAGCAAGGAAGGAAGGATAAAATGAATAAAGCTGTTAGCTAGCTCTAGGTATCTGTTAAGAAGCAAATATAGACTGACTTTAAGTTATACTAACAATATAGAAGGGCATCATGGATAAATGATGCTGAAAGCTGAGTCTGAGACATTTCTCCTACTATGCTTAGTTCCAAATTTCATCAGGGAAAAATGGGATATTAAAAATTCTTGGCATTTTTTTAAAAGATCACTTAAAGAGATCATTATGCAGCACAAAAATAAAGTATCTATAACAAGGCAGATGAAATGATTGAGTGTTATAGTTATTGATTAGTGAGCAAATTAAATGTGCCCTTGGTACTCTGTGAGGGTTTAAGGTTTACCACAAGTACTCTCGCATCATGGCTACCTGCCGGGCCCTGGCTAGGGTGATTCTCACCACCATTTAGAATTGTATTTTCAGGACAATGATAAGTACTCAGGTACTAATGGCACCCATAATGTGTCAATAAATTGCATAAGTAAGAGGATTTATGCCTCTGCAAGTGATAGAAAGACAGATGACTCCCTACTGGAGAGACAAGGCTTTCTAAAGATAGGCTGGAATTAGACGGGTAATAGAGAGTACCTGTCTATTCTCCATCAGGATGCTGAATTAATTTAGCCTGTCCAGTCTATAGAGCTCCGTCTATTACACCTGCAAGGTGGTTGTCAAGATGCACATGGGTGCTTACCACTCTGTTGCCTGAGCAAGAATGTGCTCCTAAGAATTCTAACCACCTAGGCCTTCTGTATAAGGTCCCTGTTTATGAGCTATGGGGGTAGTTATCATTCACAGAGCCAACCAGACATGAAAGGTCCTGTGATGTTTTACAGTGGAGATTTGTGACCCCTGAGCTTTGTGCCTGCAGCACACCGTGTATTATAAGGCTGCACAGATGATACACTGGAGTGTATGTGACAGCTGACTTAGAATAACAGAGAAACCTATGAATGATATGGTAGAGCTGCCCACTCTAAAGAGGCAAGTCAAATTTTGGAGCAGTTTGAAGGAACCTGATTTGAACCCTTAAGTGAAGCCTAATACCGATGCTCTTGAACCCTGTTGCCTAGAATGTGTCTTCTTCCATCTAGAGCATTTGGGGTGTGTTACTGTTGTTTTGTTTTGTTCTGAAATGCTGGAGATTGAACCCTGGACCTCATATATGCTAGTAAAACATTCTCCCACCACTATACTCCCTGCCCCCAGTCTTGACTTGATCGCTTACAGTATGGTTGGCTAAAAAGAGAACTTGATGTTGTGATAATGATGATAGTTTGAAATGAGCTGAGCACCTTCTGTAACTCAGATACTAACTATGTGTTTCATGTCTAGAACCTCATGCCACACCATGGTTATTGTAGAACCTCACCTATCCTTGCACTAACCATCTATGCTATTCATACTGTTGGAATTCATTTTAAAGAGTAAAATGTGCCTATCAAAGCTAAACAATTTTGTGAAGCCACACAGTAAGAAGCATAGATGAGGGGTAGAGGTGGGGGTTAGCTCAGTGGATAAAATGCTCACCTTGCAAACCTGAAAACCTGAATTTAATCCCTAAAACTCACATTAAAAGCCAGAAACAAATGACAATGAAAACTAGGCATCTTGGTGAGTGCTTGTGACCTCAGTGATGGTAAGGAAGACGTCCCTGGGGCTCACTTACTACACAGCCTAGTCTTAGTGAGACCAGTGAGAGACTAAACATTCTCCCAAGGAATGACACCCCCAGACTGTCCTATATGGTCTCTATGTGCTTGAACATACACATGCTTACATAACCCTCCCCACATAGGACCCCCCCAAACACACATATGTGTACACACACACACACACACACACAGCAGAGCAAAGATCTGAGCCTAAGGTCTGCTTGACTCCCAAACCTCAGTGTCTAATCACTTTCTCTATGTTCATTGGGTGTTTACTTCTTAAGCCAAGATTTTGCTCAGCCCTGTCTTGCTTTTACAGGAACACCTACAAAATGCAAAATCAAGAAGCCCTGCCTTGAGACACTCTGACTCAGGGGCAGTCATCCCAGATCACCTCTGTCGTGGAAACAGCTGCAGCAGCAGCAGTGAGCTGTCCCAGTCAAGCACCTGCAGCGAGTACTCCAGTGGCTCCTCCTACACGTGGCATGACACAAAGCTCCTTGGGAAAAGGGTAAGGCTCTTGTTGGGCAAGTCAGCCACAGAGAGAATGTTGGGCAAGTCAGCCACAGAGAGAATGTTGGGCAAGTCAGCCACAGAGAGAAGAAAGAGAATCCTGTGCAGGCTGGAACTTGGTCATGGAGGTAGAGGGGTGCTGGTCGGGATATGACCATGTGCTGAATGTTTGCCCATGGACCATGGAGACTGCCACTGATCAATGCTGTGGGCTTGTAAACACAAAATAGGATGTCTGTACATCAGAGAACTGCAGAGAGGACAGATAAACTACTGGGAAAGGACATAGGGAGCAAGGTTTTGATGAAAGGGGAGCCTGTTCACCAATTCCTACTTACACACCAGGAGTGTCTTCCCTGGTTCTTGTTTTATTTTATTACTCTATTTGTGTGTGTGTGTGTGTGTGTGTGTGTGTGTGTGTGTGTGTGTGTGTGTGTGTGTGTGTGTGTGTGTGTGTGTTGGTGCCTATGGAAGCTAAGTCATCTTTTGCTGTACTTCCTCAAGGCTTGCCCATGTTGTTGTTTGAGACACAGTCTGTCTCTGGTATGGAACTTGAACTGATCAATTTGGCTACTCTGGCTGGCCATTGAACCCCAGGATTCTACTTGCCTCTGCCTCTTAAGCACCGAAATTGCACCCCCAGAATCTTTATGATTGTTCTGGGGGTCTGATCTCAGATTCTTGTTCACATATGACAAGCACTTTACTGATTAAACCATCTCCCTAGCCTTTTTCCAGGATGTGAGACAGTCACTCCTGCAAGAATACCTCCCATCTGCACAGAGCACATAGGGCTGCAGAAACCTCGGAGCAGGCTATCTTGCATATTAGAAAAATCCAAGTCTTTCAAAATAGCTATTTTAGCAGCTCCCCACAGTCATAGAAAAGCAAAGTACCCCAGGATGGAATCTGCAAATCTGAGTATGCAGGGGTGACTTTTCTACAGGTTGGATGAATTTCAGCTAAAGTTCAACCCCCCCCCCAAAAAAACTCCAGAACTCACTGGTGAGAGAGTAGCTTTGTCATCTGCTAAACCAGAGCTCTGAAAAAGATTTCCAGCTTCCATTTTGATGCTATTCTTATAGACTAGGGCTTTTAATGCAAAGCAGAGAGCCAGCTGCATTATGTAAATTGCTCCCATAAGGAGTAGTTCAGAACTCTGAATAATGACTGCCAGGTCCCTGGCCAAGCAGAGGCTGGGATGATGGTCAGGGAAGTTTCCTTATCTCGCTGTGTCCCTGAATGTTATTGGTTTTCATGACCCCATCTATTCCCACATTGTCTTTTTAGAGATTTATTTCTATTTGTGTGTGTGTGTGTGTGTGTGTGTGTGTGTGTGTGTGTGTGCACGCGCTCGCGCATGCGTGCACTTTTACTTTTTAATCACAGAGGCCAGAAGAAGGCATCAGATCCCTTATAATGAGAGCTGAGGGTAGGTGTGAGCCCTCCCCTCTCCCCAGTGGGGTATGAGAAGCTAAACTTGGGTCCTCTGAAAGAGCAGCCAGTGCTTTTAAATGCTTCTAAGTCCTTTTCGCATTTTCTTTTTCTTATTTTTTCTTACCTTCCTTCCTTCCTTCCTTCCTTCCTTCCTTCCTTCCTTCCTTCCTTCCTTCCTTCCTCCCTCCCTCCCTCCCTCCCTTCCTTCCTTCCTTCCTTCCTTCCTTTCTTTCTTTTTTTGAGTCTAGACCTCTGATTGATCCAGGACTCTGGAAGCAGGCTAGGCTGGCTAGTCAACAAGCCCCAAGCATCCACTATATCTGCCTTGATAGTACTAGGGTTAAAAGTACCCAGTATCATACCTAACTTTTTATTTGGTTCTAGGAATCCAATTTGGGACCGAGTGGTTGCATAGTAAGGACCATCTGGAAATTATACCTGCCCATCTAAAGATAATTGGTGGGCATTCTTCTAATTAGGGCAGTCTTTGATATGTAAAGGCAATCTCTCTCCTGAAAGAGGAAAAAAAATGCTTAAGATTCTTCAGGGACACTCAGTAGCCATCCAATCGTAATCCAAGTGTACCTGTGACAGTTTACAGCCTGTGACAGATCACAACATACTCTTTTAGTTCTCAGGGTCCCAGCTAGCTCTCTATGGACCCTAAAGACATTTTAAAGTTATATTATTTATAGAATTTCTGCAGCTTGTGCCTGGTGTCAGGTGTTCATTTAGTATTGAGTTACATAATAAATCACAGGATTCCGAACAGGAACACATTGTTAAATTATATAATAATAAATATATGAGTAATAGCTTTTTTGAGCTCACAACTATTTTTAAAATATCATTTGTTGTAGAACAGAAAGAAAAGCTTGTATAAAATTCACTAGCCTGTCTCTACAGGGAAATCTGGCTACAGATTCAGTTACTACCATATGCAGCTTACTCTTAAAGGCACTGTAAAAATATCAACTCATTTAAGGCAAAACATATTTAATGTTCTTCTGTTTTCCCATCTGTGCATATATGCATGTTTGCAGGCTTGGTACATGTGTGTACTGATGTGTGTGTTTGTGTGTGTGTGTGTGTGTGTAGTGTGTGTGTGTTTGTGTGTGTGTGTATTTTGTGTTTGTGTGTGTGTTTGTGTGTAGTGTGTGTGTAGTGTGTGTTTGTGTGTGTGTGTGTGTAGTGTGTGTGTGTTTGTGTGTGTGTGTGTGTGTGTGTGTGTGTGTGTGTGTGTGTGTGTAGTGTGTGTGCGTACATACATATGGAACACAGAAGTCAGCCCGGTTATCATGTCCTTGATGACATCCAAGTTCTTTT
Source organism: Phyllotis vaccarum (assembly GCA_033318265.1). NCBI lineage: Eukaryota > Metazoa > Chordata > Mammalia > Rodentia > Cricetidae > Phyllotis > Phyllotis vaccarum. The sequence goes on from JARWLC010000016.1 coordinate 27,562,812, forward strand.
GTCACACAGTCTCTCAATGAATCTGGAGCCCACCAGTCCAGCTGGGCTGGGTTCCTGCAGCAATCCTCAGGAATCTCCTTGGTTCTGCCTCACCTGTGATAGGATTTCTAAGCACATGTCTCCATGCCTGTTATTTTTTAAAAGTGGGCTCTTGGGATCAAACTCAGATCCTTAAGTTTACACACAAGGTCTTTACTGACCGAACTATTCTCCAGCCCTTATACTCCCCAGTTTTCAGTTAAGAAAACCAAGGCTCTGAGAACGTAAATTTCTGACCCAAGAACATGGTAGTGTATGGTAAAGCAGCATTAACTCTAAAATCTTCACTGTTCTTGTCCTGTTGACCTTGTTGAGTCACCCTTACACACAGGGGGGTTACACCTGCTATTGGCATGTAGTTATTCCCACAAATACCAACAATCCCTTCTACTAAAAATAAATAAAATGTATTATTTTCCTGCCAAGAGATAAAAAGGCCCTTAGGACATTAAACCCTGCCCCTGGCTTATCAAAAGCATCCTTCAGTCCTCTGTGCCAGTCTCTAAGAACTCTAGTCTGACTTTGTTGAACAAAGAATAGCAGTTTCAGGAAAATGTTCTCATCTTCTTCTGACAACTTTCAAGATTGGTCCAAACTTTTCTCAACTCACTTACCAGTGTAACCTCCCATGGGAGACTGGGGGAGAGGTGTGGCTTATCTCATTAGGAGTTTCACAGCCTCTGGCTTTAATGGTGTATTAAAATACAGCACGAGCAGGCTCTGGATAGAAGAGGAGAGGTAGGTGAGCAGGAGCTGAGCTTACCTTCTGTGGGTTAAACAGATCTTCCACTGTCAAGCTCGTGCAGGTCTCTGTTTTCTGACTTCTTGTCTCTGCTGTCACTTTGACTCTTGGGACCATGGGAAATCTTAGAAGCACACACTGTGGAAGCCCATTCTCTGTTCTATCCAGTATAACCCAGCTCTCTGATGGGATTTCTTCTGACTTCCAACAGAGCTTGGAATGGTGCAATTTCCTAAAATTAAAGAGCAAAACTCCAAGAGGAAAAGGGCAGTGTCAGCAAATCACATCTGTCCGCAGCAGCTCCAGGCACTGGAGGGTTTGCAGAAGAAAATAAATAATTGGACTTCAAGACAAATAAATGTGTGTGCTGGAGATAGCAAGAGTAAATTTCATGAAAATGGTTTAGATATAATCCAGTGTCCACAGTTTACAAAATAGCCCAGGATGTTGGAAGTTGCTGATACTTTTTAATATCTGCATTTAGTTAATATTGTTGGCAAGGGATACCTGGTATAGTGATCTTCTGAATAGCCATATTTATTCCTGAAGTCATCCACCATTAGTCATTTGGAAAGGTCTCCAGCAGGGCTGGAAAAATAGCTTAGTGATGAAGCATGTGTACTACTCTTGCAGAAGACCCCAGTTCAGTTCCCATCATCTGCACTGGACACCTCACCATCACCAGCTCAGAGACTCTAACACCCTCTTCTGGCCCCTATGAACACCTGTACGCATGTACCCATACCCATACCCACACAGAGACACATAATACACACATACATGTGATTAAAAATAAAATTATAATTTTTCAGTGTTCCAGTGTGCTGGTTTCTTATTTAAACTCTGAAATGCCTCTGGGGAAACAGTATCAAGAAAGCATGTGATTTTGGTTGAACACCAGATAATATAGAAGGGAGACTAAAAAAGAAGCTCGGTGCAGTAATGCAGCATCCACATTAAGAATGTAGACTCCAGAGCTAGCAACCCAAGTTCATATTTTTACTCTAGTCACTTTGGAACGGAAATAAATTTGACAGGGTTGTAGAAAGTTACAGGAAAAAAAAAGAAAAAAAAGCTGAGTCCAAATGTTTGCTTCAAATCTTCCATCCCTGAGACCTATCACAGAGCAGGCTTGCTGGACTGCAGAGTCCCACAGCAAAATGAAAGAATACCGGCATCTCTCTCATGTTGGTCAGAAGACATGGCTGAAGCAGCATGCCAATGATTCGTATGCAGCAGGTGATCAGCGCACAATAGTTTTCTCCCCTGCTTTTCTGCTTCTTGTTGCCAATTCTGTGAAGAAACACAAATGTAGGAAGCACCACCTTTCATGGCCCATACACTTTTTGAAAATAAGGCTGGCATTTGGGTAGGCTCCAGAGCAAGAATCTGACGTGCTAACATCAGTAGAAGGGCTACTGGCATGGGGATGGGGCTGCTAATGCCCAGTTATTCCTGTAAATATGCACACATTTGTTTGCAGGTGCACATGATAACTTCAGATCCTGCTCCTAGACATTCACAGAACTGTCAAATGTTTGAGTGGCACACTGAACTGCTTTCTCTACTGCCTCTCTTCTCTGCTGTGCCTTGCCTTTCTCCAGTGAGGCTGTATTACCTTCTGCCCATTCCCTAAGTGCAGTTTGAGCATGCTTTCCTGACTTGGGTCCTTGACTTGTTTCTTCCACCTAGAAGACTTAAAACTTTAGGTAAGCTCATGTGGCATTCAAGGACTAGTTAAAATACAAGGAAGAGATCAAATGACTTCTTACTATCTCTCCAAATAGACTTTGGGTCCTCCCATGAACCCCATTTTCACTTGTCATATGTATTTTCTTGACATAGAGTCAGCTGTGCTAAAGTGTCCCGCGCCCACTTCTCGCCCGCAAGAAAAGGCACGGCACACGTAGGATCCTTCTGCAGAAAAACTTTAATGCTCCTTGAGGGAGAGCACTAGCCCACATAAAATGGAGACCCTGAGGTAGGGAAAGCCCAGCCCTTATATAGGCCAAAGACCTCCGCCTTGGACGTGTCACCTCTCTATAGGCTGCAGCTCATCATCCCACATGACGTCACGGGAGAGGCGGAGAGACCAGTCTCGGAAAATTAGCAAAGGCATGCGCCCTTGCCTTGATTACTGACTCAGGCCCTTGCTTTGATTACTGACTCAGGCCCTTGTCTTGATTACTGACTCAGGAGGGTTGGCCAGCACCGGATATTGGCACCATCTTGAGGGGCTGGGGCCAGCGGCTCCCAACATCTCCCCCTTTTTTCTTTTCTAAGCAATGAGGGAATCCTGTAAGAGGGTGGAGGCAGTGGTTATCCCCCAGAAAACATTATGGACTTGCATGGGCGTCATCTCTAATCCCTCGACAGATCGAGATTCCCCCAGCCTGTCCTCTGCCTTTTGCTGGGAAGGGAGTTAAGGCAGGCACCCTTATGCAGGACAACATACCTCCCAGGACATAGCTATGTCCTGTGCGATGCCCTTGGCTCAACACCCCTCTCAGGAAAGGGGCCGAACACTCCACCCAGTGCAATGGACAGGACTGTCCTAGGCATACAGGAGCTGTTCGAGCCAAAATATCCCTATTGCTTTAGCATAGTTAGCCACACATCTACCGAGGCTCCTGAGTCTAGAGCCATTAAGGCTTGAGCCAAAACTGTTTTGTCTCTCGGACTTTGGATTCTGAGCCTGCAAACCATCTAGAGAAGAATGACCAGTCCTCCGCAAAAGGCTAGGCCAAACATACCCACCCCCACCCATTCCTTGGAGTAGGGGAAGGCTGAGGAAATCCACGGAGAAAACTCTTCGGTCAGCGACAGGTCTAGCCGAGTGGAATTGACCTGGACGATCGCCACCTGCAGGTCACGAAGGGTCTGCTCAAATTCAGACGACCAATTCTGTAACAAAAATTGAGAAAGGCTTCTCGAAAGATTAATACCTGAACATGTATAAATTGCCGGGCTTGCCACATTTAAAGCAAACTCTCTTGGCAGGGTCCGCTAGAGGGTACCTCTGGGACTGCAAAATGGCTGCAGCCAGACCGGCGTTTGTCAGGGGACCGCTAAGCTCTCGGCATACCCTCAACCAGTCTTGTAGTCCTTTATTTTTTCTGGGAGCTATGGCCATACGGCATTCCTTGGTAGCTTGTTCAAATACCAGCTGCTCTATCAGAGGGGCAGCCGCCTCTGGGTCACCAAAGATTCGACCTGCTGCCTCTGTCATGCGAGCCACAAAATCAGAAAAGGGCTCCTGTGCACCTTGAACAATCTTAGTCAATTGACTGCTCCCTTCTCCTTTTCTGGATAAAGCTTTCCATGCCCTAATGGCTGTATTAGCGATCTGTTGATAAGCTCCCCAGGGGTAATTAGTCTGATCAGCTGCGTGTGGTCCTTGCCCTGTCAGCATCTCAAATATCCAGAGCTGTTGTTTGGGGGGAAATTCATCAGGATAATATCTCTCTGCCTCATATTTAGCCGCCTCTTCCTCTAGGTCATCTTCCTCATCAGGGCTCAACTCATCATCTCCCGAATATTCCGATGTATCAGAGCCACTCAAGGAGCCACACTTTAAATTTAAATTTTCAAGTTCCCATACAGGGTACAATGTGGGGGGACCAGGCTTTAGTTTCTGGTTCCCCAACTCCCCCATATTCTTTACTTTACCGGGGGGTCCTTTTTCCTTATTGAGTAGTTTCTGGTTTCCCAACTCCCCCATATTACCGGGGGGTCCTTTTTCCTTATTGAGTAGTTTCTGGTTTCCCAACTCCCCCATATTACCGGGGGGTCCTTTTTCCTTATTGAGTATTGTTACTTTACGGCGCGCGCCTAACCTCACATGGCGCTCGGTTTCTGATATGCTGTCCTGAACTTCTTCCATCACGTCTTGCCCTTTAGCTATCAGATCTTTACAGGCTTTACCTTCTACAAAGTTCTTTAGGGTACGCTGTGCCATCTTAATATCACGCTGCTTAAGCAGGGAGTCTAGTGCTGTTACGATAGACTGGGAGGATCCCATGGACTTGTGGAAGCAAAAGGCAACCACGAAGAAAATCAACAGCACTGCCAAGACAAGCATCAAGGCCTCAAAAAAACCAAAGTCCAGTTCAGACATACCTCTCCGAGCAACCTACCTGCAGTTCTGAATCCACCTCGTCTCCGAGGGGTCTCCGACGGTGCTAATGGTGTTCAGTTCCCGGGTTTCGGCACCAGTTGTCCCGCGCCCACTTCTCGCCCGCAAGAAAAGGCACGGCACACGTAGGATCCTTCTGCAGAAAAACTTTAATGCTCCTTGAGGGAGAGCACTAGCCCACATAAAATGGAGACCCTGAGGTAGGGAAAGCCCAGCCCTTATATAGGCCAAAGACCTCCGCCTTGGACGTGTCACCTCTCTATAGGCTGCAGCTCATCATCCCACATGACGTCACGGGAGAGGCGGAGAGACCAGTCTCGGAAAATTAGCAAAGGCATGCGCCCTTGCCTTGATTACTGACTCAGGCCCTTGCTTTGATTACTGACTCAGGCCCTTGTCTTGATTACTGACTCAGGAGGGTTGGCCAGCACCGGATATTGGCACCATCTTGAGGGGCTGGGGCCAGCGGCTCCCAACACTAAAGGCCCCTCACTCCAGTTTAGTTTTCTACCCTTAAAGGCATAGTCCTTATATTCCATTTCTTCACTTCACCATGCTGCTTAGTGCCTGATCTTGCAGAATCAATGTTTACTGCATAGTTAGCATTGTACAAACTGTGTTTATATGTGAATATTTATCACTCACTTACACAAATTAAATCTACTGAGGGTTTTTCCCCTTTGTTTATTTGAGATCTGTTTGGTTCAATCATCTCTTATATCTATTTTTTTTTTCTTTCCTAACAATCATCACAGAACTGGGATAAAAGACTGAGTATCGATTCTTCGCTCCCAAGTGGCTTTGCCAGCCCTGCAGATGAACTACCTCCAACCCGTATCAAAGAAAGCCACATTTTGGAAGGACTGAGGAAGCTACAGAAACAGAAAGTGTTACTTGAACCACCATCGGTGATAACCAAATGGGGTTATAAAGATTGCATGAACTCCAATGAAGGGATCTATTCTCCAGGAATTAAAAATAGCAGCCTCAAGGAGTATCTCCCCTGCCAACTACCAGGCATAGGGGTTCCTAGTAAGAATCTCCATCATTCCTTCATCCTTGATGCAAATTCTCATGAGAATGCAGATGGAGACTCCCCGCCCACAGCTTTGCTGCAAGCAGATCCAAGCCAAGGCTGTAGGATGCTGGGCAGTAAATTAACCCACAGTGTTTCAGACAGTCTATTTAGCTGGGAGCCACATGGAAAATACTTTTCAGAAGGTACAGCTTCAATTTATGCAAGAGAAATGCCCGAAAGACTAGTTCGTTGTGCTAGCCACTGTCCCTTAGAGAGGAAGCTATGCCCCAGCATGCACCTGCCCTGGGTACAAAGGGACAGGGACCCACACAGCCAAGGTCATGGCCACATGGCACTGAACATTCAGCTTTCTGACACTGATGACAATGAAACCCTCAATGAGCTGCACATAGAGAGTAGTGATGAGAAAAACCCTTCAGACCTGTCAACGACTGGGGACACTGACAAGTCCATGGAGAACCTAGATGTGGGATCTGGAAGGTCTGAAGGTGGATCTTGTGATATGGAGGAAGAAGAATGTCTCACCCATTCAGAGACGAAGCCAAAGACATTCAGTTTCATCAGGCGGCAAAGGGTTGTCAAGAAGACCTCTTCAGAAGATTGTGTCACCGTCATATTTGATGCAGAAAATGGAGAGCCCGTTGAATTTGACTCCCATCAGGCTGGAGTTGTCACTGTGACTAGGAATGAAATTTCCATCAACTCAGCCCTTGCTGGGCCCTCAGAACTCACTCAACTTTCACCTCAGGGAATTACTCATTTACAGCCAGGAGCTACTGCAAGAGACTGTCCTTTTTGGAAGGGACCTGAAGAGGAGACTGAAAAAAACATTCCAAAAGATGAGAACAGTGTTTCCATAGCTCTGAGCGACTCCTTTGGTTCTCAGACTGCAGTAACTCAGAATTCTCCACGATCAATGCTCTCCAAACCAACACAAGGCGTAGCTTCACCGAGTAATTCTAGACCTGGGACAAACATGGGTGTCTATGCAAAACAAGGCCTGACAAAAATTCCTTCCAGAGGCAAGTCTTCACCACAGAAATCAAAACTTGTGGAGCCTGTGCCAGCCAAGCTAATCCCCTCCAGTGGCCTAGTGACTTTTGAAAAGATACCAGCATCCCCTCCAGGGAAACAGTGCATAAAGAGAGAAGGCCCTGGCTCTTTCTGTGATGTACAACCAGAATCACACATTCCAAAACACCCCACCCAGCTTCCTCATGTTCCCAATATTTCCAATAAGAAGACTTGGATTCAGTGTCCTAAGAGTCAAGTTCCAGGGATCCAGTCAGAGCATCTCATGGGGAGTGTTGACTGTGGCGAATCCCCCATGAAGGCCAAGCGCTGTGGCTCTGGGCCAGAGTCAAGAGTAAGGTCTCCCTCCCCTCCAGCTCCTCCAGGGAGGTCAGTCTCCCTTCTAGTCAGACCCAATTATGACTATCCACCACTGCCATCACCAGCTAAACCTGAAACTAGGGTCCCAAGGGACGCTGTAAGTGCAGGATTGAAATCCCCACAGTTGAAAGGATCCCCTGTTCCTACTACCTCTTCCAGTCCAGCCATGCCAGAACTACAGAAGAAGAAACTTCCTGTGGCCTCCAGAAAACCTGCCTTCCCTCCAGCCCTTCCTCCTACAGAGGCAGTAGTGCACACCCAATACCCTGAACACACATCCACCCGTTCATTTTCTGTGATGGCTCCAGGGCCTCCAAAGCTCTCTCCAAAGAGAGGCATCCCCAAACCTGCCCCTCACCAAGAACGTGGAACCACACACATGGACCCAGAGTTACAGACACCCAAGACTTGCCCTTCAACCTATGAACTGCTAGAGGTAGCATCCTCTAAAAGCATGTCTCCAGGGAAAAAAGGACAGTTGAGTGACAGCTCTATGATACTCCAGAGGCCTTCCTTCTCAGGGGAGAAGGAGTCCTTGACACTTCAGGTTAACAATACCTCCCCATCTTCTTTATCCTGCAGAAGCCAGAGCACATCACAAAGTTGTCAAAACCCTCCAGAGAAAGGACCGAAAACTCGCCTCCCAGTAGGGCTCAAAGTTCACATGAAATCTCCTCAGTTGCTCAGGAAAACATCTGTGGTGCCAGGGAAACAAGAAAAAGATAGTTTAAATGAAGCTTCTAGAAGTTCTGTGACTTTGAACAAGTCTAATCCCGAAAGCTCCAGAGACTCAGCAAGTCTGGAGGCCTCAGGAGATGAAAAAATAACAGCCTTTCGAGGTCCACAAAGTCTGGACAGTTTAGCTAGAGGGCTTCCCTTAGAGTCAACATTGCCAGAATCATTGGAAAGCAGCATCTCAAGAGCTGATGGAAGAGATGGGGTGGAGAGCAGATCTGTGAAAAGATCCTTCTCCTCCAGCAAGCCACACCTAAAGCCAGCTCTAGGCATGAATGGAGCCAAAGCTCGGAGCCAAAGCTTCAGCAGCCACTTGGGAGAGAAGCCCTCACAGCCCCCAATAGAAGGGCCAGGCAAAACTCGAACTCAGATCATTACCAACACAGCTGAGAGAGGCAATTCCCTCACTAGGCAGAACATCTCCGGGGAAGGGTCCCTAAGCAAGACCTCCTTGGTCTCAACATCTGATAATCTTCCCAGTGCAGGAAGGTCCCTGGAGCCATCCTTTTCGAGGCAGGGCTCCATGTGTAGCACAGAAAGTTCTAGCAGTCAGCATGGAAGCCCAAGCAAGTTACCTGTGAGGGTGCTCACAAGGCCGGAACAAGTCACCCCCCCTGGAGTGGGAGACCAACAGACCTTTACCCAGGAAGAGTGCCCTGGAATGACTGTAGCACCTGAGCAAACTAGCAGTGACCAACACAGGCATCCATCTACCCCATCAAACTGTCTTCAATCCCTACAAGTCCCAGGGAGGGTGCAGCGTCCAGGCAATTTAGAAACAAGTGGGATATCCAAGCTAGAAACTTCTGGATACCATCCAGAGGCTTCCCCAACTGGGCCTGGTATTGTAAGCCCAGAAGCCCCCCTTTCACCCTCCATTGAAGAAAAGGTCATGTTATGTATTCAGGAGAATGTGGAAAAGGGCCAAGTTCAGACAAAGTCTGCTTCTGTGGAAGTGAAGGCCAGGACAGGGCCTTCGTTCACCAGCTGGTTTGGTTTTCGGAAGAGCAGACTTCCAGCTCTCAGTAGCAGGAGAATGGAGACCTCCAAAAGTAAAGTGGAAAAGAAAGATACAAAACTAAAATCAGAGAGGAAAAAAGAAAAGAAGAAAGCTGAAGTACAATCCAGGATAGAAATGGAACTGAATAGGGGCTCCAAAGCAGGCACTGAGGCAGCAGATGGTCGGAGCTCAGGCGATGGTTTCCGAAGCACACATAATCTGAAAGCATCACAAGACATTTATAATGAAATAAAGTTGGAGCCAAGAAATAAACCCAGCCCTACTGTGTGCTCAACAAAAGATGGCTTCATGACAGAGCTTCTAAACAGGTAACCCACTGGATCAGAGAAGGGCAATGTTGAGGGCTCCCCTGCTCCCCCAACCCAAGGAGAGCTGCTTATTTCCTGATCATTAAACACTGTCCAAGCACAGTCTCCATACACACAGATAGTATAAACTCTTACACATTAGCTATAATTTAAACAGTGAAATAAAAGTTAGTACTAAAATGATAATTTAGTTCATATTCCTTTCTTAACCAAGCCAATGGTCTTTGAAATTAAAGAATGGAGAGTTACATCCAGGTTGATGGCAATTCAACCAACACCAGGAACTATGAATGTAACCACGTTGCATGAAATGGAAGAAAATTACACACACGTTTGAAAGCATGCCGGTTTCATTGATCACACTGAGCAAATGTAGACTAAGAACTTTCCAGAAGTAATTACTTTTCCTGCGAATCTTAAGCCAGAAATGTATTTAGCCATCACCCTTTGGCGTTTTATATTCTGTCCCACCCCAAAAGTAATTATAGAAATAAAATAGAGGCTATGGGGAGATGTCTCAGTCAGTGATGTACTTGCCTTGCAAGGATGAAGACCTAAACTTGATCTTAAGAATCCACAAACAAAAGCTAAGCATAGTAATACATACTTGTGATCCCAATGCAGAAAATATAAAAAGAGATGGACCCTTGGGTTTCTCTGCCTAGCCAGCATAGCCTGCTTAGAAGTTTCAGACCAATGAAAGATTCTGTGTTATAAACACAAGGTAGATCTCACCTAAGGAATAACACACAAGAAGTCGTTCTTTAACTTCTGTGTGTATATGTATGTGTGTGTGTACTGTGCATATACCAGTGCCACAAACCTGTTTGCATGTGCACACACAATAAATAGTGTAATGAAATAAGTTATTATCCTTGCAAATCTAAATTGACACACTAGTGAAATATTTGAAGCTATTTTTTTGCTCAAGGCTAGAAAGCAACACTTACCACTGAAAGGTTTAAAGACAAAGAGCCACACCGAGGTTTCCTTAGACATTAAAGGGTTGGGGAGAAGGAGTGTGATTGAAAACTGCCAATGTAATTTATCAGAGGAATCACTTTCTACCTGCAGAGTTGATAAGAAAGCAGCTCTCCAGACAGAAAGTGGATCAAAGGGTGTTTCCTGCAGAAGCGTGTTAGAGGGCACCTCCCAGGGCTCCTGTTTCGCCAGCGGCTCTGTCAGCACTCAAGGAAGCCAAAAGAAAAACATCAAAACCGAAATCAATATGGAAAAACCAAGAGAATCCCTGGTAAGCGCTTCTCCGTGCTGGCTAAAAAAACGCTTGGTTCTGAGATGTTCTGGTAAAGAGAGGATTGGTAATCTGAGAATGACAAAAGACTCTTTTTAATGTTTAATCTCAATCTCTCTCTCTCTCTCTCTCTCTCTCTCTCTCTCTCTCTCTCTCTCTCTCTCTCTCTCTCTCTCTCTCTCTCGTCTCTTTCCCTTCCCCTCTGTGTGCAGTTGTATGTGAGTATGAATGCCCATATGCTGACACGTGTGGAGATCAGAGGACAACCTCTCATGTTGGTCCCCTACCTTGACACAGGATGTCTTGTCCATGGTTGCATGGTGTGCTAACTGGCCCCCAAGGTCCCATGGTTTCCCGTCTCCGTGCCCTGCCCCCATGTAACTGGGATTACAGACATACACTACTACACCCATCTTTACATAGGCGCTGGGCATCCAAGCTCAGGCCCTCACACTTACATGGCAAGCCTTTTAGCCATGAGTCACCTGTCTAACAAGGGAGAAAAGATTTTTAAGGAAGAAACTGATGACAACTGCTACAGGTGGCAGCTTCCCCTCCTGTGGGAGTACTGCTTTCTTCAGGTCGATTCTTAGACAATGCTCTAACCTTGGTACACTGGCAGAGTCATCTTAGAATGATACCCAGGACTCAAAGCTTGTTTGGATGATTCAGCATCATCAGCAACAGAGGGGGAACAGGATTGGAGATACTAACCTGCCAGATGACTTAAGAAAGTGCGGGCTGTTTTGATGATTTAAGGTGTTTCTCTTATTAGGGAAGTTATACATAACAAGTAATCCTACATCGACAGAGAGTAGGGGGCTAAGAAAGGTGGGTTTTTAAAATGTTAATCTAGGATAAACAGTTTCACATGATATTCCTCATGGCTCTCTACATTGTACTTACTCTCCCTGTAATTCTTTATATGCCTTTGAATGATTTCATGATTTTTTATTGTTCCAGCAGATATGTTTTATGGTACTTAAGACAACAAAATATTTCCAACATAAAATGCTTTAATCTGGAACTCGGGAGATAGATTTGATCACGCAAACATGGCGACCTGAGTCTGGATTCCTTGCACTCATGTAAAAATCCAGGCTTGTTGGCAAGCTGCTATCACCCTAGCACCAGGCAGCTAAACAGCCTCTCTGGGGCTCACTGCTCACCAAATCGGCCTCATTGAGTGAGCTCCAAGTTTGTAAAAGACTTTGTCTCAAAAGATCAAGTGGGTAGTGACTAAGAAAGACATCCAGTATTAATATGTGTCCTATATGTATACACACCCTCACAAACTTGCACATGCATCCCCAACACACACACCATAAGCTGGGAAATTATTGAGTAAGTCGTGCAACATTAACTCAAGGCTGTACATGTACGGATACCCACTACAGATATTCAAAGGTATACACTCATACTCTTGGAGGGGATGTTGGGGTGTTTTAAGAGAACAGAATCTAACAGCAATCTTGATCAATGCTCACAAGTTGCTGAAGCTTCAGTATTCTCCGGTTCGGGTTTCACAAGCACGTCTAAGACAAACACACACTGAAAATGTTTCTCCTCAGAAGCATTTTCTCCAAAGAGCTCTAAGGTCTTTCTTTCAAGCTGACTTTGTTCATTGCAGTGTTTTTTCTTCTTCTTTACCCACATTTTAGCTCTTGGCTCTGATGACATCATACCTCCTTTGAAAACATTGATGTCCCTTGCATTATAAAATCACAAATTATAAGCCTATCTGAAGCTGCCCTTGTAGTGTCTCTGAAAGGAAAAAGAGAAGGAGCGTGGAGAAACGTGCAGTATGCTAGAAATTCAATCCTACCGATGGAAGGCTTTGATAGCCCAGCCGAGCCCCTTATCACAGACACTCCATTTAACTATGCCCCATTTAATATGTCTCTGACAGCTTAGGGTCTATCTTCACGATACAGAAGGACCAAAAAACAAAAAAGAGCCTGTGTTGAGCTTTTCCAATTTCATTTTTTGTTTTCTTATTACTTCCGAATGCTAAAGTAATTTAACATGCTTTCCTCTCTGTCTGAAATCATTTGCCGGGTAAGAGGAGGAACCTCTGCCCTTCCCATGTATCTGCAGGAAACACTCTTAACATTTTCTGTGAAGTACACAGATTAGCTAACCAACCCAAGTATACAGAATCAATAGGGATATGCTAATTTCTCCCCTTAGTCGAGAGAGGAGATTAGTCATGCAGAGAAGACTTTCAAAATAATGGAATATTATTAACCTGGATAGATGACCAGCTGTGCCTGTGTGTCGGCTCATACGTTGGGCCTCAGCTTCCATCTTGATTGAGACAGGGTCTTTTGTTTGAGGCTGTATAGTCTAGACTAGCCAGCCTGTGAACTTCTGGGACTGTGACTGTCTCTGCCTCCCATGTTATCACAGGCACACTGGATTTGCAGGTTCATCCAACTGTGTCTGTATGTTTGTGGCTTCTGAGAATCCAAACTGTGTCTGTATGTTTGTGGAGCAAGCACTTTTACCCATGGAGTCATCTCCCTGGCTTATTCTTTAAAAATATAAAATATAATGTTGTTATTATTACTTCTGTTTCCATAACCACGTTTGTGAATTGGACTAAGATTACTAAATTCAAGAAGGACCTTTGAGATAGTAAGAAGTAGCAAAGAAAGCATATTTATCATGCATTACCATCCCATGTAGGAGATTAGATACAAAACGAAATATATACTTATACCATTGCTCATTATTGTGAATACCTTTCCAAATTCAGAGTTTAAGGGAATTTTCCTCTTCCAGGGCTCAAGGTAAATTTGCCTTCTGCTCACTGTAAAGTGTGTTGCAAGAAAATTTTCTCATAGCAGTTGTTTAGTTGGAAACAATGGCAATAGATAATACCACAGATGTTGTAACATCTTTGTGAATCCAAACGCTACTTCATTGTCAAGGAAACACTAAGTCAGGGTTTGTTTTTTTTTTTTTTCTTTCTACCAATCATGGCATTAACTCTGGGGCCTCACACACAGCAAGGAAGCAACCTAACCCTGAACCTCAACCCTAAAAGCGCTATTCTAAAATGTCCCAACACAGTGACCCTCTAGTCGTGACTCTTCATACAGTAAAATGACATTATTGACAGGCGTCCACAAGGCATTTTAACCATTTCAGTGTTTAGTGATTATTTTCATTTCCTTCCAGTGGCTGTTATAAAACACCCTGACCAAAAGCAACTCAGTGGAGAAAAGTTTATTGTAGCTTATAGTTCAGGTTATAATCTGTCGTTTTGGAGGGAAAGCCAAGGCAAGAACTTCAAGCAGCTGATCATATCAAATCCACGGGCAAGAGCAGAGGGAAATGCATGCATGCTTGCTTGCTTGGTCATCTGCTTGTGCTCAATTCAGTTCCTCTACTCCCATAAGTGCCATAACCCCTACCTAGGGAATAATAGCAATGCCTACAGTGGGATGGGTCTTCCTACATCTGTCAGCTTTATTAAGACCATCTCCCAGCCCATGCCAACTCAGTGTTAATCATCTCACATTGAGACTCTTTCTTCTAGATAATTCTAGGTTGTGTCTATCTGACAGTTAACACTAACAATCACTGGTGATAATAAAGATTATTTCCACATAGTTCCATATGTATTCAACAAATCCCTTTAGTTCATAAACCGCTCAGCTCACCAGTAACTACATATTTCTTTTTAGTATAGTTAAGATAAAATGTGTAAAAGGACCAGCAATACTTTACCAAAATAAATCCTTTTTTTCTCTGTAGAGCTTTAAAGGCTTATGTCCCCACATCTGCCACCATTTGTAGGTCACTTAGATCTAATTTTTTTTAAATGGAATTTAAACCAGGGGCCATGTTACTTGGCGCTTAAAATCATTTTATATGTTTAAATGAAGCAGGGGAAGACCTCCCCTAGAAAGAGTAGCCTGTGTGTGCTCCGCTTGCTGTCAGCTGCAAATTGTTTCTTCCTATGGGTTGAGATCATTTTTCTGAATAGCAATATTAAGGGAAGACAGCACCAGGCTCTTATTTAACACCTCCAGACAAAAATAAAAATCTTTAATAAAGTTGAGGTAATCACATACCTTATAGGGCATGAGAGAGAGAGAGATGGCCATTTTAATGCCCAAGTGTTAATTTAAATGATGGGATTTTCTTCCCCCAAGTGTCACCTCTCTTCTGAAGAAAATCACATCTACTAATAAAAAATCATCAAATACCATCCCATTAAGATGGGACCGCAGAGATGAAGTAGCAGAAAAAGTACCATAATTACACAAATGGTTATCATCTTATTAAGTCCTGCAAAATGTAATAATTTCAGCATCCTTAATTGAATGATTCCATTCTAAATGCTGTTTTGATGCAAATAAGCAGCCTGCACATTTGCCTTCTTTTTGCTAAGTTTTCTAAGGAATGAACTATCCAAAGATATCGGCACACTCCTTTTCCAAAATAATGATATTTGGGAGGGGGATCTCTCTCTCTCTCTCTCTCTCTCTCTCTCTCTCTCTCTCTCTCTCTCTCTCTCTCTCCCTGTCCTTGTCTCCCCACAACTCTGTACAACCCCCCATGCATCTCCATCTGTCCCATGGTACACTGTGAAGTTTATAGCACAAACTTGGGAGTGGTTCTTGCTTTTCACCTTGTTCTAGGCAGGGTGTTTTTCACAGCCCAAGAGCTTCTGGAGATTCCCCTGTCTTTCTGACCCATTTTCCCACAGCACTACTAGAATTACAAATACTCACATGAACACATCTGGTTTTTATGTGGATTTTGGAGATTTGAACTCAAGCACTGACACTTTTGTAGCAAGTGCTATTACTTAATGAAATGTTCTTCTTAGCCCTCAAGTGGGTTTTTGTATAAAAATGTTCTTTTGTTTAATTCCAAAGCCCTTAGGGTTAGTCATTCAGAGTCAAAAAATATGCAGCATTGCAGATAGGAATTTCCCCAAAATATCATTTAATTGTGAAATCATAGGTGTCTATCAGTCAGTGATGGGTTATGGTATTGATTTTGTCTTTTGTGACTTTTGCAAACTCATTTCCTCCTGCCCTTCTGGAAGTTGGAGTTAGTCATGGTGGAGGCAGTGACATTTACTGGTGGCATCTTGCAAGCTGAAGCAGCTCCTGAGCCCCCACAATGAGCATGGGTTGACATCTTTACATGTCAACACTTGGAACCTGAAGGATAGCTCAGTCAGTAACTTTGTCAAAGACCTGAGTTAATTTACCAGGCATGGTAGCGTACACTTATAATCCAAATACTGGCTAGCCAGCAACCTAATCCATGAGCTCCAGGCCAGTGAAAGATTCTGTCTTAAAAGGAAAAGGTGGACAATACCTGAGGAAGGGTACTTAGACTCCTGAGGTTGAGCTCTGGCCTCCACACACTCAGCACACTTGTACTTCTTCCACACGTGAGTGCACATGCATGCACACACATGCACACATGAACCCAAAGAAGAAACCCCATATTTCAACCAGAGTTGTTGGTCAAAAGCCACCTTGCACTCTCTTTGCAAATTCTTGACCTAGCGTTTTCTTACCTCCCAGAAATGTTCTCATATCCCACCTGCTTCATGATCAGGAATTTAATTTAACTTAGTTTAATTTAAACTGGAGCCTGTGAAAATATAATTAGGAAGAGAGTCTGATGCCAAAATATACTCCTGACCTGCGTAGGCAAATAGTTTTAAATAATACAACCTCAGTGTGCATTAAAATTCTTTTTGTGTATATAAACAAAGCCGAGAAGGAGATCTTTCTAGATAGTGCCGATTCCCCAGTTTGCGCTCCAACAAGGACACCTTTCAAACCCACAAGCTCAACCTCCACCCCTGGTTCATCTGTCCTATATAGATCAGTAAGCCTAGAAAATTGAAGAAACTTGGGGCCTGTTCACAGGGCCAGGGCCTTGGGTGAGGCTAAAGACATGTGTAGCATAGTTCTAAAGTATGAAAATTATTTGTATCCCATTAAGTGTGAAAAAGTAGGAGATAAAAGGTAGAAAAAGCAAAATCCAGCCCCCAGGTCAGTATGCAGACAGACCCTGAGCAGCTTCTCCCATAGCATTCATTATACAGTTCGTGCTGCTGTCCTCGGCTGCCCAAGTGACCAACTGTGATATATCTGATAGGACCTTTGGTGGAGGTTGACCTCAGCTGACTTGGTATTGAGACCGTGTCCACACAGGTGTCATGGAATAGAAATCTGAGAACCATGGTACTCCCTGTAAATGAACACCAGCCCGTAGTCAGGCTTTCTGTGTTCAAATCTCAGGCCCTTCATTTGGATGATGATGTAACATCCCTACTGCCTCAGAGTACATCTTTCTGAGTTTGTGGCAGCACAAATTCCCTAGCACCAGCTCAAGCATTCCAGGCCTACGTGGAAAGCTTCTGCAGAGATCCTGGCATAGATAGTGTAGGTGTTGGCCGTTTCTACTTATGTGTATGCTCGGGAGAGAAGACCACAAGCATCTATATGCTAGCATCCCAGAAAGGCCAGAGATCAACCATAGTTGACCCTCCTTAAGTCGTCATGGACATTGGATTTGTTTGAGGGACAGAGTCTCACTGGCCTAGTGTGGCTGCCCACTGATCCCACTGGAATCTGCCTGTTTCGCATTCCTTGGTGCTGGAATTACAAGAATTAGAAGCTCATACTACCACACATGGCTTTTTTACATGGGTGCTTAGGGGTCAAACTCAAGCCATCTTGCATGTGGGACAAGCACCCTACTGAGTGATCTGGGTCCCCGCCCAGTCAGCCCTTTCATGATCGATGTTGCTGATGTCCATAGGGCCCCACTATGAGATTAGAAAGCCAGTGTGTAAGTGTCCCTCCCAGTGTTGATATTTAACATGGATGTGCCAAGTTTAAGGATGCTTTCCAGCCTCCAGAACCCCATCTATAGCCCCCATCTGATGTTCCTTTTGACTCTTTGCCATCCAGGACTGGAGTATTACAACTTAAAGAGGAGGGATTTTTATATATTTATTTATTGAGATTGGATCACCTGTAGCTCAGGGTGATCTTGAACTTCTATTGTCCCTCATTTACCTTGGCTAGGATTTTAGGGGTGTTCCATTATGCCTGGTTTGTGTGGAGCTAGGGTTGCCTAGCAAGCCCTCTACCAACTGAACAACATCTCCTGACAGAAAGAAAAGTTTTGAATGTGAGACTTAGAAAGGTGTCTTGGTGATATAGTTCACTGAGTACACATCACCATTGTTTCCTCATTCCATTGTGGAAATCATGAAAAAAATAAAAAGACAATTTCTTAGAGAGTTATATTATAGGAGAGGGTCATGAGGCCTATATAAGATTCAAGTATAGCCCTTATTCTTATTAAAATAACTTATGGCAAAGTCTGTGACTGCAAAGGAGTTATAGCTCCTTAGACTTTATTGTTTCCAATACCCTGGTGTGAATGACTACATTAGAAAGTTTTAAAACCGAAGCAGTTAATCTTGAAATCATGCCTAGAACCAGGCACCCTGTAAGTTCAAAACTGGGGTTGTAATTCTGGAAATGAGCTCTTTTAATTAAAGCCTTTAATGAAGCCATATGATGAAGGCAAAGTAAAATAAAGTATGCACACATATTAATATTCCCACAAAGGTGTATACATTCAGTTACAGCAACCCAATTATTAGAGAACCTGCAGTTATTATGAGGATTGCAAAAGATCTTTGTATAATAATGAATATGAACTTCTATTATCTCTTTGCTAGGGGGCAGAGGTCAATGAAGACTTACAAGAGGATGAAGAAGATAGAGCTGCTGACTCTGTGCTTCAGAGCCATGCGACAGGTAAACATCCTTGTGTTGCTTGATTGACTTTGATGCTTTCCTTGGTGCGTTGCTAGAGGCCTTGTCTTGTGGCTCCTTCTAAGTGGTCTTTAGCCTTTTGGAATTGAATGACGCTTTCACAGGGGTTACCTAAGAACATCAGAAAACACATATATTTACATTACAATTCTTAACAATAACAAAATTACAGTTATGAAGTAGCAACAAAAAATAATTTTATAGTTGGGAAGGTTACCACAACATGAGGAACTGTATTAAAGGGTCGCAGCATTAGGAAGGTTGGGAACCACTGCTCTCAAGGGTAGTATTTTTTCCTCAGAAAAGTTAGATATCGTGTTAGTTGCTATTCCAATTGCTGTGACAAAATACCTGACAAAGACAATTTCAAGGAGGAAGGATTATTTGGGGTCGTGGCACAGTCCATCATGGCAGGGAAGGCATGTTTGTCGGAACATGAGGCAGCTGGTCACATCACATCCACACTCAGAAAGCCGAGAGCTGAACGCTGGTGCTCAGCTCACCTTCTCTATTTTATTCAGTCTAGGAGCACACCATGAGATGGAGCTGCCCCTTTTAAGTTTCTCTTGTTACTGAGATAAAACACCATGACAAAAGCCACTTAAGAGACAACAGGTCTCTTCCAGCTCATTGTTTGAGGTCACAGCCCATCATACTGGTAAAGACACAGCAGCAGGAGCTTGAGGCAGCTGGTCCCATTGCATCTACTGTCAAATGATGAAGAAAAGTGAGTAGGCATGCTGGTGCTCAACTCCTCCGCTCCTTTCTCTAGGTTTTGCAGTTCAGGATCTGCTGCTTGGAGGACAGTCACAACCACAACTAAGTTGTGTCTTCCTACATCGACATAATCAAATAATCCTCCAGGAGCATAATCAGAGGCCTAGACTCCCAGGTGATTCTAGATTCTGTCAAGATGAAAATTAATACTAACCATCACAACTGAATATTAAGTCCTAAAGCATGACTCCATTGAGAGTGGCCAGTATCCAAGAGTCTTTGTGTTCATTGCTTTCCAGGGATGTCCTTAGCAGCCAACCCCCAGCACTGCCAGCTTTAAATGCCCTATTTTCCCAGAATCCCCAGCCATCTTCAGTGAACTATAATTGACAGTGTGTCTCAGAGTGTTGTTGTACTCATTCAGTTTAATGAGACCAGCACACAATTATTATTCTTTTCATTAGTAATTAGGAATACAAAAGTCTCCACAAACAGCTGAATGAGTGTAGTTTGAATCAGATTATTATTCCAAGACATCCTTTTATTAAGATTGTCAGAGTGAATGGGTTTAATTGGTACCAGTTCAGCATAGTTAGCTAATATGCAAGTTAAATATGGTTTAACAGCCTTCAGTAAAGCCCTGCTGAATCTCTTTTTTTTTTTCCCATCATGAAGTTCTTGTGCCTGTAAACAAAAATATCGTAGTAAGCCAATGATACAGTTCTGTGACAGAGCATGCGCCAGATGAGCTCATAGCTCTAGGTTCAATCCCTGTCATTGCAAAATTTACATTAAGAGGGACTGGGAGCTTAGTTCAATTGGGAAGAGTGCTTGCCTAGGAGACATGAAGCATTGTAATCAATCTCTAGCATCGCATACACCAAGCATGTGCTGTACTCGATAATCCTTTGCTCCATAGTGAGTCCAAGACCAGCCTATAAAACTGAGTCTCAAAACAACGACAACAACAAAAAAAAAGAAGAAGAAAACAGGAGAAAGAAGCAGCAGGAGCAACACACACACCTGTACACACCCCATATAATGTTAGAGGCTGACTTTTCCCTGGAAAATTTCAGTAGTATTTTTAATAGAGTCACAATTCCTTTTAGACTGCCACCATTTTGTATGCTGTCATCTTCAGCTCTAATTAGAACAGCATAAACTTCAGTTCCCCGGTCTTGCCAGCCAGTGCTCTGTGGCTTTTGACTTTGTACAAATGTCCCCTCTCTGGGCACTCTGCCGGATGATGGTGCTTTAGAACATGGGTGAGAGTTACTTAGCGATGCTTCTGAATAGTTGTCTATATCGTCAGATCACTGTAGAATCTCTTCACCGCCACAGCAGCTCTGTAAATTAAATGCAGTGGCCACAAGGAGACAGCAGCAGCAAAAGCAAATCCTGATCTGACCTCGCAAATAATAAAGTCATCCATTACAGTGAAACAGGCATGTGGCATTTCAGGGGTATCATCAAAAGCCCTCTTGAATTGTATCTACCTGTGCTGTCAGCAATCCCATGGAGGTTTCTTGCTTTCAAATCCCTTAACTTGGGTTGTAAAACTGAGTCCTGCCACTCTAGGCATTGCCACTGAGACAGAGGGTATGGGGAAGAGTAAAACCTTGCAAGTTCCCAGGAGGCTCCATCTAATACAGTATCACTGGGAAATGGATCGTACAGCTAACCCTAGATGCAAAGGGTACTGGGAAAGTGCACACATTCCTCTCTAGATTCTGTTGTATGAACTGGAAAAGAAAAAGGGATTGTGTCAATTATGAGCTAACTATTGGTAGGAACATTTTAAAGGACTAGATGAGAGGCACTAATGTTTATTTACTTCTTTATCCTTATCCCATTATAGTTATATTTATTATTTTTACCCCGATGATCCTAAGCACATTATTATCATATATTTTGCAATATTCTATAGCCATAGTATAATATTTTCAGGAAAAGTCTCTGAAAAAATCTAAGAATGTGTCTCTTCAAAAAATAAATCAACTAACACCTTTTCAACAGAGAACAAGCTAGGAAGTAAGACTGGAAAGTTTATGTTTCTGTGTTTCTGGGTGATCATGTTGTTTTAATCAGAGAGCCATGAGTTAATTTAACAAAATATTGTTAACTAAACTGGATCCAGATGGAATTCAAGATTTATAAATGAAGGGGCTGGTGCAATAGCCCAGTGATTAAGAGCACATGCTGCTCTCGTAGAAGACCTGAGTTCAATTCCAGCACCCACCTCGGGCAACTCAGATCCACCTTAATTCCAGCTCGGAGGCATCTGACTCCTTCTCCTTGGTTTCTGGAGCACTGCTCTTCTACGAGTGTACACTCACACAGGCATACATACATGCACATAAATAAAAGTGAACATTTATGTAAAAATGTGAATTAACTAAAATACTGGCACCAGATTTTTTTTAAAAGTCCTCATACATGTCAGACTTCTGTGTTAATGAGCAGCAAGAAAATGGCTAGCCTACTTTAATAGAAGCATTAACACAAATGATTTCTTTCTGCTTTTTTAAACTACAACAGAATTATCCTATCTTTTATTTCTAGTTTTCTACTCATGTTAAATGTAGTTAAACACTTTCAAAGAATTGAAATACTGTTGTCTTATATTAAAATTATCAGCCAGTGGGGATAGATAGTTCAAGTGATAAAGTTGCTTTGCAAGTGTGAGGACTTGGGTTTGATCTCCAGAACCCATGTAAAGAAGCTGGGTATGGTGGTGCATGCTTCTAATCTCAGCCGGGGGGGGGGGGTGGAGGGGGTGGGGGGGCATGTAGATCTGTGGCTCACTAAACAGCCAGCCTGTCTACTTGGTGACTTCCAGTTCAGTTTGAGGACCTGTCTCAAAAAGCAAGGTGTGTTTCACCATGGAAATAAGAGTAGGAAACTGAGCTCTGTACTTCACACACATATCTACACATGAACATGTGCACCCGCGCATGCACCCCGACATAAATACATCAGGTACACAAGCACACACAAAGAAAGAAAATGTCAGCCAGTGATGAACTTCAAATGGCCCAAGAGCATTATCCGGGTCCCACAATGGAAGGAGAAAGCAGGATTCCACAAGCACATCTGCTCATGTGCTGTTTCATGTCTGTACATACATATATGCATGCAAGTAGGAGCAGGGTTCAGGAGAGAGAGAGAGAGAGAGAGAGAGGAGAGAGAGAGAGAGGAGAGAGAGAGAGAGAGGGAGGGAGGGAGGGAGGGAGGGAGGGAGGGAGGGAGAGGGAGAGGGAGAGGGAGGGAGGGGAGGGAGGGAGGGAGAGGGAGAGGGAGAGGGAGGGAGGGAGGGAGGGAGGGAGGGAGGGAGGAGGGAGGGAGGGAGGGAGAGGGAGAGAGAGAGAGAGAGATCTTTGAGGGTTTTGAGGAAGTTGTTATACAGATTCTAGTTGTGTCCATAAGAGTATAGGACAAAGAAAGGACAGCTCTCTTATAACCCTGTGAGGAAACCCCTCAGTGGCTGAAGGTTGGATGGGCCCTATCTGATCTCTCCAACAGCCTAGGTATGTCTCTGTGTATCTAGTCTCTTGTGTAGAGGGTTGCCAATATTACAGCACCGCAGAGGACCCGGCCCCACTCTAATCATTCACCTTTCCCTGGACACCTATAGTGCATTGCCTTGAAGCTTGTACTTCTGATATAAGTTTACTATTGGTCAGTTTCATACATGTATGTAAGACATTCTGGTTACTCTCACTCTCTATACTTTCTCTTACCTCCTTCACCCCCTGTCAACTCCCTCCTCCCTTTGTGACTTTTTCTTTTGTTTTCTGACCAAGTGAATCAGACCAAGGCCTTCTGTGTGACCATAGGTTGGAAACCAGCCATTCTGGCTGATGGCTGTCTAGTGAGTATACAGTTGAAGACAATGACTGTCCTTCCCCCGTATCTATCAATATCCAGTGGTTCAGCTGGGAGGAGAAGAGCTCCATAAGCCTCTCCCTGGTCCATGACTGCCTGTGGGGACCCAGTGCAGGCTGCCACAGCTGCTGTGAGACAGTGCTAGTAATGGCTACGTCATGCCCAGAAGACAACATTTCACAGACTTTCTCCCTATTTCCTGGTTCTTATGTTCTTCTTGCTCCCTCTTCTGTCATGTCCTCTGAGCCTTAGAGGGACAGTGTAAATACCCTGTTCACAAAGTTCTCCTTGCTATCCCAAGAACTGATAACAGCCCGAGGGGACTCTCCTTGCCTAGTGTGCTACTTCTTCTTCCCCTTTCCCCATCCTGCGATGACTTACAGGGGTGGGAGTGATCAGAGTCCCTTTGAGTGCCTTACCTCCATAAACCTGTGCATTCCCATTTTCCCAGGCCATCTCTCACTCTTTGTCCCATCTTCTCCGAGACTTTGGCTAATATGGAAAGATAAGTTACGTCACTGTAGAAACAGATTAATCAAGACTCTCTCATATCAGATATTTGCATTACAACAAGCACTCAAGTAAACGTTTATCCCTAGTTAAGTGCAGTTCTTGGGGGACTGTAGGTCTGAGGCAATCAGAGTACTTGTTTAGACAAATGATGGGGTGAGGAAGAAAGAAAATCATAAGACCCATGTCACATAAGGAGCAGAAAAAGAGGTGGCTTTTTTTTTTTTTTTTTTTTTTTTTACATAAACTTACTTCAACCATAAAGCTTAAATGTGAGACGCAGCTATGTTAAGCCAATACAATGAACTTGAACCGGCTTGGACATGGTCCATTTTACCTCTCTAGGACATAGATTGATCCTTGTACCTTCATCCTCCTCCACATGGCATCTAACCTAGTCCGCATGCCAGTGTGCAGTTCAGTGGGGGCAGAGGGGACAGAGAAGGTATAAGGTGGACGATCATTACTCTGGAGGTAACTATAGGTTCATGAGGGAGAGCAAGCGTACAGCTTCCTCACAGCAGAGGGGAGAAGGCTTGGCTTCAGGCCAACCTTATTAGAACTATTGCTTGTTTCCTTGGTTGTAAGAAGAGAGGAAGGTCCCACAGGCCCTTCACACGACTTTGTTTAAATTGAGAACGAGAAGTTGGAGAGTAGTACCTGCTACATAGCATTAAAACCTGATAGAATATACCTGACCATAGTTGTTCATGGTGAATCTTACCATCAGAATTTCTCCCATCATATTTTGTGTTAACTCCAAGACTGTATTCTTCTAACCAGGAATACAGGATTAACTAAGAAGCACTAATTTGGGGGGTTTGAGCATGAGGAAAATTCTTTGTGTGTGTATATGTGTATGAGAAAATATTTGTGTGTATGTGTGTGTGTTTGCGCATGCGTGTGCACACACACATGACTGGATGTGGTCATATGCACGGGGATAAATGTATTTGTAAAGGCCTCAGGCACTCTTATGCCTACACGTGTATAGACATACAACTCCCACTCACACAGCCATGCACATGTCCACCCCCTGTTCACTCCCCACATACTAAATAAATTTAAAAGACTTTATGTCAGAGACCAACAGGATTCTCTCATATTTCTACAGTGTTTAAGAAAAGTACTCGTTTCTAGAACCAATCAGGTGAGGCCTTTGGCAAAAAGCAGAGACAAAACTGAGTTGCTGATGCCACGTGACTGAGAAAAGAGACAGAAACAGAGCGCTCTTGGCTTGACTAATAGATGTACAACAGAAAGAAAAATTGAGAATTTTCAAGAAATCCATTGTAATGCAGAGCTGACCTGGACACCTTTAGAAATATTCTCCAGCACATCTTTTAAGAATCAGTTTGTTCCAGACACTTCTCCGCATGACTCCATACAGATTTGCCTTGGCTTTTGTTCATTTGTTTGGGTTTGGATGTGTTTGTTATTGCTGTTTTATGTTATACATTTTGGAGACCAAGTCTTATGTAAGTCTGGCTTACCTCAAACTCTTCGTGCTGCTGAGGAGAACTTTGAAGTTTCCATTAACTCTTGCTGCTGCCTGCTGAGAGAGAGAACTACTACGTACTGTGCCTTGTCTGTATGGTGCTGGGGACAGAATCGAGGCCCGGGATTTATGAATACTAGGCAAGTAAGCACTCTGTCTACTGAGCGACATCCTCGGCTACCTTATTGTTTTTAACTGTCACATAAGACTCCCCGGCATTGCTATGAGTGCATGAGTGGGTCATTTATTTTCTATTAGTAGTTATTTAGAGAATGTCGAACAAAGTGCCATGGGCATTCTTTTTGAATAGGTGATATTAAACGTTTTTTCATTCTTTCTAAACAGTTTTAGACTTTAAATATTTATATATTTCTGCCCTGTACCTCTATCACGCCCACCCACCATTATCTCCCTCCAGCCCTCCCCAGCCCTCCCCACCACATCTCCCTCCAACTTTACGTCCTATTGTTATTCTTATTAATAATCCACTTTAAATGGACACTTTAAATAATTCATAGACATGAACCCAGACCTCAGTGCTTCTAAACAAAAATGTTCATGCTTTGAAAATGGATAACGCCCAAGAAAATAACTTATCAATGTCTGTCTTAATTTCTTCCATCAGCCTGAGGTAGAATGGGAAAAGCGTGGCTTAGCTACCATCTTATCAATGGTGAGGTGTCAGCTCCACTCATTTTGTGCAGGATCAGATAAAAGGATGCTTCCTTTATCTTTGCTTTGCCACCCTGGTGCAGCTAAAAGCTTTTGGAGAAGGGGGAGGGGCAGAATGAGCTGAGAGGTTAACAGGTTATGAAGCATTGTCCCAGCCAAGCCAGAAGCACTGAATCAATTTCCAATATGTTTCTCACAGAGCTAAAAACCTATGCTCTGGAGATGTTATTGTTTGATTATAAAAGCAGGTGGAATTTGAAGAGAGACTTTCATGCCACCTTGATAAACAGCCTCTGCCTGTAACTCGATTGTGTCAACTCCCAGATGGAGGCCAATTATGCTTTCGGGTGACTCTCTGCCCATCGGAAACTTAGCATTGAGCTCTCCCTGCTCATGAGCTAGTTGGGAAGGAATTCAGCCTATGTAAGAACTTTTTTGCAGCCGGTCTCGGCCACCCCACTTCCAAACACATTGCACTTCCAAACATGTCAATTCCCCTGGCTGTTAACCCATTCCTCAGATTGTCCTCCATGCCCAAAGCAGGTGCAGATAATTCTGATTTAAAGGCCACTCCCTTTCCTACGTGCTATTTGTTTATATTTAAAAGCAAAACAAAACCTGCTTCTTGGGGCTGTAGAGGTGGGTGGTTTGATGGTTTAAGAATATGCGCTGCTCTGCCGAGAACCAGAGTTCAGTTTCTAGCACCTTCATCAAGGTAGCTCACAGCCACCTGCTCCGCCAGCTTTGAGGGATGAGACTTCCACTTCTAGAGTCTGCCAGCACCTGCAGTCCTGTGCACACACATTCACAAATACACACAAACTACACACATGACCGAAAAATAATAAAACTTCTCAAGGCTGGAAATAAGGCTCAGTAAGTAAAGTGCTTGTCATGCAAACACCAGGGTCTGAGTTCAGATCCACACAAATTACGTAAAAAGCCAGGTATGAGGTCTGTAGCCCCAGTGCCTGGCTCTGGTGAGTCTCAGGTGCTTACTGGCAAGCCAGTCTAGCCCAAAACAGTGAATTTCAGACTTGGTGAGAGATGATAAAGGAAGACACCCCACATGTACCCACATAGCTGAGCCCATCTGTACACAAATGCAAGGAAACACACATCACACACACACACACACACACACACACACACACACACACACACACACAATTGAAACTTCTCATATGCAGTGCTGTAATTTAAATTAGCAGGTACTAGTTGCTTGTCACTATGATAAAGTACTTGAAACACAAACACGAGAAAGGAGGGTTTGTTTGGGGCTCAACAGTTTCAGCCCTTGGCACCTGCTCAGAGCTGCAGCTGGGCAGTGTACACAGATGCTCACAACATAATTCCAACCAAGAAGCTGAGAGGGTCAAGGCAGAACTCATTTGGGCCATGGCTCACAAGGTTGAACCCCAAGTCATATGTCCCCCATGAAGGTTCCAGTCCCTCTTAACCTCTCATAGCAGTACCGCCAGCTGGGGACCACATGTTGAATACATAAGCCTATGGGAACATTTCATATGAAACCAGTGTTACATATATTCATTAAGCAAGTCAAGAGGTTTCACTTGAGACTTCTAATATTCTCCTCTCCTGTGATTTTTGTACTCTCTATCCTTCCCACTGGCCCCTTTCCCTTTTCCAAATAATCTCCCTTAAACTTTCACGTATATTTAAATCTAGATTCCATGTATCCGAATCTGATTTATTTCATTTAACATGATGGGTTCTATTGTTCATCCTTCTTTATTACTAAATGTGTGGGTGTGTACATGAGTGTTCCACAAATAAAGGAAACTTAGAGCCAGATCTCAGGAAAGGCTGAGATATCAAAGAGAGGAAACACCACAGTCAGATCTCACCCAGCTGTCTTCCAGCTTCCTCAGCCTGGTTCATCCTGGCTTCTACTGCCTGCTCTGTCTTCTACGCCTGCCTTAAATACCCTCTTTGCCCATTTGTTTCACATCCAGGTTAAGATTAATGGTGTGGGCTACTACTATTTGGTAGTTAGTCTTGAACTCACAGAAACATAGAAAGATCTCTGTCTCTGGAGTTATGGGATTAAAGGCCTGGCACCCCCACTGCCTGCCTGGGAGCCTGAAACTCCCTCAGTAAACCAAGCTGGCCTCAAATTCAGATCTGCTGGGATTAAATGCATAGGTCACCACACCCTCATATTCCCTGTGCTTGGATTAAAGGTGTAAATCACCACTCTCTGATCCTCCTAGACTGACTGTGGGTAGATCTCTCTGATATTTCAGACTGGTTTTTTATTAAATATGAAATATCGCCACATGAGTCATGTTTATCTGTTCATCTCAGACATATAGACTAGTTTAAAATTGTTAGTTACTTTACATGTTGCTGAGACATAATATGTGATAAAGACAACTTAAGTAAAGAAAGATTTATTTTGTCCCATACTTTGAGGACACAGTCCATCATGGTGAGGAGTCACAGCAGCAGGATAGTGAGACGGATGCTGGTACTCAGCTCACTCTCTTTTTATTCAGTCCTGGATTCCAGCCTTGAAATGGCACCATACACGTTCAGAGTGGGTCTTTCTATCTTGGTTAACCCAGTCTAGAAGCTCCCTCACAGACAAGCTCAGATACTTGTTTCCATGGTGATTCTCGGTCTCATCAACTTGATAATCAAGAATAACCGTTGCACACAATGTGGTTGTTGTGAACAATAGCACAGTGTGCATGGGCGTGCAAGTATGGCTGTTGCTGACCTAGCAGAAATAAGGAGACATGTGAGATGGAGGAAACAATGGGCTATGCTGCTGAAGTTGAGGTCAAAGAGCCTGAAAGCTTGGTTCTTATGTTGTGATATAAAACATTTCATCTCTCTAGCTCAGGAGCATTAGCCATAAGGGAGAACCATTCTAGAAGATCCCTAAAAAACTATTCATTAGTGGCCAAGTTACTTCCTGATTCCCATTAGTCTGGAGGAAGGCAGTACTTCATTTCTAGATTCTGAAGACATTTTTTTTAAAGGTTTCAAAGTTGTGCCACTGTTTCTGGGCAGTTCAAACTTTGCCTGGCATGTTAGCCCTGATAACTTGCTAAGGGTTTTCTCTTTTCCAAAGCACATCCACAGGTTCTCATTCTCATAGTGGTAATGCTTCCATTAGGAGACCCATGTTCCTGTTAGGGTCTTTCTTTGCTATCTACCCCCACACTGTGGCTTTGAGCAAGTTCCCAGGTCTTCTTGAGTCTCTCATCTCCCAAATGGAGAACAGTAATTGTGTAAGTACGGATCACAGCATTCTAGGTTCTAGCAGAAGCCCAATTGTGGGTCTTGCTTGTTATAGTTACTGTTACTAAGGATCATCTAATGCCTAGGTAGCTGTGGTTTCCATATTTCTGCTTAATGAATGGAGTCTGTGAACACATGTGGTCCTCTTGCTTCTATTTCACAGTATAATGGTCACAGCATTTATATAGAAGACTAGACTAACATAATAATGGAAGGAATTGATTTTTTATACAAACTTCTGGCCATAACCCTCACAGGTCAAAAAGGAGCCATGAGTCTTCTTTCTGTCCTCAAATACCACATTTTCTGAATGAATGAATGAAAGAAAGAAGGAAGGAAGGAGAGAGAGAGAGAGAGAGAGAGAGAGAGAGAGAGAGAGAGAGAGAAAGAAAGAAAGAAAGAAAGAAAGAAAGAAAGAAAGAAAGAAAGAAAGAAAGAAATGACTGAGAGACCCGAATCCCCACCATCAGTCACACATCACACCTTACTCAGAGTCATATCCTACTTTTACATTTATATTCATCCCCCCAGCCTGTCCCATAGCATGCTGTGTCACCCTTTTGTCTACTTCCAGTTGGCAAGAAGACAATCATGGAAACCCTGTAGCTTCCCCACAGGTAGGAGTGAGTCACCTTCATTCTCTGGTGCTCAGACCTCAAGGCTTAGCCATAAACCAATTTCAGTTCAGTTACTAAATATTTATTAGGCTTTGACTCATCCCAGGCAATTGTGCTGAGCCCTCCAGGGATATGAAAATGGAGTCTAGGTTTGATGAGCTTCTCTGAACTGATTCTGAACCAAGATCCTTATTTACATCTTTTTTCCTTAAATTTAACAGGAGATTGAATCACCCAATCTCTCGCCTCAATATTGGACCTTAAGGAAAGGTCAGTTTTTATGGATGGCTTGGTGCTTTGAGGCTGTTTCTTACCCCTTAGGCATTACCACAAAGGCATTATTGCTCTAAAGAGCCCTGATATTGAAAATAATCAAGAACTCACCTTACTTTGTAGTTTTTCAGTAATGTGAACATATTCTTCTGATATCCTGGAAAAGACAAATAATTTCTTTTAAACAGATGGCATGTGGAGCCATTGTTTAAATGTCAGCTCTGCCACTGTTTACAGCTCCACTTAGTGAGGGAGATATTTGCATATCAGATTTGCTTTAGTGCTGGGTGTATGATGTGGGAGAGATGGCAAGTTTATTTGGGTGTCTTTTCCTAATAAAACTCCTTTGGAACTGAATGGATGGCTCAGTCTAAAATGTGATTGCCACATAAGATATAGAATCCAAATAAAAAAAGCCAGACATGATGACAAATGCTATAATCCCAATGCTGGGGAGGTGGAGACAAGGGCATTGTAGCCTGCTTGAAGAGCTCCAGGCCAGTGAGAGACCCTGTCTCAAAAAAGCAAGACTAACATTGTGTAAGGAATCATCCAAGGTTATCCCTGGCCTCCACATAAACACAAAAATGCATATGCACTTTAACAGACGTGAGCTTGTGTATGCATGCACATGTGTACATACACACAAGCTTGCACAGACAGAAGGAAAAATAACATCTTGGCTGTTATAGTTAGACGTGATGCTGATAGATGATATAACTATGACTTTTTAAGGTTTTATTGTTTGGTTTTTGTGACAGATTTGGTTTGAATAGGTTATACACCACCACCACCATCCCCATAGACTTCCATGTTTGAATACTTGGCCCACAGGGAGTGACATTATTAGATATAATCTTGCTGGAGGAAGTGTGTCATTGTGGAGGTGGGCTTTGAGATCTCATATGCTCAAGTCACACACAGTGTAATACACAAACTCTTTCTTCTGCCTGGGGATTAAGATCTAGAACTCTCAGCTCCTTTTCCAGCACCATGTCTACCTGCACATTGATATATTCCACCATGATGATAATAATCTAAACTGATGAAACTGTAAGCCACCCCCAATTAAATGTTTTCCTTTGTAAGAATCACCATGCTCATGGTGTCTCTTCAGCAATAGAAACCCTAACTAAGACAACAGCTAAACTGTATTCACTACTTTTTTAACCTTAATTAAATGCCTGGATAAATTGTTTTTAAAGGAATATTTTTTTTTGTATACATCTATGTAGGGGTCTGTGCTTATGAATGTAGGTATCCTTAAAGCTCAGAGGAGAGATTACATCCCCTGGAGCTGGAGTTACAAGTGGTTGTGAGCTGTTGGATATGAGTACTGATAACTGAACTTGGGTCCTCTGAAAAAGCAGTACACACTCTTAATGACCGGACCATCTCTCCGGTCCAGAGTGGCTTTCTTTATAAGATTTTATTTTTATGTTTAATTATGTGTACACTGAGCCACCTCTGCAGCCCCAGCAGACTGGCTTTGCTTAATTCTTCGCAGTGTTTTCTAGGATTATAATGAGATTTACAACGGTCTACTTTAGTTTCCCAGTAGACCCAGTGACAGGATTCAAGGTCAAGTAAATAATCAAGATGTACAGGAAAGAGCAATAAAGGACATTGGGCAAGGAAGAAAAGCAGCTAGTAAAAGGCATGCTGTCACACCTGCTGTCCCCACAGTGAGCTATAGAATTTGCACAACTCCATACAAATTAAGCACAGGTCCTCTTATTCGAAAGTTAATAGAGGGTCAGTGAGATGGTTCAGGAGAGAAAGTGCTTCCTGCAAAGACCTGACAGAATGAGTTCAATCCCTGGATCCTACTGTAGAAGAAAACAGACTCCACCTGTGACCTCCACATGTGTGCGTGGCATATACACACGCACAAATACATACCTTATGTACATGTTTAAACACATATAGTAATAAGTAAATTAAAATTTTTAAAGTTACTAAGAATTTTAATGGCTAGAGAGATGGTTCGGTTGGTAAAATGCTTGTCTTGAGAGCATAAGGACCTTAGTTCAATCCGCAGAACCCACAGGGGGAAAAAAAATGAAGAGGCATGCTCTTGTAACCACAGATCTGGGGAAACAGAGGAGGACACCTAGGCTGACTGGCCAGGCAGCCTAGACTCCTTGGTAAAATGACACAGTCAAATAAATAAATAAATAGTGTCTGTAGAATGACAGTCAAAAGTTGTCTTCTGACCGTTACACGCACACATGCCTATGACACAGTCACAGGCAAACCTGCAAGATAGTAACAGTAGCAGAAAGAGTTCTGCATGATAACAGTGTCATAGATGTCACTGACCATGGCTGTTATGTCAGGTGACAGCTTAGCCTGTGAGGAAGTCTGGAGTACAGAGCACAAGGTCTTAGCATTCTTCCTCTTGAGGAGTCATCATCCACTTCATCTCACTGTAGAAACAGGGCGGCTTCAGCCAAGGAAGTCAGAGCAATGTGGTTACTTGGGCACAAGTAACTTACTCAAGCAGTGAGGGCTAACAAAAGTAGGCAGGCCACCATCTGTACCTAATAGGCTACCAAATACCAAGGTACAGGTATACATCTACTGGTACCCAAAGCAAGGTCAAATGTCTCTAACAGTGAGCCATAGTTTAGTGGGCACACATATAAAGTCCTGCAATGGCTTAATATCAGTGGCCAGCTTAATAGCTATAGAAGGATTCAAGACACAGGTGTCTGGACTTGGCTGTGGGGGATTGTCTTCATTGCGTCAACTGAGGTGGAAGTCCCACCCCTTATGCGTGGCACAGTTTCTCTGGGCTGGAATCCGTAAGTGTGTGGATGGAGAAGTCATTGGTTTCTACTTCCTGACTATGTACAAGACCTGAGCAGCTGCTTCAAGCTCCTGCTGCCTTTACTACACACCATGACTGGCTGTGACCTGAAGCCATGATCCAGAAGGAAACTTTCCCTCAAGTTGTTTTTGTGAGGTTACAAGAAAAGAAACCAGGAAAACACTCACTTCTGGTCTCTCCGTTGTCTGTCGAAGGCTCTCAGGACACCTGTCAGTGCTACATGTAGAAAGGTAAGCATGCGTGAGGGAATAAAAGAGCAGAGATGGCCGTGACCTTGTGTTTCTAAGTCACAGTTACATTTGTTTACAGATGCTATGACCCCAGAGTACTAGTTGTTTGTTGATTTTTTTTTTCTTTTTACCCTCATGAGCTTCATTTGTCTCTTTGGGAAACAGACCTAGGATTAGTCTCAAGCTCTGTCTCCAAGATCTGAGACCTCTATCTCAGAAAAATTCAGAAAGCAGTTTGAATGTTATTTCATCTCTAAGTCATGACAGCTTCTCTTAGAGCTTGGGAGAGGATGCTAGGGAGATAGTTTATGATGAAGCATTTGCTGCACACAAGTCAGAACCTGAGTTGGATCCCTAGAGTCATCTAAAAAGGAGGTGTGTACTTGTAATGTCAGTGTGGGGAGGTGGAGACAAATGGATTCTAGGGATCTAATTGGTCACCTAACCTAATTCACCTGCAAGTTCTAGACCAATAAGAGACCTAGTCAAAAAAAAAAAAAAAAAAAGATACCCAGGAGGTTGACCCATCACCCACATGTACTTTTGCATGCACATGTATACATATATAATCATATATACAAACAAACACATATATGCTTGGGGAGAGATAATGTTAACAGATTGCCTCTGATGCATATGTCCTACATAATGTGCTTGTGTTCCTTGAGCTGGATGATGTCCCCATCCAATTTCCTCTCTTTTATCATTTATGTGAGTTTTGAACACCAGCCTCTTAATTACAGCAATAGTTTATTTTATGGATTTTATGCATCAGTGTGAAAAGTCATGAGGAGCCCCAGATACTTGTTCAAATGTTGTTCGAGGCACACCTGTGTGTGTTGGGAGTGAAAATAGCTTTTAGATTAGTAAATGGCTGAACCAGGTTATTCACCTTAATGTAGGCTTCATGCAAACAGTGGAAAAGCCACATAGAAGAGAACTCCTTCCGCAAGTGAGAGGAAATTGCTCCTGCCTGCCCTGACTTCAAGCTGGAACGTTGTATTATTGCTTCTGTTAGGGTCAAGGCAACGAATTAGCTTTTCTGGGGTCTTGAGTCCTCTGGTCTTTAGTTCGAAATGGTGCATTAGTCATCCTGGTCTCCAGCTTGCTGGCTCACCCTGCAGCTCCTAAGACTGGTCAAACTCTGTAATTGTGACAGACAATATTCTCTCTCTCTCTCTCTCTCTCTCTCTCTCTCTCTCTCTCTCTCTCTCTCTCTCTCTCTCTCTCTCTCTCTCTCTCCATGCATATGTACACACACACACACACACACACACACTTTGCTGGTTCTTTCTCTGGAGAATCTTGGCTAACACAAAGTTAGACATCAACAGGGTAATTAGGATATCAGCTAGAGGAAGTTGAACACAGTCCCCTGCCCAGGTTTGTACATCTAGGCATAGGAGAACTGAGCTAATATACTGGACAGAGTTGAGGAGAGACTTCAGATGCCAGGATTCAGCCCACATCATCACCATGCACCTGAAAAGTGGGACAGGTAGTCCCGGCATGAAAATAAGCACATTTTCATTTGCTGTCTAGTTTCCCATAAGCAACAAAAGCAGACACTTTTACTTAAGTAAGATCTGGACTCAAAATTCACTCTTTTCTCTAAAAAATGTTCAGTTGTGGTGGTGGGGGTAGGTATACACACACATACCATGGTCCACATGTGTGGGTCTGAGGACAATTTCAGGTGCTAGTCCCTGCTTTTCATATCTGAGGCAGGATGCTCCAGGCCGTTTGCCCCATAAGCATCTATAGAGTCTCCTGATTTTGGAGACTGACATTCAGTTCCCAGAACCCATGTAAATTCACTGAATGTGGTAGGACACCTGTTAACCCAGTGCTGGGGATGTGAGGTAGAAAGAAACTTGGGGCTTCCTGGCAAGCCAGCATAGACTATTTGGGGGACTAGGGCTCCATGCAGAGTTAGACCCTGTCTGATACTAACAAAATTGTCAGTGTCTAAGGAAGAATACCCTCGGTTGACCGTTGTCCTCCACATGCACATGTGCACGTTTGCACACACATACAACACAAGTCCTCACACAAATACCCACCTTATCATCCAATCAGAATATTATCTAAGGTACCATAATAAGTAGAGTTTTGTGCTAAGTTTACCCCAGATAATTTTTGTAGATATTAGTTTGGTTGAATTTTATAATGAAATTGCCAGAAAGGGCAATCCACTGTGGATAAGATCAGGGACTCACTGTTTAACAATCCCTTCATGAGAAAGCTAGCTGTCCATTTTGCTAACGATGCAGGAATCCTTGAATCTAGACAGCTATAGTCAGCGTCTGACCTCTGGCATGAGCAGTGTATGAAGGGAGCATTGAAGTAGACAGAGACAGAACAATACTAAATAAACCTGCCTATTAGTGAGTTGTGTTTATAAGGGCAGTAAACCCTGATGAGGGGTGGCATTCTTCAGGCATTTGGTAGAGAAGCTAAGACGAACTCCTCAAAAACAGTTGGCACGGGCTGAGAGCCTCACAGAGTTGTCTCTGTCTCCCGCACAATGGATCAGATCGAGCTACACTTAGCTTCAGAACTCCAGCCTTCTCCCTTCCTCTGAGGCACTAAGGACCCCACAGAGGAACCTGCTTGGCCTCTGCCATCTGACTCCTTCCTCTCCCCTTTCCCAGGCCTCTTTGGGATAGGAGGGTTAGATGACTCTCTAGTCTACAGGGACTTTTCAACACCTCGAGATTTTGACTTCTCACCTATCCCAACCTTCAGTGATACTGTTTTCAATTTCTTTTTTCGCCCTAAGCAGTGATGTTTATGGGGACTGAGTTTGAAAATTCCAGTTTTGGCTTCATAACTCAACCTACCCCATTCCTCAGCTGCAGCTGTTCCCCATTTCCTTCACCTTCCTCCTCCTCCTCTTCCTCCCCCTCCTTTCTCCTCTCCCTCACCACCGCCATGGAAATGCTTTGTCTTAGTTACTTTTTCTATTGTTGACCAAAATGCAGCTCAAAAGAGAAAACATTTTACAGAATATGATTTATAGTTCTGAGGGATACAGTCATTCTTGGTTGGGGAAGATATGCCACAGGGAAGGCATGGTGGCAGAAACTGGTCACATTGCATCCACACACAGGAAGCAGAAGTTGAACAAGAAGGTGGGGCCGGTTTAAAAAAAAAAAAACAAAAAACCTCCAAGCCCATTCCCATCCTCTCACTAAGGCATCTGCCTCCTACAGGTTCCATAACCTCCCCAAACTGTCCCTCCAGCTGTCCTTCTGTCACCCTCCCTTTTAATCTACCTTCCTATTACTGCACACTCCTCCTCTGCCACACTGCTGTTCTCCAGTGTGAACAAGCTAGCAGCATCTCCTACACTTCCCGCATAAATGTCCTCTTATTTCCATGCCATAGTTTCTAAAGAAGTATTTTCACATTCTGTATTATTCAGCATGCAGTGACACCACTGTCACCCTCTTGGAAGGCCGTCTTATGAAAATAGCTGAGGAGGGTATCAACACATATTCTTGATAACATCTTTCAATTTTTTATGTATTATCCTTGGATCAAAACGGTGCAGTTTCTCATCACATTTTCTGCCAAGTCGTGTTTATTTTTCCTAAACAAAGAAGAAAGCCGGGGGGCGGGGGGGTAAGATTCAGACTTGAAGGGCAGAATGCAAGGTGCTAAACTCATTCCTGAGCCGTCGCGTCTTCCATATGCCAACACTGGCATCTCAGAAACCAAAATAATGTGCTAGAAACAAAGCTGAACCTGAATGTGCTATTCATAAACTAAACGTCAGTTTCTGTTAGGACTGTGGCACTTATTAAGTAAGGGGGTCTATACCTCCACCGTTACATCCTTGAGCATGTACCTCCCCAACTTCGATGATAATGTTGGGGAAAGTCAACTCATAGTGCCTCTCCTGCCAAGTTATCATTAAAGGAAAAAAGCAGTGCTAGCTTTTTAACACTGTTGTGTGACCTTCCCTAGGGATATACAACTAAATATCTGTTCTCCACAGATAGAGTGCCAAGGATGAGCCAAAAAAGAGTCCCCATCACTGTAGCTTAATGGCTTCAGGTTACTGGGGTCATATAAAGGGGGATTAGGCTTTATTTGTGGCTGTCCTAGGGTGCATGTGGTTCATGGGCCATGAGTTAGGATGAATTCCATTTAAGTGTATAGTATAGCAAGTGTCAATAAATACTTTCAGATATGGAACTACATCTGAAATCATGGTTTAGAATAGTATGACTTCAAAGTAAATGCTCACACCCATGAATATCTAGGTCTACCCTAACAACTGATCCTGGGGACATTCCGACCTTCTCCCTATTACAAGAATGGTTCCTGTGCTTGAACTTTATGAAAATAGAATCATCCTGATAGCATCGAGTATCCTGAATGTGACCCTTTAGTAAGACCCACAGAACCTTCTGGACTACCATATTATCAGTGGGATTTTTGCTCATATACTTTTTTATTTTCTGCGAATTAGAATTGTGTAAATATACCACAGTTTATCCCTTGCTTTACTACTCTACAGTTAGTTAAGTTGTCTCGAAGGCAGACTGTTATGCAGAAAGCTTCCATAAACATTTGTACAGAAGTTTCCAGGTGAGCAGACACATCATTTAATCTCTGGTAATAATGTCCCTGCCCGGTTCTATGATAAGTACTTAACTTTATATGAACATGCCAAGATTTTCCAAAATGCATTTATGACTTTGTATTCTTAGAGACACGTTTCTCTTGTTCCACATGCTTGACGTTATTTAGTGTGTGTTTGTTCAGCTTTACCATTTTATTCTGTCTATTGTGAGGTGGCATTTTTATGTATGGATATGTATGTGTGTGAAATGTATGTGAGCATGGTGTAAATGTAAGTGATCTATGCATTTGTGTGTGTGTGCACCTGTGTGCACACAGAGGCCAGAGGAGGTCATCTAATGCCCTCCTCTGTAACTCTTCCTAGTATTCCTTTGAGGAAGGGTCTTACTTGACCTGTTTGCACTCCTACTATACACAGTGCTAAGATATATGAGCAGCCAGTGCCTGCTCATTGCATGTGATCTGAACTCAGGTCCTCACACTCACACAGCAAGTGCTGTTACCCATCAAGCCATCTCTCTAGCCTCTCTCCAGCCCTTGTGGTTTTTAGCATGTGTTCCTGGATGCTGGCCATCATTCTCCACATTTGGATTGAAATTTCCTCTTTGTTGACATATATCTTCAAAATTCAGCTAAATGGTGTGTTGTTTCATGTCTTATTGCTAAGCTATTTTTATTTGGGATTATAATTCCCTTTTAGATATATTTTTTGCTCCTGAGCCTCTTGCTTGCTTTTGACATTATTTAATTATTTATTTGTCTATTTATCTTGCCAAGGGAGAGTCACATGTATCACAGCATGCATGTAGATATCAGATATCACTATTATTATATATTATATATGCATATATAACTTCTGGGTAGAAATGTTTTATTGATACTATCAAATAACCAGATCTTTTATGCTGTTTTAAAATTAATTTTATTACTTGTTTTACACTTATAAGATTAATTTTTATTAATTATGTGTATGCATGTATGTCTGCTTAGGAGTTTATTCCCATTAGTGCATGAGTCAACAGAGGTCGGAGGTGTCAGATCTTTTGGAGCCACAGCCGGTGATGACCTTCCTGTAATGGGTGCTAGGAACTAAGTCCAGGCCCTCTGCAAAAACAGCAAACACTCTTACCTGTCAAGTCATCTTTTTGTCCTCACATGATTTTTAAATGTATTCATTTGGGATGAATCGGACTAGTAATCAGAATACATTATATGTGTGTGTGCATATATATACACACATATGAAACAGTTCAAATCAATATAAGCTATATATATCTAAATTATAACATGTTTATATTTCTATTTTTTTCTTGTGTCTCCCGTGCTATTTAGCTTTCTACATTCTTAAAAAACAGTATTTGTACATTTTCCATCACTTTTGTTGTGTCCTGCTATATTTTTGTGTTTATGCATGTCAAGGTATTTTCTGCTTTTCCTTTTTTATTGCAGGATATGTAATAGTGTTCTGTTTAATTTCAGAGAATTTGGACATTTTTCTGTGTATCTTCTGTTATGCTCTGGTTTAATTCTACAATCATAAAATATATTTTGCTTAATTTTAATAAATTTTTAGTTTGCTGAGACGTCTTACAATGATGGATATGATCTACCTCACTGAATCTTTATGTGAAAAGAACACAAATTCTGCCCCTGGTGAGCAGCGGACTGAAAATGCTGCTTTCTGCTGTGGGATATCACTCTTGTACACTATAAAGATTTGTTACTCGTATTGGTTTAATAACATGCTGATTGGCCAGTGGGCAGGCAGAAAGTAAAGGCTTCCAGAGTAGGGGAATTCTGGGAAGAGGAAATGCAGAGAAGGAGATACCAACCAGACTCAGAGGTAGCAAGATGAAATTGCTGAACTGAGAAGAGTACCAAGCATGTAACTAAACATAGATAAGAATTATGGGTAATTTAAGTGTAAGAGATAAATAGTAATATGCTTGAGTTACTGACCCAGCAGTTACTATAAAATTAAGCTTCTGAGTCAATCACTTAGAAAGTGGCTACTGGGTATTTGAGAATTTCTGGTGGGATAGAAACTTACAACTACATCTTGCCCTGATTGCCCATCTCTTGTACATGTCTCCATTTGTTCTATGCCTCAGCAATGCCCCCTCATTTGACTTCAAAGCTAGCTTTCTTCGATGGTTCATATATTTCAGAGTTCAAGGCTTTCAGTATTCAGTCCTAGGATAGCCAAGTCTATCTGGTGGATATATATCTATAACATGTCTTCATCTCTGAAAGCATTTCTTTCGGGAGTTTATAGATTCAGATATTAGTGTAGTGGATTCTGCTCTGTTTTGTTGTTAATTTCTGCATGCTATTATTTTATTTTGCATATATGTGTTATATATACTCTGGATTTCTTTTATTCTTCTTTCTTGGCTAGTTTGGGGGTTTGTTGAATCATCCATTCAGTCATTCATTTGGTTTTTAGACAAGGTTTTACCCAGTAGTTCAGGCGGATCTTAAACTCGCTATATAGACCAGGCTATCCTTGAACTTCAAATCTAGGCCTTATAGGCATTTTAGGTATACTCCTGGCTTAGAGTGGATTTTCTTATAGATAGCATATAAGCCACATATGGTGGCACATGCCTTTAATGCCAACACTTGGAGACAGAGGCAGTTAGATCTGTGTGAGTTCAAGGCTTGCCTGTTCTACACAGAGAGATCCTGTCTCGGCACATACAAACAAACAACAATAACACTAAAACTATAGAATATGTAAGTGGGGTTTGTTTTTATTTACCCCAGTCTGAGCATTGGAGCCTGTTAATGTTTCAACCTCACAGTAAGCTTTCTGTGTCTTACTGCTTCTCTGCTTCTTCTGCTCCCCTACGCGTTCTCTATTATCCACCTGACTATGGAACTTCCTCTGGCATTTCTTATATAAAAAATGCCTTGGCAATGATTTTATCAGCTCTTATTTGTCTAGAAATTATTTATGCTGACATTTTGCTCCATCAAACATTTTGTTAATTAATTTTTTTCCATTTGTATGTGTATCTGTGGTGAATATATTTTCTCATGCATGTGGACACATATGTATGGTGTGTGTGTGCGTGTGTGCATGTGTGTGTTCAAAGTTTGTAGTAGTGGGGTTTCTAGGTCCCAGGCGGCCAGAGGTCCGAGACCCACAGACCTGCCGCCTGAGACTGCTTAGCCGCCCAGCCACTCAGCCGCTCAGGTCCCCAGAAATGACTCAGACACTTATATTAACTTCATGCTGTTTGGCCTATGGCTCAGGCACATTGCTAGCTTGCTCTTACATCTTAAATCAACCCATTTCTATTAATCTGTCTGCCATGTGGGCAGTGGCTCACCTGAGCTCCTACATGTTGCTCCTGTGGGCTTCAGCTCGATCTGCCTCTGACTCCGCCCTGCTTCTCCTACCTGTTCTGATTCCTCTTCCTACTTCTTCTATGGTGCCTGTCATGGCCCAAAACAGCTCCTTTATTTAAAGATTGATATTCACAGCATACAGAAAGGCATTCTCACATCAAAAGTTGTCAAGAATTATCCTTGGTTACTCTTTTACCTTATTCATTAAGGTAGTGTCTCTCAATCAAGCTGAGAGCTTACCAATTTATAGCTGGATTTGCTAGACAGCTTGCTCTGTGAGTAATCTCTCTCCACCTAATGAGGCAGGAATCCCAGGGAGGCCACCATACCTACCCCATATTTTCATGCATTCTGGGGATGCAAACTCTGGTCCTCACACTTGTGGGACAAGTATTTTAAGCGCTGAGCCATTTCTCCAACCTGAAGTGAGTTTCCACAGCCTTGTCAGACTTTGTTTGCTCTGTTCAGCTTGCAGATGGCCTAACCATCATGTCCTGGTTTTCGTGGTCACTAGCAAAGTCTCTGTTATCTTGGTTTTTCTGGAACCAAGAAATCTTGTCTCTCATGATTTTACCTCAAATTTTCAAGCAGTTTAATTGTGATGTGTCTTGTGTGAATTTTCTGTTTTGGTCCAGTTAAAATTCATTGAATTTCCTGAATGTTGGGTTTTATTGTGATTTATTAAATTTGGTAACATCTGTAGTTATTTTTCGTTCTGATATTTTGTCCTGCCTTTGTTTTCTGTATATTAATTTGAACCGCTTTTTTCAAATGCACTGTTTCTTTTGACTATATCCAGTGTCTCTGTTACTAATCCTATACACTGGATTTTTGATTTGCATGTGCTTCTCATCATAATGATTTTGATGTGGTTGCCTTTATTATTTTAATCCATCTTGATTGTGTACAACTTTTACTTTACAACTCCTTATATTTTTATAGCATTAACAATAACCATTTAAAGTTCTTGTTTATTAAGTTCATTATCTCTATCATTTCCTTTTCTATTTGTGCCAGTTTAATTCTCTCTTGGCTATCACCTGCTCTTTTGTATGCCTGATGATTTTTAATTGGATACCAGAGAATGTGAGTTACACTTTATCGTCTTTCTGTAGACTGTTGGACTTTGTTTTGGAACACACTTTACTTATTAGCATGTAAGCTTTATTTTTCCAAGGCTTGCATTCAAAGTTTTGTTATGACAGGTCTAAGGGGCTTTTATTCTGAGTACAATTTAATTTCCCTCCTGAGGCTTGAACCTTCTTCGAATTCCGCGTTCCTCATATTGAAAGGCCTCACCTCTTCAGATGGTAGACGCCGTCTTATTATTTTCTTCTGTGAGCTCCGGGAATTATGTAACCTACTGCTTCACAGTAATTGTCTCTGTGATCTGAGCTTCACCTGGTGTATGTGCTGTACTCGGACAAGACTGTAAGGAAACCCCTGCTACCTGCTTTCCTCTCTAGAGCATTTTCCTGCCAATCCTGGCTGCCAAGTCCCTTCTCCCGTAATGTCTGCATTATCTCTTCAATCCGACAAGACCTCCAGGCTTTATATGAATCCTCTCTCAAAGTTCAGAAACCAAATCCAGGCAATTGTCTAAAGAAATTACCAGCTCACCACATTTTGACTCACAGATCAAGTTCTGTGCAGCCTGCTGTCCAATTTCTAAAGAGAGTAGTTTAACTTGTATGTGTGTATATGTGCAGGTATGTGTGGGTCTGTGAATGTGACAGTTATATTTATGTATGAATGTTTGTGAGTGATGTATATACATGTGTATATATGTATGCATATGTTTACATATATATTTGTGTATGTGTGCACACATAGACTATGTATGCATGTGTATATTTCTGTGTATGTGTATATGTAAGTATGGGTTTGAGTATGAATATGTGTATATTGTATCTGCATTGTGTGTGTGTGTGAAATCATCAGTTAACATTTTTATTAGTTGCCGAGTTGACAGGTCTAAGTCTCTGTATGGCTCTTTATTTGTATGCCTCTTGCCAAAAAACTTCTTTAAATCCCTCCCCACAACATCCCACCCCTAATTTATTTTCTTTCCTCCCTTCTCTCAGGTGCCTTATCAAAGCAGATGCTATCCAGGCAGGTGAGATGGAAAGTAGGAGCAAATGTCTATAGGATGCATCAAGCTTGATATGGAGAAGAAGAGATTTAGAAAGGCAGATTTCCCCATAACAGCCATCGATGCCTATCAGATTCACCCAGTTGACTATTCACTTTTCACTGTGTTTTGTCAAGACAGCTAGAGTGGTGGTGGGGGGGGGGGATCGAGAAGGGAGAAGAGAGAATGTGATTGAATAGAGACAAGGGTAGCCTTTTAGGACAGCAATGTTATCCATTCTCCAAGGAGAAACCATCATTTACTCATCTGGGAATGTAATGAGTTTGTGCAAAATGTAGACTCAGTAAACATCATTAGTCTAGACCTTTAAAACATCTTCTGTAAGTGCCAGCTTGAAAGTGGATTAGAAGAATGCACGGATACAACTGTGTTATAAACAGGTAGCTGGAGAAAGAGCTGAGAAAAGATAAGGGGGATAGATAACAGGAAGAAGGGGATAAACTGGCTCTTTTACAATTAGTAAAAATGATGAACAAGGACAGGGCTGAAACCAGTTATTGAGGCTCTACATCTGTATTGTACCTGAGAAAGTCATGCTGATAAAATTAACTCAACTGGGCATTAGCTCTATTGATAAAGTACTTGCTTCACAAGCAGGTGGAACTGAGTTCAGCTCCCAAGATCCCAGATAAAAGCCAGATAGGGCAACATATATCTGGAATCCCAGCTTTTCTATAGCCGGAGTGAAGGTAGAGAGAGGAGAGTTCCCAGAATTCAGTTAGCCTGAAATATGGAGCACAAACAATCGGGAGGTGAGGACTGACACCTGAGGTTGTCCCCGATCTCCACATTCATGTTATATTACAAACATGTGCGCTCTCTCTCTCTCTCTCTCTCTCTCTCTCTCTCTCTCTCT
Source organism: Phyllotis vaccarum (assembly GCA_033318265.1). Lineage (NCBI taxonomy): Eukaryota > Metazoa > Chordata > Mammalia > Rodentia > Cricetidae > Phyllotis > Phyllotis vaccarum. Next base: position 27,606,770 of record JARWLC010000016.1, read on the forward strand.
CTCTCTCTCTCTCTCTCTCTCTCTCTCTCTCTCTCTCTCTCAAAACTAACTTTATTTAAGGTCGACATCTTTTCAATTAGAAAAATGCCATGCTAAGAAGGTCAAGGTTTCAGCCCAGGGTAGGAAAATGGCGGGGGTAAGGTAGCCTTTGTTTTATAGAGACCTGAGAGAGTTTCATGCTGCTCTCTCACACATGATAACTGTGCACTGTAACTGACAATTTACTAAAGGAGAGATCTAGGCATCTTAGATCCCAGTCTGTTCCTAGGTCAGTGATGGAGAACCACAAAAAAAAAACTGACCTTAGCCTACACTTGACTATCATGGTGAATATTGCATAGGAGTATAGGCAGTATTTTCTAAGTGGTTAGGAGTTCAAAGGGATGCTGGTCTAGACTTTACTCTTTACAAGATCAAGAAATATCCAAGGGCTATAGACGTGGTTGGGTTGGTAAAATGTTATCTAAGCTAGCATGGGGACCTGAATTTGATCCTCATTACCCATGTCAATGATGACCACCTCTGTCCAAACCTGTAATTTCAGTGCTTGTAAGGTTGGTTAGAGCTTGCTAACCAAATTAGCAAACTTTAGGGTTCAATGAGAGATCTGTCTCAAATAGTAAGGTGGAGAGAAAATGAGAAAGACACTGTGTTGATCTTAGACCTTTTTGCCCATATGTACTTCCATGCATGCAAATACTTCCACACATAAACACATATACACACAAAAGAAGTAGTACAGTCAATAGATATTCAGAGTAGTATAGCAAGTTTGAGACTAGCCACCCACACAATGATGTCAGAAGCCATTCATCAATATCAGGAAGGAGTATGTCTTATGAGAGTTGTATTATATATATAAATGCAAGGAAGAGTTCCGAGCGCAAAGTCTACATGGCTTTGGGAACGCATTTCTAACCTTTTTTAGTTCATAGCCTTCAGTGACATCCTATCACAATCATATATGTGATGCTTCTTCTGCCCATGAATATAGAGTTTGAAGGGTATTGACCAGCTCCAGGTGGTCCTTTTGTATGTTTGTTCAAAGTAACTTTCCTTTCATCTTTACAAAGGGCCTTCATGCATGCTCCACATTTTTCCCCGAAAGTTTTTAATATACATTGTTCACTTTGAGTGTATGTCTTAGCTCATGCATTGCACTGTATGTATTTTGAGACCAGAGGACAACTTTTGGGGTCTACTACTCTCCAGGCCACGTGTCTCCTGTTTTCACTGTTCTGTGAACTCCAGGGTAGCTGATGCCTGGGCTTCTGAGTGATTCTCTTGTTTCTGTCCCTATCTACCTTAGGAGTCCTGGGGTTACAGATGTGTGCTGCTGTGTGGGCTCTTTGCTCGTCCCATGGATCAAATTCAGATTCCCAGGCTTGCTCTACAAGCACTTTTGCTTGCTGAGCCGCCTTGGACCTTCTTTTTACTCCCTTATTTCCTCTTAATGGTCTACTTTTTGCTTATACTCACTCCCAATACGACAGTGAACCAAATTCCCAACATCTGGTGTTTTTCATGCCAAAGAAAGCTCAAAGGATCACAAAACCCATTCACGTTCTCCTGTACATTCTTCAAACCACAGAAGGCTTAAACCAGCTTGAACTTAGAGACTGAGGAAGATTCTCATGCATCCCAAGCCATCACGTTGAGTTTAACCTTCTAGAAGGTCATCTTCATGCCACAGCCAAAAGTTACCAAGTGGCTGGAGATAAATCATCAGTTTAATCATTTTCTGTACTGCCTGACAAAACTGTGAGGCAAATGTAAAACAAATAACTCCATTCAATGGATAGGGTTTTGGCAACAGGCTTGAATTTTTTTTTTTTCCTTAAGCTTATTTCAGCCAGGAAGATGAAGAGAGAGATGTGCAAATAAAGAAATCTGTGTTCCCATCTGTGGTTTAAGTTTTTATTGCCGGAACCACATCACGTAGCTTAAAGATGTGTACAAATCTGGAGATGACGTTTACCAAGACTTAATTTACTCGACCACTTGGGTGATAGCCAGGTTAGGAAAGGATGCCAGTTAATAGGATGTTCTGAGAATTGAGCACCCACAAACCACTCTTTCTGGCTGTTGAATTGTGATGCATTTTCATTGTGTATTTGACTGAGGAAGCTGGATGTATGTGTCCATGTGTGTGTGCCCGTGTACGTGGAAAGTGAGAAACCAACCTTAACTGTCATTTCTCAAGTGTTGTCTGCCCTGTTTATTTGAAGAGGGTCCCTGACTGTTCTGGAGTCCACCAGTTGTGCTAGGCTGGCTGCTCAGCAAACCCCAGGGACTTCCTTTCTCTTCCTCCACAGTACTATCACACCTGGTTCTCACCGAAGGGTTTTAAAGGTACAGCAGAAGTTTTCAGCATAGAAAGAGAAATATTTAAGTTTCAGGTTTTCTGTATATCTAGGCTCTCTGGGGGTTTAAGAGAGATAATTATTAGTGATGTGACCTATTCCCTCCATTGAATCCTAACTTAGGCCTCCCGAACGTGAGATCCAGACTCTAACATGCTTCTTGGGCTTGGAAATGTGGATATCATCCTCAAAATTTTAGGTTTTAAATTCCTTTAAATTTTAAATTTTAGGTCTTTAAGAGTGAGGACAGCTCAATATATATAGGAAGTGTTCACCTTGTAAGAGTACAACGTCTAGAACTGATGTGCAGGCTTCTAAATGGAGAGACAGAGAGAAGTAGATCCCTGGACCTCCCTTGCTAGACAGCCTAGCTGTTGTTGAAATCTGGGCCAGTGAGAGACTCGGTCTCAAACCAAGCCAAACCAAACAAACAAAAACAAGGGGGACAAAACCTGAGGAACAACAGCCAAGGTTGGCCTCTGACAGTAACCTGCACACACAAACGCATTCACATTGAACATGTATATACACATGTATTGAACATTCACACAAATATCATGCGTGCATGCATACGCACATCAAAAATGTTCTGATTTTGGAGTGTTTCTGGTTTTGAATTTTCAGAAAATCATCTAAAATCTTATGTGAATATTGAAAAGTCTCTGAAGCAGTTTTGGTCCCAGGATATTTAGGTGAAGAATCTCAGTGGTGACACGGTGGTGACAAGTGGCTGAAGACAAATCATGTGGGATAGCTTGCAGTTGTTCCTTGTAACATCCCAAGTCTATACTAAAGGCAATGTCTAAATACCATTCATTGGGATTTTAAATGACTGTGACAGTTCCAAGATGCATTCTCAAGAAAATGGCTTACTTACTTTTATACACAAGACACTTTACAACCAAGCACAGGTTTTGCTTCTATCCATTAGGTACTCCTTAATACTTCTGATGAACTCATTCCCAAGGATATAGTTACCAAAAGGTAATTGCTTAAGGTTTGTTCCATGGTTAAGAACACTGACTGCTCTTCCAGAGGACCTGGGTTCAATTTCCAGCACCCACACGGCATCTCATAACTGTCAGTAACTCCAGTTCTGAGGGAATTGTACATTATCACACAGACACACATACAGCCAAAACACCAATGCACATAAAAAATAAATCATTTTTAAAAAATAAAATAAAAGACAGATAGTATTGTGCCTGGCTTCTGCAGCACAATGCCGGCTTCAGGGGTGACAGCATGGCTTGCTTTGGATGCCCTGACTTTGTGGTTGTCAAGTATCTACAGGAGGCTTCCATCCCTGCCTGCCTGAGGCTGATAATGGAGACTTACTGAGCTCTCTGATGTAAAGATTTGAACTCTGGCTATGGAAGTCAAACATCTATTGATTTTTATTTTCTCAAAATCAGCAAAAAGCCAAGTAGGCCTACAAATCCAGTCCTTCCAGTTCCAAAGTATATGGTCTCCTGTTTCAGTCTTAATTAGTCTTAAGATTCACCTAGTTTGGTGTGTGTGTGTGTGTGTGTGTGTGTGTGTGTGTGTGTGTGTGTGTGTGTGTGTGTGTGTGTGAATGTGTGTGGTACATGTCCGTGTCTATGTGGTTTGTGAAGTGTGTACTTGCATTTGTGGAGATTAGAAGTTGACAATAGGTGTCTACCTCAGTTGCCTTCTACCTTATCTTTTGATATAAGGTCTCTGGATGTGCCTGGAGCTCACCAGTTAGTCTAGCCTGCCAGTGAGCTCCAAGAGCCCTCCTGTCTCCATCATTCCAGCTCTGTACCACCACAATCAGTTTTTCACCGAGTTCGGATCTTCATGATAATCAGTGGGTGCTACTGAATCAGGTATTTCCCCAGCCCACAAATGAGGATTTTGTATCTTATACCTGAACTTAACAGTTTAAGACACTCCATAGGAAACATTTCTCAAAATTTTTCCTCCCTACCTCCATCCCACACAAGATCTCTGTTGACTACTCCTGAACTGCTGTTGACCTTTCAATAAGGTCACTTCCTTCACGCCTGAAGTCTGTGCCAGGTGAGACTCTTAAGCTGAATCATTTTAAAGAGGTCCTTGCAGAAATGCCTGTAACTCATTCTGAGAAATGAAAACACATTCATCCCTTTGTAAGCCAGACACTTCGAGTCTGTTCACTGTGTTAGGAAAAGAAGATTCTGAGTCCATTTCTTTTGTAAGATTCCTCCATGTCCTGCTACTGACCAGCTTCAGGGCATCTCACATGTGCTGATATGAAGAGCTCTCTCGTGACCCATGTCCTGGGAACTGGGATTTTTCTCAAGGATTCATCGGTTTTCCGTTTTAACCTTAGCTTTGAAATGACTGGGCTGCCATGCCCTGAGTCGTCCCATGAGGCTTCTGGCAGTTGTTGGTGGTGACAGGTGTAAGAGCTTGCATTTAGAGACCAATAGGAGACAGATGGGGCGGTGGGAATGGGTGAGAGGGCCAGCCAAGGCCGGAGATGTAATTGGTGACCTTGGAGGACTGAAGCCTGCTGGTACATTGAATGACCCAACCCTTGAACTCATTAGCGAGGCACCTTTGGCAGCCACATTCACAAATACAGATATGAACTTGACATTTGTCTAGGGCAAAACCAAGCCAACTCATTGAAGATTCCAAGCAGGATTGGTACTGTGAACTTTGTTCTTTCTACAGCCATTTAATTATTTTATGAGTTCTAATAATTCTCTGAGAGGGGAGAAAAATAACTGGCCTCAGAAGTACAGTACCCAACACTTTTTCAAGTTACAATATTTTTGTGAACGGCAGGAAACTAATCTTTAAAACTTTAAAGAGAGTACAGAAAGATGCATCAGCACTTTCAATACCTGACTTCCCAAAGTGGATGTGTTCAGAAGGAATTTGCTTGAGGGTGAAACTCTCTGACTGAGCCCTCCACAGCTCCTTTCATAGGTTCTTAAAAATGACACCTTCACATCCTCCGCAATGGGCATCTGAGAATTTTAGAAATTGAGAAAGTTGTAAATAGCAAGTTGGTTCTGAGTTTGTCTGTGCACATGGTCCTCGGAGAGCTTGGGAATTCACAGAGCCCCAGATACAGATTGTGGTCTAGCAACACTGTGTGCTAAGGAAGTAAGGGAACAGACCCCAAAACATTCAAGTCCCCCTATGGCACTAGACATAGGGTTCCGTCACTCTTTTGTTTTGGACCCCAAATTTGTCTTCTGCTTTATTGTCTGCAACTACTGCTTGGTCTTTATGAGAAACCAAGCAAAAATATTCAAGCATAAGGGGTGGGAATCACTGAAAGGGAAAATGAAGAAGTCCCTTTGCTGTGTCTGTATGCATTCATGTATGTGAAAGTGAACATATGTGGATAAACACATGGAGACTGGAGTTTGATTTCAGATATATTCCTCAGGTTCTCTCTACTGTATCATCTTTTATTATGTGTATTAGTGTTTTCTTTGCATGTATGTCTGTGAGCTGTGTGTGGACCCTGTGAGGGCAGACAAGTGCCACATCTCTTGGAACTGGAGCTACAGACAGTTGTGAGCTGCCTTGTGGGTTATGGGAATTGAAACCTGGTCCCCTGCAAATGCAGCAAATGCTCTTAACCACTGAGCCATCTCTCTAGCTTCTATCATTTAAAATAACAAGGTCTCTCAATAAACCTGGTACTCACCAATTTGCCTCAGTTGGCTAGCCAGCCAGCCTTTGGGACCATGAGCACATAGTAGACACCCAGTATTTTTATATGGAAAGAATGGAATTAGGGGAAGGGAGAACATGGAAAGATGGGAGGGAGGGAAGGAAGGAGGAAGAGGCAGACAGACTCTTGGCAATATTTTCTCATGGGAAGAGCTCATCATCTCTCCCAACATTGATGGAGTCTCGTTAATTGGAGAGAAAATAGAAATGTTGAATACCCTAGATACTGCTCTAACTAAAGTAATGTATAGAAAGAAGAATTTCACGGAGGATTTGCTCACGGTTTCAGAGAGTGAGTCCATCCATATGACCTTTGTAGTGGAAAGCATGGGAGCAGGCAGAGGGGCAAGCATGGTACTGGAGCAATAACTCAGAGTTTATATCCTGTCCACAGGCAGCAAATAGAGAGAGAAAATGAGACAAGGCCTGATGAACCTCAAAGCCCACCCCCAATGACACACAGTCTTCCAACAAGGCCACACCTCCTAACCCTCCCTAACCATCTACTCACTGAGAGCCAAGCATTCAAATGTATGAACCTATTGGGCCATTGTTGTTCAGACCCCACAGGAATTTATCTGTAAGGACAGAGAAAGTAAGGCTGACTAGGTGGAGGCCCTGAAATGAGGGAGGCTAAAATTCTGCCCTTCTGATACTAGGCAAGGAAAATGACCAGTTAGATAGAGCCCAGTCATAGGACTCAGCCCGTAGCTGGACCAGATCCCATGGCATATGGGGGAGGGGGCACCATGTTGAAGATGGGAGCTGTGTGTCTCACTGGTCTCTAAATGCAAGCTCTTACACCTGTCACCACCACCAGCTGCCATTCTGAGTGTCCTGTGAAGACTCAAACACTCTTCATACAGGGCCTCTGCCTCTATATGAACTACTTCTCTGCTGCTATATAAATGGTCATGACCAAGGCAGCTTACGGAATGGAGAAAATGTCCAATCTCACAGTTCCGGGAGATAAAAGTTCATCTTGGTGACCAGGCAGAGCAGCATGTGACCTGATGGTAGCAGGGGAAGCAAAATGAGAGCTCAGAGTGTGAAGCAGAGACACTGAGCTAGAAGCCAGGCAAGACAGATACCATCCAAAGCCACCCCCAGTGTTCCACTTTGTCCAACAAGGCTTCACCTCCAAAGGTTCTGTGACCTCCAAAATGGCACCACCAACTGAGAAGCAAGTGTTGGAATATCTGAGCCTGTAAAGGATATTTCTTAGTGAAATCACCACAGCTTTCTAATATTTCCAAAAAACATAGCAACATTTCCAGGTTTTAGAGAATCCACTTTCCTTTTTTCCTTCCTCTACATTAGTAAATTTTCAATTTGCTACTATTTACAGCAACGACGTTTAAGGAACAGAGTAGGGTGATGGGCGTATTGAAGGTTGAATACTAACTAATGGTGAAATAAGATAGTATGTGGCAAAGATAGTGTTATTTGCCTCTCTGGTCTGCCCTAATATGTAATCAGCACACCAAGCATCGACCTATGTTATCATTTATTAGCCCATCCCTTTCCTGTCCTGAGGTATGACAGGTGCAATTCTAAATTCCAGAGATTAAAGACCAAACATTAACAATTGTAGCACCCTACAGAGAACTGGCGTCTAGTCTTGTGGAGAGACCCCTCAACCCAGTTTACAACTATACCACAAGCCACTGTTTCCTAAAGCACCAGAGACATGGTAGCTATTAAAAATGAAGATTATCATAGCTGGTCCACACACCTGTGAGTCTGAAACAGTGTTGAGTTTACCACTTCTAGACTTTAAAAATGAAGCTAGAGTTTACCACTTCTAGCTATTAAAAATGAAGATTATCATAGCTGGTCCACACACCTGTGAGTCTGAAACAGTGTTGAGTTGTATCTCTTACCACTTCTAGACTTTCAAGATCCTCATAAGAAGACAGGGACATTCATTATAATATTTTATTGTATGAACAGAAACTCTGTATGACATCCAGATTTTGGAGGGTATCTCATTAGCTTTTATAAACTTAGAAATTAAATAATAAGTTATTTTTTGTCAGAGATTTCTACATACAGTTTTTCTGAAGATGAGCTCTAATTTATTCAATTTGTCATGTATGTGGTAAAATCAGCTTAATTTGTTCTAAAAAATGCTAGGCTGTCTAAAAGGAATAAAAAACCCAAAAGGCGGAATTAGGAACATGTCTTAGTTTATATCATAAACTAATAAAATACTTTATATCATGCAAGCATGGGGAGTTAAGTTCGATTCCCTAGAACCCATGTGAAAAGCCAGGGGTGGAGGCCACTTCTGGAAAGCCAAGCTGAGGAAGAGCTCAGTGGCTAGCCAGTCTAGCTGGATAGATGAACCTCAGGTTCAGCGGGAGACCATGTCTCACAAAGTAAAGTAAAGGGGGCTGGAGAGATGGCTCATCCAGTCAAAGAACCTGTTGCCAGCCCCTGTATGGCAGTTTACAACTCCAGCTGCTGGGGATCGTGTGTCCTCTTCTGGCCCCAGGAGTACTGCACTCATCACGAAGACAAAAACACTAGTATACATAAAATAAAAGGTAAAGTAGAACATGGTTGAGGAAGACACCAGACATTGAGCTCTGGCCTTTATTTACACACACACACACACACACACACACACACACACACACACACACACACACACTGTGATGAGTATTATTATTGCATAAACTAATAATTAAGGACAGAGTTGCCCTAGCCCTTTTTTAAAAGGCATCTATCACACACATATTACATGGTTATTGATGCTTTGACCCCCTAAGTACATTTACTTTAGAGGCTGGAGTCTGGGTCAGCCACTGAGTGGTGATAATTCATGCAAGAGACATGTAATCCCCTTTTCAGGAATAACACCCTGGTCTGTTATATGTGCCTATTACATGCTTTATCTCAGTTAATAAACTTCACTTAATTGAAGCCCTATGAACCTCAGGATGAAATAGAGATTATCAAAACTAATCACTGTTCTCTAGTGATTGATTGTGTCTTTCTTGTGCCACTCTGGAGAACCATCTAGTACATATGGGCATGCGACTATGGCCACTCTTACTGGGCCAGCCTTCTTAACCTCATCACATGAAGGAGATACCTTCGAATTCAGTGAAACCTCAGCCTCACTCATTCCACTGGATACTTAGGACACTTTTTCAAATGTGTATCATTTTTCTTTTTTGTTTTTATCGTTATTGTGTGTGTGTGTGCGTACGTGTGTGTGTGTTTGTGTGTGTGGTGTGATGTGTGGGATGTGTGTGTGTATGGTGTGTGGGGGTGGGTGTGTCTGTGTGTGTGTACATATGTCTGTGTGTGGTGTGGGGGGTGTGTCTGTGTGTGGTGTGTGTGTGTGTATGTGTGTTTATGTCTGCGTGTATGTGGTGTGGGTGAGTGGGTGTGTCTGTGTGTATGTGTGTGTATGTATGTGTGATGTATATGTGTGTGTGTGTGTGTGTATCTGCACAGTGTTGGGGAAGGGGAGCACGTATGCCATAGTGGACATGAGGAGGACGGAGAATAATTCTGTGAGTTCTTTTTCTCTCCTTCCATCTTTGCATGGGTACGTGCTGGTGACCAACCTTCTAAGACAGGTGTCTTTCCCAACTGAGCCATCTCCCCAGTCTTCTATCTAAATTCTTGTTCTAAGTACTTCCCTCTAGGTGCATCCTTTCCTCCAGATCATATCCAAATAACAACCGTCATTTTCTCTTTTCTGTCAGCCTTCTCTAATTTTTCTCTGTTTCTCTGTTAGAATCAAACTGCCAAATGAGAACACTGGACAGTGGAATTGGAACCTTCCCCCTCCCAGACTCAGGAAACCGCTCAATGGGACGATACATATGCCAGCCGGACTCTCCAGAGGACACTGAGCCCCTGTCACCTCTGCAGCCAGCCCCTTCCATAGCTTCCTCAGCCAGAGCCCAAACCCTAGAACGTGAAGTGCCTTCCTCCACAGACAGTCAGAGCTCCTCAGAGTCCACTGTTATCCATTCCGTATCTGACCCCAGCATGCTGGCCAGAGGGATGCGAGCTCCGCAGAGTCGCCTTCCCAAGCCCACTTCCTCAGGTAAAGTACCATCTTCTTTCTAGTGAAATTGCTTCCGCCATGATAGCATGTTTGCTGGGCATATAAAACCATCTAGCTGGAAACAAGTTACTCAGTGACCTCTTCCCCAATAAAATGCAGATTTATGGAAATCTCTGCATACTCTCAAACAACACACTTAGGACCTCACCAGGGCTCAGTGGCCAACTGCTTAAGTTAGCAAGCACAAGAACTCAAGTTCAATTCCCAGAACCCATATAAAAAGCATGTCTATAATCTCAGTGCTGGAGAGTTGAGAGAAAGGCCTGTCCCGGTGGCTTGCTGACCAGAAAGTCTAGACACATCTGCAAACACAAGATAGTGAGAGATTCCACACAAGGGGCCTCAAGAACAATACCAAAATTTCCATCTGTACTCCACACAGTAGAGACACACACTCACTCACAGATATACACAGACAAGCAGACAGAGAGACATACAGACACACACTCATAGATATACACAGACAGACAGACACACACACACTCACAGATATACACAGACAGACAGACAGACAGACATACACACACACAGATATACACAGACAGACACACACACAGTCACAGATATACATAGACACACACACACAGAAAGACATGCACACACACACAGGCATATATACAAAATGATATCAACATTTACTATTATGTTAGTATTATGTGGGCATTCATAAGAGGAAGCAGCACACCAGCAGGTGACTGTGTAAATTGATGAAGAAACAAAAACATGCAATATATATTCATGAGATTTGTCTTTAAAAAACTCTATATAGAACTTAATGAATATAGGGGTTGGAGAGATGGCTCAGCAGTGTGCGCTGCTCTTGAAGAAGACCTGAGTTCAGTCCCCAGAACCTTCACTGGGCAGTCATAACTGCCTGTAACTCCAGATCCAGGGAATCTGATACCCTCTGTGGCCCCTGAAGCTACTGTACTCATGTGCACATGCCTGCTTGGAGACACATCTATACTCATAATTAAAAATAAATCTTTTTTAAAAAAAGGATATATTGAATATAGAATAATTTAGTCCCAACACAGTGCTATAAGTGGGATGTTTTGTGCCCTCTAACCAGAAACTATCAGTCTCTTGATGTATTTCTATCTCGTTAGTGTACATTTGCACCCTGCTCAACTATGAAGACTTCATTTGACTGTTCAGCAGCCAACTGTGTGTTGACGGTAGAGGAAAGTAGCTGGTCTTCCCATCAAGACCTGCCTGCAATCTATGGAAGGAAGCTTTTATAAGTAAAGACAAGGCCAGGCTAAGGGTTAAAGTTTTTTCATTGTTCCCTAGATTAAAAATATTTATTGCAAACCAGGTTGATGCTCAATAATTCTTAATATGTGTGGTTTTATCTCTGACAGGATGTATAGAAGCACATGAACTAGTTCTAAACAATGCTTATGTTTATGGCTAGAAGGTCAGAAAGGAGTAGCATAGGAAGGTTATATTATAGGTTCCTGAGTATTTAGAAGAAACGGCTGTTAATTAAACATGTTTGGATGGATGTAACAGACTGTTCTGTGACTAAATTCTTCACACAGATACAGCAATGGCCAAGGGGCCTCATCAGGACTTGCACTCCTTCCCAGCCAAGGTTACATTTTTAAAGGCCATAATGCATATTATTTTTGAAATAAGTGCAGTGTTAATTAATGGCACAGCCTCCAGAGCTTCAGGGGCGAAATCCTAGTTATAGATTATGTGCTCTATGCCTGAATAGTTGCATGTGTGACCTCAATTCGGCAGCGGGCTGCCGAGTAGACTCCATGATTAAACACTGTCATTATAACAAATTGAATAGAAACCACAAGCTTTGAATTGCCTCATAAGAAGGGGACAGGAAGGAGATTGTTCTGATCTTGCTACTTATATTTGCTGCATCCAAATCCCAAGAGTTGTGTCTTAATTAAATTGCCACAAAGGTAGTATATGGGAGACAGTGAGGTGAGCAGACGGGGCCATCTTGGGGTCACCCACCCTGAAGTCTCCTGTCCATGACACCCATGGAAGCTGTGCTGCTTTCTGATGCTTTTCTCAGTGACTATTTGTTAAATGAAAAATTAGGCAGTGCAGAAGTTTCAGGAGCAAAAGGAAAATGGGATTCCGTTTTCTACCTTCCCAACAACCACTTCCTGTATGATTTACACAGTTGATCACAGTCGTTTTTCTTTTTTCTTTTTTTTTGGGGGGGAGGGGGCATTTCAAACATGGAGTCATCTGAACATATCTCACAATGTATGTTTTCATTGGATGTCCCGTATCTATATCTAATTGTGTGTCCATCTGTATTCATAGATGTATTTACAACAATAGGACATTCGCTTACAGAATACTTTCCTTCATCATTCTAAAAGAGAGTCAGCATTAGGATCCTTTAGCTTCAACAACAAACATGAGAAACATGCTCATCGTCACTAGCCATCAGAGAATTATAAGTCAAAACACATTAAAATTCTGTCGTACCACAGTTATAATAAAAGTTATTAACAAAACAAGTAGCAACAAATGCTGATGAATATATGGACCGAAGGGAACCCTGATACACTGCTAGTGGCAAGATAAACAGCCCAGCTACTATGCAGGTCAGTATGGATATTCCTCAAAAAACTAATAAATCTTCCATGTGACCCAGTTACACTATTTCTGGATAGTTCTCCAAAAGACTCTGAAACAAGGCATCACAGAGACCCTGGCACATTCATTCCCACTGCAGCACTAGACACAAGGGCTAAGTTATAGCACCAGCCTAGGATGGTACAGCAGCAGAATAGCTAAAGAGAATGTGGCTGGTCTACACAATGGAAATTTGTTCACTTATGAAGAACAAAGTTACGTCATTTGCAGGAAAATGCGTGCAACTGTTTATATGCATATGAAGAGAATGATGCTCATCTCCAAAAGGCAGATATCATGTGTTTCTTCTGATTTTTTTGTAGATACATAAAATTGTGTGGGGGCTAAAAGTAAAACCATGTAGGGACACAAAGGGGTCTAAAAAGTGAAGGGAGGCTAGGAAAGGTGAGTAGGGATGTACACGGAAGAATGTGCTCAGCATACTCATAATATGTACATACACAAAGATCAACCACTCCCCAAAATAAACCAAACAGCAAAGGAAAAATGAGGATCCATTGCTCAATTGCTCAGTGATGATGATGTTTAGGAAAAGCTGAAAATCAGATTCTTTCTGTGGAAATTTGTAAGGGATCTAGCATTAGTCCTCTGAATTAGTTCTCTTCTCATTGCTATAGCAAAATACCCAGATATTACACACAAACACACACACACACACACACACACATACACACACACACCACATACACACACACACACACACACACACACACACACACACAATTGGGAACAGAATGTCAGAAGACCCAACTGGCACTGTATTCAGACCTTCATAATATTTTTAAATGTCTTCCCCTCCTCCTACCTAAATTTGTTAAAGGTCAGTGAAAGTCTGTTTTTTTATTTAATGTATTTAATGTGCCTTTCTTCATTTAGGAAAACCCAGTTTCCAAAAGCAGAATGAAGCAGAGTCCAAGACCCAGACTGGCCCATCATTTGAATATGCTGAGGATGCATTGGCAAGTAAGCCCCTTTCAGGATGGAGGGGTGAAGATGTGACCACTGAGACCCAGGTGAGGGTGTACCATCTACCTGTCTGTCTGGATTGCAAATTCAGGGCTCCTTGCACTCTGTAGGGATAGATTTAATTTTGAATCAAATCTTGCATTGGTTTTCCAAGTCCGTATCAGCTACTTTTCTCAACTCTGACAAAAAATGCCTGACAGAAATAATAGAAGAGAGAATCAGTTCATTTCGGCTGAGTTTCAAGGACCTGGAGTCCACAGGCAGTGAGAGAGAGGCCAGGTGAAATGCTTCCTTCCCAGGGAGGCAAAAATGTACAGCTACAACTTCTTTACCTGGTGCCAGCTATGAGGCAGAGAGAACTAGGCTGGAACCAGTGCTGGGCTGCATCTCCAAATATCCATGCACACCTCCGACATAACCGCCTACAGCATTGAGGCTCTACTGCCGAAACACTCCATTTCAGTTTCTGTGACAAGTACCTCGCCAAAAGCACCTTTGGGAGAAAAGGATTCCTTTGGCCCATATCTCCACATCATAGATTACATTAATGCTGGGAATTCCAGACAGGGACTTAAAGTATTACCATATGTGTAGTCAAGTGTGAAGAGAATAAAGGTTTGGATCTGTTCTCCCTTGCATTTCCTCTCTTCTGTTGTTCAGGAACCTCTGCCTAGGGAATGCAGCTACCCGCAGTAAGCTGAGTCTGCTTATATCTATCTAACAGCTAAGGCATTCTTCCACAGCCATGCCCACAGATAAGCTTGCTCTAAGTAATTCCTCTCCTCGTGGAGACTCTCTCCTGATGTAATCATACGTTTTGTTAAGCTCAGTTAAAAATTAACCAGCTCACTCCCCAAAATATCAACTAGGGGCATGGTCATATAGGGTCTAGTCAACATCCAGTTCACAGCAGCATAGAAACTTTTATTTATGCTGCAACCTCTACTCAGAATTAATATTAAATCTGAAGGCTTTACAGTTATAGATTGCTTACATCTTAAAGGACATCTTCCATTTGTGAACAGAAAGAGAATCATACATGGGGCAAGTATTAGTCTTTTCTTCCCATGGTTCTGTGCAGTTGGACCATGTGACCTGTTTTTCCCATGTCTCTTAAGAAGCAAGAAGAAAGCAATAGGACTCAGGTCAGTGGGATATTCTTAGATGTTCTACAGACTGGACACACAGAGCCATAATTCTCCATTGCATTATTAAGATGTTTCTGTGGATTCAAAGATAAGCAGCCAGCAGACCAGTGTGTGTTACGAGTTCATCTGTGAGGAAATGCTGACTGGCAGATCTCATGTAACCCAGGCCAGGCTTGAATTGATAGAGCCGAGAATGACCCCGAGCTCTCTGTTGCTGCTCCTATCTCCTGAGTGCTGGGTTACAGATGTGCACCACCACAAGAAGGTCACATAGAGCTGGGGATGGAAGCCAGGGCTTTGTTCACACAAATCCAGGTGAACTACATCCCCAGCCCTGAATAGACAATGCTTTTAAATGTTCTTTGAAGATTATGATTCACCATTTTCTCCCTCTTTCTTCCCTTCAAAACCTTCCCATATACCTTCTCTTTCTCTCTTCCAAATCATTGCCTCTTTTTCTTTAATTGATATTAAATATGTATACAATTGTACACATATATACATTGTGTGTTTATATATCAATATTCCAAAATGCATACATATAAGTAACATTATACAGACTGAGCAGATTATATCTATGTATGTAGGAATATACATTATGGAGTGCTAAGAGAGAATGAGTTTTCTAATGCCAGTCCTGCTTCCAAAAGAAACCTAGCCAGAGAGGTTGAACTTTATAAGCATGCTGTTCATAGTGGTACAAGCAACCATCTGAGTCACATGCCCACCCTGTCAGCTTTCTTCTCTACATCATGTGAACTGCAACAAAACATACCTCCTCCCTAGAGCCCTGCCTCCTGCTCAGAAAGCACCAAAGTAAACAAGCATCTTTTCTTTCAAAGTTGGCTTCTTTTACTTAACAGGGAAATGTTAAAGAGTCCACTTGTTAGCTGAGTCTGCCCACAGATGCACGATTCAGGGGATGAGTAGGTGGCCCAGTGGGTGAGGGAGCAGAAAGTCATTTTGTAGCTTTTTGCCCACAGAGCTACCAACTCTAATTTACCAGCTGAGAAGAAAAAATATTCTTTCCTTACATGCGCAGCCAGGGCTTTGGGCACTGATGAGTGCAGGCACCAGGAAACAGGGAAGCTGGCGAACCAGTGTCTCCATGTAAGCTGAGGGCAGAACTACAGAGGGGCAGCGGGAAAGCCCTGACTCTGTATATAAAGACCAGAGTAAGCGAGTCTTAGCTCTGCTGGAGCTCCTGTATCTGGGCTGTTTCAAAGCAAATAAAATGCTCTTGAATCACCAATAGCTTTTTCACTAATAGTGCAAAAGACAGACGTAAGAATGTCAACATTCCATCATGGAGGAGGGGAGGTAGGTCACGTGGCCCCACCCCTGTAATGGGTAATAGTTGCAGGAGAAAGGAGGAATGTTTTCTTCAGTGGAGTAACCAATGGTGAGATGCCCATTCTACTAAATAGCCTACCACTAACGTAGATAACTCCTCAGCCATGTTCCTACAAACATCCCCTCAGCCGTGCATCTCTAAGTATCCCCTGACTCATGTAAGAAACCCTAGTTAAAATCAATAGATGTGGGGGGAGGTGCTGGTACAAAGAAGATTTTTTGAGAAGAGGAAAGGAATCATCATGAATAAGAGGGGACAAAAGAGGGGAACGCGGGTGAATATGGCCGAAGTACATTATATGCATGTATGAAAATGCCATGAGGAAACATTATGTTAGGTAATATATGATGATCAAAAAAGCAAATATGTTGCAGGTGAGCTCCTGACTCATCCACACAGCCACCCGTCAGCATTATCAGCTCTTCTGCTAGTCAGCTCTCTCTTATTGTGGCAAAATGGCATAGAGCCAGCCAGGTAGTCATGCAGGGTGGCTCATGCCTGTAATCCCAGCTACTCCAGGGGTTAGAGCTGAGAGCGTCAAGAATGAGAGTACAGCCTGAGCAAAATAGTTAGAACACTGAAAACTGGAGTTCTGGGGAGGGACATAACTCAGTAGCAGAGCACATGTCTAATATATAGAAGTGCCAAACATTTAATTCCAAGACCAAAGTAACTGTTGTATCAACTTACAAAGAAGAAAGGTCTAGTCCTTGATAAATTGCCTCCCTTGGTGTTGGCTATGGAAGAGAAGTACTTGGCAGGAAACATGGGATAGGGCAAGGTTGTTCACCTCATGTGAAAGGAAAGGAAGGAAATGGCTCCCTCTATCCTGGTTCTTCAAGGCATGGTTCTGATGATTTTAAACCTCCCTAGACACCACTTCCCGAATGTTTCCACCAGTGCCCAGCAGCATCCAACTGGGAACCAGGTCATTACTGCGTGGGCATTTGAGAGATAATTCATAACTAAATCATGGTGCCAGTCTTGCCAGCTTCGAGCCCTCCAACCCATTCTGGGAAGCAAAAAGAAAAACTCCAAGGAAAATCTCCTTTATTCTTTATAGAGAGCTGCCCTGCTTCCCAGGTTTCTCATCCCCCAAAGAATGCTAAGCACCACCAATTTAGAAATTCTAACAGTGTCCTTGGCTCTTCATTGTCCGTTTTGAACATTCCAAAGCCCCGCTAGCTCCCTCCCACACAGTTTCAGTTCTGCCTCACATTCACCTCCTCTGCCCTAGCACAGTCTGAGTCTTCAGCTGGACCCATTCTCTCCCCCTTACCTGCCCTGGCCCCCTTCAGTTCATTATCTACGTTGCCACCAATACACTCTCCCCCAAATGCAGTCTTCCATGAATTGGTCCCTTTGCTTGAAGCTTTACAGTACATCTTCATCTTTCACAAAGTCCAGTCTCCAAGGATACTTGACCTCCAAACTCACCAGTCTACACATGTTAAATATATACATACCCCTAGTTGTATGACAGTCAGACCACAGGGAAGTAAGTTCTTATTTTAGATTTAAGTTTTCATGCATTTTCATGCATGTATATGTTTTATACTGAGCACATTCTTCCTATGTTCCCCTTGTTTACCCTTCTCTCTTCTGATTAGGGCCTTTTCCCCAGACACATTCACATCATGTATACATACATGAATTTATATCTTTATAGAATACCTGAGAACTGCCACTAAGAAAAAGTATACGATATTTGTCTCTCAAAGAATAGCTTCATTTACCTAGTGTGATTATCCTAAGATGCATTCATTTCCCTACAAATGTTATAACTTCTTTTTATGGCTAAGAAAAGAGTCCACCACGTATGTGGACCATAGTATCCATTGCTTTTTGGCTAGACACCTAGATTGATTCCATAACTTAGCTATAGTGGATCATATCACAATAAACATTGATGCCCATATACCTCTGTGCCATGCTGACTTAGAGTCCTTCAGGGAAATATCCAAAGTGGCATAGCTGGGTCAGGCACTAATTCAACTTTTAGGTGTTTTGGAAAACCACACACACTGAAAGAGCAGGATGATGTCCAGTTCCCCCTTTGTCCTGGGGCTTTGTCAAAGAGATGTGATTTTTTTTTTTTTAATCCATCCACTTAGCATGGTTTCCCTCTGAGAATGGCAGCAAGACATTCTAGCAAAGATACTCACCTTTGCATAAAAGTTGGCTCATCTGAGGCTCACAACCTAAGTATATTCCATGCTCCATTTCTATGGAAGATACTGTTTATCCCTCCTTGTTCACTCTGTTAATGCAGCGTTCAATGGAATCCTTTGCATCAATCCATAGACTCTGGCATCCCTATTGGTATCACAGGACTACTCTGGAAGGCCAGCGACTTCTCTTCCAGTTTTTCTCATTTATTCCTCATGAAAGCTTTATAAAGATGTTTTGTCCTGATGTTATAGATGAAGAAATAAAGCCCTCCTCACCCAATGCTCATTGCTCCAGGTTCACCAAGCTGAATTCACTTGCGGGAATCTCTGAGGGTTTGGGATTCTGTTTCCCTTCCAGAAAAGGATAGTGTCATGCCTCAGAGAGAGACCTCATGCAAGATCTAATATACTATAAAAAATAGCCTATTGGATAAATACATGTCTGGCTCATCAGCCATGTTTATTGATGCTGATTAATACTGATTTTAAGATACACTTTGTAATGACAGTCTCATTTAATTCTGGTAAAATAATACTTTTAGCTTCCAACCATAGTCACTCAGATGCCCCCCTTGTCAGTGGGTCACAAAACAAAATGAATAGACAGGACCATAAGAGAGAGATTTGTGGGGAGGAGTTAGAGTAGACAGGATAGTGGGGAGATAGAAGATAGAAGTGAAGATGTTTCCTATATATGTGAAATTGTCTAAAAACATAATTTTAAGATTAAAAAATATTTTTACTAATTCTTTGAAAATTTCAATGAGGTATTTTAATCATATTTATCCCAGACTCCTCCCAGATCTACCACCGGCATTTCCTACTGTCTTTAATAACAATATCCACTTCTCCAATGTATGCCACCCATATACTCTTGGATATTAGGCCACCCACTGGAGCACTAGAGCATGGTTAAATTACCAGGCCCTGCACTCTTAAAGAAAACAAATGCTTCTCCAGAAGCCATCAACTGTTCATACCTCCACAGTTAGGGGTGATTGGTCCCCAAATCCTCTTCCATTCCCTGCTGTAATGTTCACTGACCCCAACTTCTGCCTCTTACAATTACAATGATTTTGCCCTTTCTTCTGTGGGTGACTTGCTAATTTTGTGTATAAGTATTTTGCCTGTATGTATGCATGTACACCACATGCATGCCGTTGCCCACAGAGGCCAAAAGAGCATGATAGACCCATTGGAACTTGAGCTGCAGAAGGTGTGAGCCACTGTGTGGGTTTAGGCATGAAGCCCAGATTCTCTATAAAAGTAGCAAATGATCTTAACCACTAACACATCTCTCAAAATCCCATAAGTAAATGTTAATTAAAACTATTATTTGCATGCATATATTAAAATATCTGATCTAGTCCTTCTCTAACAAGGGCCCTAAAGCATACGTTGGCTTTTTGCTCTGCCTCCCCATACTGTTGTTTGTTTACTTATTTTTCACTTTTCCTGTATTACACTGGATGCCCTGTGGACTGGGGAAATGATTCAGTCAGTAAAGTGCTTGCCATGGAAGTATGAGGACCCAAGTTCAATACCCAGAACCCTTGTATAAAAAAGCAAACAAAAACATGATGGTTTTGTAGTCCAGAGCCAGAGAAGCAAAGACAGGCAGAAACCTCAGGATTACTGACTAGCAGCCATCTTAGCTTCTTAGTGCATCGCAAGCCAGTAAGAAACCTTGTCTCTAAAAACAAGGTGAGCTGCTCCAGTAGAATGATACCTGAGATTGACCTCTGGCTTACATGCTTTTGTGCACATGTACTTACGGGCAAAAGCACTCCACACATGAGCAAATATCCATATGCACATACAGATATGCAAATCAAACTCTACTAGAGTCTACAGATCACCACAACACGGGGCTCCTTTGAAGAGGACTCCCTGTTTCTCACAACCCAAGTACACAAAATGTGATGGTTAAGAGAAATGAGCAAAGCTTTGGGACTAGGTTCTCGCGGCCACCTGATGATGCTCACCTCATCAAGCTCCAGTTGGCTGAATAAGAAGTGCATTTTCTTCACTCCAAGGTAATTACACCCAACAAATTACAAAGAGCTGGGGCAGTTGAGTTAAAAACAATTGGTTTTGCAGTAATTAGGAAAACACAAGGAAATGATGACTGTGGAACACTATTGAAAGGGATGCTGAGCGATGAGGGCCCTGCTTCCCAGTTCATTCTTCAGCTTGAATATTTAGAGATTCACAACTAATTATGCAGAGATGATGAATTTTTAAAAGCCTGCCATCACGCCTTCCCAAGGCCAAAGGCTGCCTATTAATAGAGCTATCAGATTTTGCTGTATTATAGAGAATTCACACAAAGTTGCATCTATTTTAAAGTGCTCATCTGGGGCATCACTTAAAGATGACGAATCTGTGTAATATGCAGAATCAGCATTTGGGTTAAACTACAATCCAAACTCATTACAATCACTCCAGATTTCCCCAGACAGATCTGTTGTTTAAAATGGACAGTAGATGTGGGAGCCATCTTAGTTCGGGGCATCAGGCTCAGGTCCTGTGAAGGTGAAGTCGGAAGATCAATGGAGCTCACTGTTCCCCTCCACTTGTAATCTTGAAATTACAAGAACTCACCAGCACACTGATTTTTTAAAACTATTATTCTTTAAATTGTGTTTGGATGTTTTCCAGTGTATGTACATGTTGGTACAAGTATTTCTAGAGACTAGACACATTGGATACTCCTAGAGCTGGAGGTAGAGATGGTTGTTAGTCATCAGATGTGGAAACTAGGAACCAAACTTGGGTCCTCTGGAAGTGCAGAACATGCTCTTAACCACTGTACCCTCTCCCCAGTGTGTGTGTGTGTGTGTGTGTGTGTGTGTGTGTGTGTGTGTGTGTGTGTGTACGCACACATAAACATACTTACACACATCTACACACACTCACACATCTACACACACTCACACATCCACAGACACTCACACACTCTCACTCACACACACCTTTATCTGAGAATTAAATGCAAATCTTCGTGCTTACAAGCCAATCTCTTTAATAACTGATACCTCCCTTGCCCATGTGGCTGTATTTTTGATCAGTCCACTCCAGCTCGAAGTGAAAGGTCACTGACATGCAGGGTTTTGTCACTTGCCACATGTAAAGTACTGACCACCACCAGCAGCCTGCTCTGAGACCCTAAGCAGAACCGGATCTCCAGGTTCTTTGCATCTCCATTTATAGACCTTGAGAAAACCAACTGTCTTTCAGTTGTTCACTTTGAATTTGTGGCTCACTGAGGTTTGATGTTTCCGGAGGCCTGAGATGTCATGCGCAATCATGAAACAAGCAAAGGCAATTCAGCCAGCTTCCCAAAATCATGTGGTCAAGAACTATCAGAAAGAACCCACTGTGCCCCAACAGGCTGGGGAGGAGAAGCTGTGACATGACCTGCATTTAATTACTTGAACAGCACATCGGAAGGCCCTTAAGAAAGCAAATGTGGTGATGGACAGAATGAGTTTACCCTCCTGTCCAAAGAGCAACATGCCGTGGCGAGGACATCATTCAATTAAGTTGGACTGTGGGAAATGAAAGAGATAGAGGCCAAGCCTGGGAACCCTAATGAGACATTCAGAGGGAAGAGATGCAAACCCTCCAGAGTGTGTCCCCTTCAATGGACATTCTTGACCTGCTGTCATTACCATAGCATCCCCAGTGATTTGCCCCTTGACTTTTCATGCATTGTGACTCAAAATATTTTTAAAGCTTTTAAGTACAAAAAAATAGCAATTCTTATTTGGTAGGAAGTAGGTATGTGTAGATGGGTCCCAGTGGTTTTACTTTGTGCTGTGACTCCTTGGCCACCAGGACTGAAAGAAAACCAGACCATAAGACTGAAACTAGGAGGAGGAAAGAATGTGGCTTTGTTTATACACATGAACATGCTCCGCCTCTGCTTCCTGTAAGAGGATCGGCATGAAGTATGGCATGATAAGAGCTGCAGGCATTGCTCCTGGGAACCCCAGTATTTATGCCATCCTGTCCATGTGATCAAGGATGACTTTTTATGTACAGTTCCTTAACACACATGATATATTGAGGGTTAATCCCAATTATCAGCCACTGAACTGTGTGGGAAACAGTTGGAAATTTCTGGAGATATTTGGGTTGTCACTTCTCCAAGGGGCCAGGAGCTGCTATTTGGAGCTACCTTGTAGCTGTAATGCATAGGATGGCCCCCAACAGCAAAAAACAAATGGGCAGATGTCAGGAGTGACAAGCAACAGTCAACAGTGGATTAACATTTGGGCACAGGAAATGTTCACCAGGTCAGAGAAGCTGTCAAGTATTTGAGTCAGAACATAACAGCAACCACGTCCTCCATGCCCAGCAGGGGCACAAAGGCCAGTTCCAGCTGCAAATCCAGCCATTATGATGCGCATCCTTCAAAAAGTGATTTTTTTTAAAGTTAAAATATAAATCGTGTGTGTCTGTGTGTGTGTGATATGTGTGTGCGTGTTCTGTGAACAGGGGTGATTGCATGCCATGATGTGCTTGTGGAGGAAGTCAGAGAAGTGTCAGTCCTCACCTCCTACCTTGTTTGAAACAGATTTATTCTCCTGATATATACCAGGATAGCTGACCCATGTCTTTCAAGGATTTTTGTGTCTCTGCCTCTCATCTTGCTGTATGACTACTGGGTATACAGATGGCTCTGTCACATCTGGCTTTACAAGGATTCTGTGAATCTAAACTAAAGTCCTCATACTTTTAAGGCAAGTGCCTTACCCTCTAAGCATCTCCCTAACCTTCTGGATTTTGCAGACCTGGCTACTACCAGTTCCTGGTGCCTTTGTTAGGTCTCAGGAGGATGCTGAGCACAGACTGTCAGAGGCTGCAGCACACAGTCTCTGATTAGCGTTGTAGTTCTATCTCTCTTACAGAACATGTGCCCTGAGGTGGCAGAAATCCTTCACAGACTTGAAAGTGACTCTGGGATGCTTAATCTTCACTGTGTTATAGTGAGGCATGTAAATTGCAATTAGATGGGAAAAGGAGGGGAGAGAATCGTTGTCAACAGGTGTTTGAGGTTCCCTTGGGAGCACAGAGTTTCATATTTGGCTTAAAAGTACATAGTGACATTTGGAGAGAGTCCCTTGCCAGAAGTATTCCTCCTGAATGGTTAAGACAATGAAGATTAATAACAATCTAATGAAACCCTCAGGTAGATCTATATACGACACTTCCTTGAGGAACTGGGGCAAACAGAATAAAGAATGAAGAAAGATCTTTCTAGAATTATTATATCGTATGAGAGGAGAAGCCCACAGCACTCTGAGGTGCTGGCAGGGAGGTGTCTTAGTTACTTGTCTCATTATTGTGACAAAATTTCTGACAAGAAAACTTAAAGAATGAAGGGTAGGTTTTGGGATATAGCTCTGAGGGGATCTAGACCTTCATGGCAGAGGAAGCGTGATGGCAGTAGTGTGAGGTAGCTGCTCACAGGGCATTTACCATCAGGCAGGAGAGGGATGCTGATGCTCCCTCTCTCCTTTTTAACCCCCAATGGGTTGGCACCATCCACATTCAGGGTGGATTTTGCCCACCTCCATTAATCTGATCTAGTAACTCCTCACAGATGAGCCCAAAGGTTCATCATATCATATCAATCATATCGTATCAATCAGCACTATCCATCACACACCAAGGGAGATATGTTCCCTTTGTCCTATGCACCCTACTCTGAGACTTAAGAATCTAGTAAGAAACTACTCCAAGCATTCTCTCAGCCTATCTACCTTTCTAGAAATATAACCTTATTATACACCAAAGTAGATTATCCTAGGGGAGGAGAGTGATTCCTTCCTAACCCACAGCCAGAAGTCTTTCCAAGAAAATTATCAACTATTACTCAATGTGTCACATACGAGATTCTTTCTAGATTGCTAGAGTTCATAGACCCAAAGCCATATGGTTGTGTGCCAGAGATGCCCCGGTCTGGAAGGGGCACCTGGTCTCCAGCTTTGGCTGTTCCGACTGTTGGCTTCATGATCTTGGATGGAAGATGCTGGTTTCTCTGAATATCCCTCCCCTCTGCTACATAGCACCCATCTTGCTACCTCGCCAAGGCATATATCAAATATGATCATAGACTATAGAGTCTCAACCCATAGAGGCCAAGGCATATTTCAAATATGGTCATAGACTATAGAATCTCAACCCACAAAGGCCAAAGCATATTTCAAATATGATTGTAGACTATAGAATCTCAACCCAGAGAGTGCTCAAAAGGTGAGAATTATTCTTTAGCAAAAAGCTAGAAAATCTGGATTGGGCAGTTCATACCTGTAATCACCACTGCTTAGAAGGGTGAGGCGGGATCTCAAGCCCAGCATGAACTACATAATGATATTTTATCTCAAAAGTTAAAAAGGGCCAAGATGTAGCTCAGTAATAGAATGCTTGCCTAGCATAGCATGCACTAGGTACTGAGTTCAATCTCCAGCAGTCGGGGAGTGGGGGGAGAGAAGGGAAGCCAAAGAACCAAAAATATAGAATAATTTAAAGTTTAGAATGTTCAAATAAGAGCACAGAGCAGGGGACTTTAAAATAATGTGTAAGCTGAATAATAAAAAGCTGAAGTCCCCGGAAGGTAAGCCACCTTGTAAATTAGCCAGGGCTCTACAGTTTCATTAGGGAAAATATCAGCTGTTCAAATTCGTTCTGAGGAAGTAAGAACTGATTTAAAAGTCCCTGAAACAAGGCCAGCAGCACCCTCCTTTGTATTTACTCTTGCAATGAGTAGTAATATCCCAAACTATCACTCAGCAGCATTGTGTGCAGGCGGCACCCATGTACAGGGAACTGGAAATATGAGGCTAAATCAGAGAGGGGGGAGTGCTGTGTTTAATTACAGCAGGGATTTTTATGATAAAGGGCTAAATCAACTCACTCTCTGAGGGATTTAGTTAAAGATGAAGGCTTCCTTCCTAAGGACTGAGCTGGCTCTGAACTGTGTGCACACGAAAGGAGCTGGGGAATTGACTCCCAGCTTTCCTATCTTATTGCTCAACTATTTCAGAAGCCTGCCCCTCAGGGACATCATTTGAAGTCTTTCTTCTCTCCTGCTTGAATTTATCTTAAACTCCTTCTCTTGTCTTGATTTGTTCAGTAATGCTTATGCTCTAATGAATCACTTCGACTCTTTACAGCTGTGGTATTCCTTCTATGCTGGCTAGTTCTTTGTCAGCTTGACCCAAGCTAGAGACATTTTGGAAGAGGAAACCTCAATTGAGAAAATTCCCCCACTAAATTGTCCTGTGGACAAGCCTGTAGTGTATTTTCTTGATGACTGATTGATTTAGGAGGGTCCCACTCACCGTGGTCAGTGCCACTTAGGCTTCTGGTTCTGAGTTCTGAAAGAAAGAATGTAAGTTGCTGAAGCCATGAACAGCAAGCCAAAAGACAGCACTCCTCTGAGGCTTTTGCTTCAGTTCCTGTCTCCAGGTTCCTGTCTTGAATTCCTGCCCTGACTTCCTTTTATGGTGGACTATGGGGGGGAACTGTAAGTTGAAACAAACCCTTCCCTCCACAAATTGCTTTTGGTCATGGTGTTTATCACAACAAAGAAGCCCAAACTATGGCACCTCTCAGGAGGTTCCTTTAACTAACTTCCCAAGCGTGATTAGACTTCTTCAGAAGGCAAGATCATAGAATCAGTTGTGTCTTTGTGGAAAACCAAAAGTTGTGCTAACACTGATCATTTCACCCAGTGTCTCCAGAAGTGTTTGCAATGCATAGAAGGATCTGAGGACCAGGGAGATGGCTCAGTGGGTAAAGCACCATGTGTGCACAAGGACCTGAGTTTGGATCAAAACAAACAAACAAACAAAAAACAACTACATGAAGTTGGATGCAGAAGCATGCATCCATATTTCTAGTGCATTTACAGGTGAGAAGCACATGGAAAATTTCTAGAAATGCATGGGCCAGCTAGCCTGGCATATACAGTGCCAGCAAACAAAACCAAGAGACTGCTCACAGAAGGTGATGAGGCCCAATGCTTGAGGCTGCACTTTTACTTTCACATGGGGGCTGTGACACACACACACCCCCACACACACACATGCACACATGCACACACATGTACAGCACAGATCATCCTGGTGATTATGGAGTAGCCATTGTGGGCCTGTGACAAAGTAGCCAATGTGAAAAGCTTGGAGGAGAAAGTCTTTACTTTTCTCATGGTTTTAGAGGTTTCAGTCCGGGAAGGTCTGGTCAGTAAAGCAGCTTATATCCTGGAAGGCAGGAAGGAGAGAAGAACAAGGGGTTTTTTTCCTAGGCATGCCCCCCAACTCCTGTCCAACTGCCTTCAATCTGGTCCCATCTCCCCCAGTTCTCCCACTTTCTGGGAACCTATTCCAATGTTGAGTCAATCAGTGGAGTAAGCCTTGCACTGGGTCAGAGTCCTGATGATGTTGTCATCTCTGGAGCCATCCTCCCAAGTGCACACAGACGTGGCCTGTGTGCCTGGGTGCAAACCTGCTGGTGACTGACACTGCCGTGTTGGTCTTTGTCCTAACAGTTTCCACGAGCTCTTCAGAATCAGGGAAGATTTACCCTCTTTCATGTACCATACAAGGATTTCCACTTGCCTATGACATCTACATGTGGAGTTCATGTTTGTGCATGTTTTATCTTTATAATGATCAGACATCAATTATTTCTCACCAAAATCTCCCCTGTTCCCAGGTTAGTTTATAAAGCTTCATGATTCTCCTCGTGTCTTTGTGCTTTGAGTTTTATCTTTATATATTAACTCAAAGTAATTTTTGCTGTATATACATGTGTATTATGTATATGCTGTTTGTTGTGTGAGAGCTGTGGTTATTGTATGTGTGTTTTGAGATTGTGTGTCACAAGTGTTGTGTGTTGTATATCTGTTATGTAGCTATGATATGTACCTTTTGTATATGTTGTGTGTATATGTCTCTAGTATATGTAGTATGAATGTCATGCATGTGTTTTGTGTGTGTATATTACATATATGTCTCTTATGTATGTTTGTTTCTGTTGTTTCTGTGTTATCTATGTTGTGTATATCTGTTGTATGCCTGTTGTATACATGCTATGTGTTGTCTTTCTATTGTGTGTCTTGTGTGCTGTGGGTGTGTTGTCTGTGTATATGTGATGATATAGAACAAACACAAGGCCCCACCCAGGCTTGCTAGGCAAGTGCTATACCACTGAGCTGCATCTCCAGCAGTTGGCTTTGCAACTGCCTTAAATCACTTTCATATTAAAAAGACAATGGGCAAAACAATCAGTTTCTTTTATTGGCAAGTGTGAAAGAGGTAACTGGTAACTGGGTAAGATAAATTTATCTTCATTTCTTCCTTGCTGTGATTACCTGCTGGCCTGAAGCTCTCACCCTTGTACAGAGTTTCCTTCATCAGCCATTCACCATCAAGTGTGATTAATTACAGGTGCTTCTTAGGCACACATGCAAGGAAAGGTAGGCCCTTCTTTTGCACTGGCATCCTGAGGACTCATGGGTATGCTCTTTCTTTCCCCATGTAATTGCCTTTGGAAAACTTTCATTGCTGACCTGAAGATACACAAGAAAAGGAAACGTGTGCAGGAGGAGAATTTAAGTGAATCTTCTACCTGCTATGATTGTGTGGTGAGGACCTACTGGAGACTCACCTTGAATTGTCACTTTTCTGATTACAGTGACAAAATGCCTGATGAAAACCACTTAAGGAAGGAAGTTTTGGTTTTGTTATTTGTTTATTCATTCATTCATTCGTTTGTTTGTTTGTTTACTTATTTATTTATTTTTGGACTCACAGTTCCAGAGGTATATATTCCATCATGGGGAAAGCAGGGCAGCAAGAGTGGGAGGCAGCTGCTCACGTGGCATCCACAATCAGGAAGCAGAGAGAAATGAATGCTGAGACTCAGCTCACTTTTGTCTTTTGTTCGTTCCAGCATACCAGCCCATGGATGGGTACCACTCAGATTTAGGGTGGTCTTCCAACCTCACAGAACCTGGCCTCCCTCACAGACATCCTCAGACATTGGTTTTCATAGACAGACTTTATCCAGACTGGTTGAGAGGCAATTAAACCTCACAGACATGAAACTTGGTGCTGCTGGGCGTAGGAAAGGGACCCCAGACAGTGCAGTCCCACCCACTGAGCGTACAAGTGAGATAGAGAAGACACCAAGAAATTTTAAATATGACACAGACTCCCTTCCACTCGTGACTTAACATCTTGTCACATAACTTAATGATATTCCACAATAAGATTTTATTGTCCTATGTCAGGCAAGTTCTTGGAGATGATCATTGCAAAAGATATAAAACACAGAGAGAGGCTGATGCCCCACTTTTGGAATCCGATAACACTCAAGGTTTCTGCTGATGACAATGTTGCTCTTATCTTCCTCTGACCATTCTGGTTGTCCCAAGAAGATTGATGTTTCATATTGGATTCCAAGTCTAAGACAAACGTTTATGGAAGATTGACTAAAAGGCTATCTATACGGGGAATTGTCTGTGACCACTGATCCTTAAGAAAAAGGAATTAAGTACTCAGGGTTTTTTTCTCAGAGGTGATTTCTTAGGTGAATCTTTTAAGAATTAGGTTTGAATAGATGGAAAAAAAATATGATTTCTCATTGGGGTGAGTGAAATGGAGGATATAAAATGGTTGGAAGAGAGCAATGACATACCATGTATAGACAGAAGAACAGAGATTTTATGAGAGTGACTTATGCTATAACACATCTGTACTTTAAGCTGTGAAGGCCAATGAGTTAACTGTTGAGAAGAAAACCAGCCAAGACACAGATGTGGGCAGGCCTGGATGTGTACTCACTAGTCCCAGAAGTCATCCTGATGGTTGAGTCTTTCCAGCAGCTCAACACATTAAAAACTCAGTTCTGTTCTTCTGCTTCTTCCCAGTTATTAACCTAGAGCCTTTGTGTTGCAAGAGAACTTTAAAGTCCTGTCCTCCTCATTGGAACGTGTTCCATGAGGACAGAGACTTTTTCTGGGTGTCATAGTCTCATAATGACTTGTATTTCATGGATATTTATTGCATGGGTAGATGTATCCATGCTTCCATGCACATGTATGCATGTATAAGTGGGTGCATGGATGGATGCAGGGGGATAGATGAATGGATGGGTACGTGAGTGAGTGGATAGATGGGTGCGTGGGTGGATGGGTGGGTGGATGATGGGTAGACCAATCAATTTCACTTCTCTCCTGTTCATCCTTAGCTTCTCTTTATCTATTGGCAGTGTATTATGGGCTGTTCCATTTTATGGCTCAGTTTACTCCACCAGAAAGAATTATAGTTAAAACCTGTACTTTCTGATTGGTTTTATAATAACATACCCAATTGTGAATAAAGAAATTCAGGCTTGCCTTCAACTCAGAGCTAGGGGAAATGGGTATTTATAGATTTGTGGATAAGAACTGAATTCAGCAAATACTCAGGAAAACAA
This sequence comes from Phyllotis vaccarum, assembly GCA_033318265.1. Lineage (NCBI taxonomy): Eukaryota > Metazoa > Chordata > Mammalia > Rodentia > Cricetidae > Phyllotis > Phyllotis vaccarum. The sequence continues at coordinate 27,636,691 of JARWLC010000016.1, forward strand.
TTTCTACATTCTCTTTGATATGTAACTTAGTAATTGCTGATATGGTGAATGAATGAATGAGTAAGTGAATGAATTAATGAATAATTAAACAAGTAGTCTTGAAATATGTATGGAGGTTTTGATGTCAACTTGAATTAGTGTCAGTCAGTGATATTCATGAGCCACCTGTTCCTCAGATTCCCACCATTTGACACTGTATACAACATGCCTTCTTTAGACTAATTTTTCAGGTCAGCACAGAAATGTTGGATTTTATCTTGAAGTCGTCATACATATGTGTCATTATCCTTTGTTTCCAGTCATTTGCCTGGTCACACCCTACCTTCTCTCTCTCAACTCATTTCCTTTCTTCCCCAGTTCTACTCCGCTCCTACCTGTGTTCTGCTTCCTGCTCTAACTGACCATCTTCCTAAGGATCCCTTTCCTCTCTCTCATGTCTCCTTTCTAATCTTATGAACTACAAACACACACATATAAAATTTAACTGTAGGACATACCTCTGAGTGCAAACATGCACTTTCTAAGACTGACTTATTTTGTTTAACACCGTTCTTTCCCAATTACATTAATTTCCCTGAAAATATCATGATTTCATTTATCTTTACACCTGCATGAAATTCCATTGTGTAGATAGACAATATTGCTTTTGTCTACTCATCTCTGGATGGATATCTAAGCTGACTTCCTTTCCTGACTATTACTAACCATACAATGATGACCAGTGGGTGTGCAAGTACCTCTATGGTGTGTAGCATGTATTTTCTAAAGGTACACTTGCAGCACTGTACCCGGTTATCATTATAAATCGATTTCCTATGGAAGTATCTGTGAAGTCTAGTTCTAGTAGGGATTCAGTGGCCAAGGTCTGAAAGGGAATCAATATAAGCATGTTTCTCCAACCTAAAAAACAGTACCAGGAGATCTGGGGGAGGGTGCACCCCATCATTGGCTGTGAACTTCACAGTGCCAAGACCTCTACCATTCATGAAGCATGAGGGTAAGGCTTTTGCTTTGTCTGATGCTGCACGGTGGTGCCTAGAAATGAGCCTAGTACACGGGACCAAAGTCATCAGTAAAAGATAGAAATGAATAGCTCCTTTCATTCAAAACTGCTGCATACTCAGAGCAAGGCATAACTTAACAGCTATTTTTACTAACTTCTCAAAGGGGGGGGGAATCATCTAAAGAAACTGTCACTTCAGTACCATAAAATGTCTCTTTAGTTCCCCTTGGAGTACAGAGTTCATGCACATAATACATTAAAATTGCAAATGTTATTCAGTATACTATCAGTTAGATCAGAAGAAGAGGGAAATTATGGGCTAAAATACTGTAACTTCTGTATCTGTTGAAGAAGAAAAATCAAAATGAGTTCATTTCTTTGGTCCCAAAGCAAGATGCTGTTTAGCCTGGGTAATACAGATGACTATGTCAAATTACGGTTTTCTTTTTTCTGCATTCTGTAGCTCCTCTTCTGAGATGTGCTGTGCTCCCTAGCTCTGAGTTTTATAAAAAGAAATTTCATCGTGATTTTGGGGTTAGAGAGGAGTGTTCTGCTTCTCCAAGGCACACCTTGGTCTGAGGACACCTGCTTTGAAAGAGCCACTGTTAAAAGGAAGGCTCCTGAGAGAGGGACCCAGACTTCCCAAAGAAAGCTTTTCTGTGGCAGAGAACTGAAGGGATGTTCAGACAAGCAGTCTGGTTGCTAGTTTTCAAACAGAATGTTTCCCATATTTCTCTGCTTAGAATTATGCTCTCAATTATAAGCTCTTGTTCTGGTTTTTAGTTATTATGTTAAAGGGTCATCTTTTCTTTCCTATTGTTTTTTTTTTTTTTTTTTAACTTTGTGGTTCTGGGTACTGAACCCAGGAACTCATGTAAGCAATATAGTACAACCCCAATCCAGGAACCATATTCTCTCTCTCTCTCTCTCTCTCTCTCTCTCTCTCTCTCTCTCTCTCTCTCTCTCTCGTGTGTGTGTGTGTGTGTGTGTGTGTGTGTGTGTGTGTGTTTAATGTCTGGCTGTGGGTCCCTGCCACAAAATTCATGTTGAATTTTGTTAAAAATTATATACTTATCTGTTGGGATGATGGTGTGGAAGACATCTGCACGTGTTAGGAATTGAACCAGCCTTGTATCCATAGGTTAAATGTAGTTTCTGTGGCTGGTGTTGTCTCTACTGAATCTGTACAACCATCTCTTCCTTATTTATACTGTTTAGCTCTTCTCTCTTTTAAGACTTTTACTTTTTATCTTAATTATTGTATATGCATGTGTCTCCTATGGGTCTGTGCTCATGAGTTCAGTGCCTGAGAAGTCTAGGAGACAGCATTTCATCTCCCAGCGCTAGAATTACAGGTGCTCATGACTTTAGGGAGTTGTAAGTTTTTTAAGCCAAATAAAAACATTAAAAATCACCTAAAAATTAAGAAATTTTGCATAAAACTAGAAGCCAAAATACAAGCAAGAGGCGGACATTATATATAGGTAACAAAGAATAGCATCACATATGTATTTGAATAAGGTATAGTATAATAATATAATATATAATTATGTAATATAATAATGTATAGATTAAGAAAGATACAAAAATTAATTTTTAATTTTTTGAAATTTTATTTTATTTTCATTAAAAAAATGTTATCTCCATCAATGTATTCCCCCTGCTCCCCTCTCCTCCCTCCCAATCCCTCCCAGCCAGCCCTCAGCCTCTCCTCTCCCCATCCACCCATCCCCTCCACCAAAAAGACAAGAAGTCCCAAGGTGGACCAGTCCAGTGTGGCACAACCACTTAAGGCAAGTCCGGTTCACTCATTCCAAAGTCAGTGCTGGGCTGGTTGTTCCTCTACAGGGAATGGGCACCAAGGTGCCAGCCCATGAACAGGAACACAGTCTGATCCCACCCCTCGTGGCTCCACACATTTCTCATGCCAGTCAAAAGCCACCTACACCAGGAGGGCCTAGCTCCTCCTCCCAATGGATCTCCAGTGGCAATTCCGGATTCAGTGAGCTCCCCAAAGCTCCAGCCAGCCATCACCATGGGAACCTCCCTCATAATCCCTATCCCCTTGCTCATACAGACTCTCCTCCCCTGCTCTCAACTGGACCAAGAGCTCTGCCCAGTGCTCAGTCATGGATCTCTGTCTTCACCTCCATTTCCTATTGGATGTAGATTCTGCGATGACACCTAGGGTGTTTACTCATTTGATTGTAGGGGAAGTACCATTTGGGCACCACCTCCACCATTGTTTGGAGACTTGGCCAAGAACATCCTGCATGTTTTTGGACATTTCCCTAACACCCAGTCTCTTTCCAACCCCATATTGGCTTCCTCTATTAAGATATCCATCTCTCTCTTTGCTCCACTCACTCAACCATCTCCTTTCAAGATTTGTTCCCACCTCTTCTTGGTTGCAACCTGTTGTGACCCCAGTTTGTTAAAATGATCTTCTCTATTTTCTCTTCTTAGGGGAATCTCTGGATGTCTCTCTTAAGTTCCTTCTAATCTCTATTTTTAAAATTTTTAACGTGTGTGTGTGTGTGTGTGTGTGTGTGTGTGTGTGTGTGTGTGTGTGTGTGTGTATACGCACATGCAGAGAACACGCGGAGATCAGAGAAGCCAGTTCTCTCCTTCCCCGATGTGGCTCCCAGGGGTATAATTCAGCTTATCATAAAGTTTGGTGGCAAGCTCCTCACTTGCTGAGCCATTTGGCTGTTACTGTTTGTAAAGAAGAACCAAAGATATAAGAAAGCAAGGACAACATGGTATACTGTTTATAACCATTTGAAAAAGAATTAAAAGTCTTCTAATATCTTGTGTTGGTGAGCACGTACATCGTTTGTGTTTCTTTCATGAGTATAAGTTGTCAAATTGTCTTGGAAAAGACTTTGACCTTGTCTTGTGAGGATGATCATTATATTTCTTTATGCATTAACTCTCCACTTGGAAACATGCCCTTGGAATGGATTAACCTGTAGATACCAGCAAAGTTGCACTATATCATTTTACAAATAAAAACATCCACAAGCCTCTAGAATGTTCTAGGATAATGGAAAACCAAACTGATAGGATAATGGAAAACCAAACCATGATGCCGTCACATGGTAAAGTATTACTGAACAAAAAGGAAGGACTAAAAAAGAAGGTAAGGAATGAGAGCATCCGAGTTTGTCGGCTGGCAACTCTTGTAATGAGGATGCGGGATGAGAGATGAGGGAAACAGTGAGATAAACATAAGCAGTTAAAATATTTTAGCCCTTGGACTCAGTAATGGTTTCACTGTTATTCGTTATCTTAAGTAAATAACAGTATAATGCGGAATTGTAGTGTTTAGTTCATTGATGATTGTATGGCATGAATGCTCCGATATTGATCAGGTCATCTGAGAATCTGAAAGTCAAGTTTGCAAAATCCCTGTGTTATATTACATTACATTATATTATATTATATGTGCATGCCAAGAAAATCTTGTTAGGATTTTGTGTGGATTTGGTATGGTATGAATACAAATTACCTGGTTATCTTGGTTATCTGCTGGTGGGTGTCTGTAAGCGCAGGGGCCTCATGAGGAAGCAGAGAGCAGGAGACACTTAGAAGCTGTTCATATGGAGAAAAGACTTCATTGTTAGAGGAATATGATGATGATTAACAGAGAAGGTTATGATAGCAGAGAAGAGGGAAGAGAGAGAGAGAGAGAGAGAGAGAGAGAGAGAGAGAGAGAGAGAGAGAGAGAGAGGAGTGTCCCCAACAGAAACAAAGGCAAGAGAGAGAGAGAGGTTCAGAGGCAGGAATCCTTCTTTAAATGGGGCTTGACTCAGAGCTCAGAGGAGGGTGTGGCTTTAGAAACTAACAAATCTGACCAGTAAAGAGTAGCATGGAGTTTGGTATGTCACTCAGTGGTACAACACTTACCTTACAAGTCTAAGGCATTGGCTTCTCAACCCCCAGCTCTGAAGTAGGGGGGAGGGGGCTAAATAGCTTGAATTGAGACTTCTAAGATTCCAAAAATTTTCTAAACATCACATTTCTTATGCATTAATTATATAAGTTCACGCTGTTTCTGATTTCTGGCCTTGTCCTGCCTTCTTAGAGTCGAGAGTATACTCTTCATCTATGTAAGTGACACATTCTTACTAATTACAAGCTTCAGTGAGGTTATCCAGAGATAAAGAACTGTGTCAGGATAGGTGGAAGAATGGATGAGGCAGGATGGGATGAATGAGCATATGCATACATGTATGAATGGATATATGAGTGGATGATGGGATGGGTGATGTTAATGGATGGAACGGGATTGGTGGAAGAATGAAGTAGATGGACATATAGAGTAGATGAATAGATATATGCATGACTAAATAGGTGGTGGAAATGTGACCGTTGAAGGAACTGGTTCATGTGGTTACTGAAGCTGACAAGTCCAATGATTAGCCACCTATATGTAGGCTAGGACTAGGGAAGCTGTTCTCATAGCTCATCCCAAGTATGAAGGTCTCAGAACCAGGGAAATCTATGGTATATTTGTGAGACAGAGGCCAAAAACTTAAGAACTTGGAGCTCACTGGTTCAGGTCTGTGTTCAAAACCTACAGAGACTAGAATTCAAGAGCTGTGTATGCTAGTGGGCTTTATATGCTTCTGAGGCCAGAGATTCTATTAGGCACCATTCCAAAGCAGTGCAGGCCTTTCCTTTAATGCTTCTCTTTCTTGTCGTCTTCCCCAATGGCTTCGGCTCTATGTTGCTTTCTTCTCCACACTCAAGAGACTTGCACTCTCTCCCCTTCACTATTTTATTTTTCAGTATCCAGTCAGTCCCCAGGAAACAGCTGGGTAAATGTAGCCAGAACCAAAAGGCAAATCAGATGGAAATAGGCCTGATCAAAACACAGATCAGATCAGTGTGGATAAGATGTACAAGGAGGTACTACAGAGCCCAAGCTCAATGGTCAGGGTTGTAGGACATTGTCTTAGCACTTTTCCTGTTGCTGTGATAAAATCCCCTACCAAAAGCAATTTAAGGAGAGAGGCTGACTCTGGCTCACAATTTGAAGCTCAGTCCCTCATGGTAGGAAAAGCATGGCTGCAGGAGTATGAGGCAGCGGTTCACATGGCATCTGCAGTCAGGAAGAAGCAGGTATTGAACACTGGTGCTCAGCTCACTTTCTCCATTTAAACAGTCAAGGATACAAATGAAATGGTGCAGAGGACATGGATCCCCTAAAGCTGAATTTACAGGTGGTTATGAGCCACCTAGTGCGGGTGTTGGAAACCAACCTGAACCCTCTACAGAGAAATAAGCTCCCTTACTTTCTGAGCTGTCTCTCAAGTCCCTACATTGTCTATGTTAAAGCCAAACTCAGTGGGCCGTTTAGTTTGATGATGTATTCTGCTTTCTCCCAGCATTTCCCATGTGGATGTGAACATTTCTCATTTCAGTATTCCCTGCCACTGGGAATTCACATAGCAAGTTATTTTTCAAACTTGACTAAACTTTTAAGGGTGGAGTATGATTATTAAAGAACTCTCAAATTGGAGGAAAAGATGAAGTCTGTCGAATGATACATTGTATAAGGACTGAGAATTAACCTTTGAAATAATATAGGGGTCATTAGAGATCATGACAGGCGTCTCCTCGGTAGAAAGATAGGCACATCCTTCCACAAGTGCAGACTGACATCAGATTGGAGAGGCCTCAAAAGAGGAGAAGGACTAGAGGAAGGAAGTGTGTAAATCTTTCAAGGACCTTCTTTTTACTCTAAAATAGTATAGACAAATGGGGTCATTTGAGAGTGTCATTAAGTATGGAAAGAATCACCACACATTAAAGACTGATGGCAAAAATCCAAGTGAGGAAGGGAAGATGTGGAGCTCTAAGGGGCTGGGCCAGGTGGAGAGTCTTTCCTTAGGAATATGGCATCCATCTACAGTGACTAGAGAATGGGAAAACTTGTGGGAAGGTGCTTTTAGGTATATTTAAGACTTTGTTCAGCTCTTTTCTGACTTCCTGTCTGAAGCCAAGAGTAACCGTGAGTAAGCAGTTGCAATTTTGAAAAGAGGGGATATGGGAAGTGCTAAACAACTCTCAGAAGATCTTGTGAATGAGAAGGGGGCTATAAACATGGCTGTGTGGTTACCACCTTACTGGAACGCAAATGAAAAGCTGGGAGGGTGGTGTTGGCCTTAGCAGAATCAGGTTTCTATTAAGTGCTGCTGCCAAAAAAGAGGCATGAAGTGGAGAACATTTAAAAGGGAATAACGGACTGGGAGTGGAGTGTGGCTCAGTTGGTAGAGTACCTGACTAGAACACACTAAGTCCTGAGTTCTACACCCACCACCACATAAACTGGATGTGCCAAGACATGCCTGTAATCCTAGCACTCAGAGAGGTGGAGGAAAGGTGATCAGAAGTTCAAGGTCATCCTTGGCTACATATCAGGTCTGTGGCCAGCCTGGAATACATGGGGTCAACAAAAAACTACATGTTTTAAAGAGAGAGAGAGAGATTATAGTGATGAATCCGGGACAATAATTTGACTAAGAATGGAGATAGGCTTCATAACAAGAAATGTAAAAGGAACCATGGGACCATGGGATGCTTGGAGAATCAGCAGAATCCTGAGCTGTGGCAGAAGGACCAGGAAGCCTGAGAAAGGAAATAAGCACAAGCACATGATCAGTGGAGAACAGCATGTTTTTATTGAGACTATGGAAAAGTTGACTGTGTTATTAGTGCTAATGTGTTGAAGACAAGATCTTGAGCTCAAAATACTATTAAAGTACTCAAACATAATGATTTTTTTTAATATATAAGTATAAGTATAGGATCATAATCACATAGTCTGATCCCCCTTGTTCTATTTATCTTGATGTCTCTAAAACCTGTCACAATATTTACACAAAATGAAGGCTCAGTCAGTATTTGCTGAATGAATGAATGAATAAATGAATGAATGAACGAACAAATGATAAAACTTGAGAGTTCAGTATTGAGCTGTTTCAAATGATGGAAACAGAAAGTCAGGCTTATTCAGTTCAATGTCTATATTCATTTAAAAGGAGCAGTCTTCACTCATTAGAAATGAATGCAGTTTGGTCTAATCAACACCATTGAAGAGTGAATTTGGTATAGCTAAGCAGCCATACTATTTTGAGGTCAAAAACAAACCATGGATTTAAGATAATGAGTAAAATTATAAGAATGAGCCAGAAAATAAGTTCAAAAGTACAACTCTCAAAGTGAATTATAAGAGTAACTTGACATGCATTCCAAAGTTACTGTAATGAAAAGAAATATGTGTATGTGTGTGTGTGTGTGTATGCACATGCATGCACGCGTGTGTACTTGTGCAAAGTTCTCAGCCATAAATGGGACATCTGTGTCAGCCTGGCCCATACTCCAGGACCAGGAAATGTCTTGGAAGAGGACAAAGTTAATTAAGGCCTGAGGATGGAGAGGAGTGCTGTGATAAGCTGTCTTCGGGACATCATGGCTAGAGCAGTCCTGATCTCGCAGTAGCTATGGTTACCAGCACAACATCAAGCCAGTTAATAACTCTAACAGGCTCCCAAGGTCCCATCCTCAGCTGAGGAGTGATTGGCAGTTCACAGCTTCTGAGGAAAATAAAGTTAGTTTTCTTTGACAGTGGGGTCACTGATTGGTGTCCATGACACAGTCTATGACCTCATTCTCGTGTGAATATAGGCTATACTAATTCAACTCTGTAGGTTTAATAATAATAAATTATATATTTATAATAATAACATTTAAAATTATATGTCACATATATGTATTTGACTACTAGAATACAATAATTTCAATTATTTATATTTAGCATGTTATAGATAACCTAATATAGCAAATAACTATTTGCTCAACTGTTAATAATTCAAGACTATAAAAACTAAAATTTATTCTGTAATCTGAGTCTTGCCCCATGGAAAGGAAGAGATGAAGCTTTGAGAGTCAGAACCAGTGACCTAGAAATGCTTATGCACTCTAGGTTTCAGTGTTGTAAACAGACTGACGCTGACCCCACACTGCATCAGTCTAAAAACTGTGGATTCAGAATCTACGCTCAAGGCAGGAGCTCTTTTGCTGCCCCTCTGGAGTAATCAGTTTACGGGTTCTGTGGTGTTTGTTTGTTATGTGTGGGGTGTTTTATTGTATGTATGCATGTACCTGCAGGACAGCTTCACTGTCCACCTTGCTTATCTCAAGGCCAGGCCACTCACTGGCCCAGGACTTATGAGTTATTATGCTGGCTGACCAGCAAAGCAGGGATCCTTCTATCTGCCTCCCACCTCTTAGGGAGTGTGCCAGTGCATGTGGCTATTCCACATGGCTTCTGGGAATCCTCCTGCCTCCATGGCAGGCACCTTTTTGGTGGAGCCATGTCCTCAGGCCTGTCGTCTTCTTATTTTGTTTCCTCCACCCCATTTCCAGAGGTCAACGGATAACCTGAACTGCTTTATTACCTAGGAGGAAGGAGGATCAGCCAGTCATTGTCTATGTCTAAGTCATTGAAAGCAGCTATATTGGAATCAACCATTCTCCCACACCATCCTCACAAACACTGCCACATGAAGGTCAGAGGTCACTGCAGAAGGTGCTATCTTTATTAGTAAGAGCTGACCCGTCAGTGACAACCCATCCTCCACTGCATAGAAACAAATTTGTCTCCAGAATAGAAAAAAAAAAAAAAATGCTGTCATTCCTTGTACCTTTCTAAGTCGATGTGGTCAGCTTAATTGAAGAACATTTGAGGCCATTTGTCAAATGCCTGATGGATGTCCCCACGGTGAATCACACTACCACACAGAGAACAGTTATCCTGTGTCATTTGTCATCACAAATCTCTGATTCCTTTAACTATCAAAGGAAAATTTAGGTTAGATTCTGGGGTCTTGTCGCTGGTTTCTGAGATTCTCTAACCATCATCTCACCATTTGATTGTTTGAGAGTAAAAAAAAGTGCTTTGAAGAATCGCATTATTCAAGGAACCCGTGAAAGGCAGAAGGAAGTGGCATTGTCCCCCAGGCACAGCAGTATTATTTGTGATGCATGCGCTCCTTGCCTCCCTCCCTCCTCCAGTCCCCAACTACATCTGACCCCCTGTGTCACATGTCTCCAATGGTCTGTGTGCAAGTGTCTGAAACACCTTTGGGGACTTGCTAAGTACTTGGCCAGGATTTTTATATGTAGATTCACCTCTCATTCCTAAACTACTGTCAAAACCACCAGGAGAAAGATAGGCTTCCTAGCAACAGCAGATAGGGAAGGGTAAGCATAGGAGATGCTCTAGCAGCCAATCAGCCTCTAGAACTGAGAGATCGTCTCTGGGTCTTCAGGGTTTTCATATGAAAAAGGCAATTGGATTTAAACCTGCAAGCCTTTTATAAGCAATAAAAAAGTTATTGGGAGAGGGGCTGGTGGGATGGTTCAAGTTGATAAATGTGTTTGCTACCAAGTCTGATCACTTGAGTTTGATCCCCAAGCCCACAGAAGGAGAACTGACTCCCGAAAGTTGTCCTCTGACTACCATACATGTTCACACACAGGCACATACACACACACACACACACACACACACACACACACACACACACACACACGCATGCACACACGCAGGCAGGCAGGGTGAGCAATAAAATTTTATTGTTTGAGTAAAAATCAAAACAAAATCATCATTTTGATGACTGGTCAGTGTTTTAGCACAACCACAAAAAGCAAACTAATATACTCACTTAAAGTATATGTTTACTTAAGTCCTAATTTCTAGTATAAGATTATTCAAATTATTTGTATATTATGTATTTCTTTATTACATTGTATTTAGAAAAAGCATATTACATATGTACATATTACTATTGAAACAGGTTCACATAGAAATGGGGCTAACCTCAATCTCCCTATGTAGTTAGCAATTCCTTGAGTTTTGATTCTCATGCATTTACCTACTGAGCTCTGGGATTACAGGCTTTCGCTAACCTATTGAGTTTTATTCCATACTAGGAATGGAACTGAGGGCTCCCTGCATGCTAGGCAAACATCCTGCTATTTTATCTGTATCCACAATCTTAAAAATAAGAAAAAGGGAGCCAGAGAGGTACCTCAGCAGTAAAGACACTTGAGTTAAACATGATGACCTGTGATCCCCAGAACCCACATGGTGGAAGTAGAAAACTGACCCCCTCAATTACACTGTGTCACAGTCCCCTCTCACCCACCAAAGGAAATTAATTTACTTAATAAATATTTTTCTACAAAAATTTAAAGAACATCTTTTTGGGTCACACCTGTAATGTCTGCAAAAGGATTAACACCAGTTCTGCATCAGCCTGGTGCTAAGTGAATTCCAGGCCATCCCCAGCAGGGTAGAGAGACACTGTCTTTAGGACAAAAAACAAAAAGATGAGAACATTAAAAATAAATTAAAAGAACAAATTTGCTCCTTTTTTGTTACTATTTTCGTTTGCTTCATTGCCCCCTTCCCCAGCCTGAACTGTCTTTTTCAAGCAGAGAGAGATGTGCATGAGTATAACATAGGTTCTTCCATGGTGGGCCCTAACTAGTTGATGTTGAAAAAATCAGCGCAGTTAAGGCACACAGTTGTTTTGTGGATTTGTGAACACCTGATCTGCAGAACATATTAGCATGTTCTTGACTAAGGAGCCCCGCGAACTCCCCCAGTGTGCGACTTGTAATATGGACCAATCCAAGACATAGGGTGACAGTTTACTTCTGAAGCTTCAACACCAAGGCTCATGTTTTCCTCGTTTTCACAATCAAGCAGGAAACCAAACCTACACAGCTCCAGTGAATCTCTTGAAATGACAAAAAAGTGAAGGTCTGACTGGAAGAGAAGCTTTTCCTGTCACAGCATTTAAAAACCTGAAAGGAACTCACTTTGTCCCATTGACTTGGAAACAGCTGTATACCTAGGTTTTAATTATTTCCCTTCATAGAGGAGTTCATTTCTTATGTAAACAAAAAGTCATTTCTCAGTTTTCTGCAGAATGGAATCTGCAGAAAAGAGAATCTGGACAAGCGATCATTTCCAAAAATAAATGCTGTGGGTGGAAAAATTGTCTTTCCCAGGGAAGAACCCTCAGTTGGTTGCCCTGTACCAAGTGGGCAGCTCTGAAATCATGTACATACAAGTAACATTATACAGACTGAGCAGGTTTTATTTACATATTTAGGAAATATTATATTATATGTATTACTTATTTAGAAATATATGACTGCATATATCTCAGAACAATTTTTTAAAGTGGCAGTGAATTTGAGAAAGAAAAGGAGGTATAAGGAAAGGGATGGGGGAGGGGAAGGAGGAAAGTTATAGAATTATTTTTTAACTTAAAATAATTGACATAAACTAAAAGAGACTCTAAAGAGTAGTTCAGCCGTCGTAGGAACCACCATAGAGGGGTCTCAGAATTTTTGCATATGACTATCATATGACACAGCTGTACCACTCCTGGGAAACGCCCAAAGGACCACAAACTACCACAGAGATACCTGTATGCCATGTTTGTTGCTGAATTATCACAATTCAGGGAAGCAGATCCAGCCTCACTCTTATCCACTGGTGACTGCAGAGAGATGTGGCCCATATATTCAATGGGATTTTATTTAGCTGGAAGGAAAATGAAATTTGTGGGAAAGTGGATGCATCTGAATATTAGAGTAACTCCAGACTCAGAGAGACAAATATTGCATGCCTTCTCTAATACTCTAGCTTTGTGTGTGTGTGAGAGAGAGGGGAACTAGAGAGGACATAAGAGAGGGAACAGAGGAAAACAGGACACATGAGAAATTAAACCCAAAAGGAGTCCACTGGGAAGGGAAGGCAATATGGGGGTGGGGTAGATAGGAGAGGAAAAAAAAAAATCAGTCAAATCAAATTTTGTATGCAAATGCCATAATGAACCTAAAACTTTGTATACTAACTACCTTAGTTAGGGCTCTTAATACTATGAAGAGACACCATGACCATGGCAGCTCTTATAAAGAAAACAGTTAATTAGGACTGGCTTACAATTTCAGAGGTTCCGTCCACTATTGTTATCATGGGAAATGTGGGGGCACGCAGACAGATGCGGTGTTGGAGCTGAGAGGGCTACATCTTGCAGGCAACAGGAAGTCGACTGATTGTCACACTGAGGGAAGCTAGAGAAAAAGAGACCACTAATCCGGCCTCCACAAGGCCACACTTCCTCCACAAGGCCACACTTCCTCCAACAAGGCCACACTTCCTAAAATAGTACAGCTCTCTTTGGGGGTCATTTTCTTTCCAACCACCACACTAACTTAAAAAGAAAGAAAAGAAAACCTAAATTTCATGTTAAAAATGTTTTAAATTATATGTCAAAAAATGACATCAGAGAGTTGTGTTCATCTCTTTCCTTAAGTAGAGGGAGTGACATCTTTGAAACGTTGAGGTCCTCACCAGGTCTTGGGGCACTTGATCTTGTACTTCCCAGCCTCAGCTCAGGGTGCTGCTAGAGCTGCTGGAACAGATGCCGACAAGGACCACAGTGGTAGAGAGAGGCTGAACTCAGTCTTTTCCACGTTCGTGAATCAACATAACTTTCATAATACAACAGGAGCTCTATACAGAGCCCTTTGTGTTTACTTGACTTGGGAGCAGGCATTATAAAGTAAAGACTACACTTGCTTGTCATGACGTGAGTTCAACTGAGTCTGTAGCTCGCTCTCCTGTTTAGGAATCCCTTCTGAAAAAGAGCAGGACATTAAACCATTCTATCTACAGCCTACCAGGTGTATTCCCTGGCGTCTTATAGGGAGACAGTCTAGCTGGATTAGAATTCTGGGCTCAAATCCAGCAATTTCCAGTTCTTACTATGTACTTGACTCTGCATTTATTTTTAAAGAAAAAAACATGGAGACTAAAATCTTAAAATGAGTCTTGGACCAAGTGTACATTTGCAAGAAAATATTACTTTTACAACTTCTCCATCTTTCTTTGGAGTTGACCTAAACAAGACAGGGGGCCAAGACTGAAAAAAACTTTCCATGTGATATTGCCCCCAGCTGTTTTCTGATCAACTAAATATAACTTCTTTCTTTCTGATTACTTTTCCTTTTCAAATGAAGTCCTTTTTTTATTTTACAGAATTAATGAAATCATAATTTCAAATGACAGAGTTAAACCAAGTGCTTTTTTTCACCTTCAGGAATCCTGTTTTTAAGTTCAATTAAAAAAAAAAAAAAAAAACTTGAAAAGAAAAAACCCAGAAGTTTGTTTTTTCTTCTTCCCATTATTTTAAAAAAAAAAAAACTGAACTCCTCACAAGTATATAATCATGGGATTTTAGCATTGCAAGGTCACCACTGTTAAGGACAATATGTATTTTATAGATAACGTGGCACTTTCCTCAGGGAGGCTGTAATGAAGTACCAGCCACTGGGAAATGTTATGAAATAAAGGAGTTTCTTCCCATTTCTGAAGGCTGGGGGTCTGAAAGCAGAGCATCATTGGGGTCGGGCTTCTCTCTTGTGGCCGGTGGTGCTTGGTATTCTACTTGATTACAGATGCTCCCACCTCTGCGGGTCACTGTCATGACATGCCAATGACTCCATGTGTGGAGTACCATCATAACATTTCCCACATACATCCTGGTTCTTCATGCCCTGCTCGTTTCCTCCAGAGACATCAGTTGTATTTCACTAAGACTCCACCCTACTCTAGTGCAATCTGTCCTTTGTTTATGTATAGTGTATGTGTGTATGTTCATGCATGTGAACTTCTGTATGTAAATAATCATATGTATATGTGTATGTGTGTGCAGGTACTTGGGTACATGTGTGCACATGGATGTAGAAGGCAAGGGGTCACCATGGGTGTTATATTCCTTGGGGGCTAGCCATTTTGGGATTGCTTCTAAATTTTGTTTTCTTTTTAAATTATCCTTTGAGAATTTAATGTATATGTACAACTTATTATGATCATATCCATCCTCTCCCAAACTCCTCTGGTCTCCCTAACATGTTCCTCTCCCAACTTAGACCTTCTTTTTTAAAATACCCCACTGAGTCAATTAGTATTACCTGTACATGCCTGTGTGTGGGGGTCATCTCTGGAGAACGAGTTGGTGGCAGATTGGTGACCACAACCCCGAGGAAAAATGAATCACACACACGCGCGCGCGCGCGCGCACACACACACACACACACACACGCACGCACGCACGCACACATGCACACAGAAGCTATCATCTACCAGTAACTCCTCAGCTCAGGGCCAGACATCCTGGCTGGAATTTTCACTGGCTTGATCTTGTATAAGACTTGAATCTAGATGCAAATGACTGTACATCATCAGGGCCAGCATTATAAGCATCTATCACCGCTCCTTGATGTTTTAATGTGAGTGTTGTGTGATTTTTTTCCCCCTAAGGAGAGATGAACAGACATGACTTCACCCCAGATAGGACACTGACAAACCAAAGAAATGATTCTTCCAAAGTCCAACTTGGAAAACCAGTGACTATGGGGGCCACTATTCAGCTTTCTTACACAGTGCTTGCAATCTGGATGTAGGTCCTTGTGTTTGCCTAGCAAGCTTCATCTGAGCCATTTCCCTAGTCCTGCTGTGCATCCACTTCTCAGAACGCCTTGACTACACCTCTAATGAGCTTATTTCCAAATGAAGTCCAAATATGGGGGGCTGAGTGCCTCTTTTGAGGGGACTTAGTTCAGTCTACAGAATCATCCAGTACCAAAAACAGAAGGCAGTAGGGGAGAGGAATTAATAGGTCTTTGACTTTGGTGATGAGAGATCAGCTTGGACCTGCCAGGTTCTTCGGAAGCTGGCATGACATGTGCCTTAAAAAAACTGCAGAGCACTGTGATTTGTAGCCAGATGAAGCAGTTGTAGAACCCTGGGTAGATCAGAAATACTTTTCTAACTTACAGAATCAAAGCAAGCAAGCCAAAGGACTATCTACAAGTCATTCAGTCCCTGCGCAGATTCCAAAGTGGTCATCTCAGTTACCTTTCTGTAGCTACGATATGATGCCCTAAGAAAAGCACCTTGAGAGACAAAGGTTTCTTCTGGTTCACAGGTCAAGTTCATAGAGCAGTCAGGGTCACAGGAGCTTGGGACAGTTGGTCACATCCACAAGCAGGAAGCTAAGAGAGACGATTGTGGGAGTGGTCCTGCCCTCAGTCAAGAGGGTCTGCTCCTGTCAGTGGAAATGACCAGGATCACCTCACAGCCTGCCTCTCAGGTGGTTCTAGACTCTGAGAAGGTGGTAGCACTGAGCATCACAGGAGTATCTCCCAGTTACAACACTGACTGGTACAGGAAGTAGTGCCCCAGGGGCAATGGGTACTGTGAACATACAAGGAGGAAAGTGGGAGATGGAGACAGACTTTGTTCATTTAGCCTGTACCCGAACTAGCCAGCAGCACCCCAGTTTCCATCTTAGACCGCAAAGTGACTTAACTAGAAAGATGTTTACATGTTTGCTTTTGTTCCAACACCACAGCTAATTATTCCCCAACAATTCCTACTTGTTGTTCACAGTGTGATATAAGTTTCTCATTTATGATTCATTGATTCAAGACTATTTATGTGGTTCGTGCTGTTTAATAGGTGTCATTCTGGGCATGGTAGATAGAGCAAATTAATAAAAGAAGAACTAAGTCCTTGCCTTATTTCAGCTAGGAAGGAAATAATCAAAGTCAAAATTGAAGGCAGTCAGCCTCTATACTCTCAAGCCCCACATCCGAAGATTCAGCCAAGCCTGAATGGAAAATTCCAAAGTGCACGTATATAGAACATGTCAGCATCAGTCCCTAAACAATGCAGGGTAACAGCTATAGCATTACAGTGTGTTATGAGGGCTTTGGGAATTCCTCACAGGGTGTGAGGGCATCTTGGAACCACTCCCTGTGGCAACTGACAAATGGCAATGTGAACTAATAATGTATGCCTTTAAAGCATTTATTAGGTTGTGTGATGTGTGTAGATGTGTGATCACATGAGCCCGTGCACCACAGTGCTCATGTGGAAGCCAGAGGACAATTTCCTGTAGCAGGGTGTCAGATCTCTCTTTCTATCATGTGTGTTCTGGGGAACAAACTCAGATATTGAGATTCAGCAGCAAGAACTTTATAGGTTGGGCATATCACCAATCCCAGATCATGTGTGTTTTTAAAGCAGGATACAGAGAACTCGCTATTGTTATTAGCTAGAGTCTGGGGTGCAAACAAAAATACCTCAGGTTTTTCTGCTGATGGAATTTAATAAAATGTTTAGTTTCTTCAAATAATGGAAAAGCTGAGGTGCTGAATGGGAGGCAGTGATGATCCAGAGCTCAAAAGAAGCAGCAATTCACAGATATCCCCAGAATGGAAAGACAGTGGCAAAAATGGCTGGACCATACCATGGGAACTCAACCTACCAGAAAGGGCCCCTGGGAACAGGTGACAAGTAGGAAAGAAGCAGAGCTGTCAGACAGTGTAGGACAAGAGCAGGAAGAGGTGCTTGCTCCCCTCCCCCTTCCCGATGCCAACTTAATGCCCTTGACTCTGAGTGACTGAACATCTCTGGGAATCAGAAAGAAGAACACAGGAAATAGAGCTAGGGTTATTCAAGGAAATCCTGTCTAAAGAGAATGATAGAACAAATGGGAGTTTATTAGAAAGCAGAGAAAAATGAAAACTGACTGCAAGTCTCCATACATGAAACATTAGCACACATATCTCACATTAGCTGCATACAGTAACATGTAGATTTCTACACACACAAACATACACACACACACACACACACACACACACACACACACACACGAGATGGGGAGAACAAAATAGCTTTCATCACAATGGCAAAACAATTCAGAGACAGCAGTTGCCTGAATTGCTGTATTAAGAAGGATTCTGAGGCTGTCTCTATGAACGTCTTGTATTCTCTATGACCTGGGAAGGGGAAGAGGCCACATCTGTGCCAAGTATTAAGTATGAAGTCTGCACAGGTAAGCAGTTGTCAGCCAAGCTGTGTTATTAGCCAGAACTCGCTGTTGTTACTAGCCAGAGTCTAGGGTGCAAACAGAAATATCTCAAGTCTTTCCGCTGATGGAATTTAATACAAGGTTTAGTTTCTTTAAATCATGGACAAGCTGAGGATTCTGAGGCTGTCTATGAATGTCTTGTGTTCTCTATGTAGTTATTACCTTAAGAACATCATGAAGGGAATCTCTTGTTTTCTTGAAGGTGGTGGTAACACCTCACCCCGAGTCCCCTGTGGAAAGAAAGAGCCATGATTAAGCTGAAATTTCTGGAACACAGGTATTCTTCTTCCTTCTTGTCCCCCCGGGAATTTAAAGAGATCATTTCCTAGTATCATTTCTTCCCAAAGATTTTTCTTTTGTTTATGTGGGAGGGGTTTTTTGTGGAAAGGGATTACAAGTGTGTGTGTTGCTGGTGCATACATGTATGTGTATGCATGTTCATGTCTAGGTCAAGACAGCCTTGCCTGTTTACTCCCAGGCACTTTGTTTTGAGACAGGGTTTCTCACTGGCCTGTAACTTCACCAGGTAGGCTTAGCTGGCTAGTCAGTGAGCCCCCAGGGATTTGCCTGTCTACCTCCCCACTACTGAGAATTTAGGCACTTGCCACTGTGCCCACCTTTTGCAGGTTTCTGGGGATCCAACTCAGGTCCTTGGGTTTTCAAGGCAAGCATACTGACTGAACCATCTCAACCCCGGGTTATTTTTTTTTCTCATTATGCTAAAGAGGATGTGAGCAGCACACCAGGTTTTGGGGCCCTTTAATCATTCCATGGACTCTCCAGGCTGTGCACACCATAGAAATGGACCTTTCCCCGACACTGTCCTTGGAAGTTAATCTAGAGTGAGTGGTTATGCCTGTCCAGATGGAGGATGGCATCACCCTGTGGTTACAACCCCATGGTTCCCCATGCCATTCTAGTGATTGTCCTGCATGCCCAGGGTCCTTGTAGAATAGAGCCCAGCTAATGTAGCTATCTGACCTATGGCATTCTTTAGGAATTCAGCTAGAGCAGCAGGGAGGTCAGGCTGAGCATCTTTTGTGGAAATGCTCAAATGAAATCAAGTGGTTTTTCAAAGAGTGAAACCTTGGGAATTCCAGGGTGCACTTCCCCCAAGGTGATGTGACCCTGCTTGCAGCATTTCCATGACCAATCATGTTCCTAATCTCCCTGCTAATCTTTCCCTGATTTTTATTGTGAGAACTCTTTTAATCTCCTCTAAATGGGAATTTGCAGGATTATCTTTAATATTCTGTCAGAGCCTCTGGTGCATGTTAATTATCAGTTTAACTAACTCAGAGCAATTTATGTGGTTATTACCTGAAGATAAAATATTTTACTTTTTTTTATTTTTAATCTCCAATAGAATAACAAGTTATTTTATTATTCAAATAGGACTCACTTCCTGCTGTGTTCAATACAATTTTTAATAAATATGTAAATTCTAAAATTAATTTACAGCGTGCATTGGGAGGCATGATTTTGAGATGACAAAAAACTTGATGGATTGTAAAATTATCCCCCTCCTCCTTAAAATCATCAGTCACTGAGAACAGAATGTGCCGACCTCTTATAATCTTACAGCTTTTTCCTCACCTTATTTTGTTAGGGACTCACTTTGAATTGGTTATAAAGTAGTATATTTCTTGGACCATAATTCATTCACAGATTAATTAGATATTTTAGCTGCTATCCCATTGTGAGATGGCACAGCTGTCACTCCTGTTATGTTATTGAGGGTATCAGGAGAGCATCCTTAATAGCTATTCCCATGTGGCTGACGCTATTGACCAAACTCAGGCCACATAAACATCCAGCTTTGTGCATGGTTCCTAGAGGTCCAAATGTAGTCCTCATATTTGCATGCAAACACTGTATTCATTGAGCCATGTCTGTGGTTCCCCACCATGTTTCTTTTCTAATTGGCGTACAGCAAGACATCTATTGGCTATGACCAGTAGACCAAAATGCAAACTGACATCCTTGTAGGTGGTAACTTGATTTTTTCCGTGCTTGAGATAAAATTTTTATAGCTGTTCTTTAAAACCACCAAAAGGAAGGGAGACAAAGTGCCCATGCCTAGTGGGTTTAGACTCCCAACACACCTCTTTACTGGCTCTTTCCCAAAGGATACAATCTTTGGGTCAATTTTATAATTCTTAGTAATCCTGTGATAGCCCCAAATATCCCCCCCCCCCCCCGTATGCAGAGGTATTCCTGTGGAGTGGGAGGTCATGTATGTATGTGTGTGTATAGAGATTCAGAGGCCAAAAGACAAACTCAGATGTTGTATCTGAGGCACTGCCCCTTATTTTGAGACAGTTCTCACTGGTTTTGAACACTCTAGGTTGGCTGGCCATCGAGTCCCAAGGAGAGGTCTGTGTCTGCCTCTTCAGGTCTAGAATCACGACCCACACAGCTCCACCCTGCTTCTTACTTGGCTGCTGTGTATAGAACTCAGCTCAGGCTTTCATGACAAGCATTGTAATGACTGAACTGTTAGCTCCCCAGTGCCCCCACCCCAACACAAACTATGTCCCTAACTTCTTCAGAACATATATAAGGAAAATGAGTCTCCAAGTCAATTAAGAAAACTATAGACATGTGTGGCAGGGAAATAGGACCTGGAACCCAGCAAAGAGAAACACCAGCCTGTTCATATTTAAATAGCTGGAAATCTGGGTTTTCATGGAGCTAAGAATTGGACAATTATCTCCCTCCCGCCCTCAAACTATGTCAGGTTTGTTGTGAGAAAAAGTTTCTACCTATTACATGAGTCAGCTTTTACTACCTTGAGGTTCCCTATGTACCTGGGCACAGCTGGGACTAAGGGTCTCTTAAAGTGAAAAGGTTATCACTTAGCGCTCCATCCTGGTCATGAGCCTGTTGAGGACCCTAGGCCTTTGCATAGTTCTCTTGAAATCTTGTGTCTGTGTATGAAGGCCCACATGAAGCCATGACAGACTTGCATGTCATGGCTCAGGATGATATCTTGCTTTTTTGACTGGCCTGGAACTCACCCAGTAAGCTAGACCGACTGGCTAGCAAATCCCAGGCACCCCTATCCCCTCCCCAGGGATAGGATTATGAGTGCACAGCACCACATCAGGCACTTTCATATGGGGTCAGGGAATGAAATGCAGATCTTTGTACTTTCAAAGCAATGCTACATTGACTGAGCTCCCCCACCCCCCACCCCATTACTGTGTGATCTGATCCCTACTCACTCTTGACGTGTTTTTTCATCACTGTCTGTCCTTTCAAGTTTTTTGTGGTGGGTTCTTTCAGAGAGCCTTGCTTATGGCAGCAGAGGTGTGTATATGCATATGGAAGCCATAGGTAGCCTCAGATGTCATTCCAGGACATTGTTCATCTTAATTTTTGAGACAGAGCCTCTCACTGACCTAGAACTCACTAGACTCAGCCAGTGAGCCTCAGAAATACACCTGTCTCTATGTCCTCTGCATTGACCACCATACCCAGCTCCTTTTACATGGGTTCTGGGGTTCAAACTCAGGTCCTCATGTCTGTGCAGGAAGCACTTTGCTGACTGAGCCATCTCATCAGCCCAGGGGGAAAACCTTTTAGAGAAAGATATGTGAACCTGAGCCTGGAGACTGCCTTGCTGGGCTCCAAATTCTGCCCATCGCTATCCGAAATGGCTAGGTAAATAATATGCCTGATATCTATCTGCATGCTACTGACCTTTTGTCAAGATGTTGCTGAGCAGTCTCAATTTTATCTGCAAATCCTGCATCAGCAGCATCCCGATTGCTTTTCAGATTGCTCTTTGACTCCTGTGACCCTTGCCCTGATGATTCCAGTGCTACCTGGTTGAGCCCATTGATATTCTGAGCTTGTCTGGCAATAGAGAATTTTCTGGTTTCCCCACTTCCATAGATAACTTCAGTTACCAGTTACCTTTTCATTTTATTCAGAGAAAGATGATGATGATGATGTTGGTGATGGTAATGGTGGTGGTGATGGTGTTTATTATTATTATTGGTGTTGGTGGATGTGTGTGGGTATGCATGTGCTTGCAAGTACCACAATATACATTGGCTTTAAGAAGAAAACTTTGTGGAGCTGGCTTTTTCCTTGTACTTTTACGTGGGTTCTGAATACTGAACTGGGATCATCAGGTTCACATGGCATTTTTATCTATTATGTCAGACACTGGCCCCAGAAACTGAGCAAGACTCAAAGACCAGAACTATAAAAGATGAACAGGTGTCTCCAGCCCTGAAAAGCCAATCCCATTCTCCCATGCAACCCCCAGCACTTAAATCCTGGAGAAGCTTCCCTTCAGCCCGCCTGCTTTTCAAGAACCTTGCTTCAAAGGGGAGGAAAATCAGAGAGACTTCCTTCTCTGTCTGCTGCCTGGGGAGAAGGTGGGACTGTGGCATCAAAGGGTGAAGAGAGAGTTCATTATCAATCTCAATACCCAGACTTAGTAAATCAGGAGCATGTTTGCTCAGATGGTGAAGGATGTCTTTAGCTGGAACTCCCTTTGCTTTAGATAATTTATGCATGAGCCAGGAGCTATGCCTACACCCCCGCCCCCCCCCCAAAAAAAAAACATTTGTTTTCCATTTACTTGGTAAAGCACTTTGGTGTCTCCTTTAAGGTCCCTCCAAGCATTATGTCCTGTAGGTCTTGTGGAATGGGATCACTGGACCAACAGCAGCATTTGAGTTTATGCTTCATACAGAGCACACGGCTGTTCATCCACAGAGGAACATATCGACACGCACACAAACACTTTCCCTCTGTGCATTTTTTTTTGTCCTGAGGCAGAAGAATGAGACCTTCTCATTATTTATCTTGAGCATTTGATAGGCTGCCTTTGAGAAGGTCATTGTCTGCTACGGCAAAATAATCATGGGATTTCTAGACAAGATGGCGAGAGAGAAAAAAATGATTCATTATTTCAAGAATTATTTTGCCTTCAGTCCCTGAAATGGATGGAGGCTTCTAACAATATGTGAGCAAGAGAGCAAGGCCTAAATTATTACATGAAAGGTTGCACTTTAAAGGGAAAGGAAGTTCAAACATTACATATTTAGCTCCACTGTAATATAACAAGGGTCAAGGCAGTCTACTAGATACTGCCATTGGCCTCTGGGTAATACTGTACATTTCCCCTGAATGGAAGAAAGTCACCGTGCTCTCTTTTTCCTCATTACATGCACAAATGAGACCAGAAAAAGTGTCCAGGCTCTACTCAAGCAGTTGCACTACCCTTTGGTCTTGGGAATGTGGGACTAGATAGTCCATCTTGCAGGATCACCCTATTTGCACAGTATTGCCCACCCCCATGCCACATAGAACCATATATCTCTGTTTCTTTTCCTGAAGTGGTGATAAAATACTCTGACAAAAGTAACTTAAGGGAGAAAGGCCTCATTTGGTCTCAGAGTCTATCATGATGGAGAAGTGAAGGCAGATAGAGCTCAAAACCACTAGTCCTGCTGCCTGTGTAGTTAGAAGGCAGCAACCATGATTACATGCTAGTGCTCAGTTTCTCTAATTAAACAGTCCCATACCTAGCCAGGGCATAATGCCACTAAAGTGAGTTTGTCTTCCCATCCCAATTAGCACAATCAAGGTAAGGTCAAATATACATGCCCCGAGGCCCATCTATTGCACAAATTCTAATTAGTATTTAATTAAATGCAGAGCCATAAATTGGGGGAAAGCTGGACTATCAGAGAGGAAACAGACCACAGTCAATTCTCACCTAGGCAACTTCTCAGACTGAACAGGGTAAATGCTGTCTTCAAGAGTCTCCTGCCTGACTGATTTCTTCTACAGAATGCATGAATCTCTGTCTCCTCCTACCTTAAATATCTTCCCTGCCCATGGTTTCACTTCTGGATTTAATTCTGCATCATAATCCTGGAGTTAGGATTAAAAGCATGAGCTACTATTGTTTGGTTGCTAGGCCTTGAAATCACAGAAGTCCAGAAAGATCTCTGTGTCCTGGGTGACAGAATTAAAGGCATGAGTCACCACTCTCTGACCTTCATAGCTTGACTGTGGGTGATTCTGTTCTCTGATATTCCAAGCTGATTTTATTAAATATACAATATAACACCACACCCATCTCCCAGGTGATTCTGCATTCTATCAGGTTCTCTAATAGTAACATGAGGCCATAAATCTCATCACTGTTAATTTTGCTGATTTTGAAGAGATTAGGAATGTACAGCTGCTTAATAACTATGGATATTATCACATAATAAGCCCAAAGTTAGTCTACAGGGCTGAAGAGATGCCTCAGCCGTTACAGGCACAATAGGTGGCTTTGGTGTAGGACCTGAGTTTAATCCTATCTTCATGCCAGGCAACTCACAACCACCTGCTCCAGGGGATCTGACACTCTCTTCTGGCCTCCTTAGGTAACTGTACTCACCAGTGCACATACCTACATAGACTCACATACATAGTTAAAAATAAGTAAAGGAGCTGGGTACAGTGGCACATACCTTTTTTTAACACCAGTACTTGGGAGGCAGAGACAGACGGGTCTCTGTGAGTTCAAGGCCAGCCTGGTCAACAACATGGGCCTCAGGACAGCCAAGGTGGTTACAAAAATTAAAATAAAATAAAGTAGGTCTACCATGTAAGAAATACACTATATTTACTATATTTGGTACCAAGACATGTATTATGTGGTGTAATTTTTAGAATAAATTTAGCTTGGCCTAAATGCAAGGCAGCTTGCCCAATAATGATACAGAATTTAAAAATGAAAACGGGAGAGGCTGGACGATCGATATGACCTTGACTACTCACAAGCCAAATAACTTATGGAAATAATGTGAAGACCCCTGTGAACTCTTTGGCCTGACAGGAGGGCTTTAAATAATATTTTAAGAAAAGCAAAAGCAAGCATCCCTTGGACCTTCTTTTCAGATTAGATCTGAAATGAAAAACCCTGAGTAACACAATTAACTATTGATTTTGTTGATCCATCTTTAATTCTCACAGCAATTGAGTTGTGTTTACACAGTCATGCGGGGCAGACATACCTCACTGGGAGCAAGGCGGCGTTTGCTTTTACATTAATTTAAAAATTAAATTGTTGTGTGCATGAGAGACAAAAATAAAGTTTATTTTTTATTTTCACGCATGGTTGACTTACAGATCATAAAATATTATTAAGCCAGCTAAGGTGGCTCATAAAAAGACAACCTTTAAGAATGCAGCAGTAAGCTGGCTGGGGGAATAGATGGTGTACTGTCTTCTCCTCTAACAGTTTTCCATGCTTTCAATATGCTATGGTTTGAATGGGAATGTCCCCCACAGGCATGTGCCGTCTGTACTTGGTCTCCAGTTTCAAAACACTTAGGAGATGGATACTTTCTGGAGAAGGTGAGCATCTGTAAGCAGAACTTGAGATTTGATAGCCCCATTTCCTACCTCCTGAGTGCAGAGACGATGTGACCTGCCACCTCATGTTCCCACTGCCTGCCATGTCTTCCCCACATAGTAAACTAGATCTCTTCTTAAACTATAAACCAAAATAAGCTCTTTTCCCTTACATTACTTCTTGTCTGATATTTGGTCACAGTAACAAGAAAAGTAACTGCTACACCATAGCCAAGCACAGTCCACAAATAAAGAATTCATATATTTTATCTTGCACACTTTTCTGGGTAGCAGGATAAACTCTCTTACTATCCCACTCTGCTCTGGGTGTGAACTGTTTCTCCACTCAGCATATCCACACTGTATACACTACCCACTCTACTTACTGAGCCACCTCCATCCAAAGTATCCATAGTGTAGTCACTACCTACCATTTAATTCTATAGCTTCCTCAGTTATCAGATCAACTGTCACATCGTCAGAGTGCTGTGTTCAGTTCCAGCTTGCTTGCCAGTCTCATTCTATGTAACCTTGCTCATGTCATTTTCCATCTAATCTGTCACCTAGACACTGTATCATCTCACATTATCTCAAGAGCATTAATACAACACAAGAAGGTATTTTGTGAGAGACTACATTCACATAAAATATTATTAAGATTCTGTTATTAATTTCTCATTGCACCTAATTTGTTAAATAAATTTTAATCACACATATGGATTGATTTTGTGTGTGATTTTGGATACCCAGTGGGAGACTTAACACATATCTTCCACAGGTTAGAGGAGACTGCTGTCCCTCAGGTGAGGGGAGGTGTCACGATACATCCACATGCTGCCTGGCACTTGAATTTTGGTGTTAAGTATAGCTTAATTTCCCTACAGTTTAATTTTTAAAATTTGCACACTAGTAATAGTTGTAGGTTTTCACTATTGGTCTTACTGTTGCCTTTAAGAATATCATCAGTGTGACATTTCACCCTGAATCCTCTGAAACACACACACACACACACACACACACACATCATCATCATCATCATCATCATCATATACTATCCCCCTGCCTGAAGAGTATAGGACTCTGCACTTGAATGAATTGCTCAAGGATAGGTCAAACCAATTAAGACATTTCTTGATAGCTCCATTTAGGGAAGAGGGCAAGCCAATGTGTGCCCAATCTGCCATGGGTCTGCTCTTCTCAATAACACTTTATATTGGCTATTGTGTCTGGATTTTCAGAATATAATAGCAGCTGTGGTTTCTGAATCTTTAGAACAATTTCAACCAGGGAGTTTTCTCCTTAGAAGAAAGATCAATAAATTAGTGTCACTTCTGAGTTGCCCCAGCTCTCAGGATTCAATATGTCAAATGATTTTATGCAAAGGAAAAGCCAACCAGTCACTGAACTGAAACATCAGCCGCATTAGGAGGTGAATACCTTACACAAGAGTAGAGCGACACTCTCACCTCCCCAGAAACCAGTGTGCTCCTGCATAAATTTTGAGCTGCAGTCTCACTTAATTCCAGAGCTGTTGTAAGATGGCTGACAGATTGGAAGTTAAGGTGCATTGAGTATGCCTTCCTACTCTATTGGAATGAACCCAGGTGTCTAGTCATTTCTAGTGAGCCATACGAAGCCAAGGATAACTAGAGCCAACATACAAAACTGTAAGTTTACTTAAAACATTGCAAGACTTAGTTTGTATACACACACACATACACACACACACACACACAGAGAGAGAGAGAGAGAGAGAGAGAGAGAGAGAGAGAGAGAGAGAGAGAGAGAGAGAGAGAAAGAGAGAGAAAGAATATGCCTGAGTTGCAATACCAAGTCCTTGTCAGATGCAGACTAGGGAGATGGCTCATTCACTGACAGGCAGCTGCTTGAGTGTGAATTTAGATTTCCCCAAATGAAGTGGTGATCAGTTGAGGATGAGCCAGCAATTACCTCTTCTTCCACACACATGTGCACACACATGTATCTGTAAGCATGTGTGCACATACTCACTTAAACACATAATACACATGACTAGGTAACAGAACATTCTCCTGAGCTTTGACACTCACTGGATGCCCCCTGAATAAACACTTAACATTCAGATATAACTTTACAATCTCTACCCCTTTGATGACATTGGATATTTTCTCATGAAAAGAGAATTATCAGGACTAAATAAAAGTCACGGTATAGTTTTTTTAAATATAGTGATCTGATTTTTTTTTTAAAAAAAAAAATATATTTTATTTTTCTTGTAATAGCCAAAACCCTGTCACTCCAAAATCAAAACATAGCTGTATGGAGGTGAGAAGACATGGATGTTCCCTTCATGATACATTTTCTTTGGCAAATTCTACAGGCCCTCTGTGCCACAGAAGTACATATTTAAGCCAGACGAACCTTGGCTAGACAGGAGTATAGATGTATTTAAGGTGCAGGGTGATTTAAAGGGCTGCAAGGGAATAGCCTAGTTAGTATTTGAAATCAAGCAAATAGCATATGTGTGTATGTCTATGTGTTTGCATGCATTTGTGGATGTATAGCTATATATGTGTGTGTTTGCGTGTATCTGTGTATGAGTGTGCATTTACATGTAGATGTATGTATATGTATGAATGAATGTATTTGTGTATACATGTGTATGTTTATATATGTATGTGTGTTTATATGTTTACCTTGTATGTTTGTATATATGTGTGTGTGTGTGCATGCGTTCATTTATGTATGTGTGATTTTTGTATGTGTATATATGTGTTTGTATGTGTGTGTGTATAAACTCATTCATAATTGTGCCCGTGAATTAAAGCCAGTCTTGAAGTTCATACTCTCATCTGCTGACACAGTAATTGACCAGTCTGGAGGTTTTTAGCTCAACGTTTTCTCCGTTTTCTTTCCTGAACTTTGTTTGGTTGCCATTCTGTGCAGAGGAATGTAACGATACAGAAAAGCATGTTTCATTTAGCAAGGCCACTTGTACAAGTTCCTATCAGTGGACTGGCTTATTTGTCTAATTCCAGGTCACCATAAAATAATGCCTATTTTACTTTTGGGGAAATTTATCAAATTCTCATGAAATCTCCTGCATTGAAAAGCTTATTATAGTATGTTTGTATGTGGTGTATGTTCATATATCTATACATGTTGCACATATGTGTGAATATATGTGCATTTTGAGTGTGGAGGCTGGAGGTTTGTGCTGGGGATCATCCTCTGTTGCTTTTCTACCTTATCTATTGAGGCAGAGCATCTCAGTCTGGAATTTGGTCATGAGACCAGTCTTGCTAGCCAGCTTTCTCTAGGGATCCCACCCCTGCCTTGTGAGGCTGGGATTGCAGGTAGGCCTGCATTCCTATGGCTTCTGGTGATCCAAACAATGAGGCCTCTTGCTTACACAGCAGACACCTTACCCACTGAGCCATCACCTCAGCCTCAAGCTATGTTTGAAATTCCACTTGTGGAGTGGGGATGGGTGGATGAAAGTTTTCAAGTGGGCATTTCAGATGATATTCCCCAAATCAGAGTTTAGAAATAGCAGTGTGTTTCCATGTTCACTCCAGTTTTCCCCAGCAGTATGCCTTCCCTCTTCCCAAGTGCCCTTCACTGACGTAACAAAGTTGTAGTTTCCTTCTTATTATATTTCTGTTTTGGTTTTTTTTTTTTTTTTGCTCAACTTTACACAACCTAGAGACACCTGGGAAGAAAGGCCCCCAACTGAGAAGATGCCTCTATCATGTTGGCCTATGGACATATCTATAAAACCCATGGGGAATTTTTTGTTTTTACTGCTTATCGACGTGGGAGGTCCTACCCACTGTGGTTGGTGCTACTCCTGAACAGATGGTCATGGTTTATACAAGAAAGCAAGCCTTGGACAAGAAGCCAGTAAGCAGCTTCCGTACCTGGCTCCTGCCGGACTCCCCTCAGTGATGGGCTGTAATCAGAATATGTAGACCAAGTAAACCCTTTACTTCCCAAGTTCATTTGGGTCGTGGTGTTTATCAGAGTGATGGGAGACAAGCTACAACACAATGTCTTCACAAAATTTCTTCTTCTTGGTCCTCTTCTCTTGCTTTCAAATGGCTGTGTGGTCTTTGTCTCTTTCTGATGTGCATTTCTTCATTTCCATGAGATGTACCATTTTCTAGCAATCCTAAGCTCCTCACTGACCTATCTCCTTTTTTTTTTTTTTTTAATTTATTTTTTCCTACTCTGGGTTCAAGAGTTCCTGCAAAGGTCACTGGAAATCGTTTATCACAGTTAAAGACAGCAGTGAAGTTAATTTAGTCATAAAAGCACATCTCAGCTGGAAATTACTCTTTCACCTAATAAAACCAGTTTGCCCAGGGGGTGCTAAAAAGTTTGCAAGACCCCAGTAATGAAACAGAGTGCCCCAAAGTACTGAATTACAGGTCTCTCTGTCTGGGGTTGAATGCAGAGAATGGTTCTCTGTTATAAAGGGTCGTATTAAATTTTCAGGAGAGCAAGTGAAGCCATGTGTCCAGTTGAGTTAATAGAAGTAGCGTGGTGCCAGGAGGAGGTAATTATCTGTGCTGGAATCTGACCAGGTTAACAGGGTTAACACCACAACTCTTGAGGAGAGCACGGAGGGGCCTCTAGTGTTCACCAGAGCTCCCGCTCTGTGTGTTTATGCCTCAGTCAGAAGGTAGCTCCTCAGGAGCACAACACAAGAGACATTATGGAACAGATTAACTGACACCTCCGGGCAAGGAAAATGGCTCCCTCAATACCCTTGAGATGGGCCTGCCCCCAGTAAGTCACGTTTAAAATGGCCTTGTACTTATACACAACCTTCTACTAAAAGGCTTGTATTAACATGCCTCCCTCACCCCCCACGTGAGAGGTTGACAAAACTCTACAGAGTCTCTCTTCCCAGTGTCCAAGATGGAAAACAAAAACAAAACAAAACAAAAACTCACCTTCAGCTACAAGCCTGTTTGCCTTGTTGTTTGACTAAAAAATGCCCCCATAGGCTTACATGTTAGAAACCCAGTTAATAGCACTGACTGGAAAGGTTGCTGAACTTTTAGGAGACTTGCAGGAGGAAGTGGATCACTGGGACCAGCCTTGACATTTCCTGTCTGCTCTTGGCTTTCCGACTGCTGAGGTAATATTGTCATGATAGACTGTCCTCCCCTCAAAGCATGAGTTAAATCGTCTGTTAGGTTGTTTTATTTGTCAGGGATTTCAACCTAGCAACAGAAAAGAGTAGTGCAGAACCAAAACCCTGGCTTAGGCAACCTCCTTCATTTGACTTACCTGCTTCTCTTCCACACCTGCTGAGTCACCTCCCTCCTGTGTCTACACCCACAGAGGCTTCTCTGCCTAGCCTATTTCTCCATAGACCCTGTTATTTTCATCCTCTTGGCCCCCATGTACCCGTGACTATTTGCTTAAAGTCTGCATTGAAGTGCCAGGCATAATGGTCCCTATTTAGAACCTCAATATTTGGGAAGCTGAAGCAGGATAATTTCAAGTTTGAAACCACCCTGAACTACAGAACAAATTCAAGGCTAGCCTGGGCCACATACAAAGTCCTAGTGGTGTGGAGGCACCATGGTAACATAGTCCCCTAAGAGTGGGTGTGTCCCTTCAAATGGAGAGAGCTGCTGAGGATGACACTTCCTGCCTGTTATATCTGGGCTCCTCAGGTACTTCTCATCAGGGAAGGGAAGAGAGACTCACTTCATTAGCAGCTTTAGAAAATGTTGTGGGAAAACCTTTTTATACACTGTGAAGATGTGTCTTTGCCAAAGCACCTTCTGATTGGTTTTTTTAAAAAAAAGTTGAATGGCCAGTAGCTAGACAGGAAGTGGTTAGGTGGAACTTCCAGGGACAGAGAGAGAAGAGATGCCTCTAGGCATAGGAGAGATACCAGAGTAGACTGACAGAAAACAGGAGGTACAAGATGGAAGAGAGGTAAAAAGCCACTAGGAAAAAATGTAGGTTAATATAAATGGCATAATTTAAGTTATAAGAGCTAGTGGGACAAGCCTAAGCTATAGGCCGAGCTTTCATAATTACTAAGTCTCATATGTAGAGGCCAGAAGTCAACCTCAAGTTTCTTCCTCATCAGCTCTCTGTCTTTATTTTTGGACAGGGTCTTTTACTGAGCCTAGAGCTTCTTGATTGTGATAGGCTGCCTGGGAGCTACCGGGATCCTGCCTCCTCTTCAGTGCTGGATTACAGACTGTACCACCCTAGCTAGCTTTTCTCAGTGAGCTCTGGAGATGCAACTCAAGTACTCATGTTTGCCTGCTAAGCTCATTATTTCTTACCGCCAGTGTGAGGGAGATCACTTATTTACAGATGGTAACCTCATTCTCTAGTTGAAGCTTGGGAAGAAAGTTGGAGTCAACTGTCAGCCTTTCACTTTCCTTTTTCAAGTCTCTGAGATAGGGAGGAAGAATGTTAAGGTTGCTTATTGAGCCAGTAATAGATGCATACAAGACACCCAATTAAGGATCCAGAGCTTTATAGAGTGGGAAGATCTGAAAAAACTTTAATGTAAAGAACCAGAGTGTCAGAGGGATTACACAACTAATTAGCAGACTGTTGGCAACCATATACAAGGTTCCAGATACCTGCTGTAATGTGTACTGATGTATTCTGCATTCTGCTTTTTCTCTACTCCTGACTCTCTGGCAGATTAACCAGGCATATTTGGACTAGTATTTAGACCTCTCTGTCTCTGTTTTCCCAATTTGTGTAATGGGGTTGATAATCGAACTCTCTTGTGGGATTGCTTTAAGGATGAAATGAGATAATTCATGCAATAAAGTCACACAGTACTTGATGCATAGTAAATTTAGCTTATTACCTACCATGTGTTTTCCTGGAATGACTGGCATTGGGTCTCTATGGCAGTGGAGAACTAAGAGACTCAGAATATTAATTAAGACCCTGTGTGCACTAATTTGAGCCAAGAACTCTGGTGCTGCTGAGTTAGTGCTCATTTGAGGGAAACGGCACAATGTGAATTCCCCCAGCAGCTTTGAATAGCTTTGTGACATTTTACTGTAGGTATGAAAGCCAATATCTTTAAGATAAAAGCTACAATGAAAACATATTTGAAATGATGAAATAGTAGCCTTAATCAGAGAGTGATAATTTATTTGCTCTTTCATAAGCTTACTGTATATTTCCCTATGACTGTGGGCAAGAGTTTCTAGCTATAGAATTTGACATGTATCTCTTAGAAGTGGATACCAGCACAGATAGACAGTAGATAGACAGAGATGATAGATGGGTAGGTGAGATAGATAGGTAGGTAGGTGGATGGATGGATGGATGGATGGATGGATGGATGGATGGATGGATGGATGATAGATGGGTGGGTGGGTGGGTGGATGGATGGATGGATGGATGGATAGATGGACGGATGGATGATGGACGGGTGGGTGGGTGGATGGATGGGTGGATGGATGGATGGACGGACGGACGGGTGGATGGATGGGTGGGTGGATGGATGGATGGATGGACGGATGGATGATGGATAGATGGATGGATGGATAGATGGATGGACAGATGGATGATGGATGGGTGGGTGGATGGATGGGTGGATGGAGATGATATATAGAGCCATTGATAGGTATAAGTATATAGATATAAATATATCTCTTTTGCTGGTTTTATCCCGTGAATTTCTCGGTCCTCACATCTTCTGCAGGAGCCTGTCTCTCCTCAATTGATTCTTCCTAAGGTTGACGATGTTGCTCTAGACAAAGTTTCTTTCATAATTATCACTGACAGTGAAAATGTATGCTATGGATTTCTATGTAAAAAAAAAAAAAGAAAGAAGAAAATGAAAACCAACAAGTGAATTTCCAGGTCAGATTTCACAGGAATCTTAAATCTGCGCAATCACGGTCACGGGTCCTGGAAGCATCCCGTGTAAGCCGCGGTCAGCTCTGGCCTCCCCTCCTTCTCTGTTGATGTTAGAACTCCAAGAGAATCATAAGGGGAACCTGTATGGAAACAAAGTTTTTCATCCCGCTTACTGTGCTGATCCTTCTGAGAGTCTGATTGGGTCACTGAGAAGCTCGCTGGCGCATCTCATGCTGTGTCTCCAGCTACACAAGTCTTTCCACTACAGAATGAACATAAGATAGACGCTCATGGCATATACTGAGTTGAAGTGGACTAAAGAATAGTGTACTGAGAACACAGGAGCATATTACATGGCATCACCCTGGAATACTTCTTCACTGTATCTTTATTCTGTTTAATCTTCAAAATATGAGCAAGAGCACCCTCTCTTAAGGAGTATCCTCTGTGAACCATAACTATAAGATTATTTATGCAGCGTCAGCCATACTGTAAATTGGTTTGCTTGATTACTGTTTAACAACAAGGCCTTACAATTAGTTGCAGTGTGATTTTTCAAGAGATGTTTGGGGCACACCTCACAGTCTCTTGCTAGCATCATCACTAAGAAGTCTATGTCTGCACTGAAGACCAGAAAATACTGTATGAGTATTCAGATACGCATGTCCTCCTGTTGCCTGGTTAGCTCTGCTTTCGTTCCCAACAAAAGGCCCAACAAGAAAGTCACCCATACAACTGTTGCCACCTATAGGAGACAAATTTAATACAGTAATTTTATTTTAATTCTGGTGAAATAGAACACATGTGAAGGAATGGGATGTTCTATGGAACCGACAAAATTCTTCTTAAATACTGATTTGTGCTGGGATCATTATTGTTTTCCTGTAATTCTTGTCTTTTTTATTATTTTTAAGTATGTGTATCTGTGTGTACATATGTACACATGAATACAGTTTCCAAGGGAGGCCTGGAGAGGACATTCCCCTGGACTTGGGGCTGTTGTAAGTCACCTGATAGGGTGCTGGGAACTGAACTCTGGTTCTCTGAAAGAATAGGATTTGCTCAGTAAGCCCTATGTTCAGCCCTGTAATTCTTATTTTCCGTGTTACTCTCACAGACACAATTGACTGATACTTATTAAGTGTTTTTTTAAGATGAGAGTTAAGAGCCTGGGCTGGCTAGCACATTGCCATGCCCACACAGCACTACCATGGGAACTTAAATGAGTTCCTCACCTTCCTCAAGCCTCATGACTGTATAGAGATGCCAATGACACCTTCATATAGAAGCAATTGGAAAACTAGGCTCCATACTGCAATCTCACTATTCTGGAAGTGAATGAGCAGAATTATCAAAAGCTTGAGGTAAGGTTGGGCTGCCTAGTGAGTCCCAGCCCTGACTAAGTTACACTTTGAGACCTTGTTTCAAATAAATAAAACACACACATAGAGATGAAGAAATGGTGCTTGGGTGAAATGTTTACTGTGCAAGCTTGAGGATGTGTGTTCAAATCCCCAGAGCCTGTATTTAGCCAGACACAGCAGAGCATGTCTGTAATGGTGGCTGAGATACTGCAGTCCTCAGAAGCTTGTGAGGCAGCAGCCTTAGCGTATGCAGCTGTGAGCAGCAAAGAGACCTTGTCTCCAGAAAGGTAGAAGACAAGGACTGGAACCCATAAAAGTCCTTTGGCTTTATACATGCCTGCTATGGGGTGTACACACACACACACACATACACACACACACACTCATACTACATACATAGACACACATCATATATACAAAAAGGATTATAGAAATGAATTAATAAAAGACAAGGAAAGGCAAAAGGTAATAATTGGAAAATGAACGAGACAATACCTTCAATGTCCTTAGTGTCTACCCCAGTTAACCTGAGCTCTCATTGCTGTGGTTAGTCAATGACAGTCACACTATTTTGTTACCATAGGCCAAGCAGATCATTAACAAACTAGCATTTGATCCCAATCACTCCTTCTATTTAAATGTAAAGTCCATGTAGCCTTAGCCATTTATGAATAAATGACTCCTGCCAAGGTAGTGTCTAGCCTACTTCCATGTGTCTCTGAGCAGAAGCAAGAAGTCACAATATCCAAATAAACTGGAGAATTGGGAAGGAAACATGGACAACATAGGATCTGGCTACGCCTCATGGAGAAAAAGGGATAAAGGGGAAGGACAGGTAGATGTGAGGAAAGACTTTTTCCTGGGGAGACAGAACCCATGTGTCTACTCACCCTACATAAGAACAGACCAAAGTACAGATGGGGCTAAAGTCTAACTTGGTGAACCAATGAGTTTTTCTTGGGGTTACAATGGGAGTGTGGGTGAGCAGTTGCTTATAGGGACAGGGATGATCAAAGCAGCTACATCACCCCAAAGTCCATCCCAACACCAGTGACTGCTTGCTTAAACTAGCCCTGGAGATTTCTGTACAATTTTCAGATGCTTTGCGGGTCTGGGTAGTGCCTCTCCGCAGGCTGGCTGGCACTTTGTTCCATCCAGTAGCTGTTTACTGCTTCTGTAAATCTGATGAGGGCCCTGGTGAACTTTCCAGTCGTTACTGACATGTCTTCCTATGGGGAGACGTAAAGCATTGTCTGTCCCTCCTCTTAAGATCCCAAGGACAAGTAGACAAACTGGAACAGGATGCCAGAGTGGCTCTGGAAAACCAGCGGGCTTCTTTACAGAGCACTGGTGAGGGATTATTGACAGGGGTGTGGACCCTCACCTATGGCCCAGCCACATCTGGAAAGCCTTACTAAGCAGGGATGATATCTTTGCTCTGACCACCTCATGCTAGAATTCTTCTACTTCCATGGACTCTGGCTATTCCCCCAATCCACTGCACAGTTGTCAGGAGGTAGGAAACATCTGGATACTCAGACATGAGTTCCCAGGCCCCACCCTTGAAGGCAGCCAGGGGCAGCGATCACTTGTAAACCATCAACATGCCCAGATGAGATGATCTTTTTGCAAGGGGGCACAGCTGAGCTCTCCAAGATAGTTGTTTCTTGGCTTGGCTGATGCCCCCCACCTCCTACCTGGAGTGACTCTTTTAATCTGGAGGAAACTTCTACACAACAGTAGGGCATTTTTTATAAGTGTGTAACAGGAGAGAGAAATCATGGAGTAGGGGCAGGTGGCACCTTCCTGCCTCCACATGACTATGTAAGAAGAAATTACCTGAGACTTCAAAAGAGATGAGAAGCATGGAGATGAAGAAGGGATCATGAACTACCACCTCAGGAGACCAGATAAAATATAGAAATACTGAATGTTGGGTTTTTAGAGGAAGGATCAAATTTTAACCTAAAGCCTTAAACCAAAGATGTAGGGAACAGGATCCCAACCCCACACACACGCTATCATTTTTTTGTGAGCTGATGGTTGCAATGAGAAAGTATTACTGCACCCATGCTTCCATAAACAAAGAGGGATGAAGATGTCCAGGACAGAGTTTGGGAAGACAAAGCCACAAGCTGCATGACAGTGGGATGGTACTCTATTAGCCACTGTCCAATGTCCCAGAGAGGTGCTAGAGATCATGCTAGTGCCAGAGTGTGTAGGGATGAGGGTTTAGCTGCTGAGTGACACCTCAGTAGAGATTGGAGAAATGATACCCCAACCTATAAGAAGCTAGCCTCACTGGAGCATTGCAGGAAACACCAGTGGAAAGACACAGGTGCTTAAAAAAAATTTAATCAGTGACCTAATCCCAGTGGAGAAACCCAAAACAACAACACCCCTCTAAAATTACCAGTCCCTCGGTGATGGATTCCAGTGATGGCAAAGGAAGTCAAAGGAATGATTATAAGAACATTGAACAATTGCAATGAGGATATGTAATAAACTTAATGGAAGAGCTTTGCAAATAAAAACGATCGGATGGAAGCTGGGACTTGGGGACAAGATAATGAATTAGAAAATTCAATCAGTAATAAAGATATAATAATGTTAATCTCAAATTTCTAATCAAAAGATAAAAACTAGTTGTTAGGGTTAAAACAGGATCCATGTAACCTTCAGTAAACACACCTCACCGGCAAATACCAATAAAGACTTAAAGAGTAGAGAAAGGCACTCTAAGCCATAAAACTAGAGAAAGGCAGGTGTAGACACATTAGTATCTGATTTGAATAATGACTGAATTAGCAGGGATTAAGAATATTGATTCAGATTGATTAAAAATACAATTTATCAAGAGAATAAAATAATTTTAATCATAAACACACCAAACATTGGCATGCCCAATTCCTAAAACAAACAGTATTGAATATAAAAGACAGAT
The DNA here is from genome assembly GCA_033318265.1 of Phyllotis vaccarum. Taxonomy (NCBI): domain Eukaryota; kingdom Metazoa; phylum Chordata; class Mammalia; order Rodentia; family Cricetidae; genus Phyllotis; species Phyllotis vaccarum. The sequence goes on from JARWLC010000016.1 coordinate 27,674,257, forward strand.
CATGATAGATGAAAGACTAGAAATTGCTCAGTGGTTACGAGTTCTTGCTTCTGAGTTCAATGCCCAGGAGCCATATTGAGTGTCTCACAACTGTAACTTCAGCTCCAGGGGATCAGACACCTTCTTCTGGTCTCCCTGGGTACCTGCACACAAGCACGTGTGCACACACAACATAATTAAAAAGAAGATTATCTTAAGTTAATAAGTGAATGCTACTGACCTCAACATGTAGTACTAAATAAGGAAAAACTTAAACTTCCCCCTAAAATCTGGATGAAGGCAAAGGCACCCACTCTCTCTACACATATTTAGAACAATGCTTGAAGCCTTTAGCCAAAAAGTAAGACAAGAACAGGAGGTAAAAGGACATAAATGGGCAAAGAAGATAGAACATTATTCCTGTTTGCAGATGATTTGAGCTTCTTGTAAATGAGCCCCTCCACATTCCACCAGAAAGAAGACTGGAGGGCAGATTAGACGTGGTGAAGGAGGGGGGGAGAGGGAGCAGAATGATTATGGCCAAAGGAAAAAGGTACCGGTGTGAAAATGTCCTCATGCAAACCCATGAACATGGACCAGTAAGACATAGAAAAAGAGACAAATAAAAAAGGGCACAACATGATGCCTGATCCATAAACTCAGAAAAGGCAGATACTCCACACGCATGTGCATGTGGAGTTTTAATTTGTTTTTTTCCATTGTTCATTTTCATGTTTTTCTTATGAGCAAGTGATTAAAAAGCATTGAATTTTTAACTAATGCAAGCAGCATCTAGATCCATCACCTTCTAAATAAAAACTCTGTGCCAGTCTTTTTGAGGTTAGACACAGCCCATGTTCCTGAACCATTGTCTTCACTATTTCCTGGGGCTCCCACTGTGAGGCCAGGCGAAGAGTGTTCCTTCTTGTGGCTTGCATCAATGGTGTAGCTAAGAAAGAGTGCGAACTCACATTTTATCCACTTCACAATGAGAAGGCATTTTTTAATATATATAATAGGCTCTGTCTCCATAAACAATATGGCCAGAGTCAGACAGACAGACAGACAGACAGATGATAGAAAATTTAGGTAGATTCTAGAGATAGATGCTAGACAGATAGACATATACATACATTCATACATACATAGCTTTTTCTTCTTGCCATTTATTTATTTTATTTTTGGTTGTGATAAAGCTTTCATATTTGTACTATCGTAGTCAGGGTTACTATTACTGTGATAAAATCAAGTTGGAGAGAAAAGGTTTTATTGGGCTTACATTTCCTTATCATTGTTACTTAATGAAGAAAGTCAGGACAGGAACAAATGGAGCAGAATCCTGGAGGCAGGGGCTCATGCAGAAGCCGTGAAGGGGTACTGCTTATTGACTTGCTCCCCATGGTTTGCTCAGCCTACTTTCTTATAGAACCCAGGACCGCCCAGGGATGGCACCACCCACTATGGGCTGGACCCTCCTGCATCAATCACTAATTAAGTAAATGTCTTACAAGCTAGCCTACAGCTTGAATTTATGGAGGCATTTCTCACTTGAGGCTCCCTTCCCTCTGATGGCTCTCACTTGTGTCAAGTTGACATAAAAGTAGCCAGTATGTGTATATATTGCATAGTGAGCATGTGTCAGAATCACACTATGGACATGTTAAGAACAGCTGGCAAGACCCCAGATCTCTGATTCAGCAGGTCTGGGTGAACACTGTGAAATTACATTTTCATCAAGCTTCCAGTGGTTGCTGCTAATCTGGAGAGTGAACTCTGAGAACCACTATCACGACTGATACTCCTGTGTGTGTGTGTGTATGGTGTGGGTGTGGTGTCCCAATGAGTTCCTTAGGGTTGTTCACAGACCGGGGGGGGGGGGGGGTGGGTGGGGGGGGTGAGGTGTCCTGTGTTTATAGCAGCACTTACCAGTGACTGTGCCACTGAAGAAAGAAAATGTGCATAAAGCTGCTGTGTGTCTAGAGTTGGAAGGTACTATATTTCTAGATTCTCCTCAGTGCATAACTAAGGTCCCTGGCACTCATAGAGAAATGGTCTAGTTGTCACAGAATCTCAGGTTATCTCCTCCAGGGCCTCTAATTCACCACTTCACCAGGTAGCCTTCACACTAAATCCCTCATCTGCCTTGAAGTAGCTTTCTGATAAGTTCTTGAATGAATTTGAGCTTCACAAAGACCAGGTACAGGTGTCAAAAATGCTTGTGTTTGAAAAGGAGTAACAAACACATCCAGGTGATGAGAAATGGTACTGAGGACTCTTTATCCACCTAAATGTAAATATATACTCATATTTTGTGGTAGAAATAAACATTTTTCTCTTTTCAAGCCATTTCCCACTTGCCGCCATTGTTAATACTGTGCCATGAAATTTAGGGGGATGGGATCAAAGGCTTAAAACTTGGCAGAACATAAAAAAGCACTTGTTTGAGTTCTTGATTATGGAATCATTGTCTGTGTTCAGCTAGGAACCTGTGGATCAGCCCCTCACATGGTTTCCAGGCAACCATTTAAGATTGGAAACCATTCTACAAGTAATGCTTCCGCACACTGAGTAATTAAATAAGCACCAACTCAAGGCAGATCCACATGTTCCCATGAAGTGATCACACTCTCTATAGCAGGGAAACCGCCAGCACTGGCCCTTGGAACACCAAAGACACCCACTTCCATATCTCTTTTCTCTTTCTGTTGAGCATTTAAGTCTACAGGTCTTGATTGCATCCGTCTGCCTCATCAGTTTCTTCCGTGGTATTTGTAAGTCCAGGATAGTTGGATGGGGTGAAAAAGGAACCACATATACTCAGAATGGTTTCACAGATCCTTGAAATGGAAGATTTGGCTAACAAAATTAAAGAAACAATCATGACGGTATTTTTGTCTTTTTTTTTTTTGTTGTTGTTGTGTGTGTGTGTGTGTGTGTGTGTGTGTGTGTGTGTGTGTGTGTGTGTGTGTGTGTGTGTGTGTAAGGGGATAGGTCTAACCAACAAAAAGAATAAAAGTCCCACACTCAACCAACCTGACATCAGATGCTGCTCTCTGCCATGCAGGGAAGCCACAGCCAAGTGACCATCGGGCTGAGCCTTGTTTCTGATCTGTGTTCTGAGAAACGTGAGTTTGGTAGCAGCAGTGAGTATTTCCAAATAGCTATAGAAAGGCTTTTGACTTCTTACTACAGTGACTAAAGCTTAAGTTAGTAGACACTAAATATCATAAGTGTGTGTGTGTGTGTGTGTGTGTGTGTGTGTGTACAGATGCATATTTGTTTGGGCATGTAGAGGCCAGAAACCAACCTAGAGAGCCATTCCTCTAGCACTGCCCATGTTGGTTGTTGGTGTTACTTTTGATTTGGAGTACGTTTTTTCTCTAAAGACAGGTTCTCACTGGCCTGGGACTCACCAAGTAGACTAGGCTGGCTGGCTATGAAACTCAGAGAGTGTCCTTTCTCTGTTTCGGTAGCCCTTGGATTACTACAGTGTGCCACCACACTCATTTCTTTTAGATTGGTTCCTCGGATCAAACACAGGTCCTTACACTTGCAAGAAAGTAATACATTAAGTGAGCCATCTCCCCAGTTCAGGACACCATAATTGGACTATTATGCATCCTACACAGATACAAAAACTACCTTGTGTGCTGTATATAAGTAAGACTATTGTATATCAACTCACATGAAATAAAACTTGTAAAATAACACATGGGCAAAATGAAATGTTTACCTGGCAGGTTTGTGAAAGGCTACTAAGATTTGTTAAGCATCTTTGTCCTAGGGAAGGCCTAATAGGCAGTGTCTCTTGCTATCATGTGTGGCTCTCTGCTGCTGCGTTCCCCTGTGTTTGGTGGGATTCTTGCCTCAAAGAAGGAAAGCTGATGGGAAACGCTTTAGAGACTTGCTCACTTCCACTTTTCTCATTGCCTCTGGTGTCCCTGCCTCCCTCCTGAGCAACTGACCACACTGTGCCTGTGGGGTACCTACAATGATTGCCCAGTATAACTGCAGTATTTTTGCAAGCTCTGGGGTATTAAGAACATCCCATAAGTACCTGGAAATAAATTGGTATGGCTAGAACCTTCTGGAAGGGAAGGATTACTAAACTATAGGCCCATTACTTGTTTTTTCTGCCTTCTAGCCCTTCTGGAATCTGCAGTCAATGCCTCAGAGCTCCCCTTCAAATATCTTAGGTGCCTAAAAGGGACAAAATGCAAATATGACAATATTCTGAACAAGCTTAATATGTACTTAAATTTTATGGCAATTTAAGGGATTTTATGCCTTTTTTCCCTGAATGACTATAACTTCTAGCTGAAACTCAATCCATATCTCTTTCAGAAAAAGTATAAGGAATATTTATTAAGAAAACAGAGGACTTTGAACCTTTGATAAAGAAAAATATGACACTTTACCTGAGCAAATTTCAAATGGATCCATTTAAAATAAATTAAGTGGCACTTAACTGGTTTGCAAATTGAGATCTATTTATCTCAGTAAAATAATTAAAGTCTTGATTTATCCCTAAAATTAGCTTTATTATTGCATTTAATTACACTGAAAGATTGTTAAGGACTTGTAGGTTCCTTCCATCCCTTTAAACTGTACTTTATTCCGACAATAATTGAATATCAGATAGGATAAATTGATTTTTTCCAAAGAATTATGTTTCTAATATTTTCCTCCTTTTTATTGCAGGAACTGAAACAAGTTGAAGAAACAAAAGAAGATCCTGAGAATAGATTATCTGAAATTTCCCTGGAGTCGTTCAATAAATTTAACAGCAACACTGTGATTTTATTAGAAATGGAGAAGTCTCCGAGCAAGGTTAAAGTACACAAGGAAGAGGAAGGCAGAGCGGTGGATGTGTCGTCTAGTAACTCAGCAAAGCCCGGGGTGGACAACGTGGAGTCTCTGAGCGACTCTCTCTACGACAGCTTTTCTTCCTGTGCAAGTCAGGGTTCCAATGATGCCTAGGGGAGCACTCCTCAGTGAGACCTGAGCGTGGTGCCCTAGGAAAGCAGACAAGGAACTGGGACTCAGGGAGCACTGACTCCAGAGAAGCTGACAGCCGGCACACTAGCGTTTACCCCCCAGGGGACTGATAAAGATCACCGATACTTACTGTGTTTCACGGGGATTTAAAGGAAAATACGATAGAGAGTTCTCAATGTTTGCACTTTTTTGAGTATTTGTATAAAAGCTGTAAATTTTGGGAGAAGAGAAATTATATTTGTAGGAGGAGAAAGATAGCAATAAAAAGAGTTGGCGCCATGCTCTTGAAATGATGTATTAAGTTTTAGAAGTTGATAATATATTTTTGAAAAACTCCAACTAAGGATTTTGTGAAGTTAATCACCCTGGTCGGCAAATTATTTGTGAGGTACACTGTGTCAGTCTAAATGTGAGGCCTGCAGAAGAGCCAGAGGGTTGAGGTAATCATTGTCTCTCAAAGTCTCCTTTTGATTGAAAATTTGAATGGCGGTTCAGTTTCCCAGTTGTCACTGGGATGACATCAGTACTACTTCTGCTATATTCAGAAGAGGACAAAACTTAGCAGGCCTCACTCCCAGCATCTCCCATCCTCTGAGCTGTATTTCTCTACAATTCTGTGTGTTTGTTGATTTTTTTTAAATCTCTCTTCTTTTTTAAAAATTAAAATCTGGGTACTCTATTTGCCATATTCACTTTATAAAAATAAATAATGGTTGGTGCTATGAAAATTTCTTACTTTTTAATATCCCTTTTTCTATTAAAGACTGTTTATATGTGAGGATAAATTCTATTTTAAAGGTTATGTGTATTTTTTCTAGACGTGAACTATTTATAATTTCTTCTGTACAGAAGCCTGCAGCCCTGGCAGAGTAGAGCTGTGTTTAGGATTTGTGAGGTTGCCTTAGCACACGTGTATCTTTATAGAGTATTGTATGACCAGTGTTATTTTATCTGTGCAATTTGTTGTATTTGGATTTTTTATCTTAAATTCAAATTGTGTAAAGCATCTTTGTCGTTCAGACTTTAAAAATCCTTTTGTTTCTTTTCATTTCGGAATAAAAGCCCTATCACACCCTCTAAGAGAGAAAAGAACTTTATGCAAGGAGCTATTGGTCCCGTGATTATTTTAATTGCGTCCTGGAGCTTGCTCTGTGGATAGGTTTCCCTGAAGGAATAAATAAGCCGGCCCTTTTTCTCCTGTAATAGTAATTCGAACAATTGTTAAGATCCACATTGCAGACAAGGAAGTAATGGTCAAAGCATCCCTGTCTCCCCAAGGAGTTAACCAGCTCGAAATGAAAGGAAGGGGGTGGGGGAGAATGAGCCCGAAGCAACTACCAACAGATTTCTGCAGAGGAATTACGAAAATGTCATTTATGCCCCTTCCAGACCAGCCCCACTGGCAGGGTAGAGGAAATAAATGATCATACCCCAGCCTGAGAGCACTTCCCCTCCGGAGGCACCACAGGAGAGAGGTGAAGCTTAGCCACCGATTTCCACTAAGGCTCTCAAATGGAGAGTGGGGGATGGGAACGCGCGGGGCTGGGGGCGGGGGCACCAAGAGCTTCGGTTGCCAGCTCTTTGCACAACAGCCTTCTGCAAAGCTCCGCCAGGAAGAAATAATAGCACCGTGGTGTCCCGGGAATATGCAAGGTGGGTTGCTTGAAATTGTCAGAAAGGGGGTGGGGGTGGCGTAGAAGGGAGGCAGCTGATGACCAAGTCCTGGGCTTGCAGAGCGTCGTAAGGAGTGTATACCCATAGCTGGTGGCTTGGGGGAGCCGGCAGCCCCATTCGCTTTTCAATGAAAGAAAGCACAGATCCTAGTACCCACTCACCAGGGTAGCCTTTTTTCTGGGCTAAGCAGCCAGGGCTGTGTCAATGCATCCTCCTGTGGTGAGAGGATGGTCTGGCCAAGCAAGCCACCTGCAATAGAGTCACCATCGTATTCACAGGCATTGTACCAGAAGACCTGGGTGACCTGTGTTGTGGGTTTCTCCCAGGAAGAGGCGAGGCTGCTGCGGACACCCTAGGGAACTCGCGACCGTGCAACTTTTCCAGGTGCACGGAAATACCCCTTCAACCTGTCTCAGACAGTTATCTAGAGGATGGCGGGTGATAGAAGACCTCTGGCTGCGTGTGCGAGACCCAATTGCCGGGGTATTAGTTTGCACTGGGAGGGAACAGAGCACCTGGAAGGAAGGGAAGGGTATTCTAGTATGTCAAGGCCCAGGCCAGCATTCCGATCTAACAGGACATGTCCTGGCCTGGCGGCACCTGCTGCACCCAATCACCACTGTATTCCCATCCTCTGAAAATGACTAATCCCGAGCCCTGCAGGTGCTCCTTTTCAAGGAACTAGAGGAGGTGGTCTAAAAGGGTGGCAGAAGGGGGTGGGGACAGTAGAGAGACAGTCCCAGCCTTCCCCGCCCTCCACCCCCACCACAACTCAGCAGCCGTCACGTGGTACCCGGAGTGGGAGGGGTGGGGGCAGAAGAGGCGAGACTTTTTTGGGTGCTCCGAATCGCCAGTAGTTCTTCAAGCCTCAGCAGCCAACTCCTCCGGAGGCACTGCGCTCCGCCCCAGGGAGCGCGAACCTGAGAAGCCTGGGACCAGCCTCTGCGAGCCCCGGGCGCGGGCGATGCGGGCGCCGCGGGCGACACCTGCGGCTCCTCTCGGGGGCAGCCGTCGCCTGGGAGGCAGCAGCGCAAACCAAGGCAGCTACAGTCGCTGCGGCCCGGACAGCCTTCGCTGCTGTGGCGTCCGCTGCGGTCTCGGTCTCTGATGCTCCTGCCCGCTCCCGGTCCTGCCGATCCGGGAGGATGTGGGTTCTCGGCATCGCAGCAACTTTTTGCGGATTGTTCTGGCTTCCAGGTAAGAAGATGGAGAGGCCAGCAGCCTGGCCAGACACGCTCATGCCATCTAGCCGCATGTCCCTGCTCTAGCCCCCAGTGCGCCCAGCTGGGGTCCGCGCTCCGCTGGGGCTACCCAGCGGGAGTTTGGTGCTGGAAACTGAGACCCAGAGGCGCCAGACTGGGACTCTCTCCAAGTCCCGCGCTGCAGGAGAGCGGCAGATTGGCGCGACTCTCAGCTGCAGCTGCTTGGGGTACACAGACGGGGATGTAGAGCTGAGAGTGGGGAGGGTCCTTGAGCTTGGCAAGGGAGGAAAGAGGGCGACATACCTCCAACCTACTCAAGTTATCAAGTATTTGTGGCCACCCAAGATAGGCGACACGGACAGGTGAGCTACACACGGGACAACCTGCGGCTGGGGATGGGGGAGTCGACCCTCCCAGGCTGAGTTATCTGTGCTCTCCGTACGATCCGTGGGGTGCTAGGAAGGGGACATACTGTGAGCGCTGGGTGTGGAGTCCAAAGAGAAGCTCCCAGATCGGAGGAGAGCAACCAGGAAGATGTGGTAAGGCTGGACCTAGTCCCTGATGGACTGACTCTAAGCTATCAGAGTTTGTTCCTTCCCCCAACCATATTTGGGGGGGGGGGAAGAGATGGAGAAGCCAGGTCCAAAGGGACTGTAGTGTAGCGGTCCCGGAGAGGACACGCGCGCGCACGCACACACACACACACACACACACACACACACACACACACACACTCACACTCACATACAACACACGCGCACACCTCACATACTCTCTCACCCTCAGCAGCTGCTCCCCTCACTGATCACAAGAAGAGACTTGAATGAGCCGAGGACCTAAAGCTCATGGATATTTGGCATCCAGCGCCTCCTCCCAGGTTGCAGGGTGGTCCCTAGGAAGGCTCAGAGCCCCAGCCTATGAAGGCTGACTTCCAAAGTTAAATAAATAAAACCGAAAGGCGTCAGCGAATGCAATTATGAATGATGCCAAAATAGTAATTAACCAATTTGTAACCAATTAGCAATTAGGCTCAGATAGATGAAGCTTATAACCATGTTACTTTGATTCAGGGCTTGAACTCTCACCCTTCCCTTTGCAACAACTTGCAGAAAGGCATGAGGGGGTATTATAGGAGCTGTTTGTGCCTACAGAAGAAATTGAGGGTCCCTGGCAGGGCTTTATCCTGCTAGACCCTGGGAAACAGTGCCGCCCCCTGCCGGCTTCAGGCACCACCAGTCCTATTGAAGATGCGAATGCAGAGGCCAAAAGCCCCTGTTGTATGGGGCTGTACATGATGAAACTGGCCAGCTAGGGTGTGCTCGGTGCAAGCCAGATCTTAACTAGTGCCTCATCTATCCCGCAGGGTTGGCACTGCAAATTCAGTGCTATCAGTGTGAAGAATTCCAGCTGAACAACGACTGTTCGTCTCCTGAGTTCATCGTCAATTGCACTGTGAACGTTCAAGACATGTGTCAGAAAGAAGTGATGGAGCAAAGCGCTGGTAGGCGGGGCACGCTTCCCTCTCCAACCACCATCTAGAACTGGGGATGGGGGGTGTTAAATTACTGACTGGTATAACATACATGTGTGAATTAGAGTTGTGCGCACAAGCTGTCTTTCTCTCACACACACTGATTAGCACAGATTTACTTTTTAAGGTTCTGGGAAAAGGAAAACTTAGAAGTTATTTTAACCTCATTAGAGTTAATTGCCAGGGCTTCTCCCCAAGGGACTCCAGAGAGGAAGTCATTGTAAATCAGTAGCTTTCTTTCTTTCTTTTTAAAAATTTATTTATTTGCTTCTTTCATCTTCCTGAACTAAAAAGCTGATCAGTGTGGTGAAAAAAAAGTATGAGTAACTGGTCCCAGCTTCAGCAGCCAGACAGTAGCCTGTGAGCGATGTCAGCCTGAAATATGAAGCTACTCCAAGTTCCCAGAGGTCAGAACTTGAAAAATGTGTTTTGTCATAGCGCCACACCATATTTCTTTGAAGAACACTATAGGATCTTTATTTAATTTTAGAACTAATGCATCAAATTCCAGGCACAAATTGCCAAGATCTTTCACAGGAGCGACTTGCCCACCCCCACCCCAGGAGCTTAGTTACTGGCTATGAGTAAAAGAGCCCGGATGTTATGCAGCTAAAGAAGGGAGTTAGATGGATAGACTTCACTCTAGCTAGAAAGTCTTTTGAGAGGTGGAACCCCATCCACTCTATAGTTCGGATTAAAAATCACCGCAAAATGGAACCAGAACTTTAAGAAAATAAATGAAGCTATTGCTTTGATTCCAAGGTCAAATAGAGACTTTGCTGTTTAAAGGCTGTTGAATAGAAGGGAAATACTATCTTGGGATGAATGACATTGAGTGAGCCTTGTTTCTTTATTGTCCAATAAGGTATCCACAGAGCTCCATGGAGTGATTAGAGCAATTGATTCACCTAAGGACGAAACAATGCATGAAAGCTAGCATTAAGACCAGCGCCTAGGGAAAGCAGTTTCCTCATGGGCCAGGTTTGGAGATACCTTGCTAACATCTTGGTTACTGAGGGAGCATATCTACCAGCTCTCCACAACACTGGGCCATGATGTGAGAATGTGTGTGTTATTTTTTCATGTGTATCTATGTGCGGTATACACGTGTATATATATTCCCATTCATATTTGTTAGTACATGCATATATGTAGGTGTACATACACACTTTTTTGACATGTTATGTGTGTGTGGCATTCATGCCTGTGTAGATACATATTTGCATGTGTGGAGACAAGGAAGACTCTGTGCCTTCCCTGATCATGCTCCCCATCTCATATGAGGCAGAGCCTTTGACTTGAACCCAGAGCTCACCAATTCTAAGTAGACCATTTGCTTCAAAGATCCCAGTTCTTTGGCCCCTAAAGCTGGGGTTACAAGCAGGCATCTCACTTGCCCTGTGACATTTACATGTCTGATTGGGATCCACTTCATCCACGGCACACTTCATCTGTAGAACCATCTCCCTAAACCCTTTGTGTAAGGCTTTATAGTCTGTTCTTTGTACTATATTACTGACTCGAGTGTGGATCCTTTGTACCAAAATTGCTTTTCTGAGAATTCTAAAATACAACTGTTTCCAAGAATAATGTATTTCCCTCAAACCAGCAAGGATTATTTTAGCATCTAGTATTCCTGCTATTAAAAACAGTAGGACAACACAAAAATTAATGATGATTCTGCAGCTAAGATATATGTGAATTATTTTCATGAATGATTTTCTTTGCACTGTATTTTACCTGTAGCTCTCTTCCATGGAATAGGTTTGAGGCAGACATGATGAGAGGCATTACCATACCTTAAGAAATCCCTCAGGATGCTCAAGGCCACTGCTTACAGGGGCTTGTGCTTCACAAGCTGGGGTGTAATTGAGAAAAATAGTTGTCCCTCAGATGTGTTCTCAGAAGGGTCCTTTTGAGAAACACCACTTGTCTGTGTACACCTCCAAGATAACGGTCACACACTCCTTTTTCAAGTGTTATTTTTCATTTTCTTCACCCTCTTCTGCAAACCATCCTATAGAGAAGCACCGTATAACTTCTGTGTGGCCCACAGAAAGCTGACAGTCCCCAAGGAAGTCCCGGTGTAGGTTGTTTGTTTTCCAATGACACAGTCAAGTTGCTTCTTGTCGCCTAATCAGGTGTCATTGGCCACAGGGTACAGGATATAGGCCGCAGATTTAAACATGAAGAAAGCTAAGCTCAAAGCAACATGTGTGTGTGTGTCACATATGTATGTTTGTGCTCTATATGTGTGTGTTCTGTGTATATAGATGTGCATATATGCAAGGGCACACACATTCATGAGGGAGCAGGCAGAACATCCAACTCTATCATATTCCACTTTTTCCCCCTAAGACAAGGTTTCTCACTGATTATGGAGCATGTCTGGCAATCAGCAAGCCTCAGAGATTCTCTTGTTTCAGTCTTCCATAGCGTCGGGGTTGTACTTTTTAACGTGGGTGCTGGGATCTGAACTCAGGTCTTCATGCTTGTGAAGCAAACACTGTTACTCACTAACCTTCATTATTCCCTGTCCCAGCCTGAATCTTGATGTCTAAAGAAACAAAAGCAGTTCATGAATCCAACAGGACAACCGGTTCTGAGAGGCATCTTAGATTGTTTCCTGTTGTTGTAACAGAATAGACTTAAGTAACTTAAGTACTAAAGTAACTTAAAGTGGAGTTTATTTTTAGCTCAAAGTTCAAGACACCATCCAGTGGGTCAGTCAGAACAGCAGGAGCTTGAGGAAACTGGTCATATCACACACTCAGGAGCAGAGTAATGCATACCAGTGCTCTGATGCTCCCTGCCCTCCATTATTACAGTCCAGGAACACAGTCAGGGATGCTCGTGACTAAGGTAACTGTTCCCATATAAAGTGATACAAAGATAATCCTCCACAGTCATGCCCAGAGGCCCTATCTGCTGCATGATTCTAGGTTCTGTCAGGTTGACACTAGTTATTATAGGGATGCATATTAGGTGTAAACGCAAGGCATCCAGAGCAGCAATTCTTTGAAAGCCCAGCAACGTGGTTACTGTTTCCAGTTGTGAATTTATTTATTTGTTTGTTTGTTTGTTTATTTCCTCAACAGAAAGCACTGTCTTAGGACTGATATCTTGAAGGCATTCCTTATTAAATTTCACGTAATTGCTATAGACCAGTCAGTTTGATTTTTTACCAACAAGGATGGAGAGCAACTTTGGTTGCTAAGTGACCACAATATAATGAAACCAAGGCAGCATGAGCTAACTTTCGTTGTATGTACTGTGTATCTGGCTCATCCCTTAGCAGCACTAGCCTGTGGTATCTGTCTCATGAAATGTGAGCCTCTTCATAATGACTTATTTCCTAGACTTCAACCAGCTGGCCTGTGTGTGATTCTATTGCGTTGCCAACTTCGCCCCCAGAAAGAAAGCAGCTCCTGTTAAATGGTCCCATTAAGAATCAAGGTCCAAATTCATTAATGATGTGGACTGTGTGAGACTCTTGGTATCAGAGCTGAAATGGCCCAACGATTCCAACCTAAAAGAATCTAAGTGTCTTCCTACAATTTTGTTGAACTTTACTGGACTGTCTCCTACCCTTTAAGACACTCATTCTGTGTGTCTGTGGTCTGTGTGGCCATGGGTCATTTCTAAGCTCTTCCAGAGACTCTTGGATGCTACACATTGAGCTACTGATTTGGACTACTCTTTCTATGTTATAAAGAAAGAAAGAAAAATCTTCACAAAGTTCTGTGTCTGATCCTAGTCCCCTAGCCCAATTGTCACTGTGTGGCTCTTGACGCTTGCTTCCCTGGCCAAAGGCATTTGCTACAATGCCACCTGCCAGAGGGAAAGGCACCCCCATATACACCTAAGAAGATAACTTGAGCAAATTTCTAAGGGCTGAGGTGAGTTTTTTTAAACGTTGGTCATCTGGCAAGCCAAGTGGTCAGACCACAAAGTAGATATTGAAAGAATCAGAAAGTCGACCAGGAAGAATTTCAAAGTTTGGAGCATCAAGTGGACTGACATTTTTCAAAAGCCATGGAAATACCAAGGCTTTAAACAGACTAAAAAATCCTCAATGAACTAACCTAACCTGACATTAAGCAGTAATGAAAGACAGTCTCCCTGCCTACCTCATCTCCCAATACCAGTAATATGATATGCCCAGGCCTTCGGTTGGTCTTTTCTGGCTTAAGTCTGCAAACCCAGTTCTTATGAATTTTGAGGAAAGTAAATTTGATTTTCACAAAGGCATGCTTAAAATTAACCTTTACCTGTCCACTGGAGAGGAGCTCCAATTAGGATCTGAGGTTATTTCTTTTCCCCTTGGTCATTCTGGAATAATGAAGTGTGGCTATGGGGAAGTTTCCTTGTCCTTCCTAATTGATGGTTAAACGTTCGCGTGACTAATGATTCCCCGCCAGCCCTGCTCTTCATACACTGGTGTTTCTACGCAGCGTCCTTGAGAATCACATTTATTTTGCTTATTTATCATTGCATTCCATAAAAATATTTCAAATATTGATTTTCATTTCAGAAGAGGAGCCTCCCCCTAACCTTCCAGGATGAATTTTTAAACTAGGATATAAAGAATACGAATTTGCATTTGTTTGACAGTGCAGTCTTGTAATTAGAGTTTTTCCTCTTGACTAGATACAGTGAAAGGGGCATAATTTAATTTTTATAGACTAGCCAATTTCTGCCCCTCCTAAAATATAGCTCTGTCAGTGAGCAAAGTGTTACAGGTTCTCCTAAACCTTATTTAAAAGTTAAATGCAGTATATTGAGAGAAAGTTCATGGTCTGAATCGGTAACCTGATCGATCTCCTCACCCATCCTTGCAATATGCATTAATCTATTTGTCTGTTTTGCAATACAAGAGTTACTGATTTACATGCCATCTTGCATCTCCATTATGGCCAGATAAGGAATGGCCGTTTTCCTTTTGGATTAGTTAGTTGCTCATTAAGTTAGACATGGATAGCTCCAGGCTCTGGCTAGGTTCATTTCATGTCTTATTCTCTCATGAGCTAAATGAGGGGATAGCAAAGAGGGAGTGGGAGACATCTGCTCCTGATAAATAGAAAGGTAACTATTTGAGAAAACCAATGTTTTCTCAGATCTGGCTGTGCTTAATTTTTACCAAATCTTAAAAGTGGGTTCTCATTTGCTCTTATGGGCTTGTCAGAAAGGAAGCCTCCTCTGCTTGCCAATTTGATATCACAGTACGGTTGTCTGTGGATTCTTTTTTAAGCTATACACAGGAAGGAACTGGGAGAGGGGGTGGCTCAATGGGTAAGAACACTTGCCACTTAAGTATGTGAGAGCCTGAGTTTGAATCCCAACATCCAAGTAAAAATCAGGGCATGTGCTGCATGTCTTAAAAACTCAGCTCTTGGGAGGCAGAAGTGGTTAGATCGCTGAGTTATAGGCCATTCTGATCTGCATAGTGAGTTTCAGGACAGCCAGGGCTACATGGTAAGTCCCTGTCTCAAAACAGAGAAACCAACAAAAGCTGTAACTCTAGCACTAAAGAGTAGAGACAGACAGATCTAGGAGCTCAATCACAAACCAGTTTACTGAAAATACATCCAGATTCAGTGAGAGACACAGTTGCTAGGAAATAATGAAATAGAGGACACTCAGGGGCCTCTTCTGACTTCTATTCATATGCACACAGACATATGTACTCATATATGATCACACATGCATGCACAAACATGGATGCTCCACACACACAGGTATATACATACAAAATGATACATATGCACCCAAGCACACACAGAATGGCAGATGCATGTGTACTTACTATTTTTTTTATGTCATTTTCTGTGTTTCTTAGAGTAGTACATAGCTGTGATTATTGTTTGTGTGCATATAAATGCATGTTTCTGTGCTTACATGTTTCTGTAGGTACATGTGTGCACAGCTCTTCTGTGAAGGCTAGAAAACAACTTTGGGTGTAGTTCCTCAGGCACCTAACTTTTATTTGAAATGAGGTCTCTCACTGGCCAGTACCTATCCAAGCTGGCATGCAAACTTCCAGGGATCTTCCTGTTTCTACTTCCCATCATGCCATCAATGGATTCAGTGTGCATGTGCTGTGTTGTGTGTGTGTGTGTATGTATGTCTGTGTGTATGTGTGCATGTGCATGTATGTGTGCATGTGTCACAGGAATCCTGTGGAGATATCACTGAAGAAATCAATTCTCCTTCTACCTGGTGGATTCTGGAGTAATCCAGTTGAGGTATTAAGGCTTGGCTCCTCTTCCTGCTGAGCCATCCCTCACCAGGCCCTCTTTCCTCTTCCTCCAGGGTTCCTATGGTCTCTTTAGACAACTACTGCCAGTTCAGTTTATCTACGGTAGTGTAATTCAGTCAGATGGATCATAGAGAATACAAATTAACTGGAGGTCAAAACATTTAAAAATGTACCCTAGGATTAGGGAAATCTCTCGGTGAGTAAAGGCACTTGTTCCCAAGTCTGACTATCTGAATATGATCCCTGAAGCCTGTGTAATGAAATGAACAAGCTGCAACTTCCTCCACACACAAACACACAAGATAAAGAAATACAATAAAATACTTTTTAATCACCATTGTTTAACATTGACCAAGGAAACATATTTAATTAAAAGGGGAAAAAATGCTAAAAAGGCTATGATGATAGCTCTGCTGATAATGTTTCTGCCACATAGGCATGAGATGAGGACCTGATCCCAAGATTAAAACAAACAAAAGACGACAAGAATGGAAACATTTCAGATAAGCATGCTGTCAAGCTCTTCTAATTCTGATATCCATAAGGGGGACAGAGTGGAAACCCTGGGGCTTGCTGGCCAGCCCAGGCTACTTTGTTAGGTAAGTGCCAGGCCAGTGAGAGACCCTTTCTCAGGAGGCAAAGTAGTCAACACCTGAGGAATAACTGTCTGATCTGTTATATGGCCTTTACACACACACACACACACACACACACACACACACACACACACACACACACACACACGGATAGGGATTCATCAAAACAGATATTCACACAATATTCACATATACTGATACCAGACTTAGTAAGAAGGCTTCCATGTCAACCTGAGTAAAGTTATGAACCATAAAGGTAAGGGAGTCTGTGCTATGAACATTGATATCCTGCCCCCTTTCCTTCCTGGATGCTAAATAAAACACCTTTCTCTTTAGGGCAAGACATTTTGCCATTTGACTTGCTCGCCGCACTCTCCAGGCCATCCCTCTTGATAATAGAATAGGCAAAGCTAACTTCTGGGAGGATTTACTGGAGAATCTCACACGCCTTTCTTCCCTTGGACTCTCCAGTAAGCGGGAGCGTTTGTTTATGTTAAAGTTCCCATCTGAACAGGCAGCCCGGGATGACCTCCCATCTTAGTGGATGAAAGGCTTGACGATTGATCCAGCTCTCCCCATCACGATAACTCCCCCACTACAGTTTCATGAAAGCTTCCTTCATTGATGGTTTTCCTAATGAGTTTAAACAGAGAGGCTTCAAAGCTGGGGTTCTTTTCCCAAGTGGAAAGGAGATGAAGTGTGAAAACAAAACACACCGCTTGCTTTGAAGTGTGAAAGGGATTTCAGCTTTCCTTATGTATTCCCCCAAAAGCCCAAATCTGCATCCTCCTGGATTCTGTATCCCTCCCTCCTTTCCTTGACTTATTATTTCTTTAATTAAAAAGAAGAAGAAAAGAGATTGACTTTGTAATTCCCAAGCCAGGCAAAGGTTTCTTAGTCGGGTATGTAAGGGGGAACATCCCTAACTCTTCCGTGCTCATCTGTGCTTCTGTTGTCGTGACCCGAGCAGACCAAATGTAACCTAGGAGAGGAAGGATTTACCCAGCTCATAGTTCCAGATGAGGGACTGGGCAGAGGCCCAGTTCAGTTACAGCCACACTCTTGAACAGAGAACAATGCTGCCTACTTGCTTACTGCTCCTGCTCAGCCCACAATCCAGAGTGGTTTTTCCTACTTCAGTCAAGACAGTCACCCACAGACAAACCAACTTACATAGTTATTCAGTTGTGACTCTCTTCTGGGTGATTCTAGACTGTGGCACATTGACATTTAAAGCTGACCAGCACAATGCTCACTGAATGAAAAGGGCCTGGATTCCATTAATTGGGAGAGTGTCTCATCCCAGACTTTTCATGCTTGAGAAGTATGTACAAGGAACAGAGAGCTTCCCCCCCTGAAAACGGTAAAAACAGACTGCCTGCATTCTTAATTGACACCGTAGGAGAATGAAGAAGCCCATGCTCACAGAATGTTTATAACTGAATAAGTCTTTAAAATGGGCTGGGTGTGTAGTTCAGTTGGCACAGTACTTTCGTAGTACGTACAAGGCTCTTGTTTCCAAACCCATTACCACAGAAAATCAGTGGAATGGCACATGACTATAAATCTAGCTCTTAGGAAGTGGGGGTACGGAGACCAGAAGGTCAAGATCATCCTCAGCGAGGGCTACATGAAATTCTCAAAAGTAAATAAATTAAATAAAAAGCTAAAAAGAGGCCCTGTTGGAGACTCCCTGCCTTGCCTTAGGCACTATCTATGCTCCCATCGAAAGAATGGCTCAGGGGTCTTAGTTTAACTTACTTTTCCTGCTGAGGGTACTTGAATTGTTTTATTACTAAAAAACATGTCCCAGTAATTCGTCTGCAAGACTTACAATGGCACGATGTCTTACACCCAAAGAGATTAGGTAGGTAACTTGCTCAAGACTATACTGGGGTGGGAAGCCTTCCTCCCAGGGCTTCCCAGTCCCTAGGGTAACATGCTCAGGTTTGCTCTTTGCCTTTTTACTCCATTGCTTTATTTGTTTGACTGATTGATTCTGTTCAAGTGCGTGAGTGTGTGCATGCGTGTGTGTGTGTGTGTGTGTGTGTGTGTGTGTGTGTGTGTGTGTGTGTGTGAGAGAGAGAGAGAGAGAGAGAGAGAGAGAGAGAGAGAGAGAGATGTCACTGAGTGCCTTTCTCTCTTACTCTCTATTAAAGACAGAATTCTCACTGAACAAGGAGCTCACAGATTAGCTAAGATGGCTGACTAGTAAGCCCTAGGGACCCTCCTGCGTCACATCCTTGGTGTTAGAATTCTAGGTACCCAATGCTCTATCTCTATTTTTATGTGGGTGTGGGGAGGAAGGAAACTCCTCACA
Organism: Phyllotis vaccarum; assembly: GCA_033318265.1. NCBI lineage: Eukaryota > Metazoa > Chordata > Mammalia > Rodentia > Cricetidae > Phyllotis > Phyllotis vaccarum. The sequence goes on from JARWLC010000016.1 coordinate 27,692,816, forward strand.
TTTTTGTGGCAAGCTTTATACACAGAGCCATCTCGAGGACTCTCCTTTTATAATTTTAAGAACAACTTTTAAAAATTCTGTTCTCTATGTTAGGCAGAGAGCAGTGTGTAAGAGTCATCACTCTCCCCAGGATTGAACTCAAGCTGTCAGACTTGGTGGCAAGTATCTTTACCCCCCTATTTCATCAACCTGTTAAGAAAAAAAAATTATTCGTATATAATTCATATACCATAAGGTTCATTGTTTTAAACTTTAGAATTTGGTGAAGTTTAGTAAATTGGCAAGGTTTTATACCCACAATCCGTTTTCCCTCTTCTCCAGCCCTGGAAACCATTAATTCATTTTTTGTTTTATGCATTTATCTATTCTTGATATTATATTTAAGTGGAATTGTAGCCTTTTGTGACCAGCTGATTTTTTTTGGTAGTGGTAAATGTGTATTGTTTCTGTGGCTAACTCCATGTATGTAGAGAGGCATCTAGATAAGGGATCTGGAAACATACAGATAACAGTTTGTCAGAACATGGAGGGACTCATAAGCAGTAGAATCCCACTAGCCAATAAAGCCATTTGCTGAACTAAGGCAAAACCTGCACCAAACCTGTCCAGTGAACTGTGGAAAGAGGAATTCATGTGCTGTAAGTATGTACTCTGTACCAAACACTGGGTTATCCAGCCATTGGATCATCATCTGCTTTCTTTTGAGGAGATACTAAATTCCTTTAGGCTAAAACAAGAATCTTCAGGGATGTAAGTGGGTGGTTATTGATTTCTGAAGCCCAAATATGGAATAAGGTCTTGTGACATTACCCTTAAACCAGAACCCTCCAGAGTCAGGACTTTCCAAAACCAGGAGGACATTAGCCTGTCTGGACCACTACTTCTGTTGAACATATGAGTTAGCTATGACCTTGAGATGCTGCTCTTTGGACTGGCTGGAACACCTAGGCACATCGATTTCTTCTCTTGAGAAGGCTGGAGGGAAGAGCTCATGAAGAGAAAATCCTGGGGCAAAATTTCAGCTAAGGAAATAGACAAATGTGCCATTTCCAATGAATACCTGCTCAAGTGTAGCCTTTCTCCCGAAAGCCAAATCTGATTATAGCTTGGAAAGCCAGCCTACCCACCCCTTGAATGGGGAAAATGCCATTTCTTCTCTGGAAGATGAAACCTTGCTCTTTCCTGCCCTGTAATCTCCGTTGTGACTTTGTTTCATAAGGAAACAGGAGGGAGGAATTGCTGGTAGAAGACAAAACAATCACTTCCTTTGCTAATCCCCAGGAGGCCACATCAGTAACTGGGTGCCTCAAACCTGAGATGCACACCGGAAATATAGCTTAGTTAGTAGAACGCTTGCTTAGCAGGAATAAAATCGCCTGAACCACATAAACCTACAAAGAATGTTGGTGTAAGCCTGTAATCACAGTTTTCCAGGTAGTGGAGGTTGGAGGCTCAGAAGTTCAAGGACATCCTTGATTACATAGCAAGTTTGAGACCAACCTGGGATATACCAGACCTTTCCTAATACAAACAGACAACAACAAAAATCTGGGATGAGTCAGCCTGGGGACAAACCAAAGAAATCTGGTATGTGTCATTAATTTTTTCTAGATGAGGAAATCTTTGGGCTGTGGTGATGCTGTAATTCATAAGCTATTTTCTTCAGTCGGCTTCAGGCGGTGCATGTTCTCTTATTAATAAATTGCTTCTAACCTTCTGGTTGCCGCCAGCACTATAAAGCCAAGCGGGACATGGACCACATTTAGTGCTGAAGATAAGGTGAAGCCATTGAAAGTTTGTAATAAATTGCCCTTTTTTAAAGAGAGAGAGAGAGAGAGAGAGAGAGAGAGAGAGAGAGAGAGAGAGAGAGAGAGAGAGAGAGAGAGTATATGTTAGAATCAAGTGGTGATGGCTCAAGCCATTGATTTCAAAAGGTTTATGACTTCGCCAGCCCTGAGCCTGATCCCCTAGTGGAAGTGATAAAGAGGTGTATTATTTTAAGGAAGTTGTGATGCTTGGTCCAATGCGTTTCATTTCTCACTGGACATGGACAATAGCTTTTTATGTTTTTCTATTTCTTGGACTTGTTCTGGAGAGAGTGCCAGGGGCGGGTGGCGCCAGGCAAAGCTCTCAGCCGGCCATGGTGGGAGCATGCTGCATGTGGGATGAATATGAATCTATGTAACAGTCCAGGCTGCCTTCCACAGTGGCTCATTCAAAGGGCATTAGTGGAAGCTGGAGGATGAGGTTAGGCAGTGGCATTCATGCACTTTTATTGTTTATGTAAGACAGAGAGAAACACTTGGGTCTTAGGAAACAACAAAGCTGTTCAAAAGTAGCGAGAAGACTAATTTGGCAACTGGTAAAGATACCCTAACTCTGAGTGTGCTGGCATCTCAACTATGGAGTAAGCAAGGGATTATTCTCCTGAATTTGGTGTCTTCCGAGGGAAAGGCAGTTAGTGGGCAGAGCTGCATGCAGCCTAGACAGATGAATTTTGTAAGTTTCTCTGAAAGAAGTCCACAGTAACCCTTTAGTGTAAGGGTGGAGTAAGTGGAGATGTCGTAGGAACCCCAGAAACTGGAGTCCTTGCACTGAAGCCAGGATTCACCTACACCCTTTCCAAAGTGTTTCTAATAATTGATGTGGGTGATGGAGATGCCAGGTGCAGACAGAAGGACCTTCAAATAAGTTCATCTTTGTTCATTACTCACCAGCCTAGTATCAAATCCTTTCAGGATTTTCAGAAATATTTTCCCAGTGAAATTAAAAGGCAGTCCATTCATGATTCTCTCTACACAGATGCTTAAGGAGTCTCTTATGTTCCTCTCTTTTCTCTAACCTTTCATTCTCTCTCTTCTCTCTCTCTCTCCAATTCTCTCACCCCTATGTGTACACACACACATACACACAAACTTTTTGACACCAAATAAATACAGAACTGGGTTTCTTGAAGTAAGCCAGTCACATGCTAAAATGAGAGATAAAGCAGTGACGCAAGATTTTTAACAGAAGAATACAGTCCGAAGGCACATTGAATATATCCTTTTGCTTTTTTTTTAATTGAAGTGGCTGCCTCATTCGGGTTTTAAGAGATGTTTTTTTAAGGCATCCCTCTAAAGTGTTGCCCAGCCCCCACGTCTTCTAATGTGTCATCCTGCTTTCAAGGCTGACTTGGCTTGGCTTAATAGAAGTGCTCTCAAGAAACACACATACAGCATGCAGGTATCTTGGTAGTCAAGGTAGCTGGAGGCCCAGACCACCACTAGCTAATCACGTCCCCTGGAACTCTGTTACACTGAGGACACTAGCTGTGGTCATGAACTCCCCAGAGAAGAAAGAGAATTTCACATATGGTTATAGCCCCCTCCAAATCTTCACCTTCACCTCCACACAGGAGATGCAAGTTCAAAAGACCATAAATACATCATTAAAACAGAAGCCATTGAAGACTTGCTATTGATGAGTAGAGTTGTAAACCACTTAATTTGGATAAATTTCACTACTGGGGGGGAGGGGGGATATGATCTTCTTCGTATACACATTTTATACTATGCTACTGTGTGTGTAAGAGAGAGAGAGAGAGAGAGAGAGAGAGAGAGAGAGAGAGAGAGAGAGAGAGAGAGTGTGTGTAACTATAAACATTAATGTGAATGAATGCCAGAGGTTGGAGCTGGGTGTCTTCCTCCATCGGTCTCCATCTCAGTTTTAGACAGGTTTTCATTGAACCTGGAACTTGCTCAGTGAGCTACACTGGCTGGCTAGCAGACCCTAAGGCTCTTCCTGCCTCTGCTTCTCCAGTGCTGAGATTATAGATGTTTCTAGTTTTCTTTTTTTTTTTTTTTTTTTTTTAGATTGGTTTGGGGGGATTCAACTTGGGTTCTCATCCAGGGCAAGCTACCCTTATACTTTTTCACCAACCTCTAGTAATCCTTGCACTTTCTATCAATAATATAATCACGCTGGCTATTGGCAAATATAAGTCCAGTTTCGCCCAGCTCCAGGGAGAATGAGCTACATTAGAGCCTCAGCATCAAAGGCATTTAAGGCATCTAGTTTGTTCCTGTGAACAGTCAGCTATTGCTGCCGCTGAACGACTCCTGTGCTTCCACCCTGAACATTGCTTGCTCTATCTCTTAAGGATGCTTTAGGAAATGACAGTGACTTAGTGGAAAAAACACTTAGTACTCACCCAAAGGGGGACAGTTCATTAGTGGACAGTCTTGGGCTTTCTGTGCTTTCCCGATTGCTTCCCAGGCAAACTAGTGTTTATCTCCAGGCTGTAGCACCTTTGGCATAACCTAAACCATGAAATTCTAGTTAAAAGGATACAATTTGTTGTCACCTTTGCTAGGTTTTGTTTTCTTTTTAAAATTATTTTTATATGTATGTGTGAATGAATGCCATGTATATGCAGGTGCCCAAGGAGGCCAGAAGAAGGCAATGGATTCTTTGAAGCTGGGGTTGCAGGTGATTGTGAGCCACCCAGTGTGACAAATGGGAATGAACTTTGGGTTCTCTTCAAGAGGAGTAAATGTTTATTTATTAAGCAACTCTCTAGCCCCACCCCTTTTTTTTGCTATCTGAGACGCCATCTCAGGCTGTCCTCAAACCTACTGTGTAACCAAAGATAATCTTGAATTTCTGGTTTTCTTGCTTCTAGTACCAAAATCTGGGATTATAGGCATGCACACCCATGCAGTTCATGTGGTGTTAGGCATCAAACCCAGGGCTTCATACACATTAGGCAAGCACTCTACCAGCTGAGCCATATCCTCAGGCTGCCTATGCCTTTAAGTAAGAAAACATTCCCAACCCCTCCCCTCTCATGACAACTAGAACCTTTAAGGGTCACTTGTCTGTCTGCTGCCTTTGTCTTTTAAAAATTCATATACACGAGCAGAAAAATTGGAGCACAGAGCTTCCGGGGATCCCTGGAAAGAGGACCCAGATGGTTGGTTTCTTTGCTTGAAGAAAAGTTGCTGTTTGGCTTAAGCTGGACATTAAAATACAGCCAGAAATCCTTCATCTTGGTCATTTTCACATTTGGGAAACAAAGCAAATTAGATTCAAAAGTGACATTTATCACAAGATTGACAGGACATTCCAAAAACTGGATTCTCTGTGGATAAGAGTCTAACAGAGGGGCTGGTGATGACTCAGCATTAAAGCACCTGGAATATACATATGAAGGCCAGGGTTTGGATCCCTTGAAGCCACATAAAACGTGGGTAGATAGCTATAGAAGCTCAACCTCAGAAGACAGAGACAGGGCATCCCCACAGCGAGTTGGCTAGCCAGACTTGCCATACTGAAGATCTGTGGGCTTGACTAAGACTCCGGTCTCAATGAGTCAAGTGAACGAGTGATTGAAGATGATTGATATCAAATGTGGTCCCCACATGTACAGGCAGGCACACATTGCACATGTACACACACACACATGCGATAGTACACATGAAAATGCATGTGTATGTGCACACCATAGAAAAAAAGTCCAGCGTAAAGTTTGACTATGTGTATATTTTCTGCAGGGGAGAATACCCAGTTTGAAGTGTCAAATAAGGTTGCTTGCTGGAAGGACTTTGAAATTCTTTGTTAGTTCTACAGGGAGCCGTTATCTCACCAAGGACCTTCTTCCTACATTTTTGGTGAACTCAGATGCAAGAGGCTGCGTAGGAACTTTGGGTCCTGCAATCTTTGTTCTGTTTGAGAACAGTGATCAAGGGCATCAAGGTTTGGAACGCAAGAGCACAAGCCCCTAAGTCCCTGATGGACTGTTACAGTACATCCTGTGGGGCTGAGGGGGTGACGCAGTGGATAAAGGACTTGTCTCGCAAGTGTGAGGACATGAGTTCAGATCCTGGGAACCCATGTAAAGCTGGACTCCAGAGCACAGTATGTACTTCTGGTGATCTAATAGATGGGAGGTGGGGACAGGAGGCTACCCAGAAGCTCATGAGCCTGCTGTTGGCCTCCTATCCACAGAGAGGACAAGAGACCCTGTCTCCAACAAGATGGGAAGGAAAGACTGACACTGAGTTTGTTTTCTAGCCTCCATATGTGCTTTATTAGACACATAAACACATACACGCGCGCGCACGCACACACACACACACACAATTTTTAAAAGTTACAAAAAATTTATTCTCTCAATACCACCCTCCCATACGATGAAGAACAAAAATTTTACGAGGAGAAAAGGACCACAGATTTCCTGCAGAGGAGCCTCTCTTGCTCAGAAAGTTCTGACAGTACAGAGAAATCTAAATCAAAGGGAAAACTGAATGAAATTAATAAATGGCCTCACACATCTCACACATCATGGGCTGGCTGCTTGCTGTCATCAGGACCTCCGTGGAAACAGCGCCGGAAATAGAGAACAGGAGAGATGGCTCATTTCAAAAGATTTCATCTTGAAAGCATAAGGACTGAGTCAAATCTTCAGAACCTACATAACAGCCAGACGTGGTGACACATAATCCCAGCACTAGGGAGGCAGAACCAAGGAGATTCCTAGAGCTCACTGACTAGCTAATCCGGTTTAACTGGCAACCCCCAACTCAGTGAGCAACCCTGTCTCAAAGGACATAAATGGAATTCTTGAGGATATCAAGGTTGTCCTTCAGACACACACACACACACACACACACACAAAACACAAACATACACACTTTAGTAGTGAACTAACACATTCCAATTACATTGGCTCATATCTGTTTTGTTGTGGCTGTTTTAACAGTCCGGTGTTTTTTAGTGGTCTTTACAGCCCCTTTGCATCATTCCAGTTCCACCTGGTTAGCAGAGCTAGGCCAGTCCGATCACTAGGAAGGTGCAGGCAGTGTTCCTTTTCTCAAATAGCTTGTTAGCATCCTCATTTCCTACCCAAGACGTCTATCTGCAGCTCAGATGGAGGCAATCTCTTTGGTCTCTCGGTTCTAAGCAACCAGAGTGAAATAGAAGTACTTAGGAGCTGGTGTACAGAACTGTCCAGGAACAATCACTTCTCCGGGCCTTTTCTCTTTATTCAGGATAACCAGAGCCCACCATGGCTGTGATGAGACTCAAGTGAAGACAGGATTTTTCTGCCAGAGTTGTTCCTATTATGATGCAGAGGGTGTCAAAAATCCTTACACGGTGTTCTTTAAAGAGAAAAAAAAATAATACACGCTTGAGAATGGATTGAAAATCTCTGTTCTTGTTGTTGCGTCCAAGGCTCAGCGAAAACACATATAGTTCATTCCAATTACCCGTCTCCACACATTTTTCTTGAAGGAGCTGTTTCCTGGTCCTGCATAGAATATTTATTGTGATATAATCATAACTATGGTGCTGTAAGTGTTGGTTATTTTTCAAGTAGAGAAAGATTAGTCTCACCCTCAGAGAGGCCTTCAGAGAAGGGCGGTTTACCACAGAAGCCCCACTTTAAATTAAACTGAGAAAGAAGTGAAAAGGCAGAATTACCTAAGGACTCTGCCTAGGCGTCTCCCATCTTCGCACCAGCAGAGAGAGAGCAGAGACAAAGTCAGCTCCCGGGAAAAGAGAAGTGTGTGGGGGCCCGTGTGTGGAGAGAACACAGGGTTTTGTGCCTCTCTTTTAATTCTCTGTCTCTCTCTTCCTTGTGCCTCCCTTCCTCCTTCTGTATCTTCCTCTCTCTCTCTCCTCTTCCCCCCCTGTAGTAGGAGGTTTCTGGCCCGGACTTTCCAGCCTAACCTCAAGGTCTAGGCCCACAGTCCCACAGTCCCACAGTCCCACAGAGACACACAGATGCTTCCAATAGTTTTAGGCTGATCAGCCTTAGGCCCAGGCATATAGCTTGCTAACTCTCTACCCTTAAGCTATCCCATGTCTCTTGTTCAGCCATGCGGCTTGGTACCTTTCTTTAAAGCTGCATGGTTGTCCTCTGCATCCTGCAGCTTCTCTCTGGTGCTCTGCTCTGGCTTCTGTTCTCAGAGTTTTCTTAGTCTGGTAGCCCCGCCCACACTTCCTGCCTGCCTTTGGCCAATCAGCTCTTTTTATTAAACCAGTGGTTGGGACAATTATTTACCATGAAATAACACAATACCCCTACACCCCCCCCCATGTGTGAGTGTGTGTATATTTGTGTGTATGTGTGTGTGAGAAAGTGTGTGTGTGTGTGTGTGTGTGTGTGTGTGTGTGTGTGTGTATGTATGTATGTATGTGTAAGTACTTGTGTATGTAGAAGTCACTACCTTGGATATTGTTCCTCATAGTCCAGTCACCTTGCTTTCTGACACAGAGGTTTCTTTCTAGACCTAGACCAATCGGTCTGGGTTGTCTGTTCAGCAAGTCCCAGAGACCTGCTTGTTTCTACCTTCCCAGCACTGGGGATTTTAAGCATGCACCACCAAAACCAGATTTTATACATGAGCACTGGGGGATTGAACTCAAGTGCTCCTGCACTGCCTCCTGAGCCATCTCCTCAACCCAGAGAAATAATTTAAAAACATGCTTTTAGCATGTGCCTTGCATGGAACTGTGCCACAGCCTTTCTGGATGACCCAAAGTCATACCTTTTGAGGTAGGAAGCGTCAGAACTTTCTCTCCTAATATAGATGAAAGATATTTGACATATCTAGCAAAAGCAGAACTAAATGATTGTGTTTATGAGTATCTAAGTCCAACGGATATTTGGAATGGAAGATGGGTTTTGATAATGTTTGCCTACCACCTAGAGGACCACAGAAGTCATTCCAGGGATACTGTACATCCTGGGTACATCCTGGGATGTAGTAGAATCTAATGGACTCTAAAGGATGCTCAGTTGGCATCTTTCTTCTCACGCAAGTTCAGAAGTAATTAAGAATTAAAAGGAGACAAAAGATGGTTGGAACCAAAACATCTCTTGTTTTAGGAGAACTGGGATGGCAGGAATAGCTTTGGGGTGAGATTTAGATGTGCTTTCAGATTAGCACCTTCCAATTAGCCAGTTTCCCCAGTCACAGTCAAGGGGAGTTAGTTTCTTGACAGAGTACAGAGTAGATTACCTGTTTTCTTTAAGTGGCTGCCTCCCGAGAAGAGAAGCATACAGGAAGAGCAGCATGTGTACAGTATATTCTTCCAGATATGCTAATGTCACATGTCACTTCAGCTCTGCTGAAGAATAAAAAATGTGGGATGCTAAGAGTTACAGACACAGAATTCCCTTCACCTGGAAGGAGACATGGAGAGAATGGGGGAGATGATCTCCCAAGTAGTTTTGTAATATTACTAGCACCACACATTCTAAGAGCCCCCAAACCTGCTGAGGTCATAGCTTAGGAGGGTGACTACCACCTATGTTCTCTCTCTCCCCCCCTCCCTCCCCCCTCCATTGTGCACAATGTAGAAGTGTTTTACAGTCTCTCTCACCCATGTCAATGACTTTTTAAAACAAACTTTTCATTCGGATAAACTGCAGACCTGGAGACAAAGCTACACAGTACCGTTTCCATACCACTTTTGCTTCTGCTAGTGTCAGCCACTTACATAATAGTTCAAGGACTGCTGTGGCTCGGATGGACTGTCAGCTTGACGGGATCTAGGCTCATGTAGGAGACAAGCCTCTGGGCATGCCTCTGAGGTAGCTTCCAAGCTGAGTTCCTTGACGTAAGAAGACATACCCTAAATGTGGGTGACACCAGCCCACGGTTTGTGGTTCTGGTGTGAATAACAAGGAGAAAGCAACGCCCACGTCTCTTCGTTTCTGTGGGTGTAATGTGAGCAGCTGCCTCAGCCCCCTTGGCCCCCACTACCTTGATTTCCCCATATGATAGACGGTGCCCCTCACACTGAGGGCTCAAATAAATCTTTAAGTTGCCTTTGCCAGGTGTCTTGCCACAGCAGTGAAAAACGTAAATAATAAAAGGATCAAAACTAAGAAACCCCGTTGGCTCATTGATAATAAGGGGACTAAGGTTCTCATGCAGGATCCCCGCTGACTTCCTTGTCTAGGGTCCCACACTGTCTTCCTTTGCCAAGCCTCCCGTCTGACTGCTAACGGCTCTTCACCCTTTCTTTTTGTCTTCCCACCCTTGATGCTCTGTCTGACGATCAGGTTGCTGTTCACTGCCCGACAGTTGGCTTTGTCTGTTGCCTGACCATGACGGGGATGAGGGTTTGCACTTTTGATAGGGATTCTCAGAAGGACTGGTTCCTCTGAGCTTCCTATCAAAGGGAGGATGCTGTCAATATGTCTTATTATTGGTGACATTAATTTTGACTACTCAATTCAAGTGTAGCCTGCAGGGGTTTCTGCACTGTGAGGCTTCTGTTTTCTACCTGTAATTAATAAATAGTTTGAGGGAAATGTTTTCATTAGATTGTATTTGTATTTTTATTTATGTTTTTGTGTGTGTATGTGTGTGTGTGTGTGTGTGTGTATGTTTGTGTACACCTTCATGCAGGTACCCTTGGAGGCTAGAAGGCATCCAATTGCCTGGAGCAAGAGTTATAGGTGGTTTGTAGCTTTCTAAACTCTTATCCAATGTATGAACAGCAAGTGCTTTTGTCCACCTAGCCATTTCTCTTGCTCCTGTTGAGGGAGATAATTTGAAACTATACAAATAACCCATTTCTCCTCAAACTTGACTAAATAATCTTGATGTCAATTCCTACTATGGTTCTCTGACCTTAACTTCTGTTTTCCTGAATCCTTTTGCATGTCTCAGTGTACGTTTTGCATGTATGTGTGTTTGTGAAATGTCAGGACATAGTCATGTAAGTATATATGTACATGTACATGCCTATGAGGAGGCCAGAGGTCAGTCTTCCTTAATCATTCCTCACCCTATTATTTCAAGCAGAGTTTCTCACTGAAACTGTAGTTCATCCCTTAGCCTAGACTGCTTGGCCAGGAAGCTCCAGGATCCTCCTGTCACTGCCTCATCAGTTCCAGAATTATAGAAAAGTTTTTTAACCTGGGGATCCAAACTGCCCACCCACTTGTGCAGCAGGCACTTTACTAACCAAGCCCTCTCCCCAGCCTCTCTTTCTACACATATTGACTGGAATCTTCTTGAAAAAGAGCTGAGTCCTGTCCTCCAAATATTTACATTTTCAATTACTTACTTATATTGGGGCAAACTTGGAGGAAATTTACTGTCTGCTAAAGGCTATAATCCAAAACAACTGTTGTTTATTTTCCTGTTCATACTGTGCACTCACTGGAAGGTTGGTCCCTATGGCCTTTCAACAGTTCCCGTTACTGCCCTGTATTTGGAACATATCTTTGTTATGGAGGACAAAATAGTCCAGGTTCCTGTTAGATTTTATCTCCCCAGACCCACCATATTTCTCCTTGTAAACTGTTTCTATCTAACTAAAATTAAGCAAGTAACCCTCAAGACACGTTAGCAGCTGCTTCTTGGTTAGCAGGGGAAAGCATTTACCATCAAGTGTGATGACCCAAGTGTGAGTCTCAGGACTGGATGGTGGGGGAGAACAAACTTCCACAAATTGTCATCTGATTTCCACATGGGTGCTGTGGCATATGTGTGTGCATATATACACACACACACACACACACACACACACACACACACACACACACACACACACACACACACAAATAATGAAATGTAAAAAAATTAAAATACTATCTTCTAGTTTTTTCCTTTATTAAATGTGAGTATTTTTGTCCCATGCTCGTGGTTCTCCTTCTCCTCCTTTCTCCCCTCCCCCACTTGTCTCTTTTCTTGCTGCCCCTAAATACGATTTTCTGTATCTGTAATGACCAGGGTGCACACAGAAGGGAGACAAAACAGAAGACAATTCTGTTAATACAATTATCTCCAGTTATATCCATTTTTCTGCAAATGACATGACAATTTCATTCTTTTTTATGTCTGAGAAAAATCCCATTATGTATTATAAAACACATTTCTTTACCGTTCCTCTGCTATTGAACACCTAAATTGGTTCTACAGCTTAGCTCTTGTGAACAGTGACAATGAATTAAAATAAAATAAAACCTAAAGAGTAGACATGTTGACTTGAAGCCCTTTAGGTAGATTGGCAGTAGTGGTCTAACTGGGTCATATAGAAGATCTATTTTTTATTGTTTGGAGACTCTCCATGTTGACTTCCACAGTGGCTGGACTAGTTGAAATTCCCTCCAGCAGTGAATAGGGGTTTCCTTTTGTCCACATCCTCCTGCCATTTTCTAGCTGTCTTAATGACTGCCATTCCTCCTGGGAAAAGATAGAATTCAATGTCATTTTTATTCTTATTTATCTGATGCCTAGAGATGTTGAATAATTTTCATATTTATTGGTCACTTGTGCTTTATATTTTGAGGATTTTTTTGGTCCATTCCCTCAGCCCACTTACTGAATAGCTTGCTTTATTTCTTTTTATTTCATTTTTTGAATTCTTTATAAATTCAAGATATTAATTTTTATGTCTGATCTGGAGCTGACAATGACCTGCCCCAACTCTGCTGCTGTGTCTCCACTCAATTAACTGTAAGTCATGGCTACCACCTGGTTGACAAACACCACAATATGCCACTGAACATAAGAGTCGATCTGACTTCATATGTGTTTCAAATTATGAAGGAGTGCACTGAGGCTTTAAGTAATGAAGTTCATTGTTTATGGAAGTAGCTGAAGAAGAATTCTAGTCCAACTTTGTTGGTCCTTTACCAAAATCTACATTCTTCATGTTGAGTAGGCAGTTTTCTCAGAATTAATGGGAAACATCTCTTTCCCTTTTTTCAGCTCCCTTCTGGAGATGGAGAAGTAGAGGCTGAAAGGGATGTTATCAAACCTTCCAGAAGCCACACCCTTGCTGAGAGAAGCTCAGGCATGACCCTGTTCTTCTGACTTATGACGTAGTGTATCTGTACCACCAAACCCTGTTAGGAATTCTTTCTAGGTGATTTTCACTGATTAAAAACTTTTTACAGGATGGATGTAGTTCACTGTGTAAAAGTACTTATTGTGTAGCCACGAGGACCCAAGTTTTGTGAGAAAACAGAAACCCACATAAAAAAAGTTGTGTATTGGTAGGCATGCCTCTGACAGACCACAAGGCAGAGACAGGAGAATTTCTGGGATTTGCTGGTCTCCAGCCTAGCTGAAAGGCATTGAGGACCAGATTCTGCAAGAAACTCTGTCTCAAAGAAATAGAGCATAAAGAAATAGAGCAGAACATACTATGTCCTCCTTTGGCCCATCTCCATGTATATAAATATGCAAACACACACACACACACACAGATTTAGCTCATTATCAAAACTTTCACTACTTGCTTTATTACTAATATCATTGCCCATTTGCCACAAACTATGAATGAATGGTTGATCCATTTAGCACATCAGGTCATAACATACCAGACAAAGAACTGATACAACCCAAACTGCTTTCTTAGTGACTGTCTTAGTTACCTTCCTCACTGCTGTGACAAAATGCCCAACAAAGCAACTTACAGAAGAGGCAATTGATTTTGACTCATATTTCAAGGGATTAGTTGGTCTATCATGGCAGGTGTGGGAGGCAGCTGGTCACATTGCATGCACAGCTGGAAAGCAGAAAGGGATGAAATGCTGGTGCTCAGCTTGCTTTTTCCTTTTTAATCAACCCGGGACTCTAGCCTATGGGATGGTGCTGCCCACAGTGATGGTAGGTCTTCCCACTTAAATTAAACTAATCTAAACAGTCCCTCAGGCTTGGCTCTTCAACTTGATCCTAGAGCTTATCAAGTTGACAATATTAACTATAATAATGACATAATAATTAAACTCTTGAGCAGTATAGGTTCATTTGAAAATACTGTTCCCTGGAAGAAAAGAAACCATTAATTCTCTTCTTCCCATTGTCAAGAACGATATTTTCAGATGACTCAGAAAACCATAACTTCATTTAAAAAAATTATATCTGTAAAATTCTGCTTCCACCCAGAGGAGGTGATAATTACCATATCAATGTTTATGGCATACTTTTAAAGATTCCCTTGTTTCTTGGAAGACAACACTAGAGCCTAACACTCTGGAACCAGCGCGGTTAAGTGAGGATGACTGGTCTGGACATTGGTCCCATCAGTGGAGTGCTTACCTAATATGCTGGAAGCCCTGAGTTTCATCCCTAGCTCGACATAGATGTGGTATGCTGGCAAAAGTCTGTAATCCCAGATCCCAAAAGGTGGAGGCAGGGAAATTAAAAGTTCAAGGTTATCCTTGGCTACATATCCTTGCCAGTTTGAGGCTGGCACAGTATGCATGAGACGCTGCCTCAAAATACAAGGTTGTTACAGGAAACAAGGCATGCCAAAGCTGTTTTACAGCCTTTGTGCCAAAATTATGTGGTTTCTGGTTGATGATGGCAGTGCCCAGGGAAGGGACCATGACAGATAAAACAAGGACAAGATGGGAGCATTGATGTAAAGCTTCCAGTTGAGGAGGTTCTGATGCAGAATTTTGGCTTTAAATAGAACACTGATAACAGGCGAGTTTACATTCATCCTGCACACACTGGGAACAGCCTGCAGGGATCTGCTATAACTTTGCCTCCTTCTCCTTCAGCCCTCGGTAGCCTCTGTTCTTTCTCCTGTGGACTCTGAGCCAGAGCAGTGTTTGGATTTGTCTGGAAGAGCAGGCTCTCTGTTAAAGTGATTCAGAGAGAAAGCACTTAAAAATACATCCAGAAGATTCTACAGTCCTGCAAAAGCAGCCCAGCCCTTTGACAGAATAGCCTCATGGGGACCCTAGAGAGACCCTTTTTGGTATTTATTCTAAAGCAAATGCTTCAGACTGTTGGTGGTGTTTCTCAGAAAGCTGTGGAAGAAAGGCTTGGTAGAAGCAATAGGTGAAAGGTGATAGGAATTTGACAGACTACAACAGACATGTGTAGACGACAGTTACCAGGCCAAATTCCCAACTAGCTGATGTGGATTATATACAAATAGATGGAAGGGACACAAATAATCTCAGACATCAGATAGAATCACATCCACTCTCCCTGTTACGGACAAAGACTGTCCTTTATATTCACAAGTCACAATCTTGGTCTTCAGCATGGTGATATTTAGAAAGGAGTCTTTGCAAAGCAAATGCCAAGGAAATCATGAGAATGGTACATTGATTCCGTGGGATTAGTGCCCTATGAAAGAGATACATGAGAGAAAAGACCACAGAAGAACACCAAGCCAGTGTGACTCTTCTAAATGCAGAAGAGCGGCCTTCAAGAGGAAAGAATCCCTCAGTATTTTGATTTTGAACTGCTACCCACAACAAGGGCACAGATTTTTACTGTGTAAACTACAGGCTGAGATGTTTTCTTATGAGAGTCCAAGCAGATGAATACTGCCTGTTTGTACTAATAAACTTTCATTGCAAGACACCAAGCCCAGCCATTCACAACTTGTACATGGCTGGCAGCTTCTGTGGTACAATATCAGAACTTAGGGCGAAAGGGTTTATTTCACCTCATAATTCCATGTTGTACTGCATTCTGTGGGATGATTCACAATGATAGGAGCTTGAGACAGCTGCTCCCATCACATGCATAGGCAAGTGCAGAGAGGGATGGACTCACACACTCTTGCTAGCTTGTGCTCAGCTCTGTTTTTATCAATTTTCATACAGTTCAGGAACCCCCTGCCTAAGGGATGGTGTCCCCCACAAACATCCCACAAGGCAGCCGGATCTAGATAATCCTTCACTGAGGCTTTCTTCCCAGGAGATTCTTGGGTGTGTCACATTAAAGCTAACCAGTATCTTAGTGGATAATGGTCCTGCACGAATGGCCTGTTTTCCTGGCTACCACCCCTTTGAGGTAGATGATGCAGATTAAATGCACCTGTTCAACAGCTGAAGTCTCTGAAGGGCATTAGGAAAGCCTGCCCTCCAATAGACCTATAGGGCAGGGCAGTCATGAGGATGGGGCAACAAAGAAAAAATGGTGACAGAGAAGACAAACAGCCTGAGAAATGCAAGCAGGAGGGAACCCTGTGTCCCTCCCTCACTCCGTGGCTCAGGCTTCCCTGCCTGTCAGTCAGGAGCTTCTCCAGTCCTCACCACAGAGCCCAGCTACCCTGGTTATATGCACAATGAAGTATCCAAAAGTTTCTCTTTGGAAGAATTAAAAATTACATTTATAGTCCAGGCATGCTCTCTCCCTTCTCAAGTGCTGATGTGACCACCTGTGTGGGATCAGCCTGGGTGGTTCTGGGAATGAGCATATTTAAAGAATAGCAGATGATTCCACACTGATGTCTGAAAACTGCCACCCTCAGAGCTTACTTTTCTTTTGGTGGAGTCTCAGCATTGTTCATACCTGGGGAGTGGGCGTGCCTTCTAGCCAGCCTCTTAATGAAGCTCTTACAGGAGAGTCCATCCCACAGTTCAGAGAATCGGCAAGCACGCAGACATTTATTGTGCATGATGTTGCAATGAGATTTTATTTTGTCATCTTCAAAGTTCACACTGGAGAACTGTGCAATCAAGTTATCATTTGATTGGGGAGGGGAGGCGAGAAAATATAAGGTCTTAAGTTTACAATTTTGTGTTGGGCTACATGCCTTGCCTTCTAGGACTACCTGCGTCCCATAAGCTATGCTAAACCCACTAACAAGACTAGTGAAGCATCTTTGAAGAATGAAGGCCTGGGGCAGAGTGATAGCAGCCACCCGTGATCAGCTCCTTAAAGAGGCTTTGTGTCTACCTGCTTCTAGCCCAGTCAGCTTGCAGCAGGCTTCTAGACCAAAATGCTAGCCTGCCATGTGCAGTCCAGCTCAGGGTAATGTGGAATCCCAGAGCTGAGATCACTTTCAGACTGGCTTGGTTTTTATTCTGTCCACTAAAGCTTCGGCAACCCAGCTGTGCTAGGAGGTGACAAAAAAAAAGCTGAACCCCAACAAAGAGAAAACACTGTCTTTCTTCTTGCCCATGTAATCAATAATTCAACCTTGTAAAGCAAGCTTGATGCCTGGGAGACAGACATCCTGTGGAGGAGACAAAGGCCACCCAGCAGCCTCTTCCATTTCTAAAACTTCTTTCTCTTTCTTTCTGTACGATCCCTGGGTTTGTCTTTAGTCTACCCCCTACACCCCCATCTGAATATAGAACTTATACTCATGCCAAGCTGTGGCTCAGTACAGTCCAGGAGGGGTGGAGAGTGTTGAATGTGAGAGGAAAGGGGGAGGGGGAGACAATTTTAAATGTCAGGTGAGTCAGTCAATGATTAAGGAAGTCCATGTCCCCTCTGCGATGTGAGCTATAGGGTATAGTTTATGTGTGTGTGCACTGAGGGCACGAGCAGATCATTCCTGTAGACAGATGTGATGGTAGCAATTAAAGCAGCAACAGCAAACACCCACTTTATGCCAGCCACTTTAGTGTGTGTGTGTGTGTATGTGTATGTGTGTGTCTGTGCATGTATGTGTATGTGTGTGTATATGTGCATATATGTATATGTGTGTGTGTGAGTGTATGAGTGTATGTGAGTGTGTATGTGTGTGTGTGTGTGAGAGAGAGAGAGAGAGAGAGAGAGAGAGAGAGAGAGAGGGAGAGAGAGAGAGAGAGAGAATGAGTGTGCGCATACATGTTGGAGGACAAAAGAGACTTGGTCAGACATTTTTGGTATCATTCCTGCGGTACCATCTGCCATGTGGGTTTTTTTTTGTTTTTTTTTTTTTTTTGTTTTGTTTTTTTTTTTTTTTTGTTTTTGTTTTTTTTTTTTTTTTTTTTTTTTTTTGTTTTTTTTTTTTTTTTGAAGCAAGGTCTCCCATTGGTCTGGAACTCACTATAAAAGCTGGACTGGCAGGCCAGGGAGCTAACTCCCTGCCTCCAAGAGTCCTCCTTAGTCTGCCTCCCCAACACTGGGACTAAAGGTCTAGTTCTACCATACTTACCTTTCTTTGTTTTTAGCAAGGGGCTTGGGTATTGAACTCAGGTCCTCAAAGCATGCTGTTCACTGACTAGGCTATCTACCTAGTGACCCCCCCATCACTGTTGGAGATGGAGTTACAGGTGGTTGTGACTGGGTTCCATTCCCCTGGAAGAGCAGTACCTTCTCTTAATCACTGGCCATCTATCCAGCCCCTTCCTCTCCACCTCCATGTTCTTCCTTTCAGCATAACTCCTGCAGGCATTGATCTCCATATTCTGATTCCCTGCACCCCTGGAATCCAGTGCCATTGCTACCATTGCTGTGGTGGAATGAATCCCCTGGGAAGCAACGTCAGTATTTGGCTTCTTTTGCCATCCTCCACCATGCACAGCTTAATAAGGCAGATTAATAGGACCGACTTCCTCAGGGAGATCTACTTGCCACAATTGTAAAGCCAGCATGCACAGCCGTCCAACTAAATCCAAGAGTCCCCAGGAGGACAGCACCTCTCCAAAGACTTAAAGAGGATTAAAGTTTTTAATGCAGGCACTTTGATTGATTTAGCAATAGTGGGTGGTGTATTTAGGGGAGTTTCTGGTGCTGCAAATCCAACTTGTGAGAAGCTACCAGAAAGTTACCAGACACACCTCTGCGTCCCTGTGAGGTGGAGCACAGGAGCAGATCTTAGCTGGAGTCAGCCAGTTTTTAAATCAGTCACTGTAGCCTGCCAGCTCTGGCTGAGCCTGAATTTCTCTCACCAAGATTAGCTCTGCCTGTGTCCGCCATGACCTGGAGATTTGTCTTAGATACTGAGACCACACAGGCCTAGGAATGAAGTTCTGAAAGTGCTTTACAGACAAGCATTCACTATAGTGGGGTCACCACACCCCCTTCTCTCTGCCCTCTTTCCTTCTTGTGTTGACTCATTCATTCATTCACTCATTCATTCATTCATGTGTATGTATGTGTATCTGTATGTGAGTGTGTGTGCAAATATGTGGTTGTATAAGTGGGTGGGCAGGTGTGTGTATATCTGTATATGAGTGTGTATGTGTGTGCAGATATATTCTGCCAGTAGGTTCATCGATAAAACATGTATAATAAGAAAAAAAGCCATGCAGTGGAAGGGAAGAAGCACCTCTCAGCCATTCAAGTCTTGAGAAGTCTTTTGTCGGCTGGTCTTGCCCGTAATTTTCTTCCCCCCAATGGGCAGTGGGTTGCTGGGCCTCCCAGCCATCTGTACATGTGGAGAGGAGTCCAGCTAGGTCAGAGTTGCAGCTCAGACTCCACCTGCTAAAGTCAAGCCAAACCTGAATGTTGATGCAAGGAAGCCCACCTGGGAGGCTGGGCTGTATGTTGACTGCAGAGATATGGACCAGTCTGCCACTCAGTTGACCTGTGTTACTAGTACATGCAGCGAGTCCCAGGCCGCAGAGAAGTGGCTCATGGGATTCGTATTTCTCAATTCTGTTCATTTGTTACTTACAGATGAGATCTATCAGTGAATATATTCCATCTTTAAAGCACTCATGTATCACAAACAGGGCCGGAGAGATAGCATGGCCAGGAAATCACTAGGTGTGGAAGCATGAGGACCTTAAGTCAGATTCTCAGTACCCTATAATTTCATGAGTGGGAAGGTGGAGTTTGGATGCTTCCAGGAGCTCGCTGGCCAGCCAGGCTAGGCAAATTGATAAGCTATAGGCCCAGTGAGAGACTCTATCTCAAAAATAAGTTGGAGAGTGATTATAGGTACCCAACATGCACTTCTGGCCTCCACATGTACACACACATCTATACACATGCACATACACAAATATGGAACCATTGGATAGTCAAGTGTAAATATGTAACTCTAGTCTTCTTGCTCTGATTTTACTTAGACATACAAACTCTCCCATACAAGTTTGTAGACACATCCCTCTGCAGACATGGTTAAAGCAAGTATTATAATTTTTTTAAACATTACACTTAAATGTCATTCTATAACTTCACTTGACCATCAATGAGAACATTTTAAATCGGCATAGGGCACTGTGATTTCCTTTTAAAAGCTGTTTAATGTGCTGTAGTATAAGTGTACCTTTTTCCTGTTAAGGATATAAAGATGCTTTTGTTTCTTAGTATAAATGTTCACTGTAAATGTTGAATGTTTTAAGTTATTATAGGGATAAGGCTTTAGCTCAATGGCTGAGGGTATGCTTAGCATGCACAAAATCCAGGATTCCATCTCCAGTATGGAACACACACACACACACAAAATATGTACATGTAATATAAATCCTTCAGAGGGCTGGAAAGATAGGTCAGTGGCTAAGAATGTATTCTGCTCTTGCAGAGGGCCCAAGTTCAATTCCAAACACCCACATAAGGTGAGTCATATATCTATCACCCCTGAAGGGGATCTGGTGGCCTCTGAGGCACCTTTTCTCATGTACACATATCCACACATATGGATACATTTATACGTATTAAAAACAAAATCCTAAAAAGCATCCAGATCCCTAGGTGCTTATACTGATTTATACTACAACCAGACATCCATGAAACATCTTTCTCATTTTATTCACTGCCCTTCTCTCTCAGGCTCAGACTTAAGCTTATTTAAGGGACTGGGTTAAAGGAAAAACAGCCACAAATCCCCTGTCTTGTGACCCCAAAATCTTGGGCTTTTCAGTGCCTCTTCCTTATGGCCACTTTTCTCTCTTCCAGAATGTGCTCACTTGAGGAACCCCTAACAGACAGCCAGAAAGAGCCTGCTTTATGCAGGGAAGTTATTTGATAAAAATTGCTCATTGGGTTGTTATTTTCAAAGGTCATTTCAGAACAATACTTCATTCTCTTGCCTTTTGATTTCAAATGGTAACAAAAAAGGGGGGGTCTCATTTGTTTTTCTACCCCTGTGACTATGCAACATCTCCCCTCAGAGACAGCTGATACTATCTCTTTGCTGTATATTCTCCCTGAGAGATTTGATGCTTATAAAATGATGTATATCTATATGTAAGCTTCACACACACCCTAATACACATGTGAATATGGTAGGCAGTATAGTAGAATGGTTAAGAGTTGTAAGTTGTAAGTCATGCTTCCTGGGTTCAAATCGCTACCATGTGTCACCTATGTAAATTACTTCATTGATGCCTGTATCAGTTTCCATGTCTGAGAAAATTGTGTTGGGGTCATTACAGTGATTAAATGACCTGGTATTGTAAAGTTCTTCAAACATATATGTAGGGGATTGTGTTGTTTCATGGTAAATAATTGTCCCACCCACTGGTTTAATAAAAAGCGCTGATTGGCCAAAGGCAGGCAGAAAGTGTGGGCGGGGCTACCAGACTAAGAAAAACTCTGAGAACAGGAAGCACAGGGCAGAATGCCAGAGAGAAGCTGAAAGAAGCAGAGGACAACCATGCTGCTGTAAAGAAAGGTACCAAGCCACATGGCTGAACAGGAGAATCATGGGTTAGAATAAGGATAGAGAGCTAGCAAGTGATATGCCTGAGCCTTAAGCTGATCAGCCTAAAACTATAGTAAGCCTCTGTGTGTCTCTGCAGGTCTGTGGGTCTGTGGGTCTGTGGGTCCTAAACCTTGAGGTTAGGCCCGAAAATCTGGGCCAGAAACCTCCCATTACACATATATGTACTGGTTGTGTGTTGGTTGGGTATTTGATGCCTCAACACATCTGAAAAGAAGAAATCTCAAGTATGAACATTTCCCTCTCAGATCAGCCTGTAGACAAGCTTGCGTTGCATTTTCTTGATGAAGGATAGATGTGGGAAGGCTCAGCTAGCCCACTGTGGGTGGTGCCACTCCTATACGGGTGGTCCTAGGTCATATGAAAAACCAAGCTGAGCAAACCATGGAGAGAAGGCCAGTACGTCGCACTCCTCCATGGCCTCTGCTTCAGTACCTGCTTCCAGGTTCCTGCCTTGAACCCCTGCTGACTTCCTTCAATAGTGGATTGTGATCTGGATCCACAAGCCAAGTAAACCCTTTTCTCCTCCAAGCTGCTTTTGGTTCTTGTTTTATCACAGCTACAGAGCAGAAACTGGGACATAGAATGAAACAAAAGTTCCTTCATTAAATCTTAAAAAGGAGAAGAAAAGCAGAAGAAAGAGGGCAGCAAAGAAAGAATTGTCAGGTTGTATTTTATTTGATAACAAAATGTCTCTCATTCATTTTCCCATTTGATACCTGGGAGAAATCTCTGTGTCCATAAGAGGCTCTTTACCAGCTCCCTGGTGACAGACAGAGCAATTGTCTGCCCTCACTACTAAAACCATCCCTTGACGACTAACCTTAGGTATGGACAATTTGTGTTTCTGCAGATGTCAGATCGGTTCATCTAGGTGGAATCACTGGGTCAAGGAGTGTGTGTATTTGTGGTGCTGATGGCTTGCTGTCATCTGTATTCGTGGCATTTTCACCCGTCTGCCCCCGAACCAGTGGAGTGAGAAGGACGTGCTTGTAAAGACAAGAAATTGTTGCTTATAAGCCTTATGAACTTTGCCCATGTGCTAAGTAGTGCTTGGAGCTCACTGAAGTTTTAATTTGCACATTTCTTCCTGGTGGGGTGAATGACTGTCATAGCACATGTGCTCAGGATGTCTTGTCTCATCTATGAACTGTCATCTACTAGCTCAATTTTTCAAAGAACTACTTATTTATTCCTTACTAAGTGCTTGGACCATTTTATACATTAAGGAAACAGTCCTTATAGTTCATGTGCGTGTGTGTGTGGGGGGGTGTTTGCCTGTATTCATGTTTGTATACATGAATGAATGCAGGTGCACATATGTTTGTGTATTTATGTGTGTGTGTGTGTGTGTGTGTGTGTGTGTGTGTGTGTGTAGAGGTCAGAAGGTCATGTCAGATATGTTCCTCAGTAGTCTCTACTTTTTTTTATTTTTGTCTATTTTTTAAGATAGGGCCTCTCATTGAGCATGGTGTTCACTGACTGTTCTAAACTGTATGGCTGTTGAGCTCCGGCCTCTGTCTCTCCACTTAGCACACCCAGCACAGGGTTACAGATGTGTTCTGCTACAGCATCTGTTTTTTTATGTGGGTGTGAAATATTAAGCCTAGTCTTCATTCTTGCACAGAAAGCATGTTACCCACTTCCCAGCCACCCCTTTTTTTGCTTTAAATAATACTTCAAAATTAATTTTTTTTAGTTTAGATTTATTTGCATTTTTCTCTCCCCTTTTCTCCCTCTGTAATTTCCCACAAACCCCTCTCTTATCTCCTTCACTAATTGCTATTGCATGCATATATGTGTATACATGCATGACATACAGACATACATACACATAAAACCCAAATATAACCCCTTCAGTCTCTGTAGTGGGGCCTGTAATATGCTTTCAAGACTGACCCTTTGTCATTGTACAGCCAATTGGCATGCTACTCCCCACCTGTCCCTTTTCAGCTTTCCTCAGTTGCCCATAGTCCTTGTGTAAGGCTGAGGCCTCATGGACTTTTCTCTGTGCACTTTGGCACTGAGATCTTCCTTGTTCAGCTCATGTTTGGACAGTCATGTTGGTGAAAATTTAGGGGTGTAGCTTTTGATATTGTTAGCAGACACAATCTCACAGAGTTATCATTCTCTGGCTCTTACAATCCTTCTGCCTTCGGTGTGGGGTGTTCTGAGCATGCATACAGAGGAGCTGGACTCCACAACTCTGCATTTTAATTGCTTGCGGTTTTATGCAGTGGTGGTCCCTGTTGCAAAAAGAAGTTTCCTTAATGAGGGGTGAAGACTACACTTATCTGTGGGTATGAGGACTAAAACAATATAGATTGTCGTTAGGGATTCTGCTGGTTTAGGAAAATAGTAATTGGAAATTCTCCTCCAACCGTGACTTCACCATCGCTAAATAGTTAACTAGGTTTTCAGTACCAGGCACAGTCTCTCTCTTGTTGAGTGAGTCTTAATTACAACAAGATAGCCAATGTCTATCACCAAGGTATGCTTGCCACTACTGCACCCTTAAAGTTATCATCTCATGCTGGTTGTTGATGTGTTCATGGGAGGCACAGATGGGTAGAACTGTTGGTTGTCACCCTCCTTTGGAAGTTTGCTTTTTCTTTTCTTTTTTTTTTTTTTAGTTTTTAGTTTTGATACACACAGACACACATACACACACAGACACACATAAATATATTGATATAACCTGCTTAGTCCATTTAATGTTGTATATATAAAGAGATATAGATATAGATGTATGTGTGTGTGCGTGCATGTGCACACATGTGTGTGTGTGTGTGTGTGTGTGTGTGTGTGTGTGTTGCATCCACTGGGATTGAGCTCCATATTCTCAAAGCTGATCACATTAATATAACCAATTAGGGGATTCATTCCTGAAGATTAATTCTCCCTCTCTTAGAAGTCATTAGTTGCCTGTGGTTCTTTGTGGGTGGGACTCTATGAGACTTCTCTTTCCCACACTAGCCGGTCGATTGGTATTGTCATTGTTCAGGTCTTGTTCAGGCAGCCATCCACTGCAGTGTCATGGGAGCACTTCCCTGACTTTTCTAGGAGACACAGTCTCACAGTAGACTTTCTGGTCCTCTAAGTCTTACAATCTTTTTATCCCCTCGTCCTAGAAAAATGCCCTCTGTTCAAGCTGAGCACCCCGTGATCAATTGTTCTCTGAATCTTGATCAGTTGGGGCTTTCTGAATCATCTCTGACTGTTGCAAAAAGAAGCTTCTTTGGTGAGGGATGAGAGCTACACTTATCTGTGGTTGTAGGTACTGAGGATGCAGTTTGGAGTTGCGTTATCCTCAAGAAGTAACAGTTCAAGGTCACCTCTAAGATCCATGACCTCACTAGTTCTAAATGTTATTGGTTTCTGCAACTATTGCACTGTTAGGGAAATGTCTTGACACAGTAGTTGTAGTTCACAGGCTTTATAACTGAATAGGGCTAGTAGATGCTTTTCTCCTTAGGGAGTTTGCATAGCACCTTCTATTATGAAAGATAACCACTAAGAAGGAGACTTTCAGGCTAGCTTTGGCTAGACTCTTCTGAGTCCTGTGTTAGAAGTAGATGATGCCTTCAACAATAGGGACTCACCTTCAACCTCTGGGAGACAATAGAGGGTAACAGTAATAGCCTGTACTCAAAAGGGGGTTTCTAATGCCTGGTGGTGAAGTTTTTGTTAGATGCTCTTTGCCTATTGTGGGGGAGATTGTGGATTGTCAGCTCAAGTAGCATAACTTCATTCTCTGTGTGTGTGTGTGTGTGTGTGTGTGTGTGTGTGTGTGTGTGTGTGTGTGGTGCATGTGCGTGTGTGTGTGTGTCTGTGTGTGTGGTGTGCATGTGCGTGTGTGTGTGTGTGTGTGTGTATGTGTGTGGTGTGCATGTGTGTGTGTCTGTGTGTGTGTCTGTGTGTGTGGTGTATATGTGTGCATGCCATGTGTACACACTACCACACACAGACATCATTTGTCAATTCGACTTTGATGATCTTTGTTTTTTCCTTTAAGTAGCTGGATTGATGAATGGCAGTACTTTGAAAATAAAGATTGCCATAGAATATAGTCCACAGAATCATCTAACCAGGACTCACAGGGGCTCACAGAGACTGAAATGACAATCAGGGAGCTTGCGTGGGTCTGACCTAGATCTTCTGCATATATGCTATGGCTGAGTAGCTTGGTGTTCTTCTGGGACTCCTAACAGAGGGAGCAAGGGCTGTCTCTGATTCTTTTGCCTGCTTCGGGTACCATTTTAATCCTACTGGGTTGCCTTATCCAGCTTTGCTATGAAGGTATGCGGCTGGTTTAATTGTAACTTGTTATGACATTTTTGACATCCCTGGGAGGCCTGCTCTTTTCTGAAGGAAAATGGAGGAGTGGATCTGAGAGAGAGGAGAGGTGGGGAGGAAGGGCTTGGAGGAGAAGAGGGAGGGATGTAGTATATGAGAGAATAAAAATTAAAATATAAAATAAAAATAAAATCAAGGTTAGGTATATATTGTATAGAACTTAACTTTCTAACAGGCAGAAAAAAATGGAAACTTTTTAGAGAATTCCTGGGGAGTATAACAATGCCTCCTACATATGAGCATTCACACACTGGCCTTTTATTTCCAGAGCAGTCAACTTCTAGGATGGCTGACCAGTGGTAGAAAATCAATCCTTACAAATATGCAGTTACAGAAAAAAAAAATCCCACAAATTGCATGTTTTAAAGAAAACTTAAAGCCCTTCTTTGCCTCCCTTTGAGAATTTCAGGCAGTTTGAGTCTTCACTATTTCTACATTGCACGCCCAAACTGGCAATTCTCCTGGAGAAGTGCAAACCAAAACCACACTTGTCCAGACACCTGCAGGCAATTGCTGGGTAAAGGTTCCTGGCTGCTGATGGGGTACATTATATCACTCAACTGTAAAAAGCAGCATGCAGCCTTGAGACCATTGCTTCTGAGTCCTGTGTCATTATTTTATCTTATCCATTCCAAATCAAACCCATTTGTTGATATAAAAATGGCCACATACACATACAGCAAAGCTCATTGTCTGAGTCAATAGACCCTTCCATTCTCTTTCATTTCTATGCTCAGTTGGCTATTGAATTAGTCATTGTGCTCACTGCTGTGAGCAACCGCATGTAGGAGAACAGGTACTATCTATCATCTTGACCTGGAGGCACGGCCTCTTAGATCTGGGAATCACTTATGACCTTGAGGCACTAGTATTAGGGGCATAGTTGAAGGGCAGCTTAAGATCAGGTCACACGTATATTGCTGCACTTCTTCTGTATCTCTGCTTGGATTTCAACTGCCCTTGCAATAGTCCAAAACAGCTTCTTTATTAGCCAGCGTTAATAAAGCATATTCACAATGTACAGAAAGACATCCCACATCAACCAAAGAAAAGGCTTTGGGGGGGGGGTGTCACATGTGGGCATGTCCATGACACTGTGATATGGCACTGTCATCCACAAATGTGTTGCGTCACATTCATAGCTGTGCTAGGACAATAGCTGATTACAGCTTATGTCTAAGAAGGATATAGTCTCTCATGAGGGAGAAGGCATGGAGACAGCGAGAGCCTAATGCAGCTGGTCACATTGCACCTGCAGTCAA
The DNA here is from genome assembly GCA_033318265.1 of Phyllotis vaccarum. Classification (NCBI taxonomy): domain Eukaryota; kingdom Metazoa; phylum Chordata; class Mammalia; order Rodentia; family Cricetidae; genus Phyllotis; species Phyllotis vaccarum. The sequence continues at coordinate 27,719,740 of JARWLC010000016.1, forward strand.
AAGCATTGTGCAAACAAGAAGGTGGATGAGACTGTCGAACCTCAAGGCTGATCCCCAATGATCCACTTCCTCCAGCCTCCACTTTCCAAAGGCTCTCTAACCTTTCCAAACAGGGCCACTATCTAGAGACTAGGCGTTCAAACACATGAGCCTGTGAAAGGCATTTCTCATTTTAACTACACTGGCCGCTCTAACACATTCTATTGTAGAAGACAGAAGAGCATCTGATGACTGGACCTGGGCAGTTACTAAGTCTCAGTGACGAGCCCTCAGGCTCTGGATTATACAAAGTCACTGGGCCCTTCCTCCTAGTACTTCAGCCATGCTAGCCAGTGTCTCCTCACTCTAGCAAAATGCTTGAAATCACTAATGTAGGACGAAAAAAGGTTTGTGTTGGTTCAATTTTGAGGGGACTTCAGAGATCTCTCAGTCAACAAGGTGCACATTATGCAAGCATCAGGGCCTGAATTTGATCCCCAGGACACATATTTTAAACAAATCTATATGTGGTGATAATGCTTATAATCCTTTGGGTTCATTGACCACCTAATCTAGCCTAATTGGAGAGCTCAAAACCAGTTAAAAAACTCACCTCAAATATCAAGATGAGTGGTTCCTGAGAAACGACATCTGAATTTAACCTCTGGCCTGAATTTAAACACACACACACAGAGACACAGACACACACACACACACACACACACACACACACACACACACACACACACACAGAGAGAGACACAGAGAAACACACACAGACACACAGACACACAGACACACACAGAGAGAAAGAGAGAGAGAGAGAGAGAGAGAGAGAGAGAGAGAGAGAGAGAGAGAGAGGCTAGAGTGCCACTGTCCCCTTTAAGAACATACATGCTGTGACCTGAGACCTCCCCCTGAATCTCGCTTTCCAGCAGCACCTCGCTAGGGACCAAGGTTTTTCTACACAAGACTTTCCAGGGCATACTATATCTAAATATTAGGAATGGAACTAAATGAGCTGGCACATGGTAGCCGTCTGTACAATGTCTCGCATCCAGGAAGGCCCTTATATACTCAGCTGTTAGAATTGTGTGGTACCAAACTCACAATGTAGCTGAGGATGACTCGTACTCCTGATCCCCATGCCTGTACCACCCAAGTGCTAGTGTCACAAGCGTGCACCACTACAACCACTGTATGCGGTGCTGAGGTGGAACCCAGCCAGGGCTTCATGTCTGCTAAGGCTTCTATCAACAGTGATACATCTCTAGCCTTGTTATCATTATTATTATGATTGCTCATCTGTAGTGAATCCTCAGCTTAAAAAAAAACAAAAAAACAAAAAACCCCAAAAACCGTATCATCATCATGGATGCTCTACTTTGACAGGTCTTCTATGATTGAACAAGACACCTACATTCCTTAAGATGAGCTCTGTAGTCCTTTCAGAAAGCTTATTTGTATGGGTGGTGAGTACACACATACATGGGATTACATATGTGTGTTGTGTGCTCACATGCGGGGAAGGCAGAGGTGAATATCAAATGTCTTCTCTCTGAACCTGGATTAGGGTAGGCCAGCTCCAGGGACCACCCTGCCTCTCTCCTACCACTGAGATTATAGGGCTGTGTTACCATAACTGGTTTTTTAACATATATTCTGGGGAATCTTGACTCAGTTCCTCATGATCTCATGGCAAGCACTTTGCCCACTGAGCTGTCTCCCACCCCCTCAGGAAACTTTCTGTTCCCACTGTGTCTGTCATTAACAAGCAGCTCTAGAATGCCAACTTGAAGGGCAAACTGTTTCCCGGAGAACAAGGCTATCCTGGGTACACTGTCAGTGCCTCTACCTGCTCTTTAAATTTAGTGTACCCCTAAAATCGGGGTTCCTACAGTAGAGACCGGGATTATTCCCTTTGAGATTTGCTCAGTATTTGTAGAATTCTGGGATTTAATAAACTCATGGCTAGGAGCCATCTCATTAGGGCCACTTATTAGATAATAACAGAGATAATATTTGGATTTGTGCTATGTGGTCCTAGCATGAAATAGATGGTTTGACCAACAACAAAGGAAAGAAAAACTTTGTTGTCTAGTATAAAGTAGAAGCTAATTTAAAAATAGACTTTGTCACTCACTGGGGGATGGCTCAGTCAGTAAAGCACTTTCCAGGCAAGCATGAGAACCTGAGTTTGACCCCCAAGCCCTTATTAAAAAAAAAAAAAAAAGCTGGTGTAGGAGCGGGGGAACAATGTTTAAGAGTATGCACTGCTCTAGAGAAGTCTTGGATTTAGTTCCCATCACCTCCATAAAGCAACTCACAACTACCTGTAACTCCAGCTCCAGGAGAATACACACACACACACACACACACACACACACACACACACACACACACACACACACACTGATTTTAATAGCTCTTTATTCATGGATACAACAATAAAATAGCTGTCAGAACAATTTTTCGTCAAAAGTAAAATGCTATCTGTCACATTCACCGTAGGCTCTTTGTGACCTCCAAGCAATCACCCAGAAGAACTCCCAGACTTAGAGCAAGCCGGAGAGTTCTTATACCCGGAGTCATCTCCTAGCTCAGGGGACAAGAACCCTTTCTGTGGGAGGAGTTAAAGGAAAGCTATACACTCAGACTTGAGCTCAAAGTGATAGCTAGACTGCAGACCACACACGCTAACCCCAGTCCTCTGGGCCTGTGTTGCAGGGATCATGTACCGGAAGTCCTGTGCATCGTCAGCAGCCTGTCTCATCGCCTCAGCTGGGTACCAGTCCTTCTGTTCCCCCGGGAAACTGAACTCCGTGTGCATCAGCTGCTGCAACACTCCTCTTTGCAATGGGCCTAGACCCAAAAAAAGAGGAAGCAATGCCTCGGCCATCAGGCCAGGGCTTCTCACCACTGCCCTGCTCTTCAACTTAGCCCTCTGCTTGGCACACTGCTGAAGCTAAAGGAGATGCCAACCCCTGCTGCATCATCTGCCTGGCCCTCACTCTCACCTCCCTGAGTCTCTTCTGGGTGTCCTTTTATTCTGGGTAGATAAAGGGGTCTTTTGTTCCCTCCCAAGTAATGCAAGATTGCCGTGCAGAAATACTTCTTAAGCTCTGAAGCAATTCCGTCTGAATTTCCGTGTGTAGTTGAGGAGAAAGCATGGAGCAGAAAGCCCAGGTCTTCCTATCCCAATCCGTGTAAGCATCACCAAGGCCAGCCTGGAAGAATCAGCCCTTAGAAGTCATTGAGCTATGCACCCGCCCTTCCCAAAGCCTCAAGCTTCTATTCTGTCCCCCTGAGAGAAGTTCCGGTCTATTTGGGGATCGCTTCGTGAAGGTAACTTCGCTTTTGTGGGAGAGAAGAGCCAAGTTTCTGCTCGAGGCTTCTGAACTTGATTTTCACACTTCCTGCTCCGGTAAACCATTTTCTGTGGTGGAGTCAGCTAGTTTGGTCTCTGAGTCAGTCTGTGGTGACTCAGGACTCAAGGGCTGGGGCTTAGCCTCTCCAGGCCTGGCCTCGGCCTGAAAAGTGCTTAAGAAAACCTTATTTGTTCTCCTGGAGGAAGAGTTCCGCCTGGAGGCTAGGAAGATGAGGGGGCTGCGGGCTGAGCGGGTGCTACCCTTGGCAGAGCTGAAGTGGGCGCGCAGGCGTTTCTCCTGGTTGGCGTGCTGCAGCGTCAGCCGGCAGCAGAGCACCTGCCAGAACACCTTCCGGAACTGCAGAGAGGACACATTGTAGAGCAGAGGATTGACCACGGAGCTGAGGTAGAAGAAGGTGTCGGAGAAGGGGAGAAGGATCATGTATGCCTTGAAGTACGGCCTGGTCCAGTCATGCTTGGGTTTTGCCGCAGCCATGATCCTCCGAACCTGATTCGGCATCCAACACACGGCCAGTGTTACCACAATCAGTCCTAGGCAGACAAGAAGAGAGAGGAAGAGAGACGAAGGGAAAAAAGAGCATGAGAACAGAAATAAATAAATAAAAACCCATAAAATATTCAACCCCTTGGTTCTGTTGCTTACTGGCCAGGAAACGGTACCAATTTTTCAGCGCTGTGCTTGACAGCTTCTCTTTGCCACTGGCAAAGGAGAATTTAATGCTGTTTCAAGCTCAGGGGACTTGGCTATGTTAAAGAGCGCTAAATGCTTTCGACGGTGTATTTATACCTGTGGATGCCCGTTAATTTTCAAAATGTTTTCATTGTTACGCGTGTATCCAGAAAATATCTCATGTTGGCCATAAATCTTGTTTTGTCTTTTTGTTTCTAGATGGGCCCATAGCTATACCCATATTAGACGAGATGGTATTTGTTTTGTAACCAGTGGCTGAACTAAGAAAACCCAGTGACATTTTTTAAGTCAAATGAAAGTTGTTTCTCTTTAGTTAAACAAATACATTTTATGGCAATTTCAGATGAACTAAAACCAGAGACAGATTACTACAGAGAAGTACCGCTCAGCCCCCTCCCTGTACATGAGGCATTGGCTCTGCGGACACTCATTTGGATGCTTGGATGCTGGCTTACATTATAACAGCCAGTTCTACATTCCTGACAAACCAAAATCACAAAACAAGAAATTTTACATCTACATATATATATACATATATATATATATGAGTGAAGTAATATAAAAATATATGTCCCAAAGGCACATTCCTCTCTATCCATGATGCTTCTTTCTAGTTCAGCATCTCTGCTGCTTTTAAAGCATTTTCATGCACAATGCCCCGAAGCTTATTTTGTGTACAGACAGGGGCACACCCTCTGCTTTTGTGCAGTGACTGAGTTGCAGTCTGGATGGCCAGAAAGGATCAAGTCCTCTAGAAGAGGGAGGTACCCAACTGACTCCCTTCCAGACACTCATTTGATTGCCTCACAATTTCATTCTGGCTTACATGATCACAGCCATTTCTGTACTCGGTCAAACGCCAGGAATCACAAGCTAGTGAGATTCACCACAAAACAAGAAAAATAAGCCTGGGGAATCTCTAGGGCTTTCTCTTTTCTTAGGAGACAGAACAAATGTTCCCATGAGAGGGCCTGATGCCTTAATGCAAGAATTTGATAGGACTGGTGAGATGACTTTACAGTTAAGCTCTAAGTTCCATTCCCAGTACCTACATCAGGGAGATTGCAATGGCCTGTCACTCCAGCTGCAGGGAGGTCTGACACCTTCTGGCCACCTTAGCATCTGAAGTCCTATGCCTACCCCTCCCCATACATACAAAATTAAACACACATATTTTTTAATTTTGCATCTTACAAATACTTCCCACTCGGACCCCGATTTTCTAGGACACTACAAAGAAGTAACAATTGTTTCTTGCCTATAGTAGATGGTAAATCATTGGTTAATGGTCCAGGGCAAGCATACATGCTCAAAAGCCGAGGGTTACCCTGTGTACCCTTTGACTGGTGGGGGAGGAGCCCTTGACAATACATAACACAGCTGCCCCCAAAGACATGCTCCAAACCAATCCGTCTGTTAGCAGGGAAGGCCTGGGAAACTCTGGTCCTTTGTGAATTTTCAAAGATTCCTTCTGTCAAACTTCAGCCAGGGCTTTGAGATAAAAACCAATCTGCTTGTTTTTTCCCTTTGAATTTGCTTCTCTGAGAACAGTCAGTAAATCTAAGGCTAAAATAGGGGACGTAACATATTGATTCCACGAAAAGGCAAAATAAATAAATAAATACTATCACAAGTCAAGAGCAGCTTCCAAATGACTGCTGGATAAAAACAACAGAAACAGACACCTTCTGATTTAAAAAACAAAACAAAACAAAAACAAAAAAAAAACAAAAAACAAAAACAAAACTTGCACAGGAAACGGGATTTTTTGAGGGGTTCCTAGCCACCTCACACATGGAGTTTGTTTATGTTTTATAGTTCTGAGTGACTAGTTTAGTATTGGTTATGAAGGAGAACAGATGCCTGAATACATGGGGAAGCTACACATTTTCACAAAGCTTCATGGTTTTTCTCTTTCCCATCATTGAATTTTGCAGAACAAATCCAGCCAGCATCTGAGGATGTATTTGTTAGATTATGGAAATGGAGTACACGGGGTTTCTCGCCGTGGGAGGCTGCTTTCTGAGAATCTAGAAAGCTAACTAGAAGCAACTTGTACCTCACACAGGCTGGACATGGCAGAGCTTTGAGAGCCAACCAGCAAAAGTGATGAGAGAAGCCTGGATGGGAAGGAAGGGGAGGAACATTAGAACGGAGGGGAGAGATCTGGGGGAGAAAGAGGAGAGATGGGGGGGGGGTCCTGGATTTCATTGCATTGACTTCTGCTCTCTTCACCATGTGCGGATGCAATCTTCGAATGCGTTTGCTCAGCCAAAACCGTCCTGCGGTCCTGCGTGATCATCCCATGGAAAGCAGGAGATTTTACTTAAAAAGAAAAGGAAGAAGAGAAAAAAGAGGAAGAGAGGGGGAAGAAACCCAGTGTCTAGATAGAAGAAAGGGATGGGCCAGATTGTGAACTGGAGCTTACTTTGTGTAATTGAAATGAGATAAACAAATAGCAGGTGGGTCTGTTTGCTTGAGTAGCAGCAAATAAGAGAAAAGACCAGAATCTCTCAATCAGAGGGAGCCTGTAAGGAAGGTAGGCTTTCTGGCTATAGAAATAGGTAGGACAGTGAGGAAAATAGGTCTAGACATATTACCAGGAGCTGGGAAACTATCTTCCTCCAATCCAGTTTCTGTGCTGGGCACTTACTTCCCACGTGGGTCTCCTGACAACCCAGACAAGTCAAGGTAATTAGCATGTTCATTGAATAGATGAGAAAGCTTCAAAACCTGTGATGCCTGGTTCCTTTTCTTCTCAAGATGCAATACTGTCAATTTCTCCCATTTTCAGATTGATAAGAAAACACAGGCAATGTGGCTACAGAGGTGGCTTGGCTGTTAAATTGCTTGCCTACTAGGAGTTAGGTCTCTGGTACCCGTGTGGATGATAGATGGCCATGAGGAGCCCACCTGAAATGCCAGTAAATGTGAATACTAGGGATTCCCATGTATTCACAACATGGCAAAGAGTCTAGTCAGATTGGTGAGCTCTGGCTTTGAGAGACCTTGCCTCAGGGAATAATGTGGAAGAATTAATTAACAAGGATTAACACTGTGACATCAACTTTAGGCCTGCACATGCCCACACACAGGTGTCAACATACATATGCAAACACGCACGCACGCTTGTACATGCACATACCACCCAGAAAGAGATAGACATGAAAAGGGAAGAAAAAAAAAGGCAAGAAAGAGGTCATTAACGGTGACATATATTTATATGACCCACTGAAATAACAGAAGCCATATATTTTAATTTAAAATTTTTCTATCACATTAAAAAAGATGGCAACGATCAGATCAATGACAACAATTTTTATAATGTTACCCAACCCTCATATATGTAGCCGGATGTCTTATTCAACTGAAACATGGAACCATTATGAATAGATCATTGGTGAGAATTTTTTTATTCTTCACTCACCCCTGCTCCATATTAACTCCCCAACTGTTTCTTTCCCAGACTGTACACAGTCAGCACCAAGGAACCTCCTAAGTAGCCTGCATTTGCGACACTGCCAAGCATTACCGAATCCAAGTTGCATTTCTAAATGTGTATCCCTGATTATAGTGTAGACTCTGTTTGGCTAGCCACACACTAGAGACCCTTTAGTAAAGTGTTGGTGAAATTACTCAAACTCTGGATTGTTCTGAAAGTACAAGAAATTGTCTTGGCATGTCTCACTCATCCCATACTGTCAGGAACACAAATCCTGCGAACTTGCCTGGCAGAGTTACTGGCAAATTCTCCCCCACCTCAAATGGAAGTGAGAAAAATGGATGCCACTCTGTGTTTAGAAAGATCATTTTGCTCTAGAAAAATAGAATACCGGGTCTACAAGGTGCCACCAATGGCAGTCTAAGGCTTGTGCCTACAGGCAATGTGAGTTGAGTTAGCCTTTCTAGAACAGGCAGCCAACAAGCCCTTTTTGTGCAAAATTTAGCATTTCACAATGACAGGTAATTAATTGTTCATTGTTACATTTGAAAAAAATATCCAGTCTTTCCCCCATGATACATTGTTGAGAATAAATATACCTACCATGTCCAGAGGTAACTTTCTACTTGGACTGTTTGAAATTGGTTCAATTCTAGTCCCAGCTACTCTATAACTAACACAATGCTTTAAAGTCTTATTCATGGCTTAGCAGACTGCATTAAAGATTTGACTAAATTTATGTTTGGCTGCAATCAATTTAGAATTGTGTATTACATTTGGGGGAGAAAATCTATAATTCTTTGGTTTGTGTGGTGCAGCATGGAGCCCACGTTTAAGCAGTGTGAGTGTGAACTTGAATGAAGATTAGGGAACTGAACCCTCAGGTAAACTGTCTTAACTGGATTAAGTTAGTCAGTACTGTACCCTAGACAGCATTGCACTTTGGATTTTGAAATACCTTCATATATTATCTGCTTCTCAACATAAAGCACATCTGGTTTGCTCCTCCATCACCTCTATAAAGTGACAAGAGCCATGAGACAATGACTCACACACACACACCCATGGCAGAATAATGTTTACAAAATAGACGCAGGGCTGGAGAAATGGCTCCGTGGGTACAGTGCTTGCTACACGTGTGGGGACTCGAGTTCTTTTCCGGAACCCACACAAAGCTAGATGCCATAATGTGTGCCTGTAATCCCAGCACTCTACAGCAGCACAATGAAATAGAAAGCCTATCTCAAAAAACAAGGTGGGAGGCAAGGACCAAGGCATCCGTGATCATCCTCTAACCTCACATGTGTTGGTTTCCTGGAATTTGTACAACCACACTGGCATACATAAACACTGTCCTAGTTGGTCTCTGTGCTGCTGTGATAAACATGATCAAAAGCAACTTGGGGGGGGGGGGGGAAGAGAGGTTATTTCATCTTAAAGGTTAGAGTCCATCATCAAAGGAAGCCAGGCAGGAACTTAAAGCAGAAACCATGGCAGAATGCTGTTTACAGATCTGCTCCCAGGTGTATGTTCAGCTACCTTTCTTATATAACTCAGGCCTCTGTTAATCCCAAAGATAGGAGGAGAAAGACCACTGATCCAAAGCTTCCCACTAAAGTTGAAGCAAGCAATTAATTAAAGCAAGGTTTCTTATTCCTGTACACAGGCTGACCCCCTCACCCCCGCCCCAAGGCAGAGTTTAGGGATTAGTATGGGATGTGAAGAAGATAAGATTTTTATAGCTCAGGGATGGGGGTTTCCAAATAGGAGATTTGGCAGGCAAAATAGGCAGGATTATAGAAGTGGAACACATAAGCATAACAAGTTAGTCATAACAACCTCTTGAAACAAAGACATGACTGCATAACAAGGTAGCCATAACAACTTTGAAACAAGGGTAGGGTGGCAAGATAGTTATAACTTTTTGACATGGTTGCCATTTTCTGGAACAGGCAGTATAGAACCATTTGTAGTTAAGGTTACAGGTATGGCATAGCCCAATCCTAGTTTATGACTGAACAATCCTTTTTGTGATTCAACAGATTTAATCACAAACTGGAATGAATCTAAGATAGAGGCAGGATGGCTCATCAGTCCACCTGCCTCAGGATGTACTACCCACAACATGGTGGGCCTTCTTATATCAGTTAGCAATCATCCACAGGCATGTCAACAGATCAATCTGATAGAGGCAATTCTTCAGTTGGGGGTCACTTTTCCCAGGTGTCTTGAAGTTTGTGTCAAATTGGCAGCTAGATCTATGACAAGCATGCATACACAAAGATTAAAGAAACTCTCACCCTAAAAACAGAAGCAAAACAGATGTCTAACTCCACACTGGGTGTGTGGCTCAATTGTTGACTTGTCAGCATGGGATGGAGTAAAAGAGACATCCACACGACTAATTATAGTCCATAAAACTCAGTCTTTCTCAATGACAAATTCATTGAAATTATCAGGTACTTGATTCCCACCCAAGGGAACATGAAACTCCAATCTGGGACAGTCAAGAGTACTCAGGACACAATATGACTTTGAGCATGTGGTGACCTGGCCCAGAAGAACTCCATCAATCTGCCCATCTATCACCTACTGTCTACCTGTTCCTCTGTCCATTCACTTATCCATCTGTCATCAGCTTATCTATCATCTGTCATTTATCTATGTATACATGTATCTATCATCTATATATCTATCATATCTCCCAGCCAGCCAGCTATCTATCATTTTTCAGTGTGTTCTTCTGACAATATATTTTTCTAATATTGGACTATCTATTACCTATCTATCATGCATCTATTCATCTATTATCTATATCTCATTTGTCATTCATCTGTCTTTCTATTTACCCATCCATCATATATCACCCATCTTTTCATCTGTCTAGCCGATCTTCTGTTCATTTATTATCTGTCATCTAGCCAGCTACCAAGCTGTTATTGATTCCTCACTTGTCTGTCTACCTACTTATCTGTCCATCTATCTTATATTAGTACTTACAGAAAATTGTTATTAAGCCAGATTTGGTGGCATTATTTATAATACCAGCACTAAGAAAGTTGAGATAAGTGGATCCCTGGAGGCTGTTGGCCAGCCAGTCTAACCCATTTGGACCAATTAGAGACCCTAGCATAAGTTTGGTGCCTGAGGAATAACACCCAAAGTTGTCTTCTGGTCTCCACATGCATGTACACACGAATTTGCATTCAAATAAACATGCACAAATACACAGAAAATTGTTGTTTACTGGTATTGACTGAATAGAAAAGATCTGGAAATTTTTATTTTTCCCAGAAAGGTGGTTTGTGTGATTTGAACAAATACTAGGGTTTCTTGCCTACCTATAACAGAGGGTCTACTTTGCTGAGCTCTAGGAACCTTGTAGGTGCAGGGGGAAGGCTGAGGGTGATGAGATTTCTATAGTTACTATGGTCATTTTGCCCCTTTCCTATCCACCTCTACTTTCTCCTTTAACTCTGGGTACAGTGCACAAACACCAAACAGTTCATCGTTTCTGGTTTGTTTGCTTGTTTCCCAATTATTATTCCTTGGAGTATCCTTATTCATGAAGCAGACACATCTTGACTGACAGTGTTTTCTTATGGACACTGTCCTAGGCATTGATTCTGAGAACAAGGTGATCTCAGCCTAGTTTGCTCAGAATCAAGAGAAAGGTCAAAGCAGGGGGTTAAGGCAGTGAAAACCTAACCAACTTTCCCACAAACAGAAACAACCACAATTTTATTTTTGGGAAAGGACAGAAATTTCAGCTTGACACAGTCTAGAGTCCCCTGAGAAGAAAGTTTCAACAGAGGCTACCTATAAAACTGGCCTTTGGGGAACAGTTTTAACTATTAATTGATAACAGAGCACCCAGTTCACTCTGGGAGTTACGATTCCCTCTTTAGGTGGTCCTGAGATATATCAAAATCTAGCTAAGCATAAAAGGATTAATAAGGCAAAAAATGTCCCTTCATTTTTTTTTAAGTTCCTTCCTGAGTTGCTGCCCTGGCTTCACTTAATGAAGTGTTGTGAGCTGAAATTATAAGCCAAATAAACCTTTTCTTCCTTCAAGTTGGTTTTGATCAGAATGTTTTATCCCAGCAACAGAAAAGAAAGCAGAACAGAAGGGCCAGGGAGATGGCTCAATCAGAAAAATGTTACTGTGCAAACATGAAGAGCTGGGTTAAGTCCCCAGCACTAACATAAAAAGTCAGATGTTTCAGAACACAGCATAGAGGAGGGGTCAGAGGGGTTGGGTAAGGAAGGGAGACAGTGGCTCACTGGCCAGTTGACCTCTGCCTTCTGCATGTCTATGCATGTGTGCTCTCTTGTGCATGCAGGAACATACATGCACAAACACACACACAAAACACCCCCCACACCACACACACACAAACACACACATGCACACACATGTGCACACAAACACACACATGCACACACACACACACACACACACACACACACACACACACACACACACACACACACACTTAAAGGAGTGTAAGAATTAGCCAAAAAGAGTGCAAGCTAGACCAGGCAAGACTCAGCACTGCTCAGAATTAGGGAACAAAATGGTAGCTTTCCTTCTCAGTCTGGCAAAGCCCAGCAGGGCTGTAAAAAGGGGTGAGTGGGAACCCAGCATGGTTAGAGAACTCTCCAGGCTTTGTGGACTATAAATTAACTTGCATATAGTAGGGGTGAAGGAACATCTGCTATCAACTGACATTTAAATCGCAATTACCAATGGAAAGTAAGCATATGGTTAGTTGAACGAAGAGCCAGAGAGAGACAAATAAACCCCATAAAAGGTTTTAGTACTTTTCCAATTTATACATTAGTGCTTGCCAGTCGGCTTCCACATGCTATTGGAGGCATTGATCTCACTCCCTGACCTTGTCTGACCCAAGAAGCCCACCTTGGGTTAGTCTCCAACTTCTGAGACAATGGTTCTCACACAAGGGTAAGAGAAATAACATCACCACATGGAACCTTTCAAAAACGCAGATTTCTTGGGGCTGGGGTACCAACTCTATGGTCTGGTTGGTAAAGTGCTAGCTTTGAAAACATAAGATTGGAGTTCAGTCCTCAGAACCTATATAAAAATCTCAAGATGGCAGACTACACACACTCCTAATCACAGTGCTGAGGAAGAGGAGGTTGGCAATACCTGGATCTTGATACTCAGATAGCTTATGCTATTTGGTGAGCTCTAGGCCAGTCTTGAAAAACTAAAATGGGTAACTCCTGAGGTAGGCCATCTAAACTTGTCCTCTGGCCTATACACACAGTCCCACATTCTTACAGGATCTTTAGGTCTGACCTAGACTCACTAAATTAGGCTTTGGAGATGTGAGCTCCATGATCTGGAATTCATAAGCCTTTGGGAAATTGTGTTCCTCACTCCAGTTAGAGAGTAATAATGTAAGACATCTGCAAAGGGAAACAGGGCATCAGTGGACTCTGGATGGGCTTTATTTCTCTTCTTTCTTGCTTTTGAGATACTTCATTTTGAAGCACATCTGCAGGGTAAGCTTCCAGTAGCCAAAATCAGCCTCCCTCCCATTCATCTCCTTGACAACCACCTGCCCATCTTTGATCCAGTCTTTCATCATCCTTATGCTCCCAGTCCTCCCTCTGTCTCCATTTCCCAAATCTCTTCCTTCCCCATCTTTATTTCTCCTGTCTTTTTATGGTTCTCCAATATGTAAAACAATGACCTATCTTTTCTCTCTCCCTGTCTCTCTCCCTGTCTTGCCATCTTTTATCTTTTCCAAGTTTGCAAATGCAACTTTAACAGCATACACATTATTTTCTGCAGTGGCCTTGAGGAGGACACTGGGTCAGTGGCTAAAGGTCCTTAGGGAACTGTGTCTACAAAAATGGTGATCGCCACTCGTTGCTAAATTTGCCAAAGGAAAGAAGAGTGTAGGCTACAATGAGAATAGGTTATAGTTGGCCATGAAGTAAAGGCACTCACTCCAGCTTTACATCTGCTGGATGGGCCAGCTGCATATTCCCTGTCAAAGACATATAGTCAGCCATGAACTCAAGGCATCCACACTGTAGGGCCAGTTTCATGTCCTGTGTTCTCTAACTCTGTTCAACTTGCTTATAATTCCTACAGTACCCCCTAAGCTTGGTAACTATTTAAACAAATTGGTCTTATTGCCCTCTTTCTTATGAGAAATGCCATCGAGGGGAAGATGGAAAAACTCCCAGGGCTTATTTTCAAAGAAAAGCACAGACCATGGCTTCAAAATGATGCAGAGGCCACAGATGGCTGCTTCCATCCATGAAGACAGATGGTTGAATGCCCCATCCTTGTCTTCAGAATTTGATGGAGCCCAGGGTAAAGCTCTCTCCCCAAGATGGTCTATCTACCATGTGGAGACCAAAGACACCCCCAAAATGGGGGCACAGGTTCTAAATGGCCTATGATTGCTAAGTAGTCTCATTCTGTGCTATAAGATGAGGCACAAGATGAAAACTATAAATCTCTACAATAGCAAATATGTATCTCAAAAATGAGCCCTCTTGTCTGGGAGTTGAATGTCCACTTGACCTCAAAGTCAATGGCTTTCTGGGTCTTTGTTGTGGTTCACTGCCTGGGTTCCTCCACGATGTGTGGTAAATGAACAACCAAAACACACTGGGCAAATATTTTCTATGTGCATCTTAACCATATATAGATTTCCATAAAAACAACTGCTCTGGAGCTGATAGTAAAGCTCTCCTCTGTAGCGTGGCAGCAAAAGCCCACAGTGATTTCTCAGCATGAGAACCAAGCAATTTCTTCCACAGTCACACATAGTACAGGAGTGGGTGGAAGGAACCAGGACACAATGCCCTGTAAGCCTGCTGGGGAAACTGTGTACCACTTACAGGGAAGCTCACAGCTGGTACTTCCACCAGAACAAATCTACAATTACCACCTGGCCAGGAGCAAGCCACATTAATACTGATTAATGACTAAAAGTTTGCACTTTAAAATTTTTAATTTTTTGTGTATGAGCATGGAGGTGCACACATACATGTAAAGGCTAGAGATTGATATTACATGTCTTTCTCAGTTACTCTTAATCTGTCTTTGAGACTGACCCTGACCTCACACAGAACTGACTAAACTGGCTGGCCACTGAGTCCCTAGCGAGTCTCCTGTCTCTGCCTGCAAGTGCTCGGATTACAGCTGTGCCCCATCCATGCTTGCTTCTGTGGTGTGAGATGCAGAGCCTCGTGCTTGCATAGTAAGTGGTTGTGTGACTGAGCCCAGCCCTGAAATACAGTACGTGCTCATAGAATGTAGTTGCCTATAATAGTAAAGAGTGAAAATCACAGATGGTTGGCACTGAGCAGACTTCAGAGATCTGCATATTAGTGAAACAGAATCCCCAGAGCAGTGGGATGAGGTGGCCAATGTGTGCAGTTCAATGTGTGGTGTCCATTTTCCTGGGAGTTCCCTGGGAGCTAGAGCTAGTCCAAGATGGAGAAGCAGTAAGGAAATTTAGGGATATGGAGAAAGACTAACATGACCATACCCTGCTTCTGTCCTCTATTCCTTCTTAATATTCCTGTGTGAGCCCCAGAGCCTGGGGGAATTGGAGCTAAGATCCTGTGGCTGGAAGAGAGGGATAGTTAACCACGGCTGCACTTATGAGACCAGGAATGGGGTGAGGAGCATCAGAGAGAGAATGTTTGCTCCAAGAACTTTCTCCTGAGGGTTTAAAGGTGGTCTCACTGCTGCCTGGCCCAGAAAGAGAGAATCAGGTTCTGAAAGGCTTGGCATTGGGAATTGTGGGCAATCTGTTATACAAATAGTAAACCAGACTCCAGTTACTATTTCTTGCTACTGCTGTAGACTTAATACCAAAGAATAAATGCCAGAATTGGCTTCTGTCCTTCCTGAACTAAACATGGAGTGTGTGAGACAGTTCAGGCAGCCATGATAAAATACCACTGACTGGTCGGCAAAACAGACAGTGTTTCTCACAGTTTGAGAGGCCTTAAGTCTCCTCTGATATAGACTATTCTTGTACTTTCTCTGCTTCTTGCCAAGATGGCCCCATGAGGCACAGCAAAGGTCAGTGCATGAAACAGGAGACCAAATACCACGATCCCCAGAGAGACCTGTTAAAGGATGTTTAGTTGTCTCAGAATAATTCACTTTAGGTCCCAGTCTACCACAAAGACACCACAATGCCCATCAGAAAAGCTGGAGGCCAAGGCCTGGAATGGACAGTTCATAAGTGACCCAAGGGGGTAGAGAAATAATAAGGAGGTACAGGCAGAAGGCCACCATGTATACCCTCTGTGCTGAGTGGCCTCAAGGAAAGCTGATCACTGCAACTCTACATTGTCACTGTGGCACAATTAGAACTTCTCAGGAGGGGACAAGAATGGAACATAAAGACAGAAAGGCTGGGTCCCATTCTACCAGAAGCTAACCACTGACAGACCAAGAAAGGATTCCCTGACCACATCCAACTCTGATTCCATCTGGCATGGGAAGTGTCATCGTCTTCTACAAAACAGAGATAAAGACAACACCATGGAGGGTTAAACGAGACAGTGGAAGCCTGGTGGAGTACCTGCTATGACGTACAGGGCACTGTAAGTGATGACCACCACCATGACCATTTCTATCTCTGTGTTCTCCTCCAAAAACCACACTGCTTCTATGACCACATCTACAGCCATGCCCGTATTACTTCCACCATGCCAGCCACTGCTACTACCTCCAGTATCATCTCTACCTCACCATCACCACTGCAGGGGTACATCACAATCAGCGCCCCTCATCTCCACCATCATGCTGTGTGACTACGCCCAAAACAACTCCACCTCTGTCTTCACCTTATAACTGTATTTACAATCAGCTCTGCCTCTGCAACCATCACTCCCACCAGTGTGATCACCACCCTCACTGTCATCGCTGCCTCCACCATCATCTGAGCCCCCAAATCATTGTACTCCTGCCATCGCCATTTGTCTCTATATATACAGCACAAACGTGACATCCCCTCCATCATTGTCACCTCTGCTATAGCTTTCATCATCATCACCATATCCATTCCTCCATCCGTCATCACTCCTATGCCCACTACCTGCTACCAGCACCATATCACAAGGTAGCTCCTTTTGGGACCTTGTTAGGCTCATCTCAACTTCAGACTCACAGATAAATTCCAGAAAGATTCCTCTCCCTGCTATTAATAGCAGAGCCAAGACTAGAACTTAGATCGGATTGACAGCCTAGAGATCTGCTGCCTGGAAAAGAAGTACCTTCTACTATGCCCTGAGGCCTCAACCTTCTTACCAAACCCCCAGTATGTACACACACACACACACACACACACACACACACACAGAGAGAGAGAGAGAGAGAGAGAGAGAGAGAGAGAGAGAGAGAGAGAGAGAGGTTGAGAGAGAGATATTGAGAGAGAGATTGAGAGAGAGAGAGAGAGAGAGGGAGAGAGAGAGAGAGAGAAAAGCATGCAGGCACACACACGTGCACACACTTTGATTTTAAAGTATAAAAACTGGGAATTGATGGAAGATAGGAGAGAATAAAGAGAGAAACAATCCAGATCCCAGGAAGACAGCATCCATGAGCCCTCTCACAACTTCTTGTCATCACAGAGTTCTCAACAGAGGGATGGCAAAGCACAGAGGCGCTTTAAAACTGTCTAGGCTCCAGTTAATTGCCCAAGAGAGCTCTTTACAGTGACCTTGCCCTTGCTTTTCTACCCCATCCTCACCCACTACCCGAGGGAAGGGCAAAGATGTAACAGCCAGATCTGAATCTCAGCCCCTCTGCTTACTAGCTATGTGACCATGGCCTTGTATTTCTGTGGCATCGATAAAAGAACAGCATTCATTATCATTAGGAAAGCACACGGACATGTGTGCATGTCAAGCACTGAACACAGCAGGCATTGCACTCACAATACTTATTACACAGTCCAGTTAGCTGCCCCAAGACAGAAGATGATCCACTGAATGCGGAGTGTGTATTGAAAAAACACTACTCCTAAATGCTACTAATAAACTTACACTTACACATTTATTTATTTGTGTGAGTGCATTCCTGCATGCAGGTCCATGCGAACACTGCACACTTGCATGTGAAGGGTTGGAGGACATTTTAGGTGATTTTCTCTAGGCTGTTTACTTTTCTGTTTGAGACAGGAAAGTTAGGCTTGGAGACCTATCTAGAGAGCTACAAGGATCTTCCTGTCTCCACCTCTTCAGTTCTGGGGGGGAGGGGTGATTCCAAGAAATGCTATCACACCCAGCTATTTCCCATGGTAGGTTCTGGGGCTTGAACTTGTGTGTTTAAGCACTTCACCAGCTAAACCATATCCCTAGCCCTTAAGCCTTACAAAACCTTCACTTAAACCTTACCCAAAGTCCCCACAAGATCCCACACTATTTACTCTCATCTCCAATACACAGTTAAGAAGTTGAGGTGTGAGTTAAACGACCCACCAAGTCCATACAGCTGACAGACAGCAATGCCCAAGGCTTGACCCCACCACCCAGCCCACTGTCCCCAGCTGACCCTCATGCTAGAAGCATGCTAGGGGACCTAAGAAGAGATATTAGTCTCTGTTTCTAATTAAGATAATTCAATCACCAAATGGCCAGAAGTTCAGAAAAGGACTTCTTCTTATGAGTGTTATGGTAAGGAACAAAAAAATTAAGCTGTCAAGAAATAAGAGCCCTCTATTGCATCCTGTGACCAGGCCTTCTCATGATTCAGCTATAGCAAACACAGCAAATGTCTTCCGTGCTGGGAAAGCTTGATGGAATTCAAAGAATACAACCAAAGTTGACCAGCAGCCCAGCAGGCAGCAGAAGCGAGCATGACAGTGTCTACCTTTAAGGGCACTTACTTTAAGACAAGGAAGAACCTACCCCATGCTCCACCCCCACGGCCATGCAGGAGGTAGTTCCTGGGAAAGAGACTTTCCTATAAAATTTTATTTAAATTCTGTGTGGAAGGCCCTTTCTCAATCATCCTCGGCTGTTTGGGTCCTGCCCTATGAATACAATCTACAATTCAGTCTGAAAGCACATTAGAAAATGAGTTTGGCTCCCCATTATCTGTCCATCTCATGTAAGTGAGCAGTGAAATTCTTGCAAAAACTTTAATCAGATAATGAGAACGATACCAGGAAGAGGCACACACAGAAGCGGGACTCCTACTGTGCCTGATTTACAGCCAAGGGTCCCGGCTGGAATCTGTACAAGGCTCCCACAAAAGTGGAGGAGATGCTATCAGCTTCTGAGATACAGCTTTGCTTCAGAAGAGGGAGAGGATGCATTTGTGCTAATGGCTTGGAAATAAGATGACAGTCCCATGGTAGAATCAGAATAAATCCCTGTGGGTGTGTTCTTCTATTAATAAGGGCAGAAAAAATCTTTAATGAAATAGCCTCACAAAATTGGAGGCATTAAGTGCGATTTCTCCCATCAACAGTAGGCAACAGTAGGCGCCGTGTGGCAATGCAGTGTACGGTCCTGCTTTTGGTTTTCAACCTAACCCTCTTCTGTTCCCTCATCACTGAATGGCAGGCGACTGTTCGCTCTCCTCAGCTGTGTCCCGCTCATTATATCATTCTCAAGGGTTTGCGCATCACTTTGGTTTGATCTGCCCTCTCTCTAGGGATATGTAACTTCCAAGTCTGAGCTCTAGCCTCAAGAGATACCCAGAGCTAGCTCCCTCTAGAGCAGTGTGGTTCTCAGCCTTCCTAGTGTTGTGACCCTTTAATACGGTCAGTTCCTCGTGGTGTGGTGACCCCAAGATGAAATTACTTTTATCGCTGCTTCACCAATGTATTTTAGCTACTGTTATGAATTGTAATGGAAATGTCTGTTTTCTGATGGTCCTATGTGACCTCTGTGAAAAGGTCATTCAATTTCCCCTGACCCACAGGTTGAGAACTAGTCCCCTAGAGGGAAGTCCTGTGATTCCCTTGGATGGCCACCCCTTGGCCTGTGACTAGTGAAGAGTAGAATTCTCCCTGATCTCATCCTGTCTAGCACAATACACAAATCTGCAGGTCCCTTAGGTTTGACATGACAACAAAGAACTCTCTACGAAGTCTGAGACACACTGGAGACAGATAAATGACAGTAGGGCTGGAAAGCTGGCCCAGTGGTTCTTGCAGAGGACTAGAGTTAGGTTCCCAGCACCCACACCTGGCAGCTCACAATCACCTGTATCTCCATCTACAGGGGATCCACTGCCCTCTCCTGGCCTTTGTAAGCACCTACATTCATACATACATACATACACACACACACACACACACACACACACACACACACACACACACACACACACACACACACCCCAAAACAAAACAAAACAAGAAAGCAAAGAAACCAAAAAACAAGCCAAAAACATTTTAAAAGAAATTCAAAGAAGAGTAAATATTTTCTCCAGGAAAATGAACCTGGCCCAGAAAAGAAAGATGGCAATACCAAGATGGCTAAACCTCTTGTGTATCAGAAACTGTGAACTCCACCAGAAATAAGGGCTTCTCATGGCACGGCTATACTTGAGGGAGGCCACCAGCAAGTACAGAACCAAGGGGGAGAAACAGGAGGAGTCTATTTCCAGAGACGTCACTGAGATGGAGACGTGAATAATCACAAACCACAAAGAGAAGAATGGTAGGCATGGGGACCAGCCTGGCCCGTTGCACATTAGAACTGAGCACCAGCAGCAATCAAGAATATAAGGCCGACTAGATGGCTCAGTGGGTAAAGTGCTTGTCATATTAAGTGTAAAAACCTGATGTTTGACCCCTAAAATGCCCATAAAGCTAAGCTTGGTAGCGGTAGTATTCATTTGTAATCTCAGTGTTCCTGAGGAGAGATGGGAAGCAGCTAAGTCAGGGACTACGGTAACAAAGCAAGAAACACTGTCACAAACAAGGTGAGGACTAATGTCAAGGATGCCCTCTGACCTCCATATATGTGCCTACATATTTATGTGCCTAAACTCAAACGTGTGTGTGTGTGTGTGTGTGTGTGTGTGTGTGTGTGAGAGAGAGAGAGAGAGAGAGAGAGAGAGAGAGAGAGAGAGAGAGAGAACGTGCATGCACACAATTGAAAAAAGGAAAAAAAAAACAGAACACAAATCCAGAGCAGCCCTGGTAAAAGTTAGTGTCTACACAGCCAGACACCCTCCTTATCACCAACTTTGCCTTGTCGGCTGGTTCCAGACTAGCCCAACCCCACAGTGTTCCAACCACCACGTAAGAGAGACCAAGTGCTGGTGACACACACTTCCCCAAGGCCATCTGGAGGAAAAGAGGAAAGAGGCCGAGTAGGGCCTCGCTTGGACCGTTTCCTCTTCTTCACAGCTACAGCGGGTTCTTCCAGCTCTGACAGCCTCAGGCACTGAAATTCAAGTTTTAAAAGCAGCATTGCATGGTGCAGGGTTGGGGGAACTTTAGGATCAAATGGTCTCTTTAGTGACTAGCATGTGACCCTGAGGAGAAAGTTATTGACCCTTCTGCCCTTGTTTCCATTGATTTTGAAATTGAAAAATGAATATCTTCCTTACTGGATGGGTGGAAGGAATATGAAATGAGATTTATGTCAATATCCCCCATATTGATAATCAATCAATGTTATTTCCTTTCTGTTGCCTAAACCCTGGGTTTGAGGCAAAGACAAAATAGAGTCTTGGCTACTCCGATGACTCATTCTGCCCACTGTGGCATCTGGATGGTAAGGTAAGCACTAATTTTCTACCTGCCTAGAACTAACTTGTGTGTGTGTGTGTGTGTGTGTGTGTGTGTGTGTGTGTAGGTAGGTAGGTAGGTAGGTAGGTAGGTAGGTAGGTAGGTAGGTAGGTATATGCATGCTGTGGCAAGTTGTCAAGGCCAGATGGCAACCTTGAGTATTGGTCCTAACCTCCCACCTTATTTGAGGCAGTCTCCCTTAAGGTTTTTCCTCTTGTTTGAGCTAGGCTAGCTGGTCCAAGAACTTGCAGAGACGATCTTGTCCCAGCCTCACATTGCCCCATAGGGTCACTGTCTATGCTATGAAGTAGCACAGGCCTATGATGCTACATCTGGCTCTTACATGGGTTTGGGGGATTTAATTTTAGGTCTCAAGCACTTTGCCAACTGAGCCATTTTCTCAGTCCTCTGCTAAGAGCATTTTCATGTTCCTTGGGCCCATCCTCCCCTCCTAAGACAGACATCTAGTGAAGCAGTGGATAATCAGGGTCCTAGGGGCTGGTTTCTTCCCTTATGAACATAGGACTCAAGTCAGACAATGCAGAGGAAGCCTGGGACATGTGCTAGAAGCCCTGAGAGGCAATTCTCTGCTGAGCTTGCTCAGTAAGAAAAATGCAAGTCTGTAAGCCATAGTTTATGACTTCCCCAACACATGAGGTCTGCCTTCGGGGTTCTCCTTAGCCAAGGCAAACAGGCAAAGAAATCAAAGGAATAAGATGTACGGAACAGGATGCACACTTGCAATCCCAGCATTATGAATGAGTCAAAGGTCATACATAGGTATACTTGTAGATGCCAATCACAAAAGCTAGCACATTTTTTTCTTCTGATTTTTTTGAGATAGGATTGCATGTGGCCCCTTCGTAATCTCAAACTGTATGTGTAGCCAAAGATGAAGATGACCTTGAACTCTTGGTTCTCTTGCCTCCACCTCCTGAGTGCTGAGTCTACAGGTGCAAGTCACCACAGTTGGCTTTCTCTTGGCTTCAGCGATGGTTGCACTGTTGTTATTGCTGCTGCTGCTGCTGGTTGTGTTGTTGTGGTGGTGGTCGTGGTGATTGTAGTGGTTGTGGTGGTGGTTGTAGTGGTTGTGGTGGTGGTGGCTGTGGTTGTGTTATTGTTGGTGGTGGTGGTGATGATGGTGGTTGTGGTGATGGTGGTAGTGGTGGTATTTGTGATGATGGTTGTGTGTTGCTGTTGGTTGTAGTGGTGGTGATGGTGATGATGGTGTTTGTGGTGATGGTTGTGCTGTTGGGGGTGGTGGTTGTAGTGGTGGTAGTACGTTTGTTAAAGCCAAACTGAATGCAGTCATCTTGTGTATGTCTCTGTACACATGTTCACATGTGTAGGTGTATGTGCCATGTGTGTACCTTTAGAGAAGAAAGAGTGACACTGACATCTTTCTCAGCTTCCATCCACACTGTTTTTAAGACAAGGCCTCTTCACTAAATCTGGGATGTGTTTGGAATTAGAGTATCTGACCAGAAAGCTCCATGGATCCTCCTATGTCCACACCACAATACTTGGGTCAGAGTCATACACAGCCACACCTGGCTTTTTCCTAGGTATTCAAACTCAGGTCTTCATGCTCACACAAGAAAAATTTTAATCACCAGGCCATCTTCCAGCCACAACTGAATATGGTTTTCTTTTACTTCTCATCATGATTCCAAATACAGAGATGATTTTAGTGCAGTGACACAGAGGGGATTCATCCCTTGGTGAAGTGAATACCGCCCAAACAATCAGGCATACCTGGGACCACTTACAGTTATAATAATATATACTTTTGACCATTGGAAGTAACAGGGACTTTATTCAAAGTGTAATTTCTCTCCTCCCTCTTTATTGATAAAAAAGAAATCCGATCCTTCCCTTTCAAAGGAAATCTATGCTTACTTATTTGTTTCCTGTTACAAAAACCAACCCCCCATTCTTCTCTCTCATTCAAGATATTGTTGAGTATCGAGCATCATGCTGGAAGCAGGGGTCAGAAAACACCAGTGGAGCCTTTACTGTTTGACCAAGCTGAAGACAAGTACCTACCCAGCACCGCCACAGGCTGAGTTCTCTGAATTCCAGGCCAAGTCCCTCAACCTCCAAAGCTGTAGAAGGCACCAGTGCCTCTCAGTGATCTCATTGACAAATAAAGCTATGGGGTTGATTTACTATTGAGCACGTATAAAATGCCTTTGAAGATGGGAGGCTATGCACTCTATTGAGCTGTGTCCTAACCAGCAGTATGACCTTGGGGATGTCATTTAACCATTCTGGACTTGCTTGTTCATTATTAAAATTAGGGGGCTGAACTAAGAGGCCCATAAAATGTCAAAAGTTTAATGAACCTAAGAGAACACAAGCAGATAGAAAGCTAAGTCAGCATCACAAGGAAGCAAGAATCTACTCACTATTGAATTCAATTTTTATTATTATTTAAGAATTTTTTTAACTCATTGTACGTACTAACCACAGATTTCCCTCTCATCCCTCTTCCTGCTCTCCCCTCAACCTTTCCCAACCCCTATCCCCATTTCCTCCTCTGAAAAGATCAGGCCTTCCATGGGGAGTCAGCAAAACCTGGTATATTCATTTGAGGCAGGTCCATGCTCCTCCCTACTGCACAAAGGCTATGCAAAGATGTCCCTTCATAGGTAATGGACTCCAAAAAAGCCAGCTCATGCACCAGGGATAGTTCATGATCCCACTGCTGGGGGCCCTTAAAGAGGCCAAGCTACACAACTGTCTTCCATGTCCAGAGGGCCTAGTCCAGTCCCACACGGGCTCTACAACTGTCAGTCTACATTTCATGAGTTCTCACTAGCTTGGTTTGGTTTACTCTGTAGATTTCCCTGTCATGATCTTGAACCCCACCTTGGTCATGGAGAAGGTGCCTAAACTGGCCTACCCCAGCAATCAGATTGGTGAATACCCTAACTGTCATCATAGAGCCTTCATTCAGTAGTTGATGAAGCAGATGCAGAGATCCACAGGCTAAGTCCAGGAGTCCAGTCAAAGACAGGGAAAGGGGAATATATGAGCCCTATTGGACTAAAGGTGAATACATGCAGGCAGACAAGGTGCTGAGGGTGCAGCCAACTGTACCCTGAAGATGAGACCCCATCTTCAATTTCATTCTTCTGGAAGAATTTGATACCTTTGAATTTGCCTTCTGAAATTAAATTAGTTACTTTTATTATTGCTGTGACAAGAAGCAGTTTAAGAAAGGGATGTCTATTCTGCCTTACGGTTAAGAGGATATCATCCAATATGGCCAAGAAAGCATAGCAGCGGGAACAAGAAACCGGCAAGGTCGCATTGTATAAACAACTAGAAAACAGAAATTTGAAGTCAACAGGAAGCTGGGCTATAGTGGTACAAGCGTTTGATCCCAGCACTCTGGAGGCAGAGGCAGGCAGAGTTTAGTGAGCACAAGCCAGTTCCAGGTCAGCCAGAACTGTTGTACAAAGAAACCGTGTCAAACAAAAAACAAAAAATAATCAGGAAGTGGGGCTGGGTTCCAAGTGCCACTCACTCCCAGTGACCCATTTCCTCCAAAAACTCTCTACCTCTTAAACACTCACATCTAGGGCTACCATCTGGGGACTGGGTGAGCCTATGAAGGTCATTTCACATCAGCTGCAGCATAAATCTTTGTGCAATGGGGAGACCCCTACCTCTAGGCTGATGATATTCATCCCCCTTGCCTGGACTCTGCTTCGTAACACTTGGCCCAGTTTGTTTTTTTATCTTTCCGCTTTTACTCCTAAATTGATCCAGAATCAGCAAGGACTCTCAACATATAGAAAATTTTCCCATAAAACAAGAAAAGCGCAGACAATCCAGTCAGGAAAATAGAAGCTGTAAGCAGACATTTTGTATGAGTTTATTCGGATGGGTAGGTATGACAAATTATCAGAGTCACATGAAAACACTGTGGCGGGCTAGGAAGATGACTCAGTGGCTAAAGTTCTCATCTTGAGTTCAATCCCCCAAACCTATGCTATTTTTATAATAATAATAATGGTGGGACATACTTGTAGTCAGTCCCAATGGTGGGAATGCAGAATCTTTGGGGCTCCCTAGCCAGCTAATCTAGCCTACCTGACAAGTTCCAAGCCAGTGAGAGATTCTGACTCTAAAAGACCTGTAGATGGTGCCTGAGGAATGATTCCCAGGGTTGTTCTCTAGCTTCCACATACACATACACACACAGGCAACACGCCTTCACACAAACACATACATAGCCTCTCTTGTTCCCATGACACCTCTTCCTGCTTTCCTGCCTGCCGCCACTATGTATCAGGGACAGGAGAGCATACTCATAGTTAGGTATAATGTAGACCCAGCATCCTTAGGGTAGGGCACTATAGCCCAAGGATGCTCCGTGTTCTTTGGCATTCTATTGATATAACTAAAAGCCTTCTTGCTATCAGAAACAAGGAAACTCAGAAGTTTCAGTGAATGTATAACTTCTCCAAGATCTCTTTTGGGGGTTTTGCAGTCTTCACAGTGGCCTTGAAAATCAGACATCCTTCAAACATTTAACAGAGAGAATGGCACCTAAACTCAGCTAGATAGTCTGAAATAATAGTCTGATCCTAAATGTTATCATCACTGTTCCCTTTACCCATCCCATCTCTCAAGTGCCAGACTTGAACCCCAATGACAACATGACAAGTGTTAATATGGAAGGTCTTGTGTACGTGTCTGAGTGAGGAGAAGAGTCTTAGGCACCGGCTGTCCTGCAAAAACCTCCTAAGGAGCTAACTGGAAAACAAAGAGAAGCAAGACTTGGCCAAACTCTACCATGAACATCCTCTGTGTGGTCCACTCAGACCATGGAAGCTATAGCCCCAGAAATGCGGAGTAGGGACCTTCTGGCTTCATAACACAGTTGTTTGAAGAAATGCTAGTGACAATTTTATATTCCTGTTAGCTCTCCCTTTGAGAGACACTTCGGTAATGAGCTAAGGGAATTTGCCTGAGTTCCTGGGCCAGCTTTCTGTACTGATGGTTCTGGGCAGGAGAAAGGAATTTTGGAAACTGTCATTGCTCTGGGGTGTTAAGGCCAAACAGATGGCTGCAACTGAAGGAAACTGATCCAGGTGAGGCTGGCAGAACAGACTTTCTAGTTTTCCTGGGAACCTCAGAGAAACATCCTGTCCACAGAGCCTTGAGGCATGAGTCTGGAGAGTCACCATAGAGGGGCCTGAGGCCTCAAGACTATGGACTGAACTGTGTTGGTGCTTATCATCTATCATACCAAGAACTTCCTGGTGAGCTGGAATAAATACAAGTTTCCAGACCCTACTTCTTCATGTATCTGCATACTGTGCAGGCCTCTTCTAGTCCATTATTCAGACTCCACCTCTTCAGGTACCTGCTTCCTAAGAAGGCCTATTCCAGCTAACCTGGGAAAGCACATTGCAGAATCCAGGGAGGTCAAGGGCAATCATCTCTTATTTCTGTCTCAAACTAAAGCTGCAAATAAAAATAGAGTTGCTGTGCTCCTACATACTGGTTCTAGGATTATTCTTACACTGGGCCTTGCTCCTGCCTTGTCTTCCCCCAGCATTCCCCAGGGAAGCTGCAATTAAAGGTCCAAGGGGATGTACTAATGGAAATAGATGGAAGTAGATGGGAGATGGTGGTGAAGCCCAGCTGGCTCCATCCCTATGCTCCACAGTTGGATCATATGGACAGGGACTCTGTAGGCTCTTGCCACATTGAAAAAGTGCCCCTCAACCAGCCCGGCCCCATCCATTCCCTCCAGCCACAGTGTTAATTTCTCTGAGTTTCTTGGCACCCACACAAGAAGCAGCTATGTGCTTAACACTTCTTTACTCTTTGTCCCATTTAGTCATAATAGAAGTCGTGTTCTCAATCTATTGTCACATTTACGATCGAGAAAGCCCTAATTCCCTGCAATAATCTTAAGTGACAATTCAAGGCTAAATGTGCTTTAATGTTTTGTAATGCTCCTCAGACAACATCTCAAAATTATAATACAGCCCTGAAATTACTAGTCTGAGCAAAAGAGAGAATGAACAACTTGGAATTGAAATGAAAATCTAGCAAATTGATATGGGGCTGAAATGACGGGGTTCAGTAAATTTCAGTGATGGAAGGGGGAGGATTCTGGGGTGACCTCTCTCAGTTGTCCAGGTGGCCTTGCCAATGGAACAGCCATTTATCTCTGAAATCTGTTCTGTTCTCATCTTCCCTGTGAACCAGGGAGAGAAGCTTGAGGCATCTCGCCTGACTTTTCCTTGGGGTGGAAGGGAATGTAGTACGCCTATGGGAGCCAACCCTGCAGAGCAAATAATCTTAAAGAAGAATCCAAGAAAGACTTGTAGAGAGAAGCCAAAGAAGTATTTGGGACAAGGCTGGAGAGATGGCTCAGTAGTTAAGAGTTCCTATTGTTCTCCCAGAGAACTCAAGTTCAGTTCTCAGCACCCATGTCCCATGTGTCAAATCTGCCTGTGACATCCGATCAGCACCCATATCCAGTGCATCAAAACCACCCTGGCTGTACTAAAACTGCCGTGGCAGCAGGTCCAGGGTGATGCCTTCTTATGGACTTCTTGGGCACCTGCATGCACATGGGTGTATATACACAGACAGACACATCAAAATTAAAAATAATTTCAAAATAAAATAAAATTCCAAGAACTACTTGAGCCAGAGAAGGCCTGCCTCCTGCTTCCAGGGTGTTATGTTCAGCCCACCAATTTTGTCTGTCCCTTTTCCTCCCTACATGGTCCTAAGTGTGAGAGGAACACAATAAAGTTCCAACAAGCTACAAGACTTATTTATGCAGAGAAAGCTATCTGATCTATATTTGAACTCAAGCCTAAATTCAAGCTTAAGACTTTAATCTCATATTTTTTGAGATAAGGTTTCACGATGTCACGCTGACTGGCCTTGAACTTCCAGTCTAGTCCAGGCTAGCCATGAACTTATAGACCCCTTATTGCCTCTGCCTCCTGAGTGCCTAGACTGTAGACAAGTACCCCCATACCTGACTTTTACATTTGAATTTTGAAAATATATTTAAATATAAGGCTTTGGTAAAAGCATTAATAATAACCCCAAGAACAAATGAAATAAACTGAAAGCATTTCCCATACATAAATCAAACAAGTTTCTCATATAGAAATGGCTCCTGGGAATGTACATGGAGACCACAATTACATTTTTAAAGGATTGTTGAAATATGGTAATAATGAGGTTCAGGGTGAAGTGAAGGAGAACTATTCCCAGTCTGCCTTTGCTAAGGAAACCTGTCTGGCCTCCCAAAGGCAGCCTTGTAGTGGTCTCCAAAGCCCATAGGCACATACTGTATGCCCCTGGATCTCAATCTCTGGGATGCAAGGCCATAAAAATCTACTAGAATATGCAATTTTTTAAGTACAAAGAAGTTCACCACCAGGAAAAATTAACACAACTCAAATGTTCATCAGCAGAGGATACTTAATCATTAGAGTATGTCCCCATAAGGCTGTTAAACAAATGAGCCAGCTCTGTACTCACTGAAATGGACCCAAGGCTACCCTGCACTACTAAGAGAAGGACCCACTAAACATAGGCACTGTTTGACTGCACTGCTGGAAAAACTGAAGAGGGCTGGCAGATGGCTCAGAGGACAAGGGCACCTGCTGCTAACCCACATGACCTGGGTTCCATTCCTGGAACCCACAAGGCTGGCGAAGAGAACCTCTGACTCCCACAAGCTATCCTTTGACTTTCACATTTATGCACCCCCCCACACACAAATAAATGTAACTTTTTATTTATTTATAAAAGGTATCATTATTCATATATCCCCTTGCTCCCCTCCCTTCCCTCCTCCCAATCCCTGCCAGTCACCCTTCAATCTCCCCTCTTCCCTTCCTCAAAAAGGGAAGAAGTTCCAAGGTGGGTTAGCTCAGCTTGGTGCATCCACTCCAGGCAAGTCCGATTTCCTCATCCCAAGGTCAAGACTGGGTTAAGCGCTCCTCTGCAGGGAGTGGGCTCTAAGGTGCCATCCCACGTACAGGAACACAGTCTGATTGCACCCCTCAAGGCTTCACATACTGTTCACGCCAATCGACAGTTGCCTACCCTTGGAAGGCTTAGCTCCTTTTCCCGATGGATCTCCAGTGGCTATTCTTCATTCAGTGAGCTCCCCAGAGGTCCAGCCAGCCCTCTCTGTGGGACTTCTCCTTATAATCCCTATCCTTTTGCTTACAGACTGCCCTCCCCTTCTCTCCAGCTGGACCAGGAGCTCTGCCCAGTGCTCAGCCATGGATCTCTGCCTCTGCCTCCATTCATTGTTGGATGTAGGTTCTGTGATGACACTTAAGGTGGTTGGTTATTCATTTGATTATAGGGGGAGCCCTGTTTAGGCACCCCCTCCACTATTGGTTGGAGACCTGGGCAGAGACATCCTATGACTTCTTGGAGGTCTCCCTAGCACCTGGTCTCTTTCCAACCCCACAGTGGCTTCCTCTATTAAGATGTCCATCTCTCTTTTTTTTTTTTCTCCCTCATTGTTGCTCCTCTCATTAAACCATCTCCTTCTCTCATAATTTGTTCCCACCTCTTCTTGGTCACAGCCCATTATGACCCCAATTTCTAAGGAGATCTTCTCTATTTTCTGTTCCTAGGGGTATCTCTGGTTGTCTCTCTTAAGTTCCTTCTGATCCCAAGCAGTTCAGGGGTTGTGGTTTCCAGATTTGGCATTCTTTGCTTTTGGTCTAAAGTCCACTTATGAGTGAGTGCATCCTGTGCCTCTCTTTCTTGGCTTGTGATATCTTGATCAGGAAGATACTCTTCAAATCCTTCCATCTGCCTGCAAATTTTAGGATGTCTTTTTTTTTTTAACTGCTTAGTAGTATTTCATTATGTAGATGTACCACAGTTTGTTAATCCATTCTTCACTTGAGAAGCATCTAGGCTGTTTTCAGGTTCTTTCTATTACAAATAATGCTGCTATGAACATAGTTGAGTTAATGCCCTTGAGGTACGAATGTGTATCCTTTTGGATGTATACCTAATAGTGGTATTGCTGGATCTTTGGTGAGATAAAAATCACAATACTGCTTTCCAAAGTGGCTGTACAAGTTTACACTACCACCAACAATAGAGGAGTTTTCCCCTTGCTCTGCATCCTCTCCAGCATAAGCTGTCATCTGTGTTTTTGATCTTAGCCGTTCTGACAGATGTAAGGTGGTATCTCAAAGTTGTTTTGATTTGCATTTCTCTGGATGGCTAAAGATGCTGAGCAATTTTAAAAGTGCCTTTCAGCCATTTGTAATTCTTTTGTTGAGAATTCCCTTTTTAGCCCATTCTTTAATTTGGTTATTTAGGTTTTGGGGCTTTAATTTCTTGAGTTCTCTATGTACTTTGGAGATCAGTCCTCTGTCAGATGTAGGGTTGGTGAAGATCTTTTCCCATTCTGTAGGCTGTTGTTTTGTCTTACTGATGGTGTCCTTTGCCATACAGAAACTTCTCAGTTTCAGGAGGACCCACTTAACTGTTGTTCTTAGTGTCTGTGCTACTGGTGTTATATTTAGGAAGTGGTCACCTGTGCCAATGCATTGGAGGATATTTCCCACTTTCTTTTCTATCAAGTTCAGTGTAGCTGGGTTTATGTTGAGGTCTCTGATCCACTTGGATTTGAGTTTTGTGCAGGGTAATAGGTTTGGATCTATTTGCATTCTTCTACATACTACCGTCCAGTTATACCAACATCATTTGTTGAAGACACTACCTCTTTTCCATTGAATATTTTTGGCCTCTTTGTCAAAAATCAGGTATTCATCACCTGGGTTTATGTCGGGGTCTTTGATTCAATTCCATTGATCCACAAGTCTGTTTTTTGTGCCAGCACCAAGCTGTTTTTATTACTATGGTTCTATCGTATAGCTTGAAGTCAGGGATGGTGATTCTTCCTGAAGTTCTTTTATGGAGCAGGATTGTTTTAGCAATCCTGGGTTTTCTGTTATTCCATATGAAGGTGAGTATTGTTCTTTCAAGGTCTGTAAAAAATTGTGTTGGGATTTTGATGGGGATTGCATTGAATCTGTAGATTGCTTTTGGTAAAATTGACATTTTTACTATGTTGATCCTACCTATCCAGGAGCGTGGGAGATCTTTCCATTTTCTGATATCCTCTTCAATTTCTTTCTTCAGTGTTTTAAAGTTTTGGTTAAACAGGTCTGCTACTTCTTTGTTTAGAGTTATGCCAATATATATAATGCTATTTGCAGCTATTATAAAGGATGATGTTTCCCTTATTTCTCTTCCAGCCCTTTTGTCCTTGGTGTATAGGAGGGATATTGATTTTTTGAGTTAATCTTGTACCCTGCTACATTGATGAAGGTGTTTATCAGCTATAGGAGTTCCCCTATGGAATTTTGGGATCACATATATATATGATCATATCTCTGCAAATAGAGATAATTTGACTTTTTCCTTTCCAAATTATATCCCCCAATCCCCTTTTATTCTCTGATTGCTTTACCTAAAACTGTAAGAACTATATTGAATAGATAAGGGGAGAGTGGACAGCCTTGTCTTGTTCCTGATTTTAGTGGGATTGCTTTGAGTTTTCTCCATTTAGTTTGATGTTGGCTGTCAGCTTGCTGTATATCACCTTTATTATATTTAGGTATTTTCCCTGTATTCCTGATCTCTCCAGGACTTTTATTATGAAGGAGTATTAGATTTTGTCAAAGGCTTTTTAAGCATCTAGTAAGATGATCATGTGTTTTTTTTTTTCCTTTCAGTTTGTTTATATGATGGATGACATTCACAGTTTTTCATATGTTGAACTATCCCTGCATCTCTGAGATGAAGCCTACTTGATCGTGGTGGATGATTTTTTTTTTTTTTTGATATGTTGTTGGATTAAGTTTGCCAGAATTTTATTGAGTATTTTGCATAAATTTTCATGAGGGAGCTTGGTCTGTAATTCTCTTTCTTTGTTGCATCTTTGAGTTGCTTGGGTATCAGGGTGATTGTGGCTTCATAAAAGGAGTTCAGCAATATTCCTTCAGTTTCTACTGCATGGAACAATTTGAGGAGTATTGGTCTTAGTTCTTCTTTGAATGTCTGGTAGAATTCTGCACAGAAACCATCTACCCCTGGGCTTTTTTCACTTGGGAGACTTTTAATAATAGCTTCAATTACTGGAGATTCACGGGCCCCCGGCCCACAACTGACTAAGAGCTGACCAAGAGTTGACTAAGAGTGAACCAATGAAACAATGGGCAGATGTCAGTGCAAGAATACATATAACTATATAAGGAACAATGAGACACCACCAGAAGAAGCTGGTGGTTCTACATCAAGACCTGAGCATAATAATGAAGAGGAAACAGAAGGAAACAACCTTAATAACAACTTTATGATGACAAGAGAAGCTTTAAAAATTAAAGGATATTAAAAACTCCCTTAATGAAACAGAGGAAAATACAAACAAAACATTGGAAGAGATTAACAAATCCCTGAAAGAAAATAAAGGGAACCAAGAAAAAGAAAACAAACAGGTGAAAGAAACATTCCTGGAATTAAAAACTGAAACAGAAGCAATAAAGAAGGCACAAATCGAGGCAAAGCTGGAAATAGAAAACCTGAAGAAACAAACTGGAACAACAGATGCAAGAATAACCAACAGAATGCAAGAGATGGAAGACAGAATCTCTGGAGTGGAAGATTCAATAGTGGAAATAGATACATCAGTCAAAGAAAACACTAAAACTGAAAAAGACAGAACATAAAATGTCCAGGAAATATGGGATACCATGAAAAGACCAAACCTGAGCATAATGTGAATCAAAAAAGAATACTAGCTCAAAGGCACAGAAAATATATTCCACAAAATTATAGAAGAAAACTTTCCCAACCTAAAGGAAATGCATATAAAGATATAAGAAACTTAGAGAACACTAAATAGACTAGACCCCTAAAAAATGTCTGCTTGCCACATAATAATCAAGCCACTAAACCTACAGAACAAAGAAAAAGTATTAAGAGCTGCAAAGGAAAAAGGCCAAATTACCTATAAAGGCAGACCCATCAGAATAACACCTGACTACTCATTGGAAACAATGAAAGCAAGAAGGTCCTGGGCAGATGTTATACAGACACTAAAAGAGCATAGCATGGCTGCCAACCCAGACTACTATACCCAGCAAAACTATCAATCACCATAGATGGAGAAAACAAGATATTTGTGACAAAACCAGATTTAAACAATACCTACCCACAAATTCATCCCTATAGGAAGCACTAGAGAAGAAACTCAAACCTACGAAAACCACATACACCCATGAAACCACAAGCAATCAATAATACCACAGAAGAAAAACTAAGTAAGGGAAATACAAACTACCATAAAAAATAAGAGGAAATAATAATCTTTGTTCATTAATATCCCTTAATTTTAATGGACTCAACTCACCTATAAAAAAAAAAAAAAAGACAAACCCTAACATGATGGATACAAAAGCAGAAGCCATCCTTCTGCTGCATACAAGAAACACACCCCAACTTCAAAGACAGACACAGGCTCAGAGTAAAAGCTTGGGAAAAGACTTTCTAATAAATGGTCCTAAAAAACAAACTGGTATAGTCATCCTATTAATCTAACAAAATAGACTTCAAACTAAAATCAATCAAGTGAGACCAGGAAAGACATTACTTATACATCTCAGGGAAAATTCACCAAGATAAAGTCTCAATCCTGAATATTTATGCCCCCAACACAAGGGCACCTACCTGTGTAAAAGAAATACTAACAAAGCTTAAACCTCACTTCAAACACCCCACACTAACAGTAGGAGACTTCAATACCCCACTTTCACCCTTGGGTTGGTCGACCAGACAGAAACTCAAGAGATAAATAAGAGCTCTAACAGATGTTACGACCCAAATGGACTTAATAGATATATACAGAACCTTCCACCCAAACACGAAGGAATTTACATATTTCTCAGCACTCCATGGAACTTTCTCTAAAATTGACTACATACTCAGTCAGAAAGCAAATATTGATATATACAAAAAAAATGAAATAACCCCTTGTATCATATCAGGCATTTATGGTCTAAAGTTCAACAACAACAAAAATCACAGAAAGCCTACAAATTCGTGGAAACTGAACATCTCTCAGTTGAACCACCTCTGGGTCAAGGAAGAAGCTAAGAAAGAAATCAAAGACTTCCTAGAATTTAATGAAAATGAATCCACAACATACCCAAACGTATGGGACACAATAAAAGCAGAGCTAAGAGGAAAACTCATAGCACTAGATGCCTATATACATGTAATTTAATTAAAAAGAAAATTAGAGAAAAGTGCCCATGGCTGGGTGTGTGTCTATGCAGTTGTTTATTTACAGAAGAATCTTTAAGAAAGGACACCAATCAAACTCAACCTCAGACACCACTGCAGGGTGGGATGCTGAGAGGAGAGGAATAATTTCCATTTCTTTCTGTATGGCTTCCAGTTGCTTAGATTCTTCCAAAGCAGTTCATGGACCAACACAGCTTTCTGCAAAGCTGGTAAGAGAAATCCTAACCTTGTATATGGTGGTATAGCATCATACAGAAAACACCGGGGCAAGTGAGTCACCAAGGCACTCACACTGGGACCGGGAATGAGCCCAGAGACAGATGAACAATGCTGCAGCAGGAGAACCCACAGACCCTCAGGAAGACCCCTCCACAGCAAACAGAAAGAGAGGAAAAAGTACCAGCAAGGGAGCCAGTGATAGACTGAAGTTTTTAGGAGAGATGATGGGTCCTGGATGAATGGAAGAAAAATGTATCTGGGAAGAAAGACCATGAGCAGAGAGAGTACAAAGTGAAAGGCTGGTCAGTTGGCTCAGTGGGTAGAGTGCTTGCTACACAAGCATGGCGACCTGAGTTTGAAACCTCAGCATACATATAAAAAGCCAGATGTGGTGATACACAGTTGTAACTCTGGGAATTCGAAAGCAGATACAGCAGAGTTTCAGGGTTTCAGAGCCAGTGAGCCAGAGACCCTTTGGAGAAGATACTTTGAAGAGGACTTCCACATATGGACAAGGCAATGTGCACCTACACATACATACACAGGAACATATACACATGCATACACTACATACACGTACTCACATGTATACATAAAATAAATAAGTGAATAAAACTACTAACGAGATATGGATTGAGCTTTTGGGGGGGGTAAATAACAGGGACTGCTTGTTAGTGTGCCAGGCGCTGGGTACAGACAAGAGGCTACATTGGTGTAAGTTATGAAATACTTAATGTAGGTGTTGACACTGCCAGGTTTGGGAACATAGCCTTGAACAGAGAAAAAGAACTCAGTGTCTCCAGGACCCATGTAAAGGCAGGGTAGCTGTGCCAGCTGCCTCTAATTCTAGCTCAGAATGCAGACATGGGGAATTGGTGAGACTAGCCAAATCAGTGAGCTCTGGGTTTGATTGAGAGAGTGTGCCTCAACAAATCAGAAGGAAGAGATAATAAGGAAAATTCCTGATATCAACCCAGGACCTTCAGTTGCTTATACAACCATAAGCATGTCCCCACACATGCATGTACCCACACACATGGATACATATTTAAAAAAAAAAAAAAAACCAATAAAAAGATGGGAGGTGAGAACTGGTAACTAAGGTTGTCCTCTGAAACACTGTGGCATGTGTCACAGATTCTCACAGGAACACAAATATCAAAAAATAATTAAGAAAAATGTACCAGTTTAGATAACAAAAGACATGTTATATTCAAAGTTGGGAAACTCAACATTATAAACTTTAAAATTCTCCCCCACTTTGACTTAAAACCAAAAAGAACCCCAGCCGATATTTCACAGACATTTGCAAGCTGATTCTAAAGCATTCATAGAAATGTAAATGTCTGAAAATGGCCAAAGTAATCTTCGAGATGCACAACAACCATAAATTGCTTCTACCCTGACTACAGGACCTACTATAAAGTTATGGTCATTAGATTTTGTGTGGTATGAACATAAGAATCCACAAACTGGCCAATATAACAGAATCCAGAGTGACACTGTGTTGGCTGATGTCCACAAAACAGAATCTATAACCCTATGGGAGATTAACTTGTGGGCATACCTCTGTGTGTGTGTGTGGGGGGGGGTATCTTGACTGTATTAACTGAGCTGGGGAAACCCACCCACTGGATGGCGCTCTTTCCCTGGCTGAGAGCCTTCTCTGTGGGGCAGCAGGTTGCATCCATCCATTTCCTGGTTGTGGATGTCATGTGACCAAGAGCTTCAAGCTCCTGGTGTCCTGGCTTTACCTCCATGAAGGGCTGGGCCTTGACTTGTGGGCTAGAACCAAACTCTCTCTTAAGTTGCTTTAGTCAGAAAAAGAAGTCAGGATAAAATTCTACAGATATAAGTTTATCTGATTTATGATAAAAGTGGCACTTCAGAGAAGGTAAAGAAAAAGCTCTTGGTTAACCGGACTTCCAAAATAACTGAGCTCCGGAAAGACCAGGATCACAGTATGGAAGGGTACTGGCCGAGGCAGCAACTAAGAGTACCTCCCTGCTTTGGAATAAGCAATGATTTCTTTTCAAGAACTGATTAAAGCAGGTCCTGGTTAAAACTCTGAGGTCAGAAAATTAAAAATGCATCCCCACATCACCACGGAACAAATCAATCAAGCCTCAGGCAGGTGGGCGAGGTGGGTCAAGGGAGCAGAAATCAGGCTGGGTAGCAATGTGCTGGTCCAGGGGAGGTTCTGAGATGGAGTGCCAACATTGATTGGCTTCTGGAGGAAAGAAAGCTGAAGAAGGTCAAACAGTGTGGGGTGTCTGACTCTTAAGTTTTGGAGGACTGAACTTAGGTCCTCATGCTCACACAACAAGCACTTCACTGACAGAGCTCTCTGCCCAGTAGCCCTTTCCAATTGTTTGCACTGCATTATTGCAGCCCTAGTGAGTGAAGAGATGGGGCTCCAAGAATCCACTATGTAGTACTGGCATAGCTGGATGTCAGCATGAAAAAGAGTGCAAATAGATTCATATCTATTGCCATGCACAAAAATCAAGTCCAAATGGATCAGAGATCTCAACATAAATCCAGTTACACTGAATGTGATACAAGAGAAAGTAGGAAGTAGCAGAAAGTAGGAAGTAGCCTTGAATGCACTGGCACGGGAAACCACTGCTTCTTAAATATAACACCAGTAGCCCAGACAGTGAGAACAACAATTAATAAATGAGACTTCCTGAACCTAAAACGTTTCTGTAAAACAAAGGACATGTTCAGTAAGGCAACATGGCAGCCTAGAGAATGGGAAAAAAAATCTTTACCAACCTCACATCCGACAGAGGGCTGATCTCTAAAATATATAAAGAACTCAAGAAACTAGGAAAAAAAAACTCAAATAGTCTAATTTAAAAATGAGGTACAGATCTAAACAGAGAATTCTCAACAGAAGCATTTCAAATGGTCAAGGCATTTAAGGAGGTTCCCCAAAACCTTAGCCATCAGGGAAATGCAGGGCAATACCATCTTATACCTCTGAGAATGGCTAAGATCAAAAACACAGATGACAGCCTATGCTGGAGGGAATATGGAGTAAGAGGAACACTCCACTGCTGGTGGGAGTGCAGTCTGGTATAGCCACTCTGGAAATCAGTATTGTGGTTTCTCAGAAAACTGGGAATCAATCTACCTCAAGCCCCAATGATATCACTCTTGGGCAAATACCCAAAGGGATGCTCAATCACACCACAAAGGACACTTGCTCAACTATGTTCATAGCAGCATTATTCATCATAGCTAGAACCTGGAAACAACCTGGATGTCCCTGAACCGAAAAACAGATTTTTTAAAATGTGGTACATTTACATAGCGGAGTACTCCCCAGCAGTAAAAACAAACAAACAAAAAATAAACAAACAAAGCAATGACATCATGAAATTTGCAGGCAAATGGATGGAACTAGAAAATATCATGCTGAGAGGTAACTCAGATCCAGAAAGACAAGCATGCTATGTACTCACTTATAAGTGAATATTAGATGTAAATAACCAGACCACAACCCACAGCTCCAGAGAAGCTAGGTAACAAGGGGGACCCTAAGAGGGATACTTGAATCATTTTGGGAAAGAGAAATAGATGAGACCTCCAGAGTAAACTGAGTGTGAGTGGGAACAATAGGAGGGGGGTGGGGACGGGAACATGAGAGAATGGGAAGATCAAGCTGGGGGAGGGATGGAGAGGGGGAGCAATGAGAGAGAGATATCTTGATAGAGGGAGACATTATGGGGTTAATGAAAAACCTGGTATTAGGAAAATCCCTGGAATCTATAAGGATGACCCTCAGCTTAGACTGCTAGCAATAGTGGAGGGGCCTGAACTGGCCTACCTCAGTAACCAGACTGGTGAATACCCTGACTGTCATCATAGAGCCTTCATATAGTAATTGATGGGCGCAGATACAGAGCTCCTCAGCCACGCACCAGGCCAACTCTGGGAGTCCAGTCAAGGAGAGGAAAGAAGGATTATATGAGCAAAGGGTGTCAAAATCATGATGGTGAAATCTACAGAAACAACTGAACCAAGCTAGTGGGAACTCATGAACTTTAGACCAACAGCTGTGGAGCCTGTATGGGACCTGACTAGGCCCTCTGCATATAGGAGACAGTTTTGTAGCTTTATCTGTTTAAGGAGCCCCAGGCAGTGGGATCAGGATCTATGCCTGGTGCATGGCTTTATGGAGCCCATTACCTATAGTGAGACATGTTGCTCAACCTGAATGCAGCAGGGAGGGGCTTAGACCTGCCTCAACTGAATGTACCAGGCTAACTCCCCATGGGAGGCCTTACCCTTTTGGGGGAAGAAATGGGGGGGGAAGGCTGGGGAGAAGCAAGAGAGATGAGAATCTGTGGTTGGTATGTAAAATGAATAAAGTGAATAAAAAATTCTTAAAATTAAAAAAAAAAAGAGTAAAGAGAAACCCTACCAAGATGAGGATGAGGTTCTGGTAGGGGGTATGGAAAGGAGACCAATAAAAACAGCATATGTGTAAAAATGCAGTTATAAAGTCCATTATTTTGTATGCTACTTTAAAAAATAATAAAATATCAGGGATCTGATTAAAAAGAAGAAGAATCTACCGTGTAGAGAGACATCTTCAGATAAAGTATCCCAGGGGACACATGCTTTGAGCAGTGTCTTGGAAGAAGCCAATGCTCTTTAAGCAGATGGATAGGTCTTGACCCTACTTCACAGAAAGAGAAAATGGGTCCTGACGCTGAGCACAGTAGTGCATGGTGATGCTTAACCGACTTAGGCTGAAACACACACAAGCCCAGTGTACCAGGCTGATTCATCACCTGAGCTTGCACTTGCTCTGTTGCTTGGAAACCGAGTGATTGAGTGATTGATAGCTTCTAGAGGCTGCTGTTGGGAACAGAACTCTCTATGAGCTGCTCTCGGCATGCCCACTTGGCCTCTGTCTTCACCATCCGGTCAAGTAAAGAAAGCCTAGCCTAGAGCAGACTTGTTCTACAGCTTTTAAGATGGGAGGGCAAAGCAAGAAGGAAGGAAAGCAGAGGTAGAGGGAGGGGGAGAGAGGGGAAGGGAGGAGAGGGGAAGGGAGGAGAGGGAAAGGGAGGAGAGGGGAGGGGAGAGCTCAGTCAGGAACCTGCTTGCTGAACAAATGTGAACCCCAAAATCTCATCCCTAGTTTTTAGTCAGCAGAAAGGAAGCTCCCTGGGGTTCAAGCCAGCCAGCCAAGCCTAATTGACAAGCCCCAGGTTCCAGTTAAAGACCCTGTCTTAAAAAACGAATGGGAGACTCCTCAAGAATGACCCTTGACCACTGACATCCAAACCAAAGCATACATGCGTTCACCCACATAAACATACACACACACACACACACACACACACACACACACACACACACACACACACACACCCCACAAGTTCTGCAGTACAGTTGTTAGTAGCAAGCAGGAAGTGGCAGGTTCACTGACCCCTTGTTCTCCCTTGGGGAAATGAGAAGTGGGAAGGTGTATAGAAAGAAGGGAGCGGAGGACCGAACAGGACCTGCCAGTAGAGTTGTTTCAAAAGGCTTGAAGACTTCAGAATCTTGCAGACAGTCTGTGATAAGAGAATAGATTTTATTGTTCCCCTGAGAGACTCCATTTCCAGCCCCTAGAAATCAGTGGGCGATTCCCTTGTGATCTGATCAGTGGAACAGAGATAAGAGTGAATGTCTTCAGCCATCATAGCCCTAGAAGTGCCCCCACACCAATCAACCCATCCCTTTCCTGATTCATATGGCTCAGTGATTTTGTGTTTGAACCCCTAATTGAAAAATCCCAGATTTCTCAGGTGCCCTCCACTCTGTATTTCACAAGAGTGATGATGACTCTTCTACCAAACTGTCACATGTGACACCCTGTGGACTTGTTTGTCCTGTGATCAGGTAGTAAGTGATCTTAATAGATGTGGAATGGTCTAGTAAGAGGACTATGCATAGGCACCATGGTTGATGCGATAGCTGTGGTGGTGAGTCACAGGCAGTTCTGGACCAGCTAACCAGTTAGCACCTGATAAAATAAAGGAACAAATCACAGGGAGCATAGAAATGCCGAAGCCTCCCTGTGAACCTGCAGAGGGCAGGGAAGTGTCCAAAGGGGAGTGAGACTCTCAGTTATCAGCCAAGGGATGAGCAGGTAGGTAATCACTGGCCCTGCATTGTCACTTTCCCAGTCTGAGACAAAATGCCTGAGAAAGCAACTTAAGGAAGAAAAGGTGTATTTGGCTCCAAGTTTGAGGGTTCTGTCAGTCATCATGATGGGGAGCCAGGGAGGCAGGCATGGGAGCTGATTGCATCATATCTACAGTCAGGCAGCAGAGAGAGGTAAATGCTGCATTTTCTCCCTTTTCAGCTCAGGACCCCAGCTCAAGGATGGCACCACCCTCATTCACAGTGGGTCTCCCGGTCTCAGTTATCTTAGTCTAGAAACTCCATCACAGCCATCCCCAAGAGCTTGTTTCCTAGGTGATAGAGCTTTCAAGCCGACATTAAGTCCCACAACTACCATGCTTGCAATCCAGCTGTCATAGAGTCAGGAAGTTTAGAATTGTTAGGCAAGCAGTGTTTAAACCAGTCCCAGATACTAGGTAGAGATATGGGTGGAAGGGCACTGAAGGATGAGAGAGGGTTTTGCATTCAAGTCCATCTCCAGCTAAGTCAGACCCAGTGAAATCATGCCCTGCTAAGTCATTGCCAGTGAAGTCATCCCCAGCTAAGTCAGACCCAGAGAAGTCATCCCCAACTAAGTTATCTCCAGCTAAGTCATCCCCTGCTAAGCCATCCCCTGCTAAGCCATCCCCAGATAAGTCATCACCAGTTAAGTCAGACACAGCTAAGTCATCCCCAGTGAAGTCACCCCATGCTAAGTCACCCCAGCAAAATCATCCCCAGCAAAGTCCTCCCCGATGAAGTCATCCCCAGCTAAGTCATCATCAGCTACAGGAGACCCTGTCTTAGAAAGACAGAACAAACTTTAACTTAAAGCCAGTTACTTCACTGTTCAATCCCAGCACCAAGGAGGCTGAGGCAGGAGAATATGAGCTCAAAGCCAGCATGAGCTGCATAGCCAAACCCTAACTAAAAGGATAAAAGTCCCCAAAGAAAGGACGGAAAAATTCAAAGACTGAATGAGGCCACAGCTTTCTCCTTACATCTGTTCCTGGAGCCATCCTCTCCTGTCTGAGTGTTGAAAATCGCAGCCTACAACCCTGTGCACTGTGCACACTCAGGCTGGAGCTGCTCTCAACGTCCCGACCAGGACTGGGGTGAACAACTGGCCTAACAGGAATCCAGGAGGATACGAAGACAGTGGAGACAAAGGAGTCTGCCTTCTCCGCTTCTCTCCCAATTCCCGTCACCTCATCCCAGCATCCTCCCATCTGCTCTAATGTGCTCCTCCCTCTGAGTTTCACATCATACACCAATGGCACTAAGACACAGACTGTCACTTACTGGGAGCTGCCTTCTCTTACCAGCTAAACCATGGTGCTTCCACACGTATGCACTCATTTGGTGATGTCTTTTTGTGAGTGTGTTATCTATGTGCCCACGGTCCCAGGTAGAGGCCATAGGATGCTCGGTATCCTGTTCTAACATTCTCCACCTTATTCCCTTCAAATGGGGTCTCTCACTGAACCTGCAGCTAAGCTAGAGAGGGCAAGCCCCAACAAATCTCCTGCCTCTGCCACCTAAAGGGCTGGGTTGCAAATCTCCTTTTTAGGCTTCTTAAAGGCATACTGGGGATTCAGACTCACGGAGAGCAAGTCCTCTTACCTGTTGAGCTACCCCTCCTGTTCATATTTCCTGATTTCTTTTGCAGACCCATTTGGCTTTGCAGTGCCGGTAAGGGATCAATCAGCAGGATACAGCTCTGCACCAAGGCCCTCAGTAATGAGCTACTTCATGCCAGGGAAATGCCATCTGAGTGCTCATTGATTCTGCTTGCCCTGCTCCTGCATGGGCCCCAGCTTCTCAACAGAGGAGCTAATGGCTGCTTAAAGGTGAGCTGACCCCAGATGCTCTTGAAGCCCCAGCAGGGATCCCATGGCAATGAAAATGAATACACACTGCTTCTTGGATGCAGGTGGCTGCTTTTTCTGTTCTTCTTCGGAGTTTCAAAGAGTGGCAGACATATGTGTACCTGCTTAGCAATGGCCAGCGTGTGGGCTTGCCAGCCAGCGACAGGGCTGCTCAGCAGGCCAGCATTTGAACTGTAAACAGCCATTTGACAGATGACAGGATTTTCTAGGTCTGAGTCAGATAGAAAACAGTGGGATGGAGACCTCCGGAGGAGTGGTCCTTGAAGTCAAGCTGACAAAATGCGGCCTAGAAATGACAGGAAGCTGGGGGACACCTGTTCAGAAGACATGTGCACAGGGAGGGGGCTTCTTTTTCTGACAACTGAGATTGCGTATAGCTTGAATTTGTTCAACAATTTAGCCATCCTGCCTGGAGCCTCCAATAGGCCCAACACTCCTGCCCATCTCTTAGAAGTTGATCTGCAGGATAGTCGGGCTGTTTTCAATTTTTATCTTGGTGTTATTATTCTGCTTCAGAACAATAGGGAGCCAAAATCCAAACTGAACAAGTCTGTGGCCATCAGCAAGGAGCTTGGACTTCTTAAAACAATGTCGTGTTCTCTTCTTCTGTTCCTCTTCCTCCTCTCCCTCCTCCCTCTGCTTCTTTCTTTGTAATTTCCTCCTTGAATCGCTGATATTTCAGTAAGGGGGAAAACGGGAAATTTAATTGCTGTATATGACCCCTTCGCTCTCTCCAAAGGTTTCATTAGAGGCCAGGCCAGAGAATTGCTGTGCTACCTCTTGCCTTCTCTTCCAGCTATTTCTGAGTTTTAATAATTATTCATTAATTGTACTCTGTGGTAAGATCTTCTCTATTTTGAAACATTCTCCCTCTGGCCTCCTTACTATTAAGGACCCCGATTTGCCTGCCAACAGCATAAAATTAAAAATCAAAGCCCTACCTCAGAAAGATTTTAATATGTGCCATATTGGAAGAGGGGTTCCCCCCTCCAGCTTATAGCCATTTTGTAACATTAGCAGCTGGCGACGGGGTGTGGGGGGGTGTTGCTGATGCATATTGAAACTATTCTCTTTTAAAACATAAGTCTACAGGACCCAGGAAAGTGAATTTCTCACAACTGTTATCTCCTTTGGATGAGCAACTTGATCCTACACCCAGCTGAAACTTGCCTCTTGCTGATGTCAGGCCTCAAAGATAGCTTTAGCCTGCAAATGAGACCATCCCTTGAGGTTTTCTCTATAATAGAGATGCTCTCATAGAAGATAGACCATCCCACTCAGATGGGCTCTGAAGGCTTTAAGAAATAAAATCCCAGCCAATTTCCGGCAAAGCCTAGAGATACCCCCACCACTCCCCACCCAACTTTGGACTTCATATTCCACAGTGATGACCAAGAGATTGATTTTATGTTCAGCCCCACGTGCTTTCCACAGGAGAGGATGAATGAATCAAAGAGAGAATAATATAGAAAACTCAGCCAAGGACAGGAAAAGGACAAGCTAGAATCTACGAGAAAATAAAAGACAAAAACAACATCTTGCAAATTTTGCAATTACTGTCACACGCTGAAAAACACAGCCAAGAGCTAGCTAATACTCGAGATATAAAATGATACCCAAATTATCTTCCTGCATCCTCACCATGGATGTGTTCCAATCCACGTCACCTCCAGACTTACAATAAGATTCTCAGACTAAAAAGTTAGTGAGGGGGCCTGCAAGATGGCTCACTGGGTAGAGTGCTTGCAGCCAAATCCAAGGATCTGAGTTCAGTCCCTGAAACATACATAATAGAAAGAGAGTGCCTAGTCCCAAAAGTTCTTTTCTGACCTCCACATGTATACCATGATATGTGTGTGAGCGTGTGTGTGTGCTCATGTGCACAAATAGAAGCTTTTAAAGACCATAATTGGAGTTAGTGGGGAAAATGAAACCAAAACCAGAA
The DNA here is from genome assembly GCA_033318265.1 of Phyllotis vaccarum. Lineage (NCBI taxonomy): Eukaryota > Metazoa > Chordata > Mammalia > Rodentia > Cricetidae > Phyllotis > Phyllotis vaccarum. The sequence goes on from JARWLC010000016.1 coordinate 27,764,565, forward strand.
GCTAATGGTGAACCTCTCACATCTTCCCCAGTAAGGTACGGCCACAGTAGTCTACCCCCTACAGCTCACCATGCATTCACGACTACCCATGGCACAGAGATTCCAAGAAAAAGCTAAGGCTTGCAGAAATAATGAAACATAGAGCCCAGCAAAAATGGTTCTGTGGATAAAGACCCTTGCCCAACATGCCTGACAACTGACTCCTCCTAGGGGGTGTCACACTGGGATATCTATCTATATATATAGATATAGATATATAGATATAGATATATAGATATATATGTGTGTGTGCAAGCGCACACACATGCAGCAAACAAACACATATATAATATAGTTAAGTGCAATCATTTTGGATTGACATCAAATAAAATGATGGGCAGCTTCCATCTTTCTGAGAAACAGGGATGCGAAGAATTGCACCAACTGCTTTTATTGCATTTGAGCTGTTCACAGTGTTTGCTGCTCCTCCAAATAATAAAGCCCTAAATTCTTGTACCAAAACCCCCTACGGTCTGGCCACACACAACTCTCCACATGGTGAGTTTGCTCCTGGAAATGGCTCACAGCTCTGGCCAGGTCCTCTTTGTACCTTTTAGTTCTGTGCAATTACTCTACATTTTACCCCGGCTTCAAAGTCAGTCTGTGGTCTCCATTCTTCCAAGAGCCTTTAGCGAGCAGGCTCAGGATGAGCCCTTCCTTTGATGACAGCGTTATGCTTCCTGCCCTGAATTCCTACTTTGCACTTTTCCTGCCCAGTGATAAACTGTTTTTCTTCATGTATAACTCAAGTACCCTACAGACAAAGCCCTGACTTCAGGGGCTCCTCGTGCCCCTCACAGGGAGTGGCATGGAAGCTGGTCTCTGCCGACTAAGTCTGCTGTGTTCCTTATCATTTGCCTTTCTTTTGGAATTATTTTTTAATTGTGTGTGCAAGTCTATGTACATGTTCATGTAAGTGTATGCTCATCTTCATGGAGGTACACATGCTGTCCAGAGCCAAAGGCAGGTGTTTTCCCAGTATTTTCTCTGCCTTCTATTTGATACAGACTTTTGCTGAGCCTGGAAGTTGCCAATTCAGGTAGTCAGGATGGCCAGGGAGCCCCAAGGATCCTCTTGCTTCTTCCTCCCCAGGTCTTGTATTACAGACCAGCCATGTGACACTCTGCTTTTTCACATGAGATCTGGGAATTGAACTCAGACCTTCACACTTCCATAGCAAAGCTCTTTACTGCCTAAGCCATTTCCCTAGCCTCTGGTTTAGAATCTCTGAGTGCTGAGCACATTTCTTCGAAGGCTGTCAAAGCTGAGCAAAAGAGGAATTCAAAAGGAACAGACATTTGGGGACTCTACATATGTAGTTACTTATTCAGTAAAACTGAATGTCATGGATCTGTGGATGGTCTGCCTGACCAGGGGTGAAAGGGTCTACTCATACACATAGAAGCATTAGGAAAGATACTCTCTCTCTCTCTCTCTCTCTCTCTCTCTCTCTCTCTCTCTCTCTCTCTCTCTCTCTCACACACACACACACACACACACACACACACACACACACACATCTTGCACCTTGGTTAGTATGGATAAAGGCTGGATTCACCTGGGTGCCAACATGCTGAGATATTTTCCTTTTATCTCTACAGAGTCCCCAAATCATCTCTCCTCTCTCCACTTGCTTAGCCCTATTCACGTGGTCTCTCCAACAGCATGGCCAGATGTCTAAATGGTTTTTGAGGAGTCAAATAATAATAATAATAATAATAATAATAATAATAATAATGATGATGATGATGATAAAGCACAAAAGAGAAATCATCTTTTAATGGTTTTTTAAAGATTTATTTTTATGGTGTATGAGTATTGTGTCTGTGTACCATGTATGTGCCTAGTGCCCATGAAGGCTAGAAGAGGGTGTTGTATGTCCTTTAACTAGAGTTACAGATGGTTATTAACTAGAACGCAAACCCAGGTCCTCTGGAAGAGCAACCAATGCTCTTAACCACTGAACCATCTCTCCAACCACACAACTTCTTAAGGTTTGAGTCCAAGGTTGACACGATGCCATTTCTGCTATGTTCTATTAGCCAAACAGTCATCAGCCGAGCCTAGGTGTTTGAGAGAATTAACTACACAATAGCATGGAAACTGGTTGGAGCCAGCACTGAAATACAAAATAACTGTGATTTTGTTACCTTGATACATCACTGAGGAAATCATTAAATTTCAATTAGAAGTTCATGAAAGCAAATGAGTTTTAAAATTGCACCAAGAACTTGAGTGTGAATGTTTATGAGTGTGTGTGTGTGTGTGTGTGTGTGTGTGTGTGTGTGTGTGTGTGTGAATGTGTATAGAGTGACACTCACCTTTCTGCTTTTGAGACAGAAAAGCACTGTCCTGTGCTTTGTCAAGCAGGTTACGCTTGCTGGCTAATGAGTCCCAGGGATCCATCTATATCTAACCTTCCCAGGGTTGGGATTACAAAATGACAGCTATTCTCATTTTTTTAACATAAATTCTGGGAATCTAACTCTGGTCCCCAAGTATTTTACAGACCAAGTTGTCTATCTTAAAGCCCCTAAATTCTGGGCCCCAAGGTCCCGTAGTTTCCAGAGCCCCAGATGAAGACTCTTGAGTTGAAAGCCCAGGTTATTCACTGCAAGGCACTGGAACACTGACCCAGCAGAATACCACATGTGCTTAGGCATTACCGAGGCAACCCAGTCTAGGGTCACACTCGAGAGCATTCTGAGGTCGGGAGTGATAGGAAGCAAGGCAACAGGGAAAGCCTCTGTTTGCTCTGCAAAGTCCTCACCCGATCCAGGGAGTTTACAGATTCTCTTCACCATCATCATATGGCCCCTGTCTATAGAATGTTTGGGAGCAGTGAGCAGAAGAGTTTCATCTGAAGGCACCAAATGAGGCTCTAGACAAGTCAGACTATGAATTTTCTAGGCCGTGACTCTGCTGACCTCCATTATTATTTGGGCAGCACTAAAATCACTGTCTGTACACCATCTCCACTAAAGTTTCACTTCCTTAAAAGACACCCTGGTTTCATTTATGTTGTTGTGATAAAATACCTGAACAAAATGCAAATTAAGGGGAAAACGTGTTGTTCCAGGTTACAGTTCATCAGAGCCGGGCAGCCAAGGACAGGAACTTAAGGCAGCTAGAGCAGGAAGAAATGAATGAAAACATGCTTCCTTACTTTGTAAGTTCAGTTTCTCTATTCTTACATGGGACCCTGTCTAGGGAATGGCCCTGCCCACACTGGGTCTCCCTAAATCCATTTACTTTGTTATAACAATATCCCACAGGTTTGCTCACAGGCCAACCTAACAGAGATAGTCCCTCAATAAGACTCTTGTCCTAGGTGATTTCTGGGTGTCTAGTTGACAAAGCGAACCATTACATCAAAAGCAGAATGCTCACTACAATATGAACAGATGATCACTACCGACTTACTCTAAAGGTTACCCATGATGCATTTTCTCTGATGACTCCTCCTCAAAGGATATAGGCAGAGACCCATGTCTCATTTTAATTACCCGTCAATGTCATCCACTGCAAGAGATTCCTCAAAGGGACTTCATAGCCCTTGTTCTTATTCTTTTTGATCTAGTACTCAACTTCTACCTTCTTCCATTTTTATGTACGTGTATGTCCATATATGTGTTATATATGTTTTACATATGTGTGTGTGTAGTGTATATACACATGTGCACACGCATGCAGAGTTGCAAAATTCATGTCTCAAATCATCCTTGATAATTATTCCACTTTATTCACTGAGACAGTTTCTCATCCAAATCCGGAGCTCATCAATCCTGCTAGTCTTGCTAGCTACCTCTCAGGAGCTTCCCTGTCTCCACTTTCTGGGGCAGGAATTGATATCCTATCCACAAATTTGGACATCCAGGCTCCAGCCTTCACACGTGCATAAAAGACTCTTTAACTGCTGAGACATGCCCCCCCTGATACTTGATTCTATGTCTCAGAAATTTGCCTCCTGAGGTCAGTAAAGTTTGTCTCACCCTCCCCATCTATACTAAATGTCCCCCTTTCCCACTCCCCTGGCTGTGGATGTGACTCCAACCCATGCTTGAACATGCCTCTCACTGCTATCGACTCGTCACTGTCTCAAATATATGTGACTTTTTAAAAAGAAAGTGACTGAGCATGAGGACTATGTTCAAGATGTCAGGATTTAGTGACAGCAGCAAGCAAATCTCACGTGACACAAGTGCTTTCCAAGGTACCACATACAACACACAATTTTCATGCCTTACACATGTTAGAGACTTGTGGCTAGGCAAAATACGTTTATGTCTATTTTAACTTACTCTCACCATATGTCTAGTGAGGGACTGTATTTGGAATTGGTGTTTAACTTAGTGGTAGAGCATTTGCTTAGCATATAAAAGGCCCTGAGTTTAATCCTATGATGGTTTAAATAAAAATGACCCCTATAGACCCATAGGAAATGACACTATTAGGAGGTGTGGCCTTGCTGAAGGAAATGTGGGACTGGGGGTAGGCTTTGAGGTCTCAAATGCTCAAGCCAGGCTCCATTTCTCACTCTCTTTCTGTGGTCTGTGGATCAAGATGTAGAACTCTCTGATACCTGTCCAGCACCATGTCTGCCTGTGTGCCACCATGCTTCCTATCTTAATGACAATGGACTAAATCTCTGAACTGTAAGCTAGCCCCAATTAAGTGCTTTCCTTTTGAAGGGCTGTCCCAGTCATTGTGCCTCTTCATAGCAATAAAACCTTAACTAAGACCAACCCCAGTACCACATACATGCACACTACATGTACACTACATGCACACACACACACACACACACACACACACACACACACACACACACACACATACACACAACCCCATGAGCCATATTTTAAAACTAATTTTTACAAATGAGGAAGTGTGGTGTAGAAAGTATGATGTTAGCCTTGACTTAGCACCCCCTCAAGGCATGCCACTTCCATGAACAGGGGTGTCACATCAACAGGGGAGGAAGGGGTGAGACAGAACTAGTGCCCACCTTTCTCTACTTCCTAACTGAGGACACTATGTGACCAGCTGTGACCACAATGTGCCTTTAGTTCCTGCTGCCATGTCTGTTCCTCTATGATGACCGCGCCCTCAAACTATGAGAGAAATCAAGCCACTTCTTTGAGTGCTTGTCGGGGATTTTGTCACAGCAACAAGAAAATGTACCAAGATGGTGAGGTTCATCAACTTTCCTTCATCCAAAAGCTAAAGTGTGCATTTAATAGTGTTGCCCCTTGCCTTGTGAGTCTGGTGTTATGATCTCACTTTGCAGCAGGTTGCAGAAAGCACCTCTCTTGGCTTGTTCTTCCCTCAGCCCCTTTGTATTCCACCCAGGCTCCTAGCTGTTCAAAGTCGAGGCGTGCCATTACCTGGCAGGGAGGCCTCCATGGAGCCTGGCCTGCTTCAGACTCCACTAAGTGAAAGCGACAGTAAATGTCACGAATATGTTGGTGAGATGACAACTTGGTGTCTCAATTGGAATTGAATTTCACCAGGGAGTAATCTCCCTTTGGTGTCTGTTACCCTTGCCCTGAAGTCTCTCTCTTTTAAATGTGTGTGGTTGGAACCTTCTACAGCTCATCCAGCTGAGTGTCCCTCAGGATTCCTAATGGAGAGCTGGGTATTCTGGATCCAACTTCATAGTAAGATGGCATCCATTCTCACCAGTAAATGTCCAGTAGAAGATATATTTTTAAAGCCACATATAAGGCTAGGGATATCTCCTATATTCCATCTAAGTATGAGAATCTGAATTCAATCCTCAGAACCCACCTAAAAATGCCAGGAATCACAGTCACACACTTGTAACTGCCATGCTGAGGAGGTGATAACAGGCAGACCCAGAGGGTGTGTACGTGTATGGGGTGTCACCATCTGGCAAGCCTATTCTAACTAGACAGTTGCAATTCAGTGGAAGGACCCTGGTTGTTGTTGTTGTTTTAATTTTGTTTAACAAACAACAACAAAACAAGGTGGAAAGTGTCTTGAGGAACAACGAACAGTGAGTTGACCTTTGGCTCCCACACTCATTCACACACACACACACACACACACACACACACACACACACACACACACACACACCCCTGCACAACAGAGCCTTTGGAATTCATAAGATCACTTGCCTTTCATTGCTCATAAGACATCTCCCCATGCCTGGAGTAAAGAACGAAGCAGGGAGCTAGAGACTCTGAGTTCCCCCAGAGTCATCTAAAGAGCAGAGCTACTTCCGGGATTTCTGATGGGATGCTCATTGGGCTGCCCAGGAGAACTGGAACCATGGGCTAAGGTCCATGGACATTCTCACTCCCAAATCAATGGCTTTACTTGTGGCATTTTTTTCTTGCCTGGGGTGTCTCCTTGCTTCCTCTCACCTTGTCTCACACACTCCTTTCCATTTACCTGTGTCTGATGCCATCTTCTCTAAAAGCCATTGCCTACCTGACCTTCACCACTGAGGACATTGACATACTAGCAGCCTGATGGTGAGGGGCACAGGGTCTGCCATCAGGGGGTCTGGGATCATGTCCTGGATCCACCCTTTTCCTTTGACCTTGAAGGAAATTTCTTAATCAGCTATTTATGGTCTCTCGAGTTCCCTATGAGCAGAATGAGCCGAACAGCACTTAGAACACAGAACTAGTTACTTCTACATTGTTCTGACTCAGTGGAAAAGACTTAAGGGAAGAATGATTTGTTTGTGCTTGATTCCAGAGGGATTCAGTCCATCATGGCAGATCAGCTCAATGCATACACAGGTATGGGAAAGCATGAGCGTTCACAGCACAGTGGGACAGGAAGTTTGAAGCTCAGACCAAAGGGCAGCAGCCACCTACAACACTCTCTCAAACAGTCTCTCCCATGGCTTAACTCCTACCAGCTGCTCACCACTCTTCAAAGCTTCCCAAACCTCCCAAAGTGGTAAAACTAGATGGAGACCAGGTGCCGGAGGCTGGCGGAGGGAGGACATTGCAAGGTCAAAACACAGCCTTGCTTAGTGTATAATAGCATTAATTCCGGTATTCGAGAAACAAGGAGGCAGGTGGATCTCTGAGTTTGAGGTCTGCAAAATAAGACCTAGTCTAAAAAAAGATCAAATTCAAAACAAACCATCTCCATGATATAAAGATTAAATGAACTATACTCATAGTGCTCGATATCCTCCATAATTACCGACTGTAATTTCCCTTTTTGCTTTCTCATATCCGCTCAAGCAAACGCCCTCAGTTCCAGCCACATTAGCTAGCTGCCCAGTTCCCCAGCATTGTGTCTTTTGTATGGTTTTTCTTTTTCAGGTCCCCTCTACCTAAAATGTCTTTCCTGCAGCTTCTCGCCTCGCAACCATTGATTCAGCTACAGAGTTTAATTCAAAGGTCTCTACACTGGACGGTTTTCCTGGAGCAGCCAGGATACATGGTTCAGTCTCTTCTCTATACATCCAGAAAGCTTCATGTACAGCCTTGTACCTAAAAGGCACTGACTTGTCTGCTGTAGTCAGTCATTTCTGATTCGCTCTGCCCTCAGACTGCAGCTCTCTCGAGAGATGAGACATATTCATCTTTATGTCTGCTATGCCAAGTTTAGAGCCATGCACCGGGCTTAATTGGATCCTTCTGTGTACGGGCTGTGTTCACTCCTCAGGACTGCTGGCTCAGTTTCTTGTGATGTCAGGGCCTGTGTTTTTCATGTCTTCATAGCTCAGAACTCAAAGGGTTTTCTGGGTGCTAATGAGTGCCCTCCATACCAAACCTTTGATGGGTACTTCTTAAGAGATACAGTGACTCAGACAATGAAATCATTTTTCTATATTTTTCCTTTTTCAGGCATTGTAGCAACGGGAGATTGGGGAATCTGCCATGAACTTTTATATGAGGTTCCTGGCATGAGAAGCAAGTAGGTAGCAGTGCCCTGGCCAAGGGGTGGACAGTACTAAAAGTCAGAGAACAGGCCTGCACCTAATCTTATCACACAGGTGTGTTATTCCTTATATGCACAGACCACACAGAGACAAGGGGGTAAAGCAGACCACACGTGTACAAAGTTGGTGTCATGGTGACAGGATGGGTGCAGTCAAGAAAATGTTTCCAGAGTCTAGCAAAAGCAGCACAAATATATGATGTACTCTACACAAGAGTGCACACGACTTCTTCTGCGTCTCCCTATTCTTGGGCCAACACCTGATCTCACCATAGTGTACTATACAAAACCCACTCAGAAGGCTGGAAATGCAGGTGGGTCAGTGGAGTGCTTGCCTGGTGTTCTCCGTAGTTTTATGCCAAGTTGTCACAAGCTAGAGTCCTTTTAGAAGACTTGGCTTGCAGGCAAGCATGTGGTGCATTGTCTGAATTGTTAGTTGATGTGGGAAGACCCAGCTTACTGTGACTGGTGCCACTCTGGGCCAGTGGTCCCGGATGCTGTGAGAAAGCAGGCTGAGCAAGCCATGATGAGCAAGCCATGTTCCTCTATGGCTATGTTCCAGTTCCTGATTCTAGGTTCCTTCCCTAACTTCCTTTGATGAAGGACTGTGATATGGAACTGTAAGTTAAATAAAGCCTACCCCCATCCCCACCCCTGCCCCAAGCTGCCTTATGTCATAGTGTTTTATCACACAACAGAAACTCTGACATCTAGCATGTTTGAGACCCTGATTTCCACCCCCAGTGCTAAATAAACTGGGTGTGATGGTGCATTCCAGAACTTAGTAGAGGCAGGAAGATCAGAAGGACAAGGTCATCCTTGGCTAATAATGAGTTTGAGGCCAGTGAGGGCAACATGAGACCCTGTCTCAAAAATGAATGAATAATGAGGAAGAAAAATCTTTGCAACTCACAGCTCTCTCCAATTCCAGTTCCACAAACTCCAAAGCCCTCTCCTGGAATCCTCTCTCTCTCTCTCTCTCTCTCTCTCTCTCTCTCTCTCTCTCTCTCTCTCTCTCTCTCTCTCTCTCTCTCTGTGTGTGTGTGTTTAAATCCAGACCTGAATGACACAGTCTTTTCTGTTTAAATAGTGAATTAGCAGCCTCACTAACTGGAAATCTGAAAAGGTATGTAGGGAGTCTGAAAAGATGGATGAGTGGATAAAGCATGTGCCACCCAACCTGAGTCCCCTACACCCACAAAAATGCCAGATGGTCATGGCAGAAGTTTGTGGGGCACTGTCCCTGATTTTTTTGTTTCTATAAATTATCATCTCATTTGCATCTCATTGACAAAGTATCAAGATAAAAGGAGCATCAAGGAATGCTGGGAACAGTCCTCTCCTTTCTTTACTAGAGAAATATGTTCATATCTTCAAGCCTGGATCATGAATGTATTCATATTTTCTTGTTGTTGAGACAAAGCACCTGATACCTGATGAGGACTCCCTATGGAAGAACAGACTTATCTCAACTCACAGTTTGACTCATATGCCCCATCATGGAAGGAAAGCATGTCAGTGGATGTGAGGGAGCTGGTCACAATGGACCTACAGTCAGGAAGCAGAGAGAGACTCTAAGCTGGCTCTGAGCTGCTCTCTTCCAGGATCCTATCATAGAGTGATACCACCTATGTTAGGACAGTTTTCCCTCTTTAATAACCTTGTCTAGAAACTCCTTCACAGAAATGTGCAGAGCTCTGTCTTCTAGATGATTCTAGATGCTGAAGTTGACAATCAATATAAACTACCATCTTGTTCTATTGCTGTGACAGAATACCCTGACAAAAATAAATTGAGGGGACAAAGGGTTCATTTGGTTTACAGTTCCAGGTTACACTCTAGCCTTGGGGGAAGTCACAGGGTCAGGAGCCTGAGATAGGTGGTCACATAGCATCAGCAGTTTGGAGCAGAAAGAAATGAATGCATGTTATACACAAAGGATAAGAGAGTTGAAAAAGAAATTAGGGAAACATCACCCTTTACAATAACTGCAAATGACATCAAATATCTTGGGGTAACTCTTACCCAAGAAGTGAAAGACTTGTATGATAAAAACCTTTAAGTCATTGAAGAAAGAAATTGAAGAGGATATCAGAAAATGGAAAGATCTCCCATGCTCCTGGATAAGTAGGATCAACATAGTAAAAATGGCAATCTTACCAAAAACAATCTGCAGATTCAATGCAATCTCCATCAAAATTCCAACACAATTCTTCACAGACCTTAAAAGAACAATACTCAACTTTATGTGGAGGAAAATAAACCAGAATTGCTAAAAGAAAAAAAAAATCCTATTTGATAATAAATAATAGAACTTCAGGAGGCATCACCATCCCTGACTTCAAGCTACACTATAGAGTTACAGCTTGACACTGGCATAAAACAGACTTATGGATCAATGGGTTCAAATCAAAGACCCTGACATTAATCCATAAGCCTATGAACACTGAGTTTTTGACAAAGAGGCCAAAAATATACAATGGAAAAAAAGAGTATCTTCAACAAATGGTGCTGGCACAAATGGATGTCCACATGTAGAAAAATGGCAAATAGATCCATATCTATCACCCTGCACAAAACTCAAGTCCAAGTGGACCAAAGACCTCAACAGAAACCCAGCTACACTGAACCTGATAGAAAAGAAAGTGGGAAATACCCTCCAACACATTGGCACAGGCAACCATTTCCCAAATATAACACCAGTAGCACAGACACTAAGAACAACAATTAATAATTGGATTCTCCTGAAACTAAGAAGCTTCTGTAAGGCAAAGGGCACAGTCAATAAGACAAAAAAGACAGCCTACAGAATGGGAAAAAAATCTTCACCAGCATTAAATTGGACAGAGGACTGATCTCTAAATATGTAGAGAACTCAAGAAATTAGAGTCAAAAAAACAAATAATCCAATTAAAAATGGGGTTCAGAGCTAAAAAGGGAATTCTCAACAGAACTGGATTACAAATGGCTAAAAGGTACTTAAACTGCTCAATATCTTCAGCCATCAGAGAAATGCAAATCGAAACAACTTTGAGATACCACCTTCCATCTGTCAGAATAGCTAAGATCAAAAACACAGATGACAGCCTATGCTGGAGAGGATGTGGAGCAAGGGAAACATTCCTCCATTGCTGGTGTGTATGTAAACTTGCACAGCCACTTTGGAAATCAGTATGGTGATTCTTCAGAAAATTGGGAATCAATCTCTCCAAAGACCCAGCAATACCACTATTGGGCATACCCAAAGGATGTACATTCTACCATAAGGGCATCAACTCAACTATGTTCATAGCATAATTATTCATAATAGTTAGAACCTGGAAATAACATAGATGCCCCTCAACTGAAGAATGGATTTAAAAATTGTAGTACATTTGCACAATGGAATACTACTCAGCAGAAAAAAAGACATCCTGAAATTTGAGGGCAAATAGATAGATCTGGAGAGTATCATCCTTAGTGGGGTAGCAAGATCCAGACAGATAGACATGGTATGTACTTACTCATAAGGGGATTTTAGACATAAAGCAAAGGATATCAGGCTACAATCCACAAACCCCAAGCAGCTAGATGACAGGAGCAACTTATGAGAGATATCCATGGATCACCCTGGGAAGGGGAAATAGAGAGGATATCCTGAGTAAATTGGGATCATATAGGGGAGAGAGCAAGGGGAGATGTGAAGAGATCATGAGAGAATGAAATGGTTGAGCGAGAGGAGCAACGCAGAGGGAGAACAAAGACATGGATATCTTGATAGAGGGAACCATTGTGGGGTGAGAGAGAAACCTGGTGCCAGGGAAACATCCAAGAACCTACAAGATGCCCTTGACTAGGACTCCAAGCAATAGTAGAGAGGGTGTCTAAACAGAACTTCCCCTATAATCAAATGAATGACCACCCTGATTGTCATTGTAGAACCTTCATCTAGCAGCTGATTGAGGCAGAAGTGGAGATCCATAGCAAAACACCAGGTCAAGCCCCTGGTCCAGCTGAAGAGAGAGAGAGGAGAGTGTATATAAGCAAAGGGATCAGGATCATGAGGAGGAAACCCTCAGAGACAGCTGACCCAAGCTATTGGGATTTTACTGACTTTGAAATAACAGCTGAGGAACTTTCATGGAAAGGAACTAAACCCTCTGAATGTAGACTATGGTCAAAGGGTATGGGAAGTTTGTGGAGCCTCTTGCAGTAGGACCAGAATTTATCCCTGGTGCATGAACTGGCTTCTAGGAGCCCATTCCCTACAGAGGATCACCTTACTAGGTGTAGGGACTCTGTCCTACCTCAACTATATATGCCAGACTGAACTGACTCACTTTGAGATTCCTTGCCCCATGTGGGGACTAGATGAGAGGATGGAGTTGGGGGAGTATGGGGGAGAGGGAGAAATTGTAGGCATGGGGGGGACTTTTAAATAAATAAAAACATGCCTATGTGGAAAACAAAACAAAACATAAAAATGAATTCATGCTTCATGCTTGCTTGCTCTCATTTATATTTATCTAGCTCTTCTTATGTAGTTCAGAACTCATTGCCAAGGAAATGGTGCCACCCACTATGAGCTGTGTCCTTCTACATCAATGAACAATTAAGAATTTTTTTTTTGCCAAAGACACCTCATTTAGTTAATTCTTCAACTGAAATTCTTTGTTGACTTTAAGTTGTGTCATGACGATGGTTAAAACTAACCAGCACACACCCAAGCAGGCCAGAAAGGAGGCATCCATCCCATATTATAAGTTGTAGCATTCACCTTCACCCAGTGCTCCGAATATGCCGCAACATGACATACCATATTCCATCCACAGTCCCCCAGAAACACATTAAAACAAACATCTCACCATTTCCTCTGACTGTGAATCAGCAAAAAATGTATCTTGACATATGAAGGAGAAACAGGTCTTTTTCAAGAGTTTTATCTCTACGACTAAACTGAAAACTCCTTTGGAGGCCTACTAAAATTACAGCGATCTTCTCAAGCCTGGCATATCCACCTTTCTCTACTTCTGGTACAGGTTAGACCTGTAAAAGCTCTTGATCAGATGTAAAGCTTATGTGTTTTTCATGTAAACCATTTTTGGCAGTCACAAATATAGTGTAGAGACAACTCCTCAGGCGTCTTGCCCGTTACCTGACCTCTATGGCTTTTCATTTCCAGCCACACTATTTTTGTATGTGACTTCTTAACCAGGTCTAGGCTATATCACTCATTCTTCTCAGCTCTTGTGGACCATTATCAGTTGAAGAAATGGCCATGGTTTGAATGTCCCCAATATAGGTGATATTGACCTGTGCTTGCCACATAAGCATGAAGACCTGAGTTGGATCCCTAGAAGCATGTGTAAAAACAAACAAACAAACAAACAAAAAACAAAACAAAACAAAAAATGGGCACAGTTGTTGGTGCCTGTAATCCTAGCACTAGGGAGGCAGAGATAGGTGGATTCCAAGAGCTTACTGGCCATTAGTCTAACCAGTAGGTGAGTGCCAAGTTCCATGAGATTCCCTGTCTCTAAAAGTAACGAGAGGTGGGGGCTGGAGAGATGCCTCAGTGGTTAAGAGCATTTGCTGCTCTTTCAAGGGACCTGAGATCAATTCCCATCACACACATGGTAGCTCACAACTATCTGTAACTCCAGTGCCAGGGGACCCAATGTTCTCTTCAGGCTTCATGGTGTGGTACACAGGTAGACATACATCCTAAACATCCATACATGTAAAGTCATAAAATAAAAGGTAGGAGGGAAGAAATAAATACCTGAAATTGAGCCCTGTTTCCCAACACAGAGACACAAACAACCATCTATGACGAGAGAGAGAGAGAGAGAGAGAGAGAGAGAGAGAGAGAGAGAGAGAGAGAGAGAGAGCAAAGAGAGAGAAATCTTCTCAGTCATTCTAGAGTCCAGGCAGAACTAAGTGTCCATTTAAGCTAAAGTCAGTCAAAACTGGTGAAATGAATGTCTGCAAATAAATGTCTTTAATAATTGAGGCATTAAACCAATCTGTATGCATACACACCAGTGCCTTGATACCAATTAAAGATAAGGTCAGGAAGGAATTCATTTTCTGCAAAGGAAATGAATCCTCAGCCTCCAAGGAGCACACAACCCCTGTGTTGCCCTGCCTTTGAGCAGAAGGCTAGGTACAACTAGGCAGGCTGCCACTCCTCAGCAAGGCAGCCCCTTTGTGTCTATTACCCTGACTTGCCACTGCTCCGTCCTGGCACTGGCAGTTATAGACGGACTGTGAGCTTGGGTTTGGCTGTAGTGACTCAGCAACCCCATAACAGGACAGAGTCACGGACACCAAAGCTACTCCCAGTGCCTGGCTCTGCCCAGGTGCCATGCTTCAGGAATAGTGTTAGGAGACATTTTATAAACACCAGAGGGAAGGCACCTTCATTCTGATGGATTTTCAACTTAATAATAGGGTTCCTGAAGATGCCTATATCCCTGACCTGACTAAGAGCCTTACATGGTCATTTCACACTACCTTTTTAGAATTGAGTTCCCCATCAGAACTCTTCAAAGAATTTATAAAACAGCTTATGAATGTTAGGGTTAAAATAACAAAGTCAAGAACACTGGGAAGGATAAATTAGGATAAATTGCAGTTGGGGTATGAAACAGCCAAGTAACCAGTGAGGAAAAAGGATGAGGTCCTGAAAAAAATCAGCAAGGCCAGGGCCTAGCAGCCTCTAGCATGCTCTATCTGGCTCCTGTGGAACCCTTGCTGGGGAACACACTAAAGGTATAGCTGCCCTTTCCCCTACTACATCTCCCAATTTTATGGGTAGTATCAACACAAAAATATGACTTTTGCCTCAAAGAGAATATGAGATCGTTTATATCAGTAACCATGACCCAGGAATACAGACTAGGGTCACTCAAAAGTCAATGTTCTGATGTGTTATAGTCCCATGAAGTTTTATAGAAACAGAACAAAGAAAGCTATAAATCAACACAGCTGACCAAAAGGTTTATTTCAGATCATACTTCCAGGTCACAGCACTTATTTCAACTTATACATCCAGATCACAGTCTTTCATTAAGGTAAGTTAGAGTAAAAATTCAAGCAGGGCAGGAACCCAAGGATGACAGGAACCTTGGATGAACACTGCTGGCTGGCTTGCTCACATATTCCTGCTTACCTAGGTTTCTTATATACTTCAAGACTTCCTGACCATAAAATGGTACCATCCACAATGGGCTGCTCCCTTCCTGTGTCAGTTAATAATCAAGATAGTCCCTTGTAGACATGTGCAAAAAATGAACCCCAAAAGGGAAATTACCTAATTGAGATTCTTCCTCACCCTCCACTTGATTTGAGGTTGTGTCAAGCTGGAAGATAATGTTAGCTAGGCTTTAGGAAATGTACTGGGCTTTAGAAAATAGAGAGGTGGTACCAGAATGCAAAAGGGCCATGAGATTATGTGGATCTGCACATTCCTGGCCTGGGGTGCTATCAGAGGATGTCTTTTGGGCACCCAGCCATGAAGTGAATGGACTTTCTCTCCCATATGCTCCTGATATGCTATTTTGTGTCACCATCGGGCCAAAGCAATCAGTCACTGACCAGAGACCCCAAAACTATGAGTCTAAATAAATCCCTTATTCTCTGTTACTTGTTCATCTCACGTTTGTTAGATTTCCCAGGGAGATAACTCAAGAGGGAAGGAGAAGAAACCTCAACGAGAGAGAGAGAGAGAGAGAGAGAGAGAGAGAGAGAGAGAGAGAGAGAGAGAGAGAGAGAGAGAGAAGGAAACTGAGCAATCAAACAGCCCAGCTAACAGGGCTTGGTAGCAATTTAAATAAAGAGAATAAACTAGGTTTGTTTGTTTGTTTTTTCTTAATTAAGCTGGACTTGGTGTTCTTGCCTCATACAATTACTCTCAACACTCAGATGCTCTTCTTCTGTGTGCTGCACTAGAGAACTGCATGGAAAGCAGGCAAGGTTCCCAGAGCTGGAGAGAAACTGCCTCTTCTAGGGCTAGGTGGAGAGCTGCTTTAAAAGTTCTGAGTTTTCTGAAGCTCTCTAAATGAATTCCTACCAGCAGCAACCTCACTATTTTTTTTCCTTTTTCTTCACTGAAAACAATCAAAACAGAAAGAAGTTCAAAGAGCACAGCTGTGATTAAAGTTCCTAAGCACTTTCACTGGGGACAAGGTCAGGAACTCTCAAGCCCGGCAAAGAAGCTGGAACCACTAGACCTGTGTTCAAGGTCATGGTCTCTGTGGTTCAGACCCCTGAGAAACTCTTTCTGCTCACATCAGAACACTACACATAAGGACCTGGCCATGATGGGGTCACTGCTTCTGAATATCAAATTGGTCTTCCATTCTCCCAATACATAAAGAATTGGTTCATTAAAATATGGGCCAGGGTGCAGCCTCCTTAGAGGAGTTCTTAGTGAAGTTATTTCTCTATCACCACAAAACTCTTGTGGAATGGTATATGTAATTCAAGCACTTAGGAGGGAGAGGCAGGAGGCTCAGAGTACAGGAACATCCTTGGCTATATAGTTTAAGACTGGTCTGTCTCAAAATTAGATAGATGGAAAGATGGAAAGATGGAAAGATGGAAAGATAGAAAGATAGAAAGATAGATAGATAGATAGATAGATAGATAGATAGATAGATAGATAGATAGATAGGTAGGTAGGTAGGTAGGTAGGTAGGTAGGTAGGTAGGTAGGTAGGTAGCTAGATAGATAGATAGATAGATAGATAGATAGATAGATAGATAGATAGATAGATAGATAGATAGACAGATGATAGAATGTAATTTTTGCATAAAGAAAAAGATTGGAGGCTATTAGGAGATGTGTTTTGAATCATTCTGGAAGATGGCAATTCTGGAGATGGTGGGATGGAGATGGTGGGAGTAGTGGTCCTCTGCCTTCCTTCACCTGGTACCCCAGGGTTCCAGGACCACAAACTGCAGGTGGAGGCTCCATAGAAAGAAAGGGAACTTCCCTCCCACTTTATAGAATTGAGATAGGTCTCTGGAACCTGCCACAGGTGTAACCACCCACCTGGACAAATCTGGTATCCATGGGTCAAAGTTTCCATTCAGCTCTGAATGCCCAAGAAAACCACACGGCACACAGAGGTCAGACAGCCCTGTGCCACCAAGTGCTGCTTCCCAGGCAGCAAACTGTTTACCCAGAGGGGCTGAAAAGACAGAGTGGTGGAGCTGCTCTCCAAGAGACAGAAGTGGCAGGTTCCAAAAAAAAGCCTCCTGACACTCCCATGCAAGGGACGATTTCTATACTACCTTTAAAGACCTCTTTCCACAAAAAGAGAGACCCTATCTCATGGTAGAAGGGGAGGATAACACCTAAACTTGGCCTTAGACCTTTATGTGTGCAATGTGGATTCCACATGACTGCACTCACATAGGAACACAAACACACATGAATGTGCACATACTATATAAACACACACCCACAAACAACACATGAACACACCACACACACAAATGTACTATACACTTGCCATAAACACACACCAGATACACACAAAAAATACAGTGCACACAGCCTACACACACACACACACACACACACACACACACACACACACACATCTTCTTAGTCTTTTCTCCCCCCCCCCACCCTTCCCTGCTAGAAAGCAGCTCTATCATTCTGACTCTCTACCATTCTTTCTCCAGAGAAAAGCTAAAAACTGACACTATTATACAGATTACTGAGGACCTAAAACACTGTGAACTCAGAGCCAGGGTGGCTTCAGTTTGGGCAGGAGGCAGGGGAGGGATTTAAATGATCTGAACAAATGTTTCAATTCATGACTATTAAATATTTAGGGAACATTCACTCTGTGCCAATTTCTCTGCCCAGGGGGATGAGAAAGAAATATCAGATGAGACCAAGCAAAATCAGTCCTGTACTGCTCTGCATGCCTAGGATAAAAATGTTAGTGTCTATTTAGGATGCAAGACACATACAGGTACACTTTCACACAGACACACAGAAGACACATGCACACACACACATACACACACACACACACACACACACACACACACACACACACATCAATACAAGACCTTTTCAGACTTTGAGATCATTGTAACCAAAAAATATCTGAACAAATACATTGCTAATTTATCCCATTGCCCAGATAAAATACTTGATAACAGACGCTTGAGAAAAAGAGGTTTTTTTGGGTCACAGTTCAAGGGTACATGGGTAGGAAGTCACAGCAGTGGAAACATGAGGCACCTGTTCACATGGTGACCACAGTCAGGAAGCAGAGAGATGGATGCTGTGCTCAGCTCACTTTCTCCTTTTGATTCCAGAATCCCAGCGCTCTGGCTGGGATAGTGAGATCCACATTTGGGTGGGTCTTCCTACCTTAATTAAGTCAATCAGAAGCTTTCTCACAGACATGCCCCGAGGTTTGTTTCAAAGGCGATTCCAGATCTCATCAAGTTGACAATTATCATTCCATCTAATCGGACGTTTCTCTTTATGAATGTGACAAACAACAGCAAGAATATGAGATGACTTGGTAGAGTGACCCCAACCTCAGTTTCAACTCCTGACTTTCGACAGGTTTGAAGGTTTCAAGAATGGATTAAATTGTATCCGGTGATATGGCAGCAACTGGCAAAAGCCATCATCTGACTGTCAGAATGGTAAACGACCTGCTGGTCCTCATTTCTCAATGCTGAGAGAAACATTCTAAAGATCACCTCTGAACACATGACTGAAGCATTGGAAAACATTCAGCCAACCAACCATGGTGGCCTGGATAAAATGCCAGGGGTGCTGGGTGGGATGGATACCTTTCTAGGTAATGAGTTAGGCAGGAGGTTAGCTCTCAGTAGAACTGACCACTGAGAACTAGCTAACTATTTCTTATCTCCTTTCCCTCCAAGTAGTCAATAAACTCCAGGATGACAAGTGAGGGTTGGTTCACTCCTGCACTGTAAACAGCACTTGTCACTTAATGGACTCTTAACAAATGAATGAGTTCCTGACAACCAAGTAATCGAATGAGCTCAATCCAGTTGCTCACTCACTGCTGGTAGGACTGGGGAACAGCACAGCCACTCTGGAAGGCTGCTGGACTATAAATCAGCTGCCATTGGACCGTGGACACACCATATGACCCAGAAAACCCTCATTCACCTGAATGAACTGGGAGGCGATGCTCATACAGATGCCTGTGTATAAATACTGCTTTATAATAGATTTATAATTTCCCAAACTGGAGGGAATCAGAGTGCCTTCTCCGGTAACACCCTTGTCCACTGTGAATGGGAGGACATGTGGATGCAGACTTGAGAAAGGATGCTTCTGTTTCTCCATTCTCCTTTTAACTCATCAGTGGACACTCTGGTTTCAAGCCTGTCTCTCTGAGTGGTTGATATGAGTCTCTCCCTTCCCCCCAACCTTGTGCTTTGGTGTCAGCACCAAAACAATTTTTACTTTCAACATCTCTTCACTTACTCAGCCAATTCCGTAGTGTCTTTCTAACGATCACAAAGCCACATAGTCACATGGCTTTGTATATATGCATGTGCATGTGTTGGTGGACATATGGCTACATGTGTGTTTATGGAGGCTGGGGAACAAGCAAGAATATTGATCCTCAAGACTTGTTCTATGTTTTGGGAGGTTTGTAGGGCACAAAGTCCCTCCCTAGCCCGGAACTCATCAAATAGACTAGGCTGGCTGGCCATCCATTCAACTCCTGCTTCTTGCTCTCTACTACTGGCATTAAAAGTAGACACTACTACACCCAGCTTCCTTATGTGAGTTCTGGGGACTGAATTCGGGGGCTTCATGTTTGTGAGACAAGCACTTGACCAATGATGCTTTAAATCTGATTGGCACACTCCAATGGAAAAAATGTCCTTCCTGGTCCACTTTTCCATCTGCCTGTGGGAACAGGATAACACGCTCTGTGAAGTCACATACTCAGTCACTGGCAATCTAGGCTAGGACAGCAGGGTCAATCTTCTGAGAGTTTTTCCGTTATCCACGTGGTGATCTTGTGTGTGCACAAACATGAATCTTCATCTTCAACTTCAACTGTTTCTCCTGCCCCAAACTTTCCTTCCTTTTCTTCTGTCTTAGTTAAGCTCCTCACCACCACCACCCCCAATTTTTACACTTATTTGTTTAATATGTTATTATGTACTAGAATGTGTGTATTCATGTACCATGGTGTGTGTGTGGAGGTCAGAGGAAAACATGAAAGAATGTGCTCCAGTCATGCGGATCCCAGGGATCAAACTCAAGTCAACAGGCTTGGTGAAAGGCACTTTATGTCTGAGCTAGCTCACTGCTCCTCAATTTCTCTTCTTTTAAAAAAAATTAATTTATGTGTATGGGTATTTTGCAAGCATGCATATCTCTGTAGCATGTGTGTGCCTGGTGCCAGTGGAGGCCCGAAGAGGATTTAGAATTCCCTGGAACTGGTGTGAGGATATGTTTCAAATTTAATAAAAATAGTCTGAGATATCAGAGGACAGATCCACCTCCTCCAGTCTTTGTTTGTTTGTTTTGTTTTTTCCAGACAGAGTTTTCTGTGTAATAGTCCTGGCTGACCTGGAACTTGCTTTGAAGACCATGCTGGCTTTGAACTCACAAAGATTCTCTTGCCTCTGCTTCCCAAGTGCTAGGACTAACAGTGTGTGCCATGGCTTCTTCTCCCTGCTCTGTCTTTCTATGCCTGCCTTAAATACTTTCTCTGGCTCAGTTAAGGCAGGGCACCACCACTGCCTGCCTGGGGAGCCTGGAACTCCTTCTGTAACCTAAGATGACCTCAAACTTAGATTGGATTAATGGTGTAGGTCACCACTCACAGATATTCCCTGTGCTGGGATTAAAGGTGTGAGTTACCACTGTCTGATCCTCCTAGACTGACTGTGGTTAGATCCCTCTGATTTCTCCGACTGTTTTTATTAAATTTGAAACATATCCCCACAAACTGGAGCCATCATGTAGGTGCTAAGAATCAAACCTGGACCCTCTATAAGAGAAGAAAATGCTTTAACTACCAATTAGTAGTTTGTAGTCCACTACATTTCCTCTTCTTAATCTAATAAGAAGTAAACTAAATAGCTAGGAGATAATAGAAATGAAACCCAGAGACTGGCTAGTGTGTTGGGCTTACTTAATGTTACTTTTCTGAATTTTGGTATTAGAGTTCCCGTTCCTTGATAGTTCAAGTGCAACCAAAGCCTAGACCACAACAGATGTGTCCTTTAGATCTTCACATGATTTTGCAGAAAGATGAGAGTAGTGACTATTCATGAAATAGTATTTGCAGCTCAAATCAATTTTAAACCCGGGTAGCACCTCAATGGGGAGGGGGTCCTAAGAAATAAAACTAAGGTATGTCTGTTCTCTTCCAGATACTATTACAGTGACTTCCCTACCTTCCTACATGTCTTAGCAAAATGACTCGTTAGTGAGACAGAACCACCCATGTACCTTAGCAGTGAGGAGTAAAGGGAATCGTTACTCCAAGTGAAGAGCAGTTTCCAACTTTATGAGCACCTGATAGCTTGTTCTGGTGAACGACTTGACTAGATTGAGAAAAGGTTAAGGTAACAGTGAGACACATCTTAGGTGTGTCTGTGAGGACATTTCTGAGTCAATTAACAGAAAGGAGGAGACCCACTGTGAGCAAAGGCAGCATCACCTGGTGAGAGGGCAGAGTACCAGCATTCATCTCTGCTTATTGACTGTGGATAATGTTCCCAGCTCCCTCATAGTCATCTTGTAGCCATGATGAGATTGTTTCTCCTCAATCCTTGACCAAAAAGTAAAACATCCTTAAGTCTTTTTTTGCCGGGAGGGGGGTCTTGTATTTGTACCCAGAAAGTCACTAAAACCATGTTGTACTCAGAAGTACTTTTTATTTGAACTGACAAATTATAAAAGTAAATAGGAATTCAAGAAAGTTCTTGAAATGAGAAAAGCAGAAAGGAAGGCTGCTTAGAGGGCTTTCACCCAGAAAGAAAGGACACATCTCAAGGCCACTTCTGCACACAATCCTGAGTCTTTGAGGTGCCTACTCAGGTACATGGGAGATCTCAGGATAAGACATCCAAGTTGGAATTCAGAGGGGAGCACATTAGTTCAAATGAAATTAACTTAAAGGATATGAAATTTTTATCAGATATGCAAAATTAATTGAAACTACATCTCTGCCTAGAAGATATGCGTGTGGAAATAAAGATTTGCTACAATGTGACAATTAAAATCTCATTATGTATCTCTATCCCCAGTGATCCATGAAAGACTTGAGGGGGCTGGAGTTGGGGTGCTGATCCTCTTTGTTCAGCAGCAGATGTGGGAGAACCATTGTTACCAGGTAACCATGTAGTAACCAAGGAGGCAAGGGGCACAGTCAGAAACACTTGCTAGAAAGTCCACCTTCGGGCTGATGGAGACAGAGTCTCCATGACAGTATCTAGACCTACTGACTCTAGTCATTGGAATAGTACAAAGCTCTCAATCACTGTGCCCTTGACTTCCACAACCCCAGAGGTCCAATTTGATGATGGACTTTAGTAAGTTCACCTGGCTGATGTGGCATAGACATTGCAGAGTTTAAGAAGGGCAGTTCTAGGAGAAAGAGCAAGAACTCAGTAGATTCCCTGCCAAGCCTTTTCTGCTTGGCTCTGTCTTCCTAAAGGAGGCTGATCCTATCAAAGTTCATTGGAAGGTCTTTTCCAGATACTACTCTAAAAGGCACCTTGTCACACCTCACTGAAGGTGAAGTCTAGTCCTTCTGTTTCCCAGTGGTCAGGCTTGAGATGATGCCTGATGGCGTAACATTGGGTGATGGAGGTAACATTGTGATCACCTGGTCAGATGGTACAGATGACTCAGCTTCTGACACTGTGACGTTAACACTCAGGAGCTCTGAGTATTGAATAAAGGCTATTAAGTATGACTCTCCTGAATTCACCTTACAACAGAGAAGGCATACAACAGCTTATCTCATCCCCCGATTCCAGTCACTCACCACCCCATGTTCCAGATGTGTCATTGAAGAACTTTCCATAAAAGTATAGCCCTCAAGCCAGCTCTAAGCTTCCATTATTCCTAAGATCCCAAATATCACAGAAGAGGGGCAAGACGTTCTCACCGAGTCCTGCTCTGATTCCTTGATACCATTAGAAAATGAACTACCTGTTTGTTTATTTGTTTGTTTTTAAGCCATTAAATGTTGGAGTAGTTTTTCATGTAGCAACAGCAACTGGCATAAAACTTCTGGCCATCATACGAGTCCAAGAGATTCTCAAAACATTATAGGTTGTTCTTTTTTACCTTGGTTGCCTCCCAGAGGTTGAAGGTAAGTCCCTATTAATGAAGACACCATGCACTTCAGACACAGTCTCAGGAGGATCTGAGCTTGGTATGACCAGAATGATCTTGGGGTCTATATCTCATGAAACCAGAAGGTACCATGCAAGCTTTCTAGGGAGGGAGCAAGCAGTAACTGTAACTGTAACTACAGTGCATATGAATTACAACAATGGCAGATATATCAAGATAATGCTAGGGATGCAATGGTGGAACTCATACCTGGGTGTTAACCAACATCTCTCTAACTTGACTTAAGGCCTGCTCAACAGGAGGGAAGTCACTGCAAACCTAGTTAATACAGGTGGCTAATGAGGTCATGGATCTTGGAGGAGAACCCACAACTGCCACTTTCCTAAACCAATATAACTCCTAACTACATTCTAAATAATTATCCTTATGTCCACAGATAAGTATAGCTCTCATCCCCACAAAGCAGCTTTGCTTTGCAATAGACGGAGATCAATACAGAAAACCACAGTAGACTAAAATGCAGAGAACAGGTGATGAGGTCGTGTCCAGACCAGCTGATCCATCTACAACACCAGCACAACTCCCACGCTTGAGGCTCGGGACCATCACTAACAAGACACGAAAAGACCCAGAGGACCACAGTGTCTTCTGTGAGACCGCATCTCCTAGTAATGCCAGGGAAGCTAGAGCCATGAAATCTTGCCAGCATGGCTGCCTGAACCAGAACTGAGAAAACACACACCAGCAGACATATTGACAAAGAGGAAATCCACAGGACCTACACAAGGATTTGTGGGAAACCAAGGAATGCTGAGAGTGGAGACAATACCATCTTCCCCAGAGGAGAGCCCTCCAATTGGTCATCCAATATCAAGTAGCAGCTCTCAGATAATACACATTCAAGTAGCACTGTACTGACGAGTAGACTGTGTTTTTATTTTTATGAATATACTTATATGTTAACAATGATTAAAGACAAAGAGGCCATGAATTTGAGAGAGATGAAGGGTTGGTGAGGGAGGGGCTGGAGTCAGGAAAGGAAGAGACTGATATAGTTAGATTTTAATTTCAGAAAATTGAAAACATTAAAATGTACTCCTGGCCATGTCATCCTGTCAGCTGACAGTGAGCAGCTTCTGCAGAGGAAGGAGGAGAGAAATAGAGGACCACTTTGTTACCAAAGAGGGCTGTGCCTGTCTCCAAAGGTCTTTAAGGCATGGGTGGATGGTTATTACCTTTGACACCCCCCCCCCCCGTGTGTGTGTGTGTGTGTGTCTTTACATATGTGCAGATGCATATGTGTGAGCATGTGTGAAGGTCAGAGGTGAAACTCAGGTGTTGTTTCTACCATCCACTCTGTCTCTCACTGGCCTAGAACTGGCCGAACAGGTTAGGTGGGCTGGTGGGCAAGTTCCAGAGATCTGCCTGCCTCCATATCCCAACGTTGAGATTTTAAGTGCATGTTTCCAATCCTGGTGTTTTGCATGGGCCCTGGTGGTTGAACTCAGGCCCTTTCTCTCTGCCAATTGAGCTAGCACCCCGCACCCATTGCCTGCATGTTGAACACTAACACTATCCGCTGCTCTAATTGTCCATACTTTTCCCTTCACCTCCTCCCCCTCTCTCAGTTATTTATGAAGCCTGCAATATGATGCTATTGAACATCATAGCTATACTCAAATTCAAGTCCTACGTATATATCCCAGGCATGCTACCACAAAGTGCTCAAACTTTAGGAGAGATCGCCCAGTTTATTTCTCTTAGCATTCATAATAATCTATTCTGTATTTCCCATCACTGTGGAAGCTTGACTAGCCAAAGAAAACACTTTTTTAAATTATTTTATTATTTCCATGTATCCCCCTGTTCCCCCTCCGTTCCTTCCTCCCAATCCCTCCCAGTCAGCCTTCAGCCTCCCCCTCCCCATCCCCCATCCCCTCTCCAAAAGGGCAAGAAGTCCCAAGGTGGGTCAGCTCAGCTTGGTGCACCCACTCCAGGCAAGTCTGATTTCCTCATCCCAAAGTCAAGACTTGGTTAAGTGTTCCTCTGCAGGGAGTGGGCTCCAAGGTGCCAACCCACACACAGGAACACAGTCTGATTGTTGCAAGAATAAAGGAAACTCAGGGCCAGATCTCTGGGAAAGGCAGAGATATTAGAGAGAGTAAACACCACAGTCAGATCTCACCCAGCTGTCTTCCAGCTTCCTCAGCCTCGCTCCTCCTGGCTTCTTCTGACCCTCTGTCTTTCTACACCTGTTTAAATACAGTCTTTGCTCAGTTAAGGCGTGGCCCCACCACTGCCTGCCTGGGACCCTGGAACTCCTTCTGTAACCTAAGATGACCTGAACTCACATTGGATAAAGGGCATAGGTCACCACTCCTAGGATATTCCCTGTGCTGAGATTAAAGGTGTGAGTTACCACTGTCTGATCTTCCAGACTGATTATGGGTAGATCCTTCTGATATCTCCAAAATGTTTTTATTATATTACAAAATATTCCCACAGTCTGATCCCACCCCTCAAGGCTGCACATACTGCCCATGCCAACTGCCAGTTGCCTATCCTTGGAGAGCCTACCTCTTTCTCCCATTGTTTCCCAGCCATCACTGTGGGCATTTTCCTCATAATCCCTATCCCCTTGCTCATACAGACTCCCCTCCCCCTCTCTCCAGCTGGACCAGGAGCTTGACCCAGTGCTCAGCCACAGATCTCTGCCTCCACCTCTATTTATTGTTGGATGTAGGTTCTGTGATCACACTTAGGGTGGTTATTCATTTGATTAGAGGGGAAGTGCTGTTTAGGCACTCCCTCCACTATTAGTTGGAGACCTAGCCAGGGACATCCTGTGAGTTCCTGGAGGTTTCCCTAGCACCTGGTCTCTTTCCAGTAGGATTTGCTGAAGGAGGTAGAGGCAAGAGGACCAAAGAAAACATTTTAACATTTGTTCAACACAAAGGATGATCTCAGTGTTTCATGCATTTTACTGTAAATTCAAAACCAAATGCTACCAAAAATTAGACCTTTCTGAAGGTCTAACCCTAATGCTGATGGTAGCTTGAGGAGACAGAGATTTTGTAAGCTTCTTGGCTGGCAATGTGGCTAAATTGGTGACAGCACTTGCTGCCAAGCCTGGGTGACCCAAGTTTAATCTCTAGGACCCACAGAGCAGAAGAAATGAACCATTTACCCCAAGCTGTCCTCGGACCTCTGCACATGTGCCACGGTGTGTGCATGGGTGCAATCCTACGAACACACACAGAAGGAATAGGTAAAAAATGTAATAAACAAAAACACTTTAAAATATGTACTTATTATTCATACACTCTTAGCTGAGGAACTACCACAGGCCTTTTTGTGGACGAGTTGCTTTGAGTCATGGCTCAACGGGAATACCTGCCACACAAGCCTAAGGACAGAAGTTCAAACCTCAGGACCTACCTAAAAATCCAGGTAAATATGGCAACTCACTGGAAATCCCAAACTGTAGAGGAGGATTGGGGAGTCCCCAAAAGAAGCTGACCAGAAAAGACTACCCCACAAAAAAAACAGTGTGCTGTAGCCTCAATCAGAGACCCTATCACGCCTCAACACACAAGGTGTAAAACAATGAAGAAAAACAATCCTAAGGTCAACATTAGTTCTTCACATGCACAGGCAAGTATGCATACGAGAGCTCTTCCACATAAACAAGCACACGTTCACGCATATACTCACACATATCGTATATGCAAAAGGCATTGTCTTGGTCCATCCTAGTTTCTCCTAAATGAACTATGTTCTTTTTTGATACAGAGGTTTATGTAGCCCAGGCTGGACTGTGTTTAAATGAGAACAACCTTGAACTTCTTACCTCCTTCCCCTTCCTTGAAGGTTCTGGGATTAAAAGCAGAAACTCACCAGCACGCCTGTTTTATAAAGTGCTAGGGATCAAACCACAGGCTTTGTGCATACCGGGTAAACACTCTACCACCTAATTCACACCCCAAGCCCTAAACTAAAACTTTTAAATACTGTTCTTGCTGTAAGAGTTTCAAGGAAATGTTTTTAGTTGGGGAGAATACCCTTGGTATATTAATGGTGCCAACCAGAAATGCAGATTCAGTGCACTGCTTCCTTAACACAGTTGAAGAGTTGTCCCAAATTTAAAAACTCAGTTTTCATTATGACCAGTTCATAGTGCCTAGTTGGACATTAACTTGAGAAGAAAAGTCTAAAGAACCTAACTATCCACTCCTTCCTAAATACTGTAGAAATATTGCAGAAAGGCATTTGAAGCCAGGCAGGGTCTGGAATACATCAACCAGCCCAAATAATGGGCTGAAAGCTACAATTTCAGTGGGAGCCATATTCATTTCAAGACCTAGGACCCTACTCACCATGCGGAAAATGTCTGAATAAATCCCTGTAGACAAATGTCTTCAGTTATGAGCTTGAAGGCTCTCACTTTGTGGTTTAAATTCAGTCTATGATGTTGCCAAGTCACCTCCTGGAGCTCACAGTTTTGTTATGGAAACCTGGCTGATCTCTGTCCGGAAAGACAGGTGTTGAATTTGTTAATTGTTTAATGACACACTTGGCAAAATTTCTTTAATTTTTTATTACATTAAAATTTTTTTATGCTTGATGTGTGTGTGCCAGGACACACGTGTGGCCAGAGTATAAATTGTGTGAGTTGGTTCCTTTTTTCCATCCCACAGATCTCAGTCAGGAACTGAACTCCAGTCACCAGGCACTTGGCTGCAGCTGACTTTACCTTCTGGGTCATTTTGCTGTCACACCCACCAGGATCTCTGAGGAGCTCCCCAAGCTTGTCTCAGTTGGGTAGATTCTCATCAAGCTACCAAACACAATGGACAGTACCCCAAGCTCCCAAGGAACCATGCTGGGAAGAAACCTTGGATTAACCAGAAAACCTCTCAAAACTCCAAACTGCCACTCACTGGCTGCTTTTGCCACAGCAGACTCACTGAATCATGAAGGCCTAGGCTGTACCATCACCAGCACACTGCGATCATCTATAAATATCAACTATAAATGTTTTGACTGGACAGTTTTATATTTTGATTGTTTCACACACACTCTTTTTTTTAATTGTTGAGGAGCCTGAACAGATATTTTACTGCCTTTTTTGAGGTGCACCAAATGCTCCAGCATCAGTGTTATTAACATATGTATTAGCTGGGGTCGATTGCTCTCACAGTGGCAGCTCCCACTTGCCCACTGGCTCCAGCAGCTGTGAATCAGAAAACACTAATGGGCGTGTTAATGAACTTTCTGCAATGGCACTGGTTGCTCCAAGAATGAGCATTTTAAAAGCCCATTGCGGAGACTAATTGTCCCTCCTCAGTCCCCTGGCCCATCCAAAAATAAATGCAAAGGTAATCAAATTCGAAGCCAAGAGCCCCCACCTTGTGGGTGTGGAATTCAGAGACTCAGCAAGATGACCAAGCCCTGAAATGCATTTCCAGATTGCATGAGGCAGGAGGAAGTCACTTAGCAGGTACCAGGGCAGGGATATAGTGAACTGGTAAAGCACTAACTAGCCTGGCATGCTTGAAGTCCTGAGTTCCATCTCCAGAATTATGAAAGCCAGGCATGGTGGTGTGTGCTTCTAATTCTAGGTAGCTGGAGGATTCCAGTTCAAGATTATCCTTGGCCATGTTTCAAGCTCTAGGTGACTCTGGGTTACATGTGATCTTGTCTCAAATACAGGAGAGGAAGAGAATGAAAAGCTAAAAGAAAGCACGTGGATCCCAGTCGATTTGGAGAACAGTGGGTGTCCTTTTCCCCAGGGGAGGGGTTGGAATGTATGTCAGTTGCCTCTAGCAGACCCATGCGCTGGGCTGTCTAGGTACTTAGTGTCTTGTGGAATTGGTGTGATTCCATGGAACCCAGAGGAGCACAGGGGTATGGTCATGATGTGCAAACTCACAGCCTGTGCATACTCACATACAGATGTGCAAACTCACAGTAAACTTATGCTTACTGGGATGCTCACCAGAGAAAACTTCACGGGGTGAGTATGGGAAATGAATGTTTATGATGAACATGGATGAAGATAGAAACCCGTGAAGGTAGAAGGTAAGTTTCTAAAGCACAAAATCCACAAAAGAGGCAAGGACAGGGTCATAGGGACCCCTGGTGGATTTAGCTAGAGCACAGGCAGGCTAAAGTACTCCTTTCCTACACCAAGAAAAACTGAAGTTGAAGGGAAGGAAGGGGTGGGGAGTGGCAGTGGGTAGGGACAGTTGCCCTGAGTCAGAGGTTTACTTCCTGAAGAGCTAAAGGGTGACTCAAGGGGTTAATCCTTCATTATTTACATGCTCCTGGTGTATGAAAAGATTGCCAAAACAGCAAAGCAGGAAAAAGCCCTACCCTATTTGTATGCCATCCCTTATCAATTAATGGCTGTCTTGGCTCATCATCTAAGCCCTGACCTTGTGGGATCCGACCACTTGGGCTTGGTCAATGGCCACTCCCAACTCCTGGAGGCCCCAGGTCCTGAGAAGTTTCTGAGATCTGTGGAAAGCCAAATCTCTGGAAATTCTCTCCCATGTTAAAGGTCCCTAATCAGGACAATGCAGATGAAGGCAGCCTGACTAAAAGGATCACTCACTTTGGGAAATCAAACTAGCAGCTTTCTCATAGGCTGCCCATTTTCTACCATGTTGCCTTTGAAAGCCTCATTTGCATGGGGGGCTACCTTTCAAACAGGAGTGTTCCTTAGAACCTGCTCAAGTGACTCACATTTATGCAGGTGACCATAGAGACCAGAACAACATGGTTGAATGATCTGAAGCTGGAGTTAGAAGTTGTTATGAGCTACCCAGTGTGGATGCTTGGAACACAAGTTGGGTCCTCTGTAAGACCAGCAAGTATCACAGCCACTGAGCCATCTCTCCAGACCCTCTCCACTCTTTCTGTCTCCCCTTTTGAACTGTAACCGTGGTTTTTTGTAGGTTTTTTGTTTGTTGTTTTTATCTGAAAAGGAGAGAATTATCTACCCCTCTCCTGAAGACAGACCATATCCTACAGGGCTGGGCAGAGAACTTCTGTAACTTGCTGGGTGCTTTCTTTCTATAGTCTATGCTTCCTCTGGCTTCAGAAACATCTCCTCCATCCTGAACATTCTGGAACTTTTGCTGAGGAGGAAACTTCAGAAAATCTCCTCACAGTTGACTAATGATTGGTCAGATGGTCTCTGTCAATCTCTAGGCCTCAAAGAGGAAAGAAAATTCTAGACTGTATTCTGGACTGACATCACTTCTCACATGACAGCCACCCTATTCTTCTTCATCTGCTCTAGAAGCCATACCAGCACCCAGTGAGCATCTTCCACTACATTAAAGAGAGAGAACGCTCTTGTTTAAAAGATTCTAACAAGTGTCTTTCTTCCTGTTTTTTTTTCATGAAAAAAGTCTTACGGGAGCCCAGTGTTAAAGGCCTTGTGGCCAAGCTGGGGTGCAACACGGAGTGTGGAATCTTTAATAAGTAAATGGGGCTCTGTGACAGGAAGCTTGGTTATTACAGATGAGTCCCTAGAGAAAAACTGATGGCCTTTCTTATTTTACACCAGCTGTTTCTTCTACATAGGCTCCACCATGATCTACTGGAACTCCACAGGCAATATTGGTAATAAATCTGATGGTTAATGTTGATGGTCAGCTTGACATTATGTAGAATGTGGAAACCCCTAGGTGAGAAGCCTTGGGTATGTCCATAGGGAAGTTTCCAGACTGAGTTAATTGAGGTAGAAAGGCCCACCCTAAATGTGCATTGTTGTAGGAATAAAGGAAACTCAGGGCCAGATCTCTGGGAAAGGCAGAGATATTAGAGAGAGTAAACACCACAGTCAGATCTCACCAAGCTGTCTTCCAGCTTCCTCAGCCTCGCTCCTCCTGGCTTCTTCTGACCCTCTGTCTTTCTACACCTGTCTTAAATACACTCTTTGCTCAGTTAAGGTGTGGCCCCACCACTGCCTGCCTGGGAGCCTGGAACTCCTTCTGTAAACTAAAATGACCTTGAACTCAGATTGGATTAAGGGCATAGGTCACCACTCCCAGGATACTCCCTGTGCTGGGATTAAAGATGTGAGTGACCTCTGTCTGATCCTCCTAGACTGACTGTGGGTAGATCCCTCGGTGTGGTGGGATTCAGGTGTCAGCTGATAAGGTCGTTTAAAAGAGATTTGCACCTTCATCTCTGATATCTTCAAATGCTTTTATTGTATTTGAAAATATCCCCACAGTGCACAGTACCATATCATGGACTGGGTGGGGTTCCTGACTAAATAAAAAGAAGAGGGTAACGTGAGAACACAGCCATCCTCTCAGATTCCTGGCTTTGGGCTCAATGTGATCAGTTGCCTCACATTCCAACTATCATGACTTCCTCACCATGATAGATGGTCTCTCCCTTCAACCTGTTAACCAGACCAAACCAAACCTTCTTTCTGTAATTTGCCTTTTTTCAGGTATTTGGTCATAGCAACAAGAAAAGTAATTAATATAATGATCACATCCTGAAACCTCAGAAATTATAGGCCAAATAAGCCCTTTTCTTGTTGAGTTCTTTCCCTCGGTGTTTTATAAGTTGTTGAAAACAAGCATATGACAACAGAAAAGCTTGAGGCTTGTTTGCTAGACTGGACAATGTTCTTTTTCTGAATTTTTTCCTTCCATAAGTATGCTCTGATTACAGTTTCCCTTCCCCAAATCCTACCATGCAAATCCAAACTCTTTTTGTCTTTTGACAGAAAACAAAGAGGCATCTAGAAAATAATAAGATATAATAAGACAAAAAGACAAAGTTGGACAGGACAAAACAAACAGAAGAGAAAGAAACAAAGTACATACACACACATACACACACACAGACACACACATACACACACATACACACACACATACACACACATACACATACACACAGATACACACACAGACAGATACACACAGATACACACACACAGACACACACATACACACAGATACACACACACACAGACAGATACACACATATACACACACAGACAGATACACACAGATATACACACAGACACACATACACACAGATACACACACACAGACACACATACACACAGACATACACACAGACACATACACACAGATACACACACACACAGACACATACACATAGACACACACACATACACACAAATACAAACACACATACACACACGCCACACCACACACATATACACACAGACATATACATACATACACACACACATATATATATACCACACCACACACACACACAGAAAGAGAGAGAGAGAGAGAGAGAGAGAGAGAGAGAGAGAGAGAGAGAGAGAGAGAGAGAGAGAGAGGTTCACACACACAGGAGTACCATAAAAAGACAAAACCAACAGTCATAATATATATGCAAAGGACTGGTAAGGTTAGAAAGAAATGCCCTGAAAAAACATTATGAGACTCAGCAGAACAAAGAACCTCCAGAGATGTTGCTGAGTTATTTTATGTTGGTCACCTACTGTGGGACCTGGGACCTGCCCTTAACCATGGTTTGTACCCCAGTGAGATTCCAATGGAGAAAAAGGATTGTTCCTTCATGAGAACAATTAAAGATAGTTCCAGAAAGGGGTAGAGGCTTATGTCTGCTTCTCTTGGTGCGGGCACCATCTGCCTTAGACATGTGCATGTCTCAGTGAGTTCATACGACTTCAGTACTGATATGTTTAGAAGGCCTTGTTTCCTTGGTACCTTCATCCTCTCTAGCTTTTCCAATCTTCATACCTCCTCTTCAGCAGACTTTTCTCAGTTCCAAAGAAAGAGATTTCATAGAGATATCCCATTTAGGGTTGAGTGTTCCAAGGTCTCTGCACATTGCCTGGCTATGGATCTCTGTATTTGTTCCAATCTACTGCAATAGGAAACTTCTCTGATATGGCTGAACAAGAAACTGACCTACAAGTATAGCAGAACATCACCAGAAGTTACTTTATTGCTACATTTCTTTATCAGAACAGTATTATTTGGTTTTACCCTAGGTCCCTGTTCTATCTTGACTTACTTTCTTGGTCACCTAAGCAGTGTCAGGGTTGGGTTTGATCTCATGGAGTAGACCTTAAATCAGATAGAAGTTGGCAACTCCCACAACCTTTGTGCCTCTCCTTCACTAGCTTATGTTGCAGGGAGGTCACCATTGTACATTGAGAGTTTTGTGGCTGTGTTAGTGTTTATCTTTTCTCCTTTGGAATCATGCAGAAATCTTCCAGTTTTATAGACACTAGTCAGGAGAGGGGAAGGCTCCAGATAGGCTCCAGCTTGACTTCTCTGTGTTGAGTTGTATAGGTGTTGTCTTCAGCAATGGGGCCTTATTGCCAGTTTGTGCAGAGCAACTGAGAGCTTTGGGAATAGCCTAGGTTGTTTGTGGTTTCCCACAGAGCCCCTTTAGCCAACAACTTCATTACATGTAACCCATTCCTGCTATGGTGTTCTTATAGGATTGTTTTTTTCTTTTAAACATGCTCAACTTGGGGGGTGGGGGAGAGCAGGGCAGGCTATATACCTTTTGAAGCGATGTGTGCGCTTTGGGAGACTCGTTTAGGAAGAAACATTTGTTGGCTGCAACAACTTTTGAACAACTTTAAAACATTTTAACTCCAACTAAATATATTTCATAGAATTACTCAGTAAGAAAACACACGGTGTGCCTGGAATACACTTCAGGGAACAGTATACTACTTGTGAAACACTCTGATGCAGTTTTATCTTTTGCAATGCTTGTAAACCACTAAATTGATTTTTGCAACTCACAAATGGGCTGAAATTCACAGCTGGGAAAGTACAGGGGTGGTAAGGTCAGAGAAAGATTCAGGAAGGCAAGTCAGATTAGTCCAGGGACTTTGCATATCAAGAGAGAGCAGGCAGATCATGTCAGGTCCTCTTGGGAAGAGTCTAAATCTACTGGTCAGCCTGGTCTTCATCACTGATAGCAATCCCATCAGCTTTGTGAGCCTCTAAGGCAGTAGTTCTCAATCTTCCCAATGCTGTGACACTTTAATACAGTTCCTTGGGTTGTGGTAAGCCCCAAACATAAAATTATTTCATTGTTACTTCATAATTGTAGTTTTTCTCCTGTTATGAATTATAATATAAATACTAATGTTTTTCCATGGTCTTAGGGGACTCCGTGAAGGGATCATTTGACCCTTAAAGAGGTTGTGACCTACAGGTTGAGAGTCACTAATCTAAGAGAAGGTTGACCTCCCATTTGGTCTATGTAGTACTTCTCCCTCTGTTCCTTAGGAAGCAAAATCAGTGTTATCCATCTGGCCTCACATAAATGGTGGCTTCCTATAGACTTGAAAAAAAACTTGCCTAAAGGCTCAGTTGGTAAAGCACTTGCTGACTTCCATTTTGATCCCGAGAATCCATGTGGAAAATCTAGGTGTGTGTCTAGGGAGATGACTCACTGGTTAAGGAGCTTGCACACCAGTATGGACACTGAGGTTAACACCCCACATAAATCCACAGAAAGTTACATCTACGTTTCAGCCACAGAAGGTCAAGAGAGGAGCCCTGGAGCAGGGTGACTAGCAAGACTAACTCTGTGTTTTACTGAAAGTTCCTGAAGCAATACGTAAGGTGGAAGAATGATTGAGGGTGATTCCCAACATTTGTTTCTGACTTCCACATGTGCACATACACATGTGAGAATGTCTTTCTGTATACTGTGAATATCAGTCTTTAAGTAAAGGAGATGTTTTGGCCCTTGGAGAACATCGTAGCCATAGGCAGAGAAATCAGCATAAGTTAGGTGGAGTTGACACAGATCAAGCCAGATGCCCAAAGAAGCAACATGTAAGGAACACAGATGAGCTACGGGCCACATGGCAGACAGATTAATGGAAAGGGGTTAAGATGAAGGAGCTAGCTAGCAACGTGCCTAAGCTGTAGGCCAAACAGCATAGACTTAATATAAGCATCTGTGTGCTTCTTTGGGACTTTGGGATTGCTGGTCCAGATAAGTGGCATCGGGCAAGTCTGAACTATGGAGCTAGCCAGGCCAGAAACCTCAATTGTAACAGATGTCATCCTAACATGTACTGAATACCCGAATAAAACATGAGAAAGCTTAAAAATGATTCTAGAGCATAGAAATGGAGCCAAAAGCAGTTTCCAAATTATGTCTTGGAAGCAGGTCATTGTATAGAGATAGCTTGGTGTCCAGACAATGGACAAAATGGCGGCAGACTTGCAACAGGAGATAAGCTGGAACAAAGTCGGTTCTCAAAGTCTCACAGAAGCATGTGCTTGATTTAAGATTTCTGTTTATATTGAAGAAAAAGGGAACAGACTCAAAACTGGCCTCTGTTTGCTGGTGGTGAACAGAGATGCAGTCCCTTTAAGATAAACTTTCTGACTAAGCTTTGTCTGCAAAAACTGGGCCAGAAACCTCTTGCAACACAGATGCACACATGAACACATAAAAACATGTCCCAAACTAAGCGTATGCACAGAGAGACATACCGCATACATTTAAAAAGTTGAAGAGCAGAAAAAGAGCCAGGTACAGTTGCTTGTGTGCTTGTGAACCCAGCACTGAGGTGGATATGGGTAGGGGCTTGCAAAGCACTCAACCTAGTCAAATTGATGAGTTCCAGATAAAAGTGAAAGGCCCTGTCTCAAAAACAAAACAAAACAAAACGAAAACCCAAGGTGAGTTACTATGGCATCCAAGATCAACCTCTGGCTCACACACACACACACACACACACACCAGGCATACCCACATCTGTACACACAGATATGAACAAACATTAAAAAACAAACAACAACAAAAACATCCTGCCTTTCCCTTGTAGATGTAGTGGAAAGCAGGTACCATTTCCTTGACCTAGTGTTGGGACCTCTTGGCCAGCATAGATCTGAGATTCACCTATGACTATTGAGGTTATGGATTTATGGGCATAGTTGAAGGGCAGAGTGCATATAGGCAGAGCCTCTTCTTGTTGGCTTTTGAATGGAGGACCTGACCCACTGAGCTTCAGCCTTGTGGACCAGTCCAGCTTTCTAAAAATTGCACAACTGTTTAATCTCTTGTATCAGTGAGTCTCCCCTCAGAACCTCCTAAATAAAATATATCCTTCTTCATCAGTGGCCGGTGATTTACCATTATATGTCGTCATGGATGAAAACAGTAGCTCACCAGGACTTTTAAAACTGCAGCTCTTTCTCAGGTAAGGGCTGGGTGCTATTAACAATCTCTCTGTGAGAGAGTCCTCTCTCACAGCAGGGCTTGGCAATGAGGTGCAAATGGCAAATGCAGAAAGCCAAGCTAGCCATCTCCTCCCCACTGTTACCTGTGGCTTTGACTTACAACCAAGACATGGGCCACCTGCAGATGGTATGTGAGAGACCCAGAGGACAGACAGAAGGCTGGGCTGGCCACATCCCCAGCACACCTGTCACTTAATCACCCTGCTCGGACGCCTGCCAGGTTACTGCAGCAGCAGCAGCCCTGAAAGCCTGTGCGCAGTTTGTCTCCCAGCCTCCGGCCATCTGCCTTAACTAGTTTGAATCGTTTTTGTTTTGGTTGCGAAACAGATGCAGTAAACAATGCCAGTCATAGAAAAACTCAATCAGCTGGGGTTCCTACCACAATCTTACTCAGATAACAAGCCACAGAATGAATCCATTTCTTTAGAAGAACAATTCTCAGAGTAACATATATTACTAGTCACCTCTCTCTCTTCCCCTTTCTCTGCCCCAACCCCATATGTATATGTGTGTATGTGTCTGCACAGATGTATATACATATGTATGTGCATGTATATGGAAACCAGAAGTCAACCTTAGGTGTCTTTCATCAGACACCATCAGCTTTGTTTTTAAAGACAAGAGACTTGCATTTCTCACCTGGGCAACCAGGGAGCCCCAGTGGTCCTCTATTTAACCCTGTCTCCCTCCCCAGACTGGAATTACAAATGCACTCCATCATACCTAGCTTTTTTATGTGCATTATGCACACCCACCTCAAGAACATTATGCACTGAATGATCTCCCCAGCCCATAATAGAAAACTATTCCAAGTCTTGACTTTGGGATGAGGAAATCGGACTTGCCTGGAGTGGATCACCACACTGAGCTGACCCACCTTGGGATTTCTTGACCTTTTGAGGGAGGGGATGGGTGGATGGGGAGGGGAGAGGCTGACTTGGAGGGATTGAGAGGAAGGAAGGGAGGGGAAGCAGGGGTATACATGGATAAAAAAAGACTTTTTAATAAAAAAATAATAAAATAGAAAAAAAGGAGAATTCCTTTTCTGAAGAGAGCACTAGTTTGATTTCTTGGAATAGCTCTCCATCTTCAAGTTTTGTCTTGGTCAAGGTTTGCCTCAGAGTGTGTCTTAGACACGATCACTACTGTGCTGTGATAAACACCATGACCAAAGCAACTTGGGGAACAAAGGGTTTATTTGGATTATACTTCTATATTGCTGTTCATCATTGAAGGAAGTCAGGACAGGAAGTCAAGCAGGGCAAGGGCCATTTGGCAGGAGCTGATACAGAACTGGAGGAATATTGCTTACTGGCTTGCTCTTCCTGGCTGGCTCAGCCAACTTTTTCAAGCTGGCGGCGTGGGGGTAATACCACGCACAATGGACTGGGTCCTTCCCCATCAATCACTAATAAAGAACTGCCCTACAGGCTTACCTACAGCCTGATGGAGGTAAATGATAAGAAAATGGAGGCATTTCTCAGCTGAGGTTCCCGCCCCCCTCTGATGACACTAGTTTATGTCAAGCTGGCATAAAACTAGCCAGTCAGTACAAAGTCTATCTGTCTTGCCTGTAGATTCCAGGGCCCCATGACTAACAAACTTACCACATTTCTCAGGAACATCACTACTGGGTGTTCAGAAGTCAGTGTGCCTGACATTTGGTGTAGGTTCTTGGTCTTTAATATGAAGAACAAGGTGAGATGCAAAGAAAGGAGTCTGAGAAAGGTGAATGGGACTTATCCAAACTTACATAGTTCTGTTCTAAAGCAATTTCAAAGGTATCTGTAAGGCTTTGCAAGGCAAATATATGAATTATATATGGACTTGTTAGATGTTTTGACAAATTTAGCTCCTTACTAATGGCAAAGAGAGATGTTGGGTGGGTGGTTTTTAAAACAGTAATTTTTGAGGCTGTGTTGTATCCTGTTTTCTTCCTTTTAATATTCCACTGAGACTCAGGAAGTAAACACAACTTACAATGGACAGGAATCTCCTGAAAATTATATGACTCACAACCACCCCCACCCCCCACCATGATTCACAAAGCTTATCAATTTTCAGGGAGAAGAGACCCTCTTCAGTCTAGCTACCTGCAAGTCCTGCCAAATGCTTCTGAGATGCAGCTTTCAAGAGTTGTAAAGCCAGCTGTGCTGGGCTTCTCAGTGATGCAGCTGCATTTGAGTCCCTGCGGTCCTGAACGGAACCCCACTGAACTCACTGGTTCACTTAGCTAGATGAGGGTGTAGCGATTTCTTGGTTTTCTCACTGGTGCTTTATCTGGAATGAGTAGAAGTTTATTTGTCTCCACACATGGTAAAGAGGTTGGTTTTCCTAATTGATTTTCAATGAAGATATAAAGGCAATGCTGGTTTTGAATGCCACCAGTGCAGTTGGTTTTGAGTAACAATTACCTTGAGTATGGTTGGACCTCTGTCACTAAGGTAATTATGACTGTTGCAGGAAGTGAACTATGTATGGCTATAAAATTATATAAATGAGGACTGGGGCAATAGCTCCATGGGTAAAGTGTTTGTTCATATGTCCAATACCCAAACATCATGTGGACATGGTTGCCCAACTATAATCCCAGTGCAGAGGATGCAAAGACAGAGTTCCATCTCTGGAGCATAGACATGCCTGGTTTTTTGCAGTGCTGAGATAGAACCTAAGGTTTAGGGCATGCTAACAAGCATTCTAATAACTGAGCTGCATCCCAATCCAGGTGATTTTTTTTTAACTTAAGATGAATGAAGCCAATGTTTCGATAACAAACAGAAAGTAGGTGTTTTTAATAGCCATTTCCCTCAACATTTAATACTCCTTCAGCCTTTTCATAGAGAACTCAATCACTCCATCCCCATTTAAAATGTTGGGTACTACCCTTTAAAGATAATTTTAAAATAAAGTATGCTTTATACTGAGGAAGGCTTTATTTTGGAATAAATTTGAGAAAAAGAATTAATTTCTCAACAAATGCATTTATTCAAAAATACAATCAAAACTTGATTTTTAGTTGACTAACTCTGGCAAATTCCTTTAACTGTGATTAAAACACATGCTCAAGAGCGATAACTAATATCAAAATGTGACAAGCAAAACGTAGACATACCTGGAAGAGAAATAGGAGAATCTACAGTCCTCTCTTAATGATTAATAGAACAACTAGTCAGAGAAGAAGCCAGGATATAAAATATGGAACAATATCATCAACCAGCAGGACCTGATAGAAATTTATACAACATTGTACCCTAAAACAACAAAATAAATATTTTTCAACTTTTAAAAATGCATATGCCAGAACTGTCAATATCATAGTCAAAACACAAAGCTTGACAAATAAGAAAGAATTAAAATTATATAAGATTATTCTCTGGGGTCCACGGAATCGATAAGAGAAAGAAAACAGGAAACTCTCCAAATGCTTGGCAACTTCACAGCAAGCTTCTCAGTAGTCTATGGATCAAAGAGGGATCCCAGAGGAGGTTTTTAACATGTAGTGATTGAACTGAATGAAAATGAAATTCAACATATCAATACCTAAAAGAAAAATGAGAAGCATTCCAAGAACACACTGATAAAAAAGAAAATGTCCACTAATCTAATAGAATCGGGACTGTGGAGAGAGATGGCTTAGTGGGTGAAGGGTTTACCACACAGGCCTGATTTCCAGAATCTGTATAAGCCAGGACACCATAGGGTGCTCTGTAACTCTCAGCACACCTATGATGAGAAAGAAGACAGAAACAGAAGAGTCCCTAGGAGCTGTTGGACCAGGTGGCCTCATGTACAGAGGTTAAGAACAAGAGACGTACCCTGTCTCAAACAAGGAAGATAACTGGCACCTGACGTTATCCTCTAATCCTCACATGCATACACACATACATGCACACACAAAGAAATGTTTAAAGACTCTTCGATTCATAATAAAATAGTGGCCAGAGATGGCTCAGAAAGTAAGGGAATTGCCAACCCTGACAACCAATGAACTTTGGGACTCATGTAGGGCAAGGAGACAACCTACAGCTGCAGGCTGTCCTCTGATCTCCACAAGTGTGCTAAGGCACACCATGCACTCACAGCTAAGCATGCACACACACACATACAATAAATAAATAATGTGTGACCACATTTTAAAAGACAAAACAGAAACCATGTAGAACAGAAAAACAAATCAATATGAAATTAAAGGATGAAATTAAAAACAAGGAGGCCAGGAAAAATAAGGGAAACAGAGCCATCTCCTCAAAGAGTAATGAACCTGAATAACCTTTAGCAAAAACAGCAACAGGTAAAAAGAGACACAAGCTATCAGTGACAGAGATGAAACCTGAGATGTTAAGGCATAAAAAGAAAAACTACACAGAACTGCATAATCCTTGTAACAACTTATGTGAAACAGACTTTTTTTTTCAGGAAATAAGAATCACCCCAAGAAGAAATAGACAGGTTAAATAGCCCTGCAATGTATTTTGACATCTTGGCCCCTCTCTACAATCTATAAGCCCGGAAGTTAGGGCTGGAGAAATTTAATAAAACTTTAATTGATAATTCCACACAATCTCTGACAAATGCAGGAGAAAATATTTATCCTTGACATGGGTGCTGTGCATCATGGTGGGCAATATGAGGCCTGATGCAGTTCGTCACAGTCACAATCAGGAAACAGAAAGAAGAATGCAAGCTGATGCCCAGCTCCATTTCTCCATTAAACAATTGAGAATCCCAGCCAGGGAATGATACTATCCACAGCAGGCACGTCTTCCCACCTCTGTTATTACAATGTCCCACAATCATTCCTGGAGGCCCATCTCCCAGGTGACTCTAAATATTGTCTAGTTGACAACATCAACCACCATAGAAATCTACACACATGGAAAAGATTGGAACTACAGGTGCTCTCAGAGATGCAGCTTAGGGACAGAAGGCAAGACTAAACACAGTTCACTCTCCCTCTCTCCTGCCTGTCCAGTCTTGGACAGTGTGGATGTGTTGCTCTTCAAAGCATAAGTTACATCTTACTAAACTATAGGATTAGGGAAATAGAAAGTCACATACTTTTACAAAGCAAATTTTTGGTTTAGGAGTCTCTCTCTCTCTCTTTCTCTCTTTCTCTTTTTCTTTCCTTCTTTCCCCTTCTTTTAGACATGATCACATTGTATATCCCAACTGGCCTGTAACTCCTATGTAGACCAAGCTGGCTTGAACACACAGAAATCTTCCTCCTAAGTACTGAGAGTAAAAGAATGTGCCACTATACCCAGTCCTATGAAGCAGAAGTTTTAAATACAAAGAAAATGGTGATGTTAACAATAAGTCTAAATAAAGTATTGTAAATTTTTAAATATTTATTTTACTTTAAATTATATGTGTGTGTGCATATGGGTTCAGGAGCCTGTGATGATCAGAGGAGGCCACTGGATGCCCTGGAGCTGGGGTAGCAGATGAACTACCCAGTGTGGATGCTGGGACCCAAACTCTTAAGTCCTCTGCAATAGAGAATGAGCTCTTGACTGTGGAGCCATCTCTCCAAACTCCGTAATGTCTTAAATATAATCAACTTCTTGTAATGCATTTAGAAAAATATGCCAAGAACAAAAACATAATTTTTATAAGCTAGTCTACAAGGACTAATGAATACACAAAATTATCTTTATCCTGATTAATAATCAAGGATATATAAATTAAGAAGAGCACATTTCACTATCACATTGACAGCAGATTTTAAAGCTGGTAAGAATCATTAATATTACTCTACACCGTCTCTGGAATGGAGGTTGAAATAATAATAATGGCTATGTTAAAAGGAGAAAAACAGTAATATGCAACATGATGGGTCCTTGCCTTGGAATATTATACACGTATTTGTGATTGCTTTACAATGTTTACAGTGTGATGGATGGAACATTAGCATACAAAGCTGAATGTAGAACATGGCAACTGGGATTGTGTGATTCAGTCTTGGGAAATAGTTCATCCAGTGAAGCAATTTCTACACAGACATGATGATGCTAGTTTAATCCCAGAATTCATATGAAAAAGTCAAGTGTGCTGCAAGCTTTTAATCCCAGTGACAGGGAGGTTTGGACAGGTAGTCCCCTGGACCTTGCTGCTCAGCCAGTCTAGCCTACTCCATGAGCTCAGACCAATGCCAGACTTTGTCTCAAAAAACTAGGTGAGTAGCATATCACAAATGACCCAATTTGATCCCTGGACTCCACACACATGTACATACATGTCCGTATCCATGTAAACACAAGTGCATGTATATTCATACACACAAAAACACACATGCACAAAAATGAAAAATCTGATTGAATTACTTTGAGACAGTGTCTCACTGATCATGGAGCTCACAAATTTGGCCCGACTAGGAGGCCTTGAGGCTCCAAGGACAGTCCTGCCTCGGCCTCTCTAGCACTGAGATTCCAGGTGCTACCCTGACTGGCTTTTTTAGATGAGTTTTTGGGATCAAATTCAGGTCCTCATGCTTGCTTGATAAACACTTTACCCTCCGAGCTACCATCCCAGCCCCTAAGTTGGAATCTTTGACTGCAGAATTCTTGATTGAAAGCAAATTACATTTGGACAGTTTTCTGAAATCCCGTGGTTCACTGACTTTTGTTTGGGCCCCAGAGATGTCAGAGTGGAACAAGCAGCTTTCCCACAGTTTGGCTTTGCTCAGCTTGTGAATGTCTCCTCTGGAAACCTAGCTCTTTTGTTCCCCATTTCCTTTTTCCATGGCAGCTGGGATTCACATTCAATTACTTTTCCAGCCTCCTCTAAAGGTGCTCAGAGTCCTGGATATGGACTTGTCCTTTGCTCAATGAGCTTGTCAATCAGGCCATCAGGTGGGAGAGACCCAGGAGGATAGATCTTGAAGTTAAAGGAAGAGCAAAACCCATTTTACCATGCAGGGATTGCTCCCACTTGGCTCCCTCACTGGTCCCAGTGGAAGTGGCAAGTGAGCCCACACCGTTCCTGTAATTCAGACTCCCAGAGGTCTTGTCTCAGCACCCTTGCCAAGGCGGCAGCATTTGGTCTGGGTCAACACTCTGCTTGAAAATGCTTGACCCTCTCTCCTCCACCCTCCCCCTTCGCATCACTGGGAGTCTTTCCAGATTGCTTTTCTCCTTTGGGAACCCAAGGCGTCACTCAACAAAATGAAAGGCAGCAGTGAGCCGGTAGGCACTACAGCATCTCTGGTCAATGACTACCACCCAGGAGAAAGGAGCAAAGGAAGGCGGCGGCATGAGTCGCACGTCTTGTTGCTCTGACTAAATACCTCTTAAGCAAGTTAGGAGAAGAATGGTTTGTTTGGCTCACAGTTAGAGGAGGTACAGTCCATCACAGGGGGTCAGGCATGGCAGAGGAGTAATGAACAAAAAAAAGAAAAGAAGAAAAAGGAAGGACATGACAGTTCCCAGATATGATGGATAAGGTTATTATA
The DNA here is from genome assembly GCA_033318265.1 of Phyllotis vaccarum. Classification (NCBI taxonomy): domain Eukaryota; kingdom Metazoa; phylum Chordata; class Mammalia; order Rodentia; family Cricetidae; genus Phyllotis; species Phyllotis vaccarum. The sequence continues at coordinate 27,808,581 of JARWLC010000016.1, forward strand.
GGTAAACAATGGAAGAGCATATGCAGGAACATCTGGGAGAGTCCAGAGCGTGCATGATCCTGAGCCAGGCCATGAGAGGAGAGCAGGATGGGAGCTGGGAGAGGAGACTCCAATCAAGAGGGACAGCCTGGGCTAAGAGACTGACTGGGAGAGTAAAGGGTAGACCAAAGGGCCAGGTAGTCAAAATGGCCGGGTTATATGGGGAAGGGCAGTTGTGGAAAAGACAGCCCAGCCTCTAGGCTAGAGAAGTTTAGAGTAGGGGGTGGGATGTGCCAGCCAGCCGCCATAACAGGTAGGGACTGAGGGATGCAAGAGAACTGATAGACAGTGTCTGCTTTGATATGTTAATGGACACCTCAGTTAGCCCAGGTTGGGACCTAAGAAGGAAGAAGCTATTGGTCACGTTTCATTCAGCCAGAAAACAGAGAGAGATGATGCTGTACTCAAATTATTTGCTGATTTTTCTTCAGCCCAGGACCCATTCCAGGGGATAGTCCCATTTATATTTAAGGTGGATCTTCCCATCTCAATTAACCCAACGTAAAAACTTCCTCACAGACATGTCAGGAGATTTGTCTCTCTAGGGATCTTATATCCTATTAAGTTGACAGTATCAACTACCACAGACCCCCATATACAGACTAATTCCAGGGGATTAGCCCATTGTGCACACTGGTTTTCATTTCTCCAGCTTTGGGTGATAGAAGCTTAGCCTTCTGCAGACGCAGCTGGACTCCTTCACCCTCTCTGAGGACCTGCAGGTACCCTGGACTGACAGATCTCATCTGGGCTCTATGAGGACTGGCATTTGCTATGATATAGAAGTGAATTTTACAAACTTTTGCATACTGTGCTCCTTTTCTGGGGTAAAACCTTCTTCAAGGACCAGAAGTGGCTTGATGACCTGGTCTGGCAGGGGTTACTGGGCTGAACAGACCCCCCAGAGATCTCTGCATTCACTCTGAAGGCCCCTCTCCTGCCTTTCTGCTCGCACAGACAAGGATATTGAAGCTTCAGTTAAAGACACCCAACTGTCTGATGCTAATTGCCCATTCAGTCTAGTGTGGTGCTTGCTTTTACAGGGTAGTTTTCTTTCCCATGTAAAGCTTTTCGCTCCAAGACCTTGAAATGGTTTTTCATCAACACCTGGTTTTCTAGTTTACATATTGCAGAAGAGGATCTCAGTTTCAAAACGATCAGCTTTCACAGCAGGGATACTGATTTAGCCACCCAGTGACTCTCCTCTGAACAGACATCCAAAGGCAGGACCTCTCCTTAGCCTGGTGATAACCCACACTGTCCAGAAAGCATTGATTCAAGAAATAGCTCACATTGGAATACTATGCCTTGATTTAATCACTTTGTGTGTGTGTGTTTGAGCCCAAAAACTGTGTGTGTGTGTGTATGTGTGTGTGTGTGTGTGTGTGTGTGTGTGTGTGTGTGTGTGTGAGAGAGAGAGAGAGAGAGAGAGAGAGAGAGAGAGAGAGAGAGAGAGAGAGAGAGATCCTACCTGTGCAGACCCAAGATTGTCATTGCTCTCCTTATTGTCTGAGACAAGATCTCTCATTGAGCCCGGCAGTCACTGATTCAGATGGACTGGTGAGCCAGCAAGCAAGCCTGCGCTCATCTCCATCTTCTGAGTGTTGGGATTATAGGAGCAGAGCACCTAACACAGAGCTTCAGAAACTTCTTATTACACTTTATTTATTTGGCAAAGAGAGTGGCGCATTGGAGGTCGGAGGACTGCTTACAGTGTAATGAGTTCTCTTGTTCTGCCCTGTGGGTCTGGGAAGCCAAACTCGGGTTGTCAAGCTTGGAGGCATCATGGGCAACTGAACTTGGGTCCTTTTACTCACACAGCAAACAGTTTGCCAGCTGAGCTATATTCCTATTCCTGAATCACTTCTCAATCCGGAAGTAACCTAGGGACCCAGCAAATAGAATAGGGGTAAGTGTGGAAGTGGGGATTTAAACCGCCCAGTTAACAAATACCAATGGCATAAAACTTATTCACTCAGCTTGTGTTTTCAAGCTTCAGCTCACAAAGCTCACAGTATCACACAGAGCATCACACAGGAGAACTACACAGGAGAAGCACACAAGAGAACCACACAGAGCACCACACAGGAGCACCACCAGGAACATCACACAGGAACATCACACAGGAGCACCACACAGGAGCACCACACAGGAGCACCACACAGGAGTACCACACAGGAGCATCACACAGGAGCACCACAAAGGAGAACCACACAGAGCACCACACAGGAGCACCACACAGGAGCACCACACAGAGCACCACACAGGAGCACCACACAGAGCACCACACAGGAGCATCACACAGGAGAACCACATAGAGCACCACACAGGAGCATCACACAGGAGCATCACACAGGAGCATCACACAGGAGCACCACACAGGAGAACCACACAGGAGAACCACACAGGAGAACCACACAGGAGTAGAATGGAAAGAACACACGACAATCTGACACCAGCATTCACCACCCTCTGCTTCTTGACTGCAGGGGCCATGTGACCAGTGGCTTCCTGCTCCTGCCATTAAATGTCCTTTCACCTGTGAACCCTGATAGCCTTTCCCACTCTAACTTGTTTTCGCTGGGTGTTTTATCACAGCAGTGGTAGCTAACCCACTGTCTTCCTTGTGTTGTGTACAATGAGCCAGAAGTAAAATAACTGGGCAGGAGAAAGTGAGGGGTGGCAGATTTCCATGGGAGTGGATGCCATCAGAGGATGACAGATTACAGAGCATACACTTGCTCTGAAATAATAAGGACCAGATTCTGAACTCTAGTACCCGTAGCAACACGCCACACAAACGCATGTAACTATAGTTCCAAGGTCAGGGGAGACAAAGAGATCTTTGGGGGATTGCTGGCTTCCAGCGCAGGTGAGGAAATGTGAGCCCATGGTTCAGGAAGAGACCCTGCCTCAAATGAGCAGGTGGAGAGAGACATAGAACACCCAACATCATCTTCTAGTCTGCGCATGTACACAGGTGTGTGCATCCCTCCCCCCCCCCCCAGTCACAGATATACTCACACGGATAAATACACATTTATGCATATACATAAATAAAAGTAAACATCAAAAAGAAAAGCATGAACACCCTAGGGTTTTGGTTTTTTTTCCCTGAAATCACCATCAGAGAAGTCTATGTCCTTCAGTAAGTACATCCACTAGGAGTCAAAAGATAGCCGTGTGGTTCCAGCCATTGCATCTATTTTCAACAACTTGGATGCCATCAGGCGAAAAATTTCCCCTTAAAGATGAAAGAATTTCCTAGCTTCCCCTTGCCCTAAATCAGCCACTGGTAAAGAGAATTTATAGACCCATGGCCCCAGGAACATGTTGGAATCACTGAGAGCATTTCCCACCTACTTAGACCAGGGATATCAGATTCTGGAGCCCAGGTTCAAATTTTTGGTATATTTGTTGGCACCAGGTCTCATGTGGCTGGCCTCATTCTCACTATGTAGCTAAAATGACCTTGGACTTCTGATCCTCCTGCCTCTGCCTACTGAGTGCTGGAATTACAGACGTGTACTACCATCCCTAATTTATGTGTCCTGCTGGGGATCAAACCCAGGGCTTTATGCAGGCTAGACCAGCACTCTACCAACCAAGCCACCTACCTGGCCCCAAGGGTCTACATTTGCAAAGAACTTCTGATGCATGGCCAAGATTGAAAAAGTCTGTTTGAACTACTCAGATATCAGTGCCTGCTCCTCGAAAAGCTTCCAGTTCTGGCAGCCAGAAAGAAGGTATGTAGAGATAGCTGTTGGAAGGCCAGAGCCTATACTTGTCACAGATGGTCCCACTAGCAAGACTGTGGAGGTACAGGACTCAGGACCAGAGGCTGATATGCCAGAAAACAGGAAAAGGCATTGAACAGAAAATGCAGAGTGTGAGCTAGAAACCAGAGCCTCTGTCCCAAGCAACTCATACAGCATGAGACATCCTGAACACCCCTGACTCCTCCCAGGCCCATCCATACCATAGGTCTGTTTGCCTTGCACTGCTGATACCCAAACAGCATCATGGAAAAGTTGCCTGGGCCACAGAGGAAAGGGTAGTTTGAACAGTAGCCTCAGGACACTCAGAGAGATTTAAAAATACAACAAATTAAAACACAAAAGCTCTCCGTTCTGGGATTTTTCTGTGGTCTGACCTAGCTTTCGGTCTCCTAGGAAACGTAGCCAACCATATTCTTCTGTAGAGTCTAAGCAGGAGTGGTATTTGAGATCAGGGCAGGATGCTCAGAAAGGCTGTACCCAGAGATACTTTCCTGGAGTCTCCTCCCCACTTTTGCCAATTCACTGGCAAGTCCTGATCCTTCTGACCCCTCTAGCACTGCAGGGACTACAGGGAATACTGGGCCTCCAAGACAGGTTATGGGGTGCTGGAGATGGGGGTCAAGGGCTTCAACCTAGATCATAGCCGTGTTCCTGAGAGATTAGGTTTCTCATCTGCTCGTAACCATGTAGTGTGTGTGTGTGTAAGTCTTGAAGAGAATATCAGGTGTCTGTTCTATCTATCTATCTATCTATCTATCTATCTATCTATCTATCTATCTATCTCTCTACTTTATTCCCCTGAGAAAAGGTCTCTCATTGAACCTGGAGCAAGACTAGCAGTCAGGATACCCCAGCAATCTGCCTATTTTGGCCCCAGCGGTGCTGAGGTTACGGGTTTGCACAGCCACACTCAGCTTTCACACAGTGCTGGAGATTTGAACTTGGGTCCCTATGCTTGCACAGTTATTGCTCTTCCCCCTGAAGCACTCTCTCCAACCCTGGATTTTATTTTTCAAACATAAACAAGATCTCTCAGAGGCCATGAGCAGGCCAGCTAGGGCCATGATACTCATGTGCTGTTCCACATCATAGTGGCCAGGGAGCTTTTATACATCCTGACGTGGACACAAACTCACTTCCCATGGCAATTACCACAGTAGCCTCAGGATGTGAGCCAGGCACCCAAAACTCTTTGAAGCCCTTCCAGGGAATCCAGCTTGCTAACATGTGGACAGGCATGGGCACCAGTCAGCCAGTGCAGTATACCTCGGGTTATCAGAATAAGGGTCAGGGTCTGGGAAGATAGTACAGCCAGTGTGTTGGCTGTAAAAAAACAAAGACTTGAGCTCAGGCCCCCAACCTGTGTTTAAAACACTGAGCATGTTGGCACAAACTTGTAATCCCAGCATCAGGAGGTGAGGCAAGAGAATCTTTGGGTCTCAGTGGCCACCCAGACTAGACTAATAGAGAGCTTAGGTTCCAGTGAGAGACCCTATCTCAAAAAAAAATAAAGCAGTTGGCACTAGAAAGATGGTTCAGTGGTTAAGAGCACTGGCTGCTCTTCCAGAGGATCAGGATTCAATTTCCAGTACCGACATGGCAGCTCACAACTGTCTGTAACTCCATTTCTAAGGGCTCCAGATGCCCTCTCTTCTGGCCTCTGTAGGCCTCCAGTGACTCACACACGGTACACAGATATACATGTGTATAAACATAAAATAATAAAGTTATTTTATGTCCCTGGCATAGTTTGAATGAAAAATGTCCCCCATAGGCCCATATATTAGAACACCTGGACCCTTGTTAGTGGTGATGTCTGGGGGGGGGGGGGTTACGGACCTTTCATAGGTAAAGCTGCTGGAGGAAGCATGTTACTTGGGGCAGGCTTAGCATTCACAGTCTCACCCCACTTCCATTCCATTCTGTCCTTCGCGTTTGTGGCTCATAATGAGACCTCTGTGCCCCCCCCCTTCATGGACTATCTTTTGGGAGAACTTTAAGGCCCAATGAACTCATCCATCTATAAGTCTCTTTGGTAATGGTATTTTATTAAAGCAACAGGAAATTAACTAATACAGATGCTAACGAATGACAGCTGAGGTTGACCTCTGGCCTCCATGTGCATATACCTATACATACATGTACACAGGCATACACATACACACAAAAATATATCAGAACCAAGGCTGCCCCAGACATTCTCCTCTAACCTGTCTCCACATGAGTCAGGAAGATACACAGGCTGCTCGTGAGGTGTGTGCTTCTGGACAGTTCCACACCCTCAGAATCGTTGTCAACTGGATACTAATAGATCCCACACATTAAACATGAGGCTGCATCAGGAAGACATTTGGTAAAGAATCTGTCTGCAAACTTAAGCCTCACCTCTCAACATTAGGTTCCTATGGGATTATGTTCTGGTATATTATAAATATTTGTCCTTCCTACTGGTTTTAATAAAAGGCTGATTGGCCAGAAGGCAGACAGGAAGTGTGGGCGGGGCTACCAGACTAAGAAAACTCTGGGAAGAGGAAGAGTTAGACAGGGATGCCAGCAGACGCAAAGGAAAGAAGGCCAAGATGCTGCTCTGAGAAAAGGTACTAAACTACTTGGCTAATCATGGGTTAATTTAAGAGTTTAGAGTCAGCAAGTTATATGCCTGAGCCATGGCTGATGTCAGCATGAAATTAATGTAAGCTTTTGTGTGATTATTTGGGACCAAGCAGCTGTGGGTAGTTTATTTGGGACAGCGAGTCCAGATCTTGGGGCTAGAAAGTCCAGGCTAGAAACTTAATACTACATTAAGTCCCTTTGAGAACCATGTTCTGAAACAACATTCTGTTGTATTTGATGACTATTGTCCAAGACACTTGCTGCTTATATCCACAATCAGGAATAGGGAGGGAAGAAAGACTGCCTGCTGATGCACAGCTCCATTTCTCCAAGTGTACAGTCCAGGATCCCACCTAGGGAATGGTGCCACCCACAGTGAGCATTTCTTCTCAGCTTAATGTAACACAATCAAGATAATCCTCCACAGAGAGACTGGAGGCCTAGCTCTCAGTTGTTTCTAAAGTGTGCTGAATCAACAACTAACCGTAACCATCAGTTGTTTCTAAAGTGTGCTGAATCAACAACTAACCGTAACCATCCTCTGAATTTAGTCTCTAGTCCTAAGAACTCAGTGAAGTTGCCTTCTTTTCCTTTCTTTGAATAAACCAATTATAAGGTTAGAAATGAAGGAGATGGACTCAGGCATCACCCCTGTATTCATCTTTCATGCAGCTGAGATCCAGAAGGGACTGACCAATGGGTCCACCAAAGCAAAGCACAAAGAACACATTTGGTGTTCATTCCAACTTAACCAATCAATACAAAACAAACAATACAAGAGAACCAAACAATACCAAATCAGGTGGTAAAGACCAATGAAATGAGACATAAGGAAGAGGTGGAGTGGTCAACTCCAACTGGCTCAGCTTAACCCGCTTTCTTAGTAAGGGAGTTGGCAGAGGGTACTACTACCCTTTCCCTTAATGAACTTTGCAACTTCAGGGTGCTTAAACCCCTACCATGTATCTTATACATTTGCTAAAAAAGGGTATTTGGGGTAAAATAGGCTGCTGAGAAGGTCAGAACTCTCTGCAGGAAGCAACCACCCCGGGGAGATGCAAGGAGGGGAACAGAGAAAAGGGATATATATGCTCCTTGCCAGGTAGGATGGGGCCATGGCTGCTAGTCTCCACCCTCCCTTTATCTAGAGTGGAGTATTCTCCATTGTTCACCTAATTAAGTTCTGGATTACTGTATTGCATCTGAATTTTCCTCTCAGAAGTATAAGAACCAAGACTCCTGTTAAGGTCCAAACTAGAGTCCTTGTCCATTTTATATGTATTGAATACTAGTGTGTGCTTTGATTTTGGTGCTGTGTAAACAGCGGGTGTTCACCCTAATGATTTTTAGTCTGTGGAGTTTCCATAATTGAGCATACCTGAACAGGATGTCCAAGAACAGTTTAGACCAGGCTGGGGAGCGTTTTGAACATCTACAAATACAGAGAATCACAAAGAAGCCCAGATCCCGGAACAGATCAGAATGACCAGGCTCTGGTGCCTTCAATAGGCCCTGGGAGATGAGGCTGCAGAATTAGGGAAGGCTAGTCATAAAAGGCCTCAAATAATGCACTAAAAGACACATAATAACCCATCAAATCATCTCTCCTGTGGCAAAGGAAATTTACTGAAGGATTAAGACCAGGGAACCAAACATAATCCAATTTCGGCTTTAATAAAGATACTTTAATGGCAGCATAGAGGATGGATTTGAGGGAGCAGATTAAAGTGGGGCCCTTTCACATGGGGAACAACTGACAAGCTTTCAGAAAACAAGCAGGTGTCGGGATCCCACCTTCTACAGTTCTAAGGCAAGTACTTTTGGATGTGACCAATTTAGCGGGAATGTGATCAGCTAGAAATGGCTACACATTTGGCTAAACAGGATCTGAGGGTACCTGGGAGCTTGTTTCTGAGTGAGTTTTACATTTGAATTCATATATTGAGTCAAGCAGATAGTTTTCCATAGCATGGGTAAGATTGCCACCAAGTCCACTGAAGACCTAAAGAGACACAAATGTCTGGCTAGGAGGGAACTTAGCGCATGACAGTTGAGCTACAGCTGGTCTAGAGATGTGTCCGATCTTCTGACACAGAAGAATGCTCTATTCTACACAGTTCGTATTCAAGAGCCACACAATAGTGACCGCCCCCCAGAAGATGAAAGAAACCTGATAATCTTTCAGGTAAATTTACATTCATAGCTGTCCATGCCCTCATTAAGCCTGTGGGCACTTGAATTAGTTGCATCTTGTGGAAAAAACAAGTATTTCAGGATCTTGAGCCTGGTTTTCCGATAGTACCTTAGACTCTCAGCTTCCCTGGTTCTCAGGCCTTTTAGTTTAGACTCAATCTAGACTCAATGCGTTTTCCTCAATCTCCATCTATAACCTGCATCTTATGGGATATAAGCCAATTTTTAAAGAATAAAACACACACACACACACACACACACACACACACACACAAGTTTAAAAAGTTATTCATAAGGCCAGTTGTGGCAGTCTACACTGGTAAGAAATACTAAAAACACAGAAGCAGAAGGATCACAAATTTATTACCAGAGTGGGTTAAATAAGACACATGTGTATTAGATGTATACCAGCTTGTTAATATTTCCTAACAATGCAGTATGATATATAGAGTACCTAGCACTGAATTACAGCCCTGGACCAGTCCCCAGTCTTACAGAAGGATGATAGTGGGATGGCTGTAAGCTAATTACAAAGTAGAGGAATCACCGATGGGGTAGAGAACAGGACTGTTGGTGGCTTGTGAAGCAAGGACGGGGGTAGAGTTCCAAGTGTGGGGTCTATGAGACAAAATTCACCTGAAGTGCATTCATCTCATGGGACCCGAAAGGAAAGTGAGGTGTAGGAGAAGAAGTTTTGCAAGCTTGAGGCATCTATTAAAATACATGTCTATTACATGGAGAGACAAGAGCAAGAGATAGATTCCTAAGTCAGTGGCATAGAACTGGTCAATATTGAGGAGTCGTCAAAGTCAGGGCCTGGGCCTTGGCGGTCCTAACAAGCTAAGCCTGGCCTCCCCTCCTCAACAGGCCGGTTAAACAAACACATAATAGTGAAAAGCAGCAAAAGAAGATGAATTCAGTGCAGCCACATTGGGAAGAAGAAATAAAGAGGTCCACTAACCCCACCCAAGTATACTTTCAGGATTCTAGTGTAAGGTTGAAATAGAGGGCAAGAGGTGTACGTAGCTAAGCAGTCCTGCCTAAGACTACTTAACCCTCCCCATCACATTGATTCAGCTCCAGTCTCTTCTGTAATGCAGTCTAACAACTGTCAGAATTGTGTAAAACTCATTTTCTCTTCTTTCAGACTCCAGCCTTTTGAAATTTGCTAGTCCATTGTTTTAAGATTCGTTATTATACTTACATGTATGAGTTTTTACCTGCATGTACATATGTGTACCATGTGTATGTGGTACCCACATAGGCCAAATGAGAGCACTGGGACACCCAAGAGCTGGAGTTACAGACATTTGTGAGGCATCATGTGAGTGCTGGGAACAGAACCTAGTCTTCTGCAAGAGCAGCGGGTGCTCCTAACAAATGAACCATCTCTCTACCTCTTTAGAATATCTTCATCCTTGCCAGGAAGAGGAAACAAAAACCAATGATATGCCCAGTAGAGGTGGTTGTGGTTAGAAGAGAAGAGAGTTGAGACCAGAGCCCTGGGAAGTGTTAGCTGGTAAGGGGTAGGCAGATGGAGAGAAACCAGAGAAAGAGATGGTGGTAAGAAGAGGCTTCATGCTAGGAACAATGTGAAGGACCAATCAACTAAGCTTACAATTCCAGAAAGTCCATTTCAAAGGAGCCATTTCAGTGGCACAGGAAAGGTAGCAGTCAGATGGCAGTCGGTTTCCAAGAGGAGATGAGAAGAAGCAGAGAAACAGTAAGTACTGGTTTGCTCTTTGAAGCAGTTGGGGTGAGTGCGATGTGAAGCCAGGGGTTAGCTGGATGCAAGATCAAGGCTAGATGCTCATTGGTATAGAGCAGGGAGCAGGTTCATGACAGAATAGCTACATTGGGCGGAGCCCAGAATATGTGAAGGAGTAGTAATTGTTAGTGGCTTATGAGTTCCAAGGGTGTAGAGCTGCCTTCCAGAGCACACACACACAGGCTCTGCCTAGAGGAACGAACAACATGATGGCAGGCGGTGGGTGGAAGGCTTAAGAAAAGCAGTCGAGGCTGAATAGTGCTGCTGTTGAGACTGGAGACAGAGCTAACTGGCCATGGGCTGCAGGTGTCTCTGACTGCCCAGCATCATGTAGGAATGAATACATACTGTTACCATTCAGAAGTTTGGGACAATCCACCAAAAATGACAGGCCCTGGCCCACACTATTCACCATTGAAATATCATACCCATATGTATGTCTCCACTCCACAGCTCAAGGCCTTTCTATACAGAGGGGGCTAAGGGTCACATATCCTGGGCCTCACCCTGGAACAGATATGTATTACTATCTTTGAGACTGTGCAACCTCCTGACTGAGACTTTGTACAGGATGGTGAGCAGGTGAATACAGGTACTCCTGGGGAACTAGTGCCTCCCTAAGAATACACTGGACCAGCAGCATCTTCTCATTAACGTGATAAACTTGCAAAGTCTCCAGCTCTACCTATCAACTGCCAAATAGGGACTGCCAAGAAGGAGGTCCACCAATGTATATTTTAGTGGTCTTCAAGGTGATTCTGACACACAGGATAATTTGAGGTAGTGACTCATTTTAATAAATGATTTCTTTCCAAAGTGTAAGGCAAATAAACTCTAGCCATTTATCATGTCTCTACTGTGTGTGCATGGTATACACTCCTATTAAATAATCAGCAAATTATCAGGTGCTTACTAAGGTCCATTGCATCCCAGCTCTGTTACAGTCAGCCTTGAAGATGACCTCTCGAGAGGCTCTGGTTATTTTTAATTGTCAACTTGCCACAGGCTAGAGAAGAGATCCACATTTGGAGAGTTGTCTAAATCAGGTTGCCCTGTGGACATGCTTGGGCAGGAATTGTTTTGACTATTAATTAGTATAGGATGACCCAGACCACCGTGAGCAGCACCATTCCCTAGGCAGTTGGCCCTGAATCATGTGTCCAGAAAGCAAACTGAGCAACAGAAAACAGGCAGCAGAAACCATGAGTTTCTCCTCTCTGCTTTTAACTGTGGATTTGAGGCTTGAAGTTTCTGTCTTCACTTCCCCATAATAATGGACTGTTATGTGGAATTCTAGACCAGATAAACCCTTTATTCCCTGAAATGCTTTTTGTTGGGTGTTTGTCAAAGCAACGGAAATAAAAGTAGAATAAGAAAATAATCCTTGCTATCCTTTTTTTCATCTCCTCCCATATTGAACTGTGGGTGCCCTCTGTGTTGATGACCGACAGGCTGCTCAGGAAGACTCATAGCTACTTCTGATGCTAGGTCATAAAAGACATCACAATCTCCACTAGTCTGGGGCCTCTCAACCCAGGGGACATAGATGGCATACAAACAAGAGAGTCAGCAGCCCACCAGAGAATCCTATATGAGTAGAATGGAGACACTGAAAGCCAGTACCAGCTATGTGAAAGTGTCACCCTGGAAATGTACCTGCACTCATCATCTACCACCCCTGCCACAGCCTCTAGATGACTACAGCCCAGTCTGCCTTCCTCCCTCCCTCCCTCTCTGTGTATGGAAGACAGCACTCAGATTGGATTGGCATTCTTCAGGTGCTATCTGCAATTATTTTTAGACAGGATTTCTCACTGGCCTGGCCGTGAGCCCCAGGGACCCTCCTTCTGTCCCTCCCAAACACACTAGCATTGCAATCTTGTGCCTCCATGCCACACTTTTTCTATGGGTGCTAGGGACACATTCAGGTCCTTATTCTTGCAAGAAAAGCATTTTAACCAATGGGGTCTCTTGCCAGCCCCACTCCATGTGCTCATAGGAACAAAGCAAGTGGTGGCCTCATGTCACTCACACCTTAGGAGCAACAGATGCCAGAGTCTGCAAGAAGGCAGACTTTCCCACTGCACAGATCTTTCAGTTCACAAATGATCAGCCTGTCACGTTCTAGAAACAGGGCACCATGGCACGCCTTCTCCCCACAGCTGCCCTTGGCATGACTGCTGTCCCTTCCCTCCTTTTAAAATAAGCATCGTCTTCTTTTGCTTAATCTTTCACTAAATGATAGGCAATAAGTGGCTCTTGCAGTACTTAACTCTGTGATGCTGTTTGCATATTCATAATCTTCCAGGCTTCAGCCTCTAGCTTCCCTGGCTTAGCTAGCTTCATGCTGTTTGGTGAATTCAGAACTAGACACCTGGGCTGAATAATCCGTCCGGGCTTCCAAGGGAAATACTTGGTGTGTTGCTTTTTTTTTGTTATTTGTAATCCTGTGTGTGTGTGTGTGTGTGTGTGTGTGTGTGTGTGTGTGTGTGTGTGTGTGTGCACGAAAGTACCAGAGGTCAGAGGACAGCCTTGAGCATCAGTCCTTGCTGTCCACCTTCTTTGAGACAGGGTCTATTGTCTGCCACTGAGTACTCCAGCTACCCTTCAACTTTCAGGATTCCCTGCCTCTGCTTTCCATCCTATCATAGGAATATGGGGATTACAAATATGCTCTACTGCACTCCAGTTACATGTGAGTTCTGGGATTCAGCTGTCAATCTTCCAGCAGCCTGGCAATCACTTTACCCAGTGAGCCATCTCCCAACATAATTCACACAAGCCATGAATGAGTCCCTATTAAAGGTGGGATGCTGGTAGTGGTGGGAAACAAAGAGCCTGAGCATGAGGATTAGACCTATCCCTTTGCGTATGCTAGGTGAGGGCTCTGCCACTGAGCCACCCTCTCAGTCCCTGTGCTAGGTGCTGGCACCAATAATAACAACAACTGAGTAATAACTAGCTCTTGCCATAACAAGGATAGAAGCAAAAGAATTTATTATGGAACGTGTGTTCTGGTTTTCTTTATTATCTTTCATAGTACATGGGGGAGAGACATGTCTTATTTAGTAAATGTTTTCTGTACAAGAATGAGGGGTTGGGTTTGGCTCCCCAGTGCTCATATAAAACACCTGGCATGGTGGCTGCAATCCCAGTGCCTAGGAATCGAAAGGGGGATGGGATTCCTGGAGCTCATGATCATGGATTCACTAATGTGGCTGAGTCCATGAACTCTATATTCAGTAAGAGACCCTGTCTCAAAAATATAGTGGAGAACTTCTGAGACTCTGTTGACTTCTGTGCCTCTTTTTCCATAAGATCCCATACATGCATTTGTTTATGCACACACAGTTAATGCATGTAGATATAAATATTTTATTAATAAACTTAAAAGACATTCACTGAATGCCAGGGAACTCAACACTCAGCCTAAGACTAATATATCTTCTTTTGTGAAAATTTGTTTGAGTCATAATGACTGTTAAGAATACTGTGTGTGTGTGTGTGTGTGTGTGTGTGTGTCCTGGCCTGTTCTGACCATCAGAGATAGCCTCCCTAGGTAATGTTTGCCCAGAACTCTAGAGAATGGCACGCACTCCTAAAGGCAGACAGGCCGAGGGTCTAGATGGCATAAACAGACCACAGCAGACACAGACATAAGAAAGGCAAAGTGCTGTGTGCCTGGGGACTTCTTCCAGACTGCTAGTGCTGTGCACAGCTATCTGAACACTACAACAGACCCATGAGGCAGGTCTTAACTTCCCCATTTTGCAGCTGAGGAAACAGAATGATCAGGGCTGAATGACAAGTGAGGTCACAAAGGCAATAGATGGAGAGCTGGTGAGCTGAGAACGGGAATTGCACCTGCGGCCTTAGCAGCTCGAGTCCTCTACTCACCGGCCTCTAAACAATGCACTTCCAAATACATATTTACTCACTGTATCTAACCATCAAACATCAAAGGGAGTCTTCTGAGTTCAGAGAATATGCTCTAAATGCCAGAGCAAATGGACCTTTTGCTGTTCTGATAGCCAATTAGTGCTGAGTGTTTCTCTAGTTGCCTCCTAAGGAAAGCTGCATTTGTTTTTCATCAAAAGGACTTAATGGCAAGACCCCAATGGAATGTTCTAGAAGACCTTTAGCAATTGTTCGTGGCCTGTTATTAAACTAAAAATGATACTGGAGGAAATCACACTTGAGTACCAGCTTGCTGACTGGAAGGGGCCAGCAGCACAGGAGCCTCCATGACTAAATTCCTTTCCAGACTATTGCATCCTTGAGGGGTTTCAGCAGGAGGAAGGACCTGGGGCATTGTTTGGAGGGGTTCATTAAGAACAACAGGATTATATTAACCTTGGGGAAGGGGATGGGGGGGGGACATTATGCAAGACGCAAAAGGATTCTGGAAGGAGAGGCATGGTGCAAAATCATCTCAGCCCAGCAAAGCAGACAGAGCTATCCATCATTAACCTCATTTAAAGCAAACCTGACAAATTGCTGAGAAAATATATGATGAGCTCCGTTCTTCAATAGCATTAGAAATGGACAAACCTGTGTCTTTTCTATACCTAATTTGGGTAGACGCCTTTCAGAATTGTTTTCCCCACATTTGTGGGCCTTTCCCCCGCTATGATCTGCAGGTGACATAACCCACGGTAGCTCTAATAAAATCTCAACCCAGGAAGAGAAATGGTTTGCAATGCTATTTTAAGCATCTGTTAGCTGAAGTATCATATTAATGAGGCTGACTCCTTAATCCTACTATAATCTGCAGGCAAACTGTGGAGATTCTAAATCACGCAAGGTGGGCGAAAGACAAAAGGACGTGTCTGGAATGAAAATCCGGCTGACCTAAACAGTTATTGACTTCTCAGGACATGGAGAAGAATAAAAAGTGTGGCCATGGGAGAGAAGCTGGGTGTCAACATCCCAGTTTGCCAGGCCAGAGAAATCTCTAAACCTCCACAACCATCTTCCCTGTGGCTAGCTCAGGGACATCTTCAAGCTCCTAGGCCCAGGAGAAGAATTAATGTCTGGGCACTGCTGCCCCCTGCTGGACACATGGGGTCCAGCTTGACATACTTCTGTCTGGGGTCCAAGAAAATGCCATTTGCCATGTCAATTAGTTTTCAATTCTCTCTCCTTCACCCCCTGACAGTGCCTTCCACCCTCAGGACCCTGTTAGGAGGCAATTCCATCTGAGCTAATGGGAAAATATTCCTTATAATGCAATTTTGGAGCTTTCTTGTGAATAACCCCAGAGACCCTCCCTTGGAGGGCTGGCCAGAGACAGTGGCAAACAGGAAACACACCAGCTTGCTGTTCCAAGACTGTTTTATAAAAACACTTCCTTGAATATACATGAATCCAAGCATGATGGTTCATCTTTTTAAAGGATCCAGGGGCAGCCAGCATGTCAGCCAGCCCTTCCTTCCCTTACCACATCATGTGAAGTTTGTGGATAATGCCCCTTTCTCACAAGGCTTCAGCAGACAGAATCAAGCCAGCCCAATGTGGACCAAGGCTCCAAAGCCCACTCATGAGAGTGATAGTGGATTCTCAGCGTGACAGCTGTGAGCTGAGGAAAGGGGGAGATAACACTGCATCATTCATTTATAGTGGGTTTTGGGGGAAAGCTTTTAAAAGAATGAAGGAAAGTTCTTCGTTATGATAGCCAGGGTGCCAGTGTGTTAGGACAGCAGGGTGGGTATGGAGAGATAACTAAGATTGGCATATGGAAGAAGCCAGTTGATAGAAAGATTGAGATCTCTTCCCTCCAGGGCTTCATGTGACAAACATGAACACATGGGAAACATCTCTTCATCCCCAGACCTGAGAGGAGGTGGTGCTCTGTGAGTGACTTCTGGGAGCTTTTGTGTTCTGGTTCTGTCCCCATCCTCTAGCCCACTTTCACTCTCAAGAGCAAATGCCTTTGACTTTCCCAAGAACCACCTCTTGTTTTATTACTACCCATGAGGTTGGACTCAATGTTCACTGAGAACCTGGACATCTCAGCTGATACCCTGTGGGCTCTTATCCACATCCATAACACCAGGGAAGAACTACATGAACAAGCCCAAGTCACCTCAGGCAGAGTATGCCTCAGCTGTCATTTCTTATGACCCCTTCCACACCAACTCTGCTAAACTAAGACAGAGATAAATCCTAAGGACAGAAAATGGGAAGAAGCATCCTTAGTTCTGGATTTAGTTGAAGCTTTTGCCAGCGGAGGAGCAAGTATCCCACACTTGACACCTACTTGAGGCTTCTGCCCCTTCCCAGCCATGCACCAGAATCTCACCAGAAACCCTATTTACAGAAAAAGACAGGCACTAAATCTGATGTGTAACCCTAGTAGCTACTGGTTTCGCCTGATATGATAATCACTCCCTCTCTCTGAACAGGTCCTCTCAGAGGAATAAATGCCATCATCCTTTAGGTGCCTGGATCAGTCACATCTGCATCCCCAAGAGCTTGTCAGAAATGCAGTCTCAGCCCCATTCCAGTGCCCCTGCTTTGAATCTGCTTACAAACAATTCCTCTAGCTGGTCCTGAAAGTGGAGAAAACTCCCAGAGTCACAATGGTTAAGCACTTGCTGCCCAAATATGAGGCTCTGAGTTCAGAACCCCAGA